>CM034155.1:102573547-103269162 GCA_019776745.2 Taxus chinensis
ATTTCATCTCTTGCGGACGAAAACCCCAAGGGATTGAGAGGGGATTTCACTCAGAAATTTCCAGCGGTTTAATTCTGATTTTCCAGTCAAATTCCAACAGTGTTTTGGTGATCTTTTTGGTAGCATATTGCAGCAGTTGGATCGACCCAGTTTGGGGCTATTTGAGTATGATTCTAGAGGTATTTACTTCTGAAAATTATTGCCATATATCTCTGAATTTTTATAAATAAAGGAGCTGCAATTTCATAATTTTCTGAGCAAGTTTGGAGGGTTTTTCAGGCAGTTTGTAATCAGATTTAGATCTGAATTTTCTGAATTATCTGGCTGCAAATAAATCTGATTTTTATAATATTTTGGGTTTTAAAATTGCTGGCAATCATTTGGGATAGAGTTTATAATTTTTTGGTATCATTTGCATGGAGATCCATTAAAAACCCTAGTCGCATTTGCTGTAATAAATTCAGCTTTGCCCTAGGTTGTTTGCCGAGGGTTTCAAAACTGTTTTTTATCATTTGCCATTCAGTGAAAAATTGATTTAGGGTAAGAGATCTATTGGGGATCTTTCATTGGAAGAGAGATGACGATGCACGTGAATGATGGATGTCAGCGGGTTCGCTGCGAGGTCCATGGTATCCACTAGTACCAATGACAAGTATGCAAAAAGGGTGGAGGATCCAAACTTCAGATTTCGCGCGAGGTTCGTGGTAACCCGCTAGTCTTTCATTTGCACCGCTTGACTTCACAACAAATGAATGGGCACGGAAGAAGGGAATGGGGTCACAAAGGTTCGTGGGATATGCTAACCCATTTCCTTAGTCATCTTGACAAACAAAGCATGAGTGGAGTGAGATTCAGAGAGGCCTCATAAGAAACCTGCTCTAATACCAGATGTGAGGAAACCCTCGTATTTGGAGATGAGCATAAGATCAATGAAAAATTCATTCAACATGTTACTATTACAAAGGTTACACACATAGATAGGGCAAGCTAAACTTACTCCTCAAACCACTCTCACTAATCTAGGGTGGTTGTTCTAACACCCAAGATTCTCTCTTAGTCCTAACCACTAACCATCCCTAAAATCACTCACTTAAAAACTACATGAGTGTTATTCACATATAATGATAATATTAAGTTATTTATCAACTTAATATTATCTTACATTATTATTATTATATTCCACACATACAAAACACCCATGTTAGGACTAATTCCTAACACTATTCCAGCGCTAAATTGAATATTATAACAAGATCTTAATGAGCAGATTTTGTGCATAGCCATAATAACAATTCTATGATTCCAAATATCAATATGCTCAGAATACTTTTCACAAAGAGTAGTATCATCCTTACCACTGCAATTTCACATGTTCACGGGGTTTCTTAATTTGATCATTTCCCATAGGGGATTGATTAAGAAGTTTCAGATTTACTATACCCTTTTCCTTCTCAAACAATTGTGTCCAAAATGAAGTGACCTCTTCAGAAGGCTGGAGATTGTTCTGACATAACTACAAAACCTCCTCCACCTCATGACCCTTGAGTTGGATGACCTTACTTATCTCATTGAAGAGCTTCTCAAAAGTCTATCATGCATCCTTAGATGAACCAATGTTATGAATATGACACAACTCATAAGAGACATTAATGTTGATATGCCCAATAGTCATATCTGATTTATAAAGCAAATTTACTTCCATGTGTGCATTAATAGGTTCTTTCTCATCACCCTCGATTGAGCCTTACAAACCATGGGTCAGAAGCTATTTCTCCATTTTCTTCTTCTGAAGGTTGTAACCAGGGGCTTATAAGATTGTTAGGAGCAATGGTTGACAGCTAAAACAATGCACTCAATTGATAAAATTCTCTAAAAAAATGGAACACTAGAGACAATGAAAGAAAAATTGTTGGGTCTGAATATTTGTAACAATTTGGTTTTGAGTGGACACAACTAATGAAAGATTGCATGGAAATAAGAAAAAGGTTTGAAAGCGACCGAGTTCATCCTGTGGGTTTCGACAAGGTGTGGTTTCATTTAGAAACCTCAAGTATATGAAGGTATCGATTGGGACGATTCATTAGTGGCACAACATGAGAGGACACGAGTTTTTCCTAACTAATTATGTTAAGAACAATATGATATCATTGTCAAAGGTCATTTTCAATGGCAAGAGTAGGATAGTTACAAATAAGAGAAAACCACTACAAAAATTTCTGTGAATGAAGAATCAAAGTGTAATCGTTCTGAACAGATCATTTACCTCTGTAAGTTTTTCATAATGAGTTACTTGGTCCGCTAATGGAAGGTAAACCATTTCTATTCATTACAAAAAAATTGTCCTCAATAGCAAGAGGAGCAGTACAGCTCCCATTTTCTGCCCACATTTTGTAAGCATAAGTTTAGAGCTTCCTCAAGATATCAGGTGCGGTTGGGGAGTGGCAACCATCCTCCTATGATTGGACGCCCAGCAGGAAAAATAAAACAAAAACAGAAGCTCACATGGTCCGGGTCATTCCATGAGACCATATTACTTTCATGCATTTTTGCAAACAGCTCACGTTCCTCAGGCAACAGTTTCCCACGCAGGGAAAATTGGAGACAGGCCTAAACTCTGGCCAAATGCATTTTTAAGGTGTTTTCCAAATATTTGGTGCACCTTATTTAATCTTCCACATAACAGGGCGCCAAAGCAAAAACAATCGTATCCTGCCATGGCACGGCAGGTAGTAATATGTAAATCCTAGTCAACATTATGGCCTAAACCGGTAACAGGCAATCATCTCATGGAAAAATATTAGGTGAAACATTGACTTTCAGGATTATCTGGATAAAAGGAATAAGACAGGGTTTTAGAGGAGTTGTAAACCTTACACTTTTATTGTTTTATACCCAATTTCTGTAAATTTATATCCAATATCTGGAAATTTGTACCCAATTTCTGTTATTCAATAGCCACTTCAACAGGCAAGATTTTGGGGGTAGTTTATTGATAGAAACAATGGCGGAGGTTTTCAGAGAAAACACACACGGGGTTCGTGTTCACATTGGAATGCATAGTTTGCAAAAGAGGTAATAAACACAACAGTAGACACATTTTTTTAATGCAGAGGCACCCGGTAAAGGAAACAAATTGATGAGCATCAATTCCTAATCTATGTAATGGGATAAACAAATAAAAAAGCTCCACAGCTGAATAATACAAGTGAACAAAGGAAGGCAGAGAGGAAAGCCTGCCTGACCGCAATCCGCCCGCCACATCCGCCGCCCTGTCAACAAAACGAATATGTCTCAGACCCCTGCAAGCATGCATAGAAGCTAAAAGAATAATACATGGACAAACCAAGCAAATAAACCTAGCAGTAGGCAAGGAGAGCGCATGCATACAGCCACCTGTCGACAGCACAAGCGAACAGGAGTTGCCGAAAACAAATAAACAGGCGATAAAATATAAGGCTGGCAATGAAGGAAAACTCAAGCACCAATCACAAGCACGAGGCCCACTTGGCTGCAGCTATGGTTTTTATCTGACTTTGTCCCTATTTTATTGTTTTCAGGTTCTATATGGGGTTTGTTCAATTGCAATTTTCGTATCCATCTAATAATTACTTGTTTTTGCAACCATAGTTCCAGCATCTCTGCACTTGTTTGCTGTCTAAACAGCATCCGGCAACAAATATAACCGTATCCCTTTGTTAATATGGCGAAATTTCTTACCCATATCCACTGATGCAGCACTAGTTCTGGCATTGTCTCTAAAGACACAACCCCTTTTGCAATCATCAATCATTTTGTTCCTTGTTCTGAAATTTGCAGCACGTCTACTAGTTTGTTTGTTTAACAGTATCAACTGCTTTATTTTTTGTTTCTCTATGTTGCTTTCTGCAACCTGTGCATCATTGAAATAAAATAAATTCCCATAATTGCAATAGGTAACCTTGCAATAATTGACATATAACAGCCAGTTTATGGAAGAATATTCTAGATCAATACAAAGTCCAATATTGTCATTCCTAACATTTGGAGGATTATTTTTCTGGGCTCAACCACGTACAGATTTCTATATTCAAATACAATACATTCCAAAAAAATAGGCATCTAAATGCCTAGGTCCTCAACGACCACAGCAACCCCCTTTCCCAAAATGCGCAGGCCTTTTGGCCCCTGCTGCCCTACGTTCAGCATGAAAATGTCACATTGTTGCTTTTTGCTGCTCCTTTTACCTTCAAGTTCAGACATTTAGCTTTGATTTTGTTGCTTCTTTACCTGTAGCATTTCTGATTTCTCCAATACCTTGCATGAGCAGACAACTTTTTGGAAAAACAATCTACACTCCGGATTGTAAAGGGCTGGTAGCTCATTGCTAGAGCAGCCTGGCAGCAAATCGAAGGACCTGGGTTTGAGTCCTAGCTGGTGCATGGAAATCTAATATGGTATCAGAGGTAGCTATAATCTCCGGGCACCAAAGTGTCCCTCAATGTGGAGCAGCCCAGCAGCAGATGGGAGGTTCCTGGTTTGAGTCTTAGCTGGTCCATGGAAACCTGATATAAAATCTTCTTTTTTGGGAAGATCTTTGTTACTCTTTTTCGAGGCCTTTTACTTTGCCTAGAGTCCAACATTATTTTAGCAGAATATCACCATTAATGTTGGAATGAGTTGTATCACGACTCATTATCTTTCAAGAGTTTGGCTTCCCCTCTCAGATTTGGTTAGATCGTAAGTCGTAACTATGCAAGAGCCATCTTAATGGGTGTTTCCATGATTTGCATGCAAACCTCCCATGATATTGGTACTTTATTCACTGGTTAATTAATTTGAAGTTTTCTTCAATTTTAAATAGGGAAATCAATTTCTGAGCTTTTAGTCCTTTCTTTGAAATTGACTTAACAACGAAATTTGAAACTTTGTGCCCTCATTACTCATCCAGTCCAATATTCAGCCCACTATTCACTCACTGCTATAAACACATGCTGAATGCCTAAACAGTACTACTCATTGAGTCTCCTTCAGATCTACCTTGGTTCCCTTTTGAGGAGTCATCCATGTTCAATTTCCAAACTTCTCCAGTTTTTTTTTGCAGATCTCAGTTGAGCCTTTTGAGGTCCCAGGGGGTGTTCCTTAATGGGAGTTTTTTTTGGCTGTTACCATGTTAATCAGCAATGCTATTATGCACTTAACTACACAATAAAGTACCAAAATTTGCCCACACGCCATGTTGGATTTGTGGTACCTCAAATCTCTGGCTAGTGTATCTGGAGTTGTGGCCACCCAATTTGATTTGATAACTTCTTTGTATGGTAGTGGCTTGTAAATTGATTACTAGTATGTCAAAATATACCATACGTGAGATTCAGTTTACAATTTATAAATAGTTGTAATCCTCAAATTAGGGGTAGAAAGTGGGTTGATATTTGGTAAGTAAGCACTTTTTGGTGTCACACAATTGCAAATATTTTATAATAATGGCATGGCCTGCAAAATATCAACTTCCGTTTTACACTAGAATGAGTGCTCAAATATATTTGGCCTGGACCTTAGTTGTATGCAACGCTGAGCTAAAAATTGTGGGGGGGACGAGTTTTAGGTACTTGCTCTAAAATATCTATTTTGTTTTTTTGCAATGAAATAAAAATCCTGCCTCCATCTTTGTGGGTTCAGGAAGTATTCCAAAAAAGGATTTTTTATCCATAGTGCCCAATGTTTTGAATTCAATGGAGTCACTATGTGGTATAAATTACCATTCTAATTTCTCATTTTAAATGTTCTGCTCTAAAGCAAAACCATAACTCGATAGATGATAATGAATATTGCGATGCTAATAGTAGTAACAGACATTTATTTTTGACATCATTTTGTTTTTTTTGACTCGTTAATGAGGATTGTAGGGTACTGTTGTCCTCTCAAAATTTCCCCTCTTTTGAAAGTAAAAAATTGAAAATTTTGAGTTGACACCCTTTAGTGATGTTCTAGTGAAGTAAAAGTTGAGGAGATAGTAAAATTCGCATTTTTTGGAGTCATTTTGGTGATTTGCGGGTCTGTCAGACATTTTTGTCCCTCATGTCTCAAGTCCATCGGGCCTTCTGTTCCTCGATCAGCCACATTCCCCGAAAATATTTTAACTTTCGGTTCTGTCAGAACTTTTCGGTCCGTATGTTCCAAGTTCGTTCGGGCTTTCTGTTCCCCAATCGACCATGTCGGCTGAATCAGGTCCTTCGCATACTTTTGTCCTAGCTGTCCCAAAAGCATCTATGCCTTCTGTCCCCGATTTTCCCGCATCGCACGCGTCGGCCGAATGGCATCTTCGCGTCCCTCGTGTCCCTCGCGTTTCCAAGTTTCTGGACCGCCTGTGCTCATTTGGCCCGCTTTCCCTACATCGCCCGTGTCGGCCGGATCGTGTCTTCGCGTCCCTCATGTCCCAAATGTACCAAAGACCATCCGGGCAAGTTTTTCCCACTCTTCCCGATTCTTGCCTTTTTAAGTCGGTGCAATATGAATTTAATGCGCATTTATGACCTTCTCTCTCCTAAACGGCTATTTAATGGAACTACCCTCTACGCATTTGACACACTGCCCATCATTCGCTCGAATCCCTGCCATTAAGATCATCTACTCGTGCTCTCGTTCCCTTTGCATTTTTCATTGCAGATTCAATCTGTGAAGGTTGTTTCTTTGTATGTTGCAAACGTGAAGATTAAATTCCAAGGTCAAGAACACGTTTCACCTCTTGAGTCCTCTGTTCCCGATATCGGGGATAGTAAGGTTCGGCACCTGGATTTTGGTGATTTCTGGAATAGATTGACTAGCCCTAATCCTTCTCCCATGGCGTAGATGATCAATGATAGTGGTCTTGCGTATGTAGTGGGCTTCCCTATCTCAGTACAATGTGCCGACACCGTGCTCGCCTGTGGGGCTCACTTTAACCCAAACACCAAGGAATGGTCTAATGTGCACGGGGAGCTGATTGCTAAACTGGATGCTACTGCCATTACTGCTGCTCTACGGATTCCAGAAGTTGAAGACTCCATTGTTATCACTCAGGCTCAAGCTCAGACTCTATTCGAGTAGGACAGTGATAAATATAAGGCGAGGATAGCAAAATCATGGTTGAAGAACCCTAAGAAGGGAGCATCCCGACTTTCTAAGGCATTATTTAGGGCCGATTTCAATGAAGAGTTGTCTAATTTCATTATCTTGCTAGCTCATGTCATGGGATTACCCTCTACCAATGAATTTCACTTTTGGATGTACCATCTCATCAACATCGTCTGCGAAGGTAGTCAGAACATATATTGGGCAGAAATCATTTGCATGAATCTAACTGAGCAATTGTCCAATGTGCAACAGACTAAGAAGTTCTATATGACTTCTTATCTCATGTATTCCCTAGCAGCATCCCGACAGTGGTTTGGATTCACATACATGGAGGACCAGAAGGATGAACCCATTTATGCATATTGCCCTCAATTCACTCTTGAAACTAGCAACCACAACTTCAAGAGTGTTAATGATGCCTTTACCATGTATATTGTAAGGCTCTTAGAAGGTGATACTGCCAGGAGATTTTCTAATGAGGCCATGAATCTGATAGCGAAGTATGGAGCTTTCTTCATTCAGTTCAGGAGGTTTTCATATATCAGGTTGGCTGGTTATGAGAACACACCTCTCAAGCTCCCCATGTTTTGTAATGACAAGATGGTTTTGATTGAAGTGTGCCGGCAATTGGATAAATTGCATAGAACCTGCAGGGACAAGAAAATCTCTGGTCTGCATTTCCCTATTTCCTTGGGTAATTATACATGCAAAACAGCGTTGGATGCTCAAAATATAAAAAGGGCCCTTGCTCCCATCATTGTCCACTTTTTCAGGCCTAGGACCTGTTTTGATTTGAAGAAGTTCATTGAGCAAAACCTTAGAATTAATTATCATCACAGGTTAGATACTGAGGACTACTGGGCCGATTGTGCAGATGACTTTGAAGCAAGGCGGAGGCACTATGGCAGATTCTCTCTGCAGCTGATAAAGGAGCTCAATCTCTACCAGATTTCTGAAGGGTTCCAGGATGATAATGAAGACTGGCTGTCTTATGAATATGAGACATTAATCAAGCATACTCCTTTGGAGGATTTGGACTGGTACAAGAAGGAGAAGGATGACTTGGTTGAGATTTTGGCCCCTGTCCTTGTAAGAACCAAGGTTTGGTTTGACAGAAAGGTTCGAGAGCTTAGGAAGAATCAAAGTGGATCTTCTTCCAGAGATACTTCAACACCTAGGAAGGAATCACATACACCCAGCACGGAGGTACCTGCTCAAACCCCTCCTCCTTCCTCAAATAAAGAACCTGAATCATCTACTCCCTCTTCTTCCACTCAAGTGTATCAAAAGAAGGTAAAAGAGGTTAAACAAGAGTCAATTGAGGAAGAACCCCTTTCAAGGCATTCAGAACTACCTTCAGGGCCAGAGAACGTTATTGTTCTCAGTGAAAGTGATGATGGTGAGGTACTAGACCCTGCAGGAACTTCAGAAGTTACAACAGAAAAAGAGAAGGAAGTGCCTAGCACTGAACCTCCAAGTATCACTGATTCCTCTACTCAAGAAGCTCCAGATGCCTCACTCATATCTCTACTGGAAGCAACAGTAGTGAATACTTTTAAGTGCCATGAGCTCACTTGCTCTTGGACCTCTTGTTCCTTCTCCTTCTTCCTCTACTTTTGCATGGGTGCAACCCCTGGTTGACAGTAGGAAGAGGAAACCTTCTTCCCGTTTGTCAGGACCAAACTTTGATGCTGTGGCAGCCTTGTTAGGCACTACTATTCCTCCAGCAAAGAGAGCCAAAGCAACTTCAAGAATAGTGACAGATGCTCAGGGCCAACAATTTCTAGAAGTTGCAAAGCCTAAAGTTGATAAGGCAGAGCAAGATCTATTAGCCTCTGACCTGGAGCTTTCTAGGATTCCAATGGGAGAATCCACTCCTAAGAGTGAGGTGCATAACCTCCAGGAAACAGTAACCAAGGTTATTGAGAGAGTGGAGAAGGGTAAACAGACTATAGAACAGTTGGAAGAACAAAATCAAGTTCTTTCTAGCTTCATCAAATCATTGTTGACTAAAGATAAAGTTTTGGATCCTGCTCCACTAACTGCCCTTCCACCTCCTATGATTCTCAGTCAGGATGAGGTTCAGAGTATCAAGGATATACACAGGTATTCCACTTATGGAAGGGCTATGGAAGCCATGGTTGATGACATGATCATTGCAGGCTCGAATTTCATTGTAGAAGCCTTCAAACTCAATGAGAAGGTGGCCAACCTGCAACAAAAACTCTCCTCCTCTATTAGAACCATGGACAAAGAACTGAAGCTTTGGAGTAGTTGCATCATAGATCTTCGCCTGATGGAACAGGCTGATGAAAAGATATTGATGGCCAATAAAGTTTTTGATGATGCCAAGGACAATTTGTCAAGGTCATGGGTTTTCAGTGTTGAATGGAAAATAAAAGTTCTGGAAGAAGCCTTGGGAGAATTGAGGAACAGTTGGCAGAAGGGAGAATCCTTCAAAACTTGTGTTGTGTCTGCCTTCAAAGATATTCATTGTCATCTTCATGATGAAACTTCAGGTGTTCCTTTCTCTCTCCAAGAGATTAAAACTCAGTTCAGGGCATTTGTTAAAGAAAACCTGTTCAAGGAGAAATTGATTACCAAAGAGAAGATAAAGGAAATTTGCTCTCTTCAATCTACTATTGAAGAGGCTAATAAAGAATACCTTGAGCATACCGAGTTTGATAAGGACATGGAGAAATGCCTAGGCACTTGGTCTCAAGCCACTGCCAACACATCAGTCCCCCGAGGCAGAGAGATAGCTGAAGCATTGAAAAGATTCAGGCAACGGTACGGATTCTCAAGTCGGTGGGCCCCCCAGCAATAAGCGGATGTTTTCTCTTCTAGCTTCTCCTCTCCTCCTTTTTCTGAAATAGAGCTCATTGTAAACTAATTAAGGATCTTTGTGTTAAGCACTTCCTTAATTAACATTGTAGTTAAAAGAAATGGTTATCAAGTGTAACCAATTTGTAAGTTATATAATGGGCCCTTAGTGCCATTTTCAAGGGCTGGAACTCTGTTGATTTTTGAAAGTGTAAAGGAGTTAAAAAGCTATCAATACAAGAAGATCTCTCTTTCTGTTTCCATCTGCTCTTGTTCTTTCATTGCTATCTGTTAAAGTTATTGGATCATTAGTCTGTTTTACTTCAAGAGGCTTTGTATTCTTGTGGATGTCATCTCTAGAACTTTGTGTTTGTGAAATAACATCTTGTGGTTTTAAATGCAAATGATTCTGTTCTATATGATTCCCTTATGGCATGACTAAGGAATTATTTTGTTATCTATATTTCCTAAGAGTGCTATTCTGCCCCCTCCCATTCCTTAAATTCTTCTATCTTTTTGTATTGATGATCTATTATATCAAACACTTCCATAATATCAGAGTTCCTCATTAAAGCTAAACATTGTACATTTGTAAATAGGTTTTGCCTTTAAATAAGGGAACCTCTCCCATTAAAGAGGAGGGACTTTCTGTCCCCAGACTGTTGCTTTCAATAAAGTCCTTATTTGACAACCAATAAGTACCCTTTCCTGATATATTCAACAAGAAAAAAAAAATTTACATACTTGTTGTAGCATGATTTCAACACATATGAAAACCTGGATCAGACCCTAAAAGAAACATTAAGGAGGCAACCCAAGTTTGACTTTTCCAATGCATAAATTTATGGTCAATCAATCTCCTGTTATTCTGTTTCACAGTTTTCATGTATATAATATAGTGTGACTGAAAAATGACATGTGCTGAAACTAGAAGTGTAACGATCTAAAGAAAACCTTATGCCAAATTCTGTTTTCGCTATTGCACAGGTTGAAGGAACATTGACCATTGCAAAGGCTTATTCCAGTCCATTTGAGCCTATATGTAAAAACTGCAACTTTGCTATTGAGCGTTTCACACCATTGCATGTAGACATAGCATATTACAGTGGTTCTCAACAAGAATGTCCATATGCTTATTGCCATCGCCTTCTATGCAACGTTAAAAGTAGAGACAAAACATCCATACAATGCATAGCTAAAAACAAGCTCTTAACTGAATTGATACTTTCTCTCACTGCAATAACATATGCACAATACATTGAAGATAAAGAAGCCGTTATAGAACAGTTATCGAACTTTGCATTGCATGGCATCTTTACAATTGACAAAAACAACATTATTAGAAAAATGACAACAACTCCAAATGAAGGTATGTTACTTTCTTCCACTGTTCAATTTTCAGAAACATTGCAGTTACTCAACGCTATATTCATATTAACAGTCACTTTAATTCTTCTGCAGGCACCCCACCCCAATTTCAGTCCCAACAAAGCAGCTACACATCCTCAAGCCATACAATGTCAGCCCCATCATTTTAAAGTAAACCACTTTTGCCATGCACTCCCACGTTCCAACTATTCCATTTTAAATACAAATGAAAAACCATTTCTAATACTACTCAATATTGCTTTTGCAGATCTTTAATTGACCTTCCACTTGCCGCATTCCAACATTTGTGTACAGCCACTTCCTCCTTGTATAAACTTTTACTGTGGCTACTGTCTATGGTCGAAGTTTGTTAGAAACAGCAGAGTTCCACCTTCGCACTTGCTGTGAGGTTCCTACATAGATAATAGAAATAACTGTGGCTGGGTATGGATAGAAAAATAGAATCGTAGCTCTTGCTACATAAATACCTTACACCTTAGAACTTATATTATTTTATTAATGTTTCGAATCAAGACAGCAAACTATATGATTATGTTTATACTTCTCACCTACAAAAGTTTCATGCACTTCCAGGCATTACATTTGTGGGCTAATACGTAAGCAATTGCATTTTCATTAGTTATAACATTTACATTACCGTAAACTACAGATTTTTGGCCTATTCTTCACAGTGCAATCTTTATTAATCATGACGGAAATATCTGATAAAACTGAAACTTCTGAAATGCTCCTCGCCACAATATGGACCATATGTACATGCTTGGGAAAAGAATCTATGTTGTACCAAATTGTGATTGTACTATTGTCTACCTCTATGCTAAAATGAAACATTTTATTTTCTTTCCCCATAATGGTCCTAACTTTGACTTTCAAAAAAATGAGGAAACAAATTGCCTATCTCACAAAAATGAAACATATTCCGCAATCAACTTAAACAGCTACGTCACCTGTAATGTTACATGACAACCTCCTTCAAAAGCTACTTCAATATTCCCTAATAAGGGGGTTGGAGTGCAAAGAAAAGGAAAAGTTCAAATAAAATGGTGTCACCCCCCTGAGAATTTCATCAAATTCAACTTTGATGGCACTTCTAAGGGCAACCCGGGAAACGTTGGAGCAGGTGGCTTATTCAGAAATTCCAACGAAGAGCCTATTCTTGGCTTTTTTGAAGCATTGGGTGTATGTTCTAATAATTTTGCTGAAGCTAAAGCCCTTTGGCGTGGACTTCAAATTGCTAGAGATAGACAATGGGACAACCTTCTGGTGGAAGGAGACTCACTATTGATAGTAAATGTTGTCAAAAAGGAAGTGCGAATCATTGGAATTTAAATTACATTGTCAAAGAATGCTCTCAGTTTCTAAAGGAAAAAAGCTTATCCCATATACCCAGGGTGGCGAATAAAGCCACTGATAAGTTGGCTAACATGGGGGTGGAAATCAATGATAATAGGCCCCTAAAGCTAATTAACTCACTTGAAATAATGGAAAGATTAGGTGACATTATTAGGCTTGATGAGCTATCCTCGCCAGCACAAGTGGCTGATGCGGAGGATCCCACATCCTCTTAACTCACTTAATGATGGATCATTCCCCACAAATTGCCTTGATTATAAAATTTGCAAGACGTGTGTGGGGTGATTGCATTAGCTAGCAAAAAAGCTTATATAGCCATGAGTATAGCGAGTCATTTTCATCCTGCTGGCTTGCAAATACCATGGAAAGGGGTGACAATAGTGGTAAAATGGAAAAGAAATCGTGGGCGGGTAAGGGCAAATCCACTGCCAGTAATATTGTAAAAGAAATGCAGGATAAATTGGTTCATAGCTATAGCATTGAGGATGTGCATTACTCCTTTCTCGAGCTCGTCAACGATCTAAAGCTCAGGCAGCTTCGCAATGCGGGGCACTTGATAGATAAAGGCACAAGGGTTACTGCGAAAGAAGCAATGGACTACTGGCAGCAAGTTTTAATTGACGGGGTCAAGGACCCCAAGCTTCTGAGGTGGATGGCCACCAATATGCTTAGGGCCCAGCATTCAACCAGGCTTGGCGACACTCCAGCCATTGAGGAGGTGGTCAAGGCAGTGAACGATCCAGGACAATCAAACCCTCGTTTGGATACACTCAAGGTTGCCCAAATCATTGGGGTCCAAACTGTTCTTTTAGGTTCCAGTAATGCATATGTCATTCATCAAGATATGGAGCAGTTGGGCTTTGATGTTGGGCTTAGACTGGATTAGTTGTGGCAGCTTGTTAAAGAATTGGCAGTTGAAAGTGTACAACAAGGAAAAAAGATAGATGTCATATGCTCTGCTCTCCAGGTACCTATCGATCAGTTCGAGGCTTCTAATCTGGCAGCTCCCTGGCGGCTTTAATGGTGGAAGAGGATGTTCGGAAGAATGAAAATGATAATGTAATGGTGACTAGCTCTTCTGATGAAGAGAATAAATAGATTTAGATATATAGGTTTTATATAGTTTGTTAATAGATATAGCTCCTGTTGACAAATCCATCTATGATGGTTTTTGTAAACTCGAACTGCCCCTGATTTTTCAAGGTTTTTTATTATATAATATATTATAAATAGTGAGGCCTTGAGCCTCTTTTTTGATCGATCAAAAAAAAAGCTACTTCAATATTACCTACTCAGAATTTCTTGTTGGATTAACCAGATACAAATTATGCTTTCTTCCCTTTTCCTAATGCAACAAACCTTAGCAGCAAGTATTGTTGTTGCACCACAGCCCTTGTTTAATTTTGCCTTTAGTCTTATTTGTAAGTGATTTATGGTTTTAAGATTTTATGATAAGTGGAATCCTTTTTAGGTTTGGTTTTTCATAATATGTGGTTTTAAGTTTAGTTTTTATTATATTTTCATTTAATTATATGTTTGTTTTTACGGTTTAATTAAAGTTTTCATATCATTTGTTAAGATATGTTTTAGGTTTATTATTTTTTAATTGTTTAGTGATGTTTATTTATTTATTTATTAATTTTTGGTGGTTTATTATGTGTTATAGTAGTATTGGTTATAGTTTGCGGGTTCTTGGTATCTTAAGTCTTTTGTTAATATAAATTCTGTCATTTTATCTTCGAAAATTATTCAAGTATAAAAAGTTATTAAATATTACTTTTTAATTGTTGTTTCAATCGTATCGTTTAAAAATTTAAGTTGTGTCTAATTTAAATCAAAATATTGTAAAAAAAATTGCCTTACGAACGTATTTTCAGTGTATCCTAATGTCTAATAAAATAAATGATTCCACACTCTAGGGGAGAATAATAAACAATGTGGAAATCATTGAGCATCATGATCACATTTGCTAAGTAGCACATCAACCGGAAGATGGAGGCAATGGAAGAAGGAGGTCATTTAGCGACCTCTCGTCACTCGCTAACGATGGGGTCGCATTCTACTATGGTAACATCTATTTTTCAGTTGTTTGTGTGTGAATAAGAGCACAAGCTATTTCATGTTTACATGAGTGTAATTCCAACATTTTTCCTTAATGTGTTGTGATATGGCGTGGAGGGTGCAAAACTGTAAAAATAGTTGTATAGGAGGGCAGTTGACCACAGTGATCCTCTGATTGTGTAGATCCTTTGTCTATTGTACTTAGTTGGAAGTTGGTTGGCTGGTGAATACGTTCAACTAGAAGTGAAAGCGAGATAAGTTCTCGTATGTGGATGATCATGTGCAGTAAGATCCGGACAACAAGATTCAAACATCAGTATACAGACCTAAAAGTATGAATTGGCATATGATTTTGTTTTCTCCATCCTCTCACCAATCGGTAACTAATGCAGTTTGGCTTTGAGTTGAGCCCCTCTAGTTTTTCAAGCTTCCTCAATTTTGAGTTTGTGTCTGGACACTGAGAAGCTTGATTTTCCAAGTGAATATTAAGCGGTGAGTTGTCAAGCTCCTAAAAAATACTTTGGAATTCAGGGTAAGAAACCTCATGCGCCCGTTACCTGTAGATGGAGCCTTGCTTGCCATAGATTTTGTGGAAGGTGGTAGTCATCTGAATAGCATCAGACTACCACTCAACCCAACCGTTGTCCCCTATAAGTTTGGGAACAAGATCCCAAATCTGCTTGATGTGCCTCATGGTCCTTACATAAATATTACATTTATTTAATAAAATATTTGCTAAAGTGTAACATTTGGCCCTTCTATTGAAAATTAAATTTATTCGGCTGCTTTTCAAAATTGACATGTAGTTTCTAATTTAAATTTTCTTCTGAAATTTAATTTTTTGCAAAGCCATTTATCAACGAAATGGAATGCATTTGAAGGGCATTATGACTTTACCCTGATGGGGAGAGCGATCACTAACTTTTTATTGCTCATAATTATGTTGATAAAAAAGCACAAGTCAGTCACAAATCTGGCAGCCACTAAATCTAAACGTATTACAGACAGATTGCAAACAGATTGCAAACTCATTCCAGCAGAAATCCTAGTTGCTGGTTGAATTTAGATAGTGACACCGGATCGGTTTTATTGTCAAATAAAAATATACAATTTGAGCAACCTTGCATGACAAGTAGACAAATGTTTCAAACCAGACAACCAATCATGCAAAAGGACATCCAAAGAAACAAAAGAAATGCTAAAGGTCTAATAAGATGTTTACCTAGCAATTAAGAGCACAAGGATTCTTCCACAAAAAAATGCTGCATTAGCATCACTTTTTACTATTATAATTAATGATGGAACATTAACTGAAACAAATTTTCTTCCTAGAAACTGAGAAACATGTGAAAATAAGCCACTCAAATGAAAGTCTTAGAGAGTACTGAATTCAAGCACTAGAAATCTTTTGCAAACACAATACATTAGATTATTTTCATGTATCATAGTAAATTGAGCATCAGCTGAAACAACTTACACGTATAACTGGTCAAGAGAGGCGATGCTAATTTGCCAAGAGAATAATCTGTACCCCTGCTGATTGTAGCTTTTCTCTAAATTCCACTTGAGCATAAATACCCAACAAGAAGACCCCGATTAAGCCTGAATGCAGTCATCATTCTAATCACATTTTTTGCCACTGGAATAAGAGCCTAGGATAGTCACTACCATGTTGTTGTGTACAAACTTCAATCATAGATGTAATGTTGAGGGAGTAGGGCGTTACGCGTATATCACAAATCCAAGGACATCCAAGTAACATATTGATTATTTCATTGGAAACAACTAAAGAACCCAATTAGTTGTCCTCTCAGGTTCAACCTGTACTGGAAAAACTATATCCCAAGTGAAAGACAATAATACCTCATCAATTTCTAACATCTCGAGCTATGGCATGTGGTTCGCAGGAACAATACCATATGAGCACATTTATAAACGTTTAGCTGATGGTGTCTAATTCAAAGATATTGTTGAAACTGTCAGACTGATGTAGTAACAGTGTGCATACACAATAACATTGAAATAGCAAGTTATTATGCATTGGATTTCACAAGTACATTATATTTGAAATTTGAATCAAAGCAACAGCTATATTTTGCCTGCTCATCCAAGCTCAGCAATCTAGCAGTTACACAACACAATCACCAGTAATCCCCACAAGAACAGATCCCGTGCCTGAAATTATGAAAACGGTTTACATCCCTCAGGATAATTTCTCGGCTTGCAATCTTGGAGATGAATTTTATAGCAGTGTGGCAGTCACCACACACACGTAGATTTTTAGTGACCCGGATGGGTGTCCCAGGGCTTGTATTAATAAGCCCAAAGGCAATGGCCAGCTTCTCACTGTGGCTGCAGATGGCATTCTTCTTCTCTTCCTCGTCCACATCATGCAACACAAAGCTTGTGTCAGGTATATATCCTTCATCTTTCATCTGCTTTTCCAGGCTCCCCAACACTGCATAGATTTCCTCTGATTGTGGGTGCAATCTGTCTGCGGCGACAAAAGCATGAACCTTGTTCTTAATCTCAATCCAGCTACAACCTGTGCTTTTTTTCATTCCCCTGTCCTTCATCATTGTTCTCACCTTTGCAACATCACTCCACCGTCCAGCTGCAGCGTAGATGTTTGAGAGCATCACATAATTTCCAGCATTATCTGGCTCGAACTCCAGAAGCCACTCCAACACCTGTTCTCCTAATTCAATATTGCCATGAGCCCGACAGGCGAAAAGCAAGGCTCCTAACACACAAGCATCAGGTTCAAACGGCATCATTTTGATCAAATCATATGCTTCATTCAGATGCCCAGTTCGACCGAGAAGGTGAATCATGCAAGTATAATGTTCCACCCTGGGAGGAATACAATAATCCTCACTCATCAAATCAAAATACTGCCACCCCGCATCCAGCAGGCCCACATTACTGCAGGCAGACAACACACCAACGAAGGTGATATGATCAGGCTTCAAGTCTTTGAGCTGCTGCATTCGAGAAAAAAGTGCAAGGGCAGCTTCCCCCTGCCCATGCATTGCATACCCTGCAATTATTGCATTCCATGACACCACATCTCTCTGAGACATTTCGTCAAATACCTTGCGTGCAATCTTTATACTCCCACATTTGGCGTACATATCAACAAGAGCATTCCCCACGTTGCCGTAGCTCTCAAATCCATTCCTTATGACATAGTCATGGATCTCCTTACCCTCTTGAAGAGCTGCCAGGTCTGCACAAGCTGGAAGAACAGTCACAACGGATGCTCGGCTCAATTTCACACCCGCCTCCTGCATTTGGTAAAAAGTCCTCAAGGCTTCATTGGCACATCCATTATGAGCATACCCTGCAATCATTGAATTCCATGAGACAACATCTCGTTTAGACATTTTTTCAAACACTTGGCGTGCATTGTCAACACTCCCACATTTGCTATACATATCCACTAGAGCAGCACCCACATAAACATCAGACTCTAAACCATTGGTAATTACATCAAAATGGATATTTCTGCCTTCTTGTAGAGCCAGTAAACCTGCACATGCCTTGAGTACAAATGGGTATGTGAAATTATTTGGTTCTATGCCTACCTCTCGCATTTTGTAATACAGTACAAGGGACTCCTTTTGTGGACCATTCCATGCATATCCTCTAATGATGGCATTCCAAGCAAAAACATTGGGTTTCTGTATTTTATCAAAAACAAGGCGTGCATTGTCCAGGCTTCCGCACATAGCGTACATTGTGAGCAATTTGACTTGTAGACATGCATTTTGGTGAAACCCAGTAAAAACGAGCAAGTGGGCATGGACACTCTTGCCTTGTGCAAATGCTTTCAGTTGGGCACATGTGTTTAAGAGTGAGGAATAGGCAGTAAAGTCCAGAGGAATGCATTGCTGTTCTGCTGCGTGTAAAATTTGCAGAGCTTCTTTCAATCGGCCTCCCCTGCATAGTGTGTTGATGGGATTGAGTTGGTTTTCAGCCTTTGATTTTGGGCAATGGAGTGAAGGATTCACAGCAGCAGATTTGAGTCTGTTGATGGCCATTCATCACTACAACCAATCTGATCCATAATAACTAACAACCCAATTTGCAGTTTGTGTTGCCCTACAATTATATTTGTAGTTCGAATTTAACCGCGCGCATATGGATTGGACTTTGACGATGCCAATAGGTTTCCTTTAAGGGATTACTTAACTAGTAATTGCACGCGAGTTGCAAATTACGTAGAAAGAATCCAAATATTTATATATTTATTTTAACATATAGGAGAAAATAATATTGTTGGAAAAAGTTTACTGGGAAAACATTACGGGATTTTGACACTTTCGAGCAAAGGCAACTTCAAAGGTGGACGCCTACCCGTGAATTACCTATTAAAAAGTGCTAGTGTATACATGTTTTTATTGATCGTTGTTTTAAGTTAGGTTCACATAGGCCTTTATTTATTTATTTTTGCTTTAGGTGTTGTTTGACTTTTCATTTGTTGTTTTTTTAATGTATTATTGGTTTTTTTTGGATTATATCTTTTTTATTTTTACTTTATTTTATTTTTGTAGTTACTACAAATCTACCACTTTAAAATTCTTCATAAATCATTTTTAAACTGTCTAAAAAATTATATAACTGCTCATTAACCATTTTTTCATTGATTAATTAAATTTCCCTTCTTCATATCCACTTCCCATAACATCACATGGGTGATTAATCTCATTTAAAAGTTCCTAATCACAATTAACAAGTTACTAATCTACATTTCTATTATCTCAATCCAAACTTTATATAATAATCCTTCCAAAAATACAATGACACGCTTAATTAAATGCACACTTTTTATTTCTGAAAAGATAAATTAAATTGAGAAGCTCTTATTGATGTAAGAGGTTACCAAAGTTGGATATTGCTTCCAATTGGGAAAGACTCCTTGCAATCACCCTATTATTTTCTTGCACAAACAATTTTTGAGCATCCACACATTGAAAGTAAGTTAACAAAACAAGTGAGGTTTATATTAACGTTGGTTTTATGCATTTTAATGTTTTCTCCTTTATTGTCTTTATCTTGATGTTATTATAAGGTTATAATTTGGAAATTCTAGGTGTATGTGATTAAGCTAATTGTAAAAATATGAGCCTAATCTGCATGCAAGATTACAGTAAAATAAATTAATAATGAAGTACATCAATAACCACTCAAGCAACTAAGCAATAAATAATGGAACCTTAATTACAAAGAGAGGGTAAGAAGCCTTAGCTAAATCTCGGAGTTCTAGAAAGTGCACAGAGTTAGAAAACTGGAAAATACGAAGCACTAGCCATTGCACTAGAGCTCAGATTAATGCAAATCTGAGAAGATATACTAGACTGGGGCGCCTGGAGAGGGACATGGGCGAATGTGGGCGCCCTAGACTTGCTTTTGGGCACCTGGGTCTACAGAAATGCTAAAAAAACCTCCTCTGAGGTGTTGTAAGTTGTTCGCCTTTAGTTGCCTTTGGTCGCTCCGAGGTCGCACCAAGATTGTTGAGGTCGTTGTAAACCTGCAATGAAATATGCACCTGCAAAACCCTCAAATAGACATCAAATCCCAAAAAAGAAAGATGTGGAATGAGGGGTCACATTGTCCTCAGTTGTCACAATGGTGAACTCACGACTGAGCGTTGCACTACATCTCAGACCCAATGTATTTTTATGTGTGTGTGTGCGGAATTGTGCCATAGGTTGCTCTTGTGTGTGTCGCACTTGGATAGTGAGCAAGTAGCTAGATGTAGAATGTAGTAAGTGTGTGCATGGAATAAAATGAACTTCCCTCCTATGAAGTGTGATGCAGAAAACCAGCCCTTGTGTCCCTTTGTGATGGAGTTAGATGGATGTAATGGAGCTCTTAGATGTCTTAATGGATGCAACCTTAGGTGGTGGTAGATAATGCTTAGTACTTGGTCCTTTATTATGATCACATAACTATATATTTATATGATTCCCTTACTTGAATTTTGTAATTAACCCCGAAAAGGCCGAGTACCAAAAAGATAAGATGCTCAAACGGCTAGAAAGGACCCAAAAGTATGAGTAAAGTACAAAGGGGATAGAAGCGCCCAGAGGGGACGAGGGCACCTGGCACTGGTATTTTGGTTGGGCACTAGTGTCTAGGATGACAAGTGTTGAAGAGTAAAAAGGCAGACTGAGCAAGTAAGAGTGCAAGACTGAAAGTAGCAATAGAAATAAAATAAAGGTGGCCAAAGACATGGGAACTAATTAGTAATTTCCTTACTTAGAATACATATGAATAGTAATATGCGATCAGGACTATATAATTACCCAAAGTGCATGATTGTGTGTCTACATTTTCCCCCACTTTATGTTGGTGAGTGGAAAGTTCGGTAACATAAAGTAGCTAGAGATGTGTACCTGATAACCATGCAGATCGATGATGAAAGCATGCCGAGGGACTAGACAAAGTGTGGAATAATAGAAAATGTGAAGTGTGGAGGCTAAGGATGAGGAAATGCAAAAATTGATAATGAAAATGAACCTAGGGCAGAAACGCAAGTGTAGATGTCGTGATGTACTTATAGTTGATGTCGATGTACATGTGATGTTGTTGATGATGTTGGTGTTGACTATCACTTCCCATACGGATGGACCTGCAAAAGAGAAGCCAAAAATTAGTCAAATACATAGGTATAAGATCAAAATATGTAAAAATGTGTGTAAGGAAAGTATGTAAAAATGTTGAAAATGAAAAAAAGGAACATGTGCACCTGATCCGTGATGAGAAAAGGGGTGTAGAAAGGATCTTGTAGATGATGTCGATCAGTAATTTTTTTGAGAGATTTCACGCCAGTGTAATGTAAGAAGTGTAGGGAGAATTGTCTGGTATCATCCTCCAACCTTTAACTACTTCCTGTTGTGTAGAACACCATTGCAGATGGTGTGTATAAATGCATGTGCTAAGGACTATCTTCCCTGTAAAATTTGTTGTGTATGGAGTTTTGTAGACTGTGTTGAACTACCAATCACTGTATAATTGCCCCCCGGTCTCAGGTATCCAAGAAAGGTCGTTGTATTGCCCCCTGGTTTCAGGCATCTAGGAAATGCCATTGAGATAAGGACTCAAGTCTGATTTTGAGCCCTATCCAAAACTGAAAACTAAGATGTATCAGTACCGTGTTGTGTATAACATTGTATGGGGTGACTGATTCACCCAAATAATGCCCCCCTCATTTGGGGTGCATGTGACGTCATTGAAGGAGTACGTGGCACAAAGGAGGATCGATCGATTGTGCTGAAATATGTTCTCTAGCAGGGAGGAGGGAATGTGCTTGGTAGAATCCAAGGCACATGAAAACAAATTGGCTAGTAAAATAAGTGTTAGTACAAGAAAAGATAAGACACTGTATGTATAAGACAAAATGTAAGCTAAGTAGACAAATGTGTAAGTTAAGACACAAGTAAACACGTAAGAAGACAATGTAGACCACGAACAATAGGGTTGTGAACATGGGACATCACTCATGCAATGTCACAAGACAATCAAGGCTGTAGTGGCCATGCAAGACAATCAAATGTGCATAGAAAGACATAGGGAAAATCTCATAAACAATGAGCAAACAAAGGAAAACAAGAACAAGAAATGCAACATACAACCATAGAAGAAAATAGTTCGTGCAAAAAAAATACTGCATATGAAGCACCAATTAGCATGTTAGAAAGATAAAAAGTATGTCAAGGCATGTATAATCTAGTAAAACAATGTTCTATGAAACAAAATGAAACAATTACACCTATAGTGTATAAAATGCGAATGCCCCCAGGAGATGTTGTGGGACTGGTACTAGGTATTGTGCCAAGCATCCATGTTGTGTGTATATATCTATAAATTTTTTGATCATAACTAGAAAGACAAGTGAATGCGCATGTGCACATGAGAAAGATAATGACATATAAATTATTTATCTAGCATGTGTAATAAAGTGAACATGTAACAAGTAAATGTAATCAAGAGTAAATGCAACCAAGATAGGTAGTATACTATAAATGAGGTGGAATGGAATGCATAATGAATGATAGGAACAACATGCCCCCCTAGTGAATGTGTATTTATGTAATGAGGGTCATTTTTATATACCCCCTCAGCAGTCAAGAATGAACCGTAAATGAGAGTGTGTCATTGGGCATGTGGAGAGAGTTGATGAATTGAGTGTAGATTGATGATTGTAGAATGGTGATGTGTTGATGATATTATATGTGACATAGGGATGATGGAGTTTGAATTTGTGATGATTTATCCTAAAGCGTATAACACTAGATGGACAGTTAGGATGCTAATACACGTGATGATGTGGCACAAGGCGTATATCACAAAATAAGATTAATGTGATGATGGTCGAAAACATGATGATGTAGCACAAAGCGTATATCACAAGTTGTATGGATAAGATGCTAGAAAGTGTGATGATATAGCCTAAAAGCGTATATCATGATATGTGTGAAAGAAGGTAATGGCCAAAAATGTCGCATAATGTGATATGAAGATTGATTGGTTGATTGTGAAAGTGTAGAATGATATAGGTGTGATGAGGTGAGGTTCACTTTTTTATTTGGACCCTTAGCAGTTGAGTATGAATCATTGAACTAAAGTGCATCATCTGGTAGTGAGTGCAGTTTGTATAAGGAAATGAATAAGATGCGTAATATGTGTAGTATATGTAGTGATGAGAAGATGTTGTAAGTATGTGATATGTAAAACGTGTAATGTGTGATGAAGAATGTGCAATGTGTAATGTAGGATGTGTAGATTGTAACAATGTATAATAATGTAGCATGTAGAAGGCGTGAAAAGTATGGGTGTACAAAGCACAAAGTGAGGATGATGCATAGTAGATAAAAGATAAGGGTGATGTATATGTACAAAATGCATGATGGTGTGTAATGTGTAGTGTGGAATAGTATGTAATGCAATATGTGTAGAATAAGGTAGTGTGTAGAATGTGTATGATGTATAGGTGCGTAAAGCACAAAGTGTAGATGATGTAAAATAGATGGAAGATTGTATATGTAAAAAAAAGTGCATGATGTGTGGTGTGGAATGTGTAGTGTATATTATGCAGTGTGTGAGGTTCATGTGTATAATATGCCCTCAACAATCAAGTGTGAACCATAACACAAGAGTGTGTCATAGGGTAATGATGATACTAGAGTGTGGATGGATATGTATATACTAAATTCTAGGTGTGCAGTGATGTGAATGTAAGATACGTGTGTCAATGCTATGGGGAGAAATAAGCATAATCCCCACAGAGTGTGTGTTGATGAGGGCGTTCAAGTAATGTCATCTAAGAGGTCATCATTATCATGATCAAAACTGAATGGTGAGGCATTAGAAACTTGATAAGCAATAGTTTCAAGTTAATTAAGTAAGGAGCCATTAAGGCGTATGTTATACATGCCCATATCATATTCCTCATTAGTGAAAGGAGGTAATGGGCATTCCTATGCGTACCAACAAGTGAGATTTTGTGTATATCCCAGAAATAACTGTTGCAAATGAATAAATGACCAAAGGGCATAGGAAATGAGATATCAATATGATCAGGGTCTAATGTGCCCCTAATGTGATCAAGCCAAGACTGTCCCAGTGTTAGTGGAGAAATATGGGGAGAACACGTAAGAAATACTATGAGATAGAAGACTTTAAGCCCATAAGCAGTGGTGATGCAAATAAACCCATGACAGAGATGATGATCATAAGGCAGAGGATAAATGTTGTCAATTGTAAATCCTTGCCGAGTTAACCTATCATGTGTGCATACAGATTCATATAAAGTAGGATCGAATGGAATATCTTCACAATAATCATCATTCATGAAAAAGTGTGCATGTAAATGGTGGGTGTGCTAATGGAGATGACTCATGTGAAGGTGCAGGGGATAAATCGATGTCCATGTTGGGTTGTGGAGCTAAATTTCTTCACAAAGGCATACATTTGAGGTTTACTAGTTTACACAGTAACCGACATCGGTCACCTAGGAGGAACCAACATCAGTTAGGGAACCAACATCAGTCAGGGAACTGACAACAATTACCTATGCATTTATGTTTTATTTTAGATGTGGGATTTGATCTGACGGTTGATTATAAAAGTGATTGGATGGTTGTAAATGCATAGCTAAGGTGCCCTAAGTTTTTATAAGCTTATATAAGCTAGAAAACTAGGTTTAGAACATAAGGATAGAGGAAGCATGTTGATTCTCCTTGGTTGAAGATGAAGAAGAAGAAAAAGAAGAAAAAGGTTGCATGAAGACAAGCTTCAATGAAGAGAATCTGAACAAAAGGAAATAACAGGTAAATCTGAATGGTGAGAACAATGTTATGTCTTCTATTGTATTTCCTTTGTATTGTCTTGTCTCAATGTAATGGCTTGCATAGTATGCAAAGCACATAGTCTTTCATCTTGTAGATCCACAAATTGTTGTGAGATATTATATTGTAGACCCACAGGTTGTTGTGAGATCTTGTATTTTAGATCCATGAGATCATGTTGTATTGTTGGTCCATAAGAGATCTAGTATTGTAGCTCGTTAGAGAGCTTGTGGGTATAGATAGTATCCAGATAGAGTAGAGGAGGTTGTCTTCTTGTATGCATAGGTTGATGTAGTGAGATGGAGGAGAGACTTACTTCTTGGTGCATAGATATGGTTGCACATTGGTAGACCCTTGTGAGAGGTTTTATTTACAGACTCGCAGTGAGAGCTTGGTTGCACAGTGGTAGATGCAGATAGTTCCTGGTTATGTGAGATCTTCTGGTGGTTTGGAGGCAGGGTTGTAGTGCATTCATGTAGATTTGTTTAGAGATTTGGAGGAGAGGAGATACTCTTAGAGAGATGCATTATACTATTGTATTGAAGAGTTGGTTTGTACTCTTGTTATATTATATATATGAGATTGTTGTACAAGAAACTTCGTTCTCACGCTGGTGACTGTTGATACTGGAAGCCACCAACAACCTCGAATAATGCAGGGCTTAGGACCTCAGATGCAGATATGAATCTACAGGTGTCAAGAAGATGGATCTGTGATAATATCTGCAAAACTAAAACATATACGATTAGAAAAAAATATGCGGGGGTTACCCAGACAACGTTGGTTCCAAGAAGTTGTCAACTTCCTTAGAGGATGTCAACCCCCGTGTCAAGAAACAAAGGAATAAATGATGAGCAATAGATAACGTGTATAAGCAAAGAAATGCAATATACCAAGTAAATGGAATGGCAAGGGCACTTAGCTGGTGTTCTTCTTTGGTGAAGAAACGGGCATTAGGATGACAAGATGATGAACAATGTCAAAGATTTCTCCAACACTCCTCACCTCTAACTTCTAACAATGGAAAAGGATTGTCTTGACCTCAAACTTGCAAAACTTATTTCCGAATTTTCTTATTATTTCTAAAAACTTGATGGAAAGAAGGGGAGAATGCATGTATATATAATCTGAGGAGGAGGTTAACTATAGATAACCCTAGTTTACAAAAGAAACCTTGATTAAAAGATATGATTTGAATTTGATATGAATTGGATTTGATGGAGCGGGGCTCATGATTAAAAAAAAAAGGATGTGATATTGAGTGGAACATGATTGAAAAGGTTATATGGAATAATGCATCCCATGAGGATTTTTTTTTCACTATTATATCTTTAAGTGGGATGTTGGATTGTGAATGTTTTTTTGGAGTTTAGTCATTTTTATGCCTTTCAAAGAACAAGGAAATCCCATGCACCGGCCTATCACCCAGCGGGCGTTGGGCACTCACCCAAGGCAAATGTGGGTGTCGAGCCCCTCCTTTATGTGAGTTGTGTGAGAATGCATTATTTACGACAGAAACTTAAGTGAAGAGAATGGAAACAAACCATACATTCATCTTAGAGCTCAAAATGGGCTTCTAGACCAATGTATTCATTCAGATAAGAAAAGCATTACAGAACATAGATCTGAATCATAACAGAAAGGAAATGCATAGGGGTTTACACCCACTCATATGAAATATATATAAAACCGATCCATACAGATATAAGTAAAAACTGGAACCACATATATCCATATTAAATATGTTTGGTAATCACATTACATTCATTGAGGCTATCACATATCCATATAATAGTGCAGACCAATGTCATGCATCAGAACTAGACTTAAGCCCCTCATAGTACAAAGAAAAATATTCAAACCCATCCCCTTGATACATCATACTCCTACAGATCCTCTAAACCCAACCCATAGAACTCCCACTATATTTATGCATAGCTTCGCCTCTTTTCCATTCTCTCTAGGTATATCTCTCTTTCTTCTACCGGGCACTTGTATATATAGCCTTAGCAAGCACCACCATGCCTTTCTGAAGTTGTAGATCGGTTTCCAAGTGTCCAAGTGGTCCTCCATGGGAGCATGCTCCTTCAGACTCAAGCTCTCCATTCTTCACCATGATGACCTTCTAGAATCTTCTATCGCAAGGTATATTCCTTTCGTGGGCACCAAGTTTCTAGGTTGGCACCTTATCCACTCCACATGTGCAGTCAGGTCATGATTTCCTCGTGTTCTACCCGATATGCCAAATATGGCTAAGTCCAAAACCCTTGCTCTACCTTGTGCACGTGTGCCACTGGTTCTACTAAACCCTTTAAAACCATGTCCTTACGCACTTTCACCTTGCGTGCCCTTCTTCAAATAGGCCTTGTGCACCCACGCACCTTCTTGTACTTAGCCAATATTTTAGGGGCCCAACATCACCCCACACTACACCTATTCTCCTTCCTTGGGAACATTTTCTCAATGAATAAAGAATGATTTGACCCTGAATAGTTTGGGGAAAGAATAAAGGAATGAAGAATTTGGGGAAGAATGAAAGAATGGGGAAACTATGATTACTTCTGCAAGAGGAGAGGGAAATCTTTCTTCAAGTTTGCCTCCAACTTATTCCAGGCATCAACTTCATTTTATGCCTGTTGATATAGGTCACCGACTAGGGTGCTCACCTCTTCAAAGCCTAGCCCTTCTCCTTGGGTATTCATTATTTCCACGATCCCCTCCATTTTTCCCCCAAATCCTTGAGTGCGTCCATCCTTTGAGTGATCTGGGGATACAACTCCTTCAGTCGGTTCTTGATTGAGCCCTGCAAGGTCTCAATAGCCTCTGATTTCTTCTCAACCTTGGCTATAATTATGTCACATTCTTACTCTATTCCCCTTATTCTTCTCTTGGAACTCCTTGAGCTCTATTTCATGAGTGGCGACCAGAATGCTTGCCACTTTATCTCTATCATCAGTTGTCATAGGCATCCTCAACGACTTGGGTGATGAATTTCACATCAGTGAGGACTTTATTGTACTGAGCAAAAATTTCCACAACCTTCATCTTTTCCTCTTTCTCTTTGCACGTCGATGCCTCTTCTTTGGATTCCAAGGCCAGTGGTCACCTTTCCATTGTGAGGATGCGGGTCAAGTCCTCTAGGCACTCGAGGGTGGATCCATACTTCTATGCTGGTGGTGTCAGATTTGGATGCTTCAAGACAATGGCATATGTGATCATCTCTACTTTCTTGTAAACCACACGCACCCTTTCCTTCTCATCTTTTAACTCACGCCTTAGTTGAGCACTGATTAGTTCAACTTGCTTCAAGTCCTTGGTTATTTCCCCAAGATCTTCTTCCTTTTTCTCCATTTCTACCTCTAGAAACTTTACTCTGTCATTCCTCCCAAAGAGTCTAGCTTCAAACCTCAACTGAAACCTTGTTCAACGCATTACATATTTGTTCGTCTGATAGCTGTTGAGCATTTACCAAGGGGTTGAATCCTTTTGACTTCGGTACCTTTATTATTTCCCCTTGGATTACTTCAAACTTTAGCTCATTGATGGGACTCAAATTCCCAAGAAATCATTTTCCTCATCCAAGGGTATGCACCTTCTTCATCAAATGATGTCATAGCCAAGAGTTTCTCCATTGGTACGGTGCTTTGAAAGCGCGCATGCAACACCTTGTTTGGATCATCAATGTAGCCCATTTCTTGAACTTGTGATGCTTTTGCACTCTTTCTCCCCATGTGTGTGGCCTTTGGAAAGCTAATAGCCAAACTGGGATCTCCTCCCATGCTGCCATATTCCTTTTCTATGCTCTCCTCCTCAGCTTCCTTCATCACCACATCCGTGTTGCATTCCACTTCTTGTTCTACCAGGTCCTTGATGATTTTTTCTACTTATTTTTCTGTGGCCTCATCTACGTGTTCCTTTGTGAGGCTTGGGGTCCTTTGTTCTTTTGTAACTTCTTCCCTGCCTACTCCCTTGCTTTGGGTCTCAACCTCTTCTTCATCCACCCTCTCCTCATTTTCTTCGTTATATTCCTCATCTCTTTCTTCTTCTGAATCATGTATCTCATAGATGGGATGGTCTTCACCTCTTCAAGTTCATCTTCTTCATCATCCCTGTCACCGATGTAGGCATATAAGGATTTCTGTTTCCTCTGAATCATCCTCATCCATCACCTTCTGCTTCTTCCTTACTGGGGATTCTAGTATAGGGGATCTTCTTTTTCTTTTCCCTTGGCAGGTGATCTCTTCCTTAGGAGATTCTTCCTGAGTGAGGGGATTCTTCATGCTCTAGACACTTCTTCTTCTAGAGTCTTTTCTTTCATTGGGGACTTCTTTCTCCACACGTAAGTACTAGGCTTAGCGCTTGTCTCCAGTGCAGCTTACCACTTGTGTAGTCTGAATACTTGATGCTTTCTACACCTCTTCTCTTTCCCTCTTCTTTGGCATGGGCTTCCTCCTTCATGTAGGGTCTTCAGGGATGGATACATCATTTTCCAAGTATGTTCCCTTTTCAAATTTCATCCTGATGCACAGATACACTCGTGTCATGGTCCTTCCTCCAATTGGTAAAGTCAGGGGCTTCATCATCTGGACCTCGTGGGATACATACTTTTCCACGTATGCATGCTTTTTGGGGTAGACAAGCTTCCTGCGTAGCTCTATGTGGTCTTGATCCACCTCACTAAGGTAGAACCTTAGTCTCTTGGCCTCTTTGAACCTATTCACCCCCGCTTGGAAGTATTGTGCGGTGAAGGAGAAGGGAAGTTTACACCAGGGGCTCATTGTTTCATCTATCAATTTGAATCTGCCAATGTAAAAGTGTTGGTACACCGTAAACTCTACTTCTCCATCCAAGAGTGTTGGTAGTTTCTCAGAATTCTCCACTCTACCCAGAACGCATCCCTCATTCACTTGTACCACTTTTCCAAGTGCGCTTTGTGAGTGGCTGTCATGGTCTCACAAGTATACTTTGTGAACCTCTTTTCGGGTGATGGTTCTTCTTCTAGGTACTCCCAAACAAACCTTTCTGGCCCATCAGGCACTCCAATCTCATAGAAAACAATTGTGAGGAGGACATTGCCAAATAGTATCTTCTCACCCTCCTTCGCGCTGCTAATGATTTCATCCATGATGAAGGTGGAAAAGTTGTATATAGTCATCTCTGATATTTTTTGGCATACATTCAACCATGCCTTGTTCACTTGAGTCCATCTTTCTTGATCATTGAGCTTGGTTACCAAGTGTACGGCCATCCTCATCATGGGGTATGGAATCTCTATGATGTCAAAGTATCACGATCCTTTCTTGTAGTCATATGGCTACTATTTCCTTGATGTCCTCCTTGTTGCTCAGATCATCATCTATGCTCTCTCCCTCATAGATAAGGCCTGTGAACTTGGAAATCAACTGGGGAGTTATGCGCATCTTGTGCCCCGTGAAATAAAAATGGTCTTCGTGAACACACAACATCAGCCACTGATAGAGGTGCTCAGGTTTTTTGAAGTAGGGTAATTCGTAAAGTTGTAGTAACCCCGCCTTCTCCAATTTAACTTTTACTTCGTCGTTGTATATGGGCATGCCCTCCAGTGTCCTCTTGTTTGTTGGGTGAACCAACTCCAAAACATTTCTTTCTCTATCATGCTAGTGCAATGATTATAGTCACTCATAGTTCATCTTCTGCAAATGAGACTCCCATTATTTTCCTAGAAATATCCCATCCAGGTATTGCATCTCTGCGTACTACTCTTCATTTGTGCTTGCGACAGAATTCATTTTCTTCCCCTTTCCCTTTCTCTTTTACTTTTTTGGTGAGATGGTTACTTTCTTTGGTGTCATTCTTCTGGTTAGGTTAACACTTCAAACGTCTTCTCCTTTCTCTACTCTATCACTCTATCTAATCCCAAAGCTCAATCTTGTGAAGAAACCCTTCTAACTTCATGCCCTAGCCATCAAACCCTAACTGGAACAATTCTTCCACACGATGACGCGTCTCAACAATTTCCTCCATGCTCGTGTACTCCTTTCCTATTGGTTTGCAGATCTATTCTTGTCATGCACTCTTAGAATTCTCTAAATCTTCTTTACAAAAATCACTTCTAGATGCCCTAGTTTGTGAGAGCTTCCTTCACCTCGCAATTGCAAGGTAAAATAATGAAGTGTTTGACTTCGTATTTATAGCTTTTCCTTCTTTCCAGCATTAAATGCTATATGACCTACCACCATACTTTAACATTAAATGTGGATTTTTCCACCAAGCCAACTTTAAGTTCCCTTAATTACGCACCCAATCTTATGTGCAAAACCATTCTACAACCTTCTGGCATGTAAAAAATCCATCCTGACAGAAGACTCTTATGCACGTGTCAACAACATCTAAAGGACACTTCTATTTTCCACGTAATTTTTTCCTCTCGCCTACCTCGTGTTGTTCCTACACTTCTTCATCCTTTGTACATGGTTTCTATTAAGGCCTTATCCTGACACAAACCATTCTCATCCACCTTCTCTTCTACATGCTTCTTACCCTTATGTGCTTTTCATCCTTCAACCAACATTCAACCAGGCCATTCACCGCAACTTCTACTTGTAGTTCAAATTTGTATTTGGGCCTATACTTCTTATCAATCCACCCCACACTAAAAGAGATGCATGGTCCTCTACACATACATAACTTAGATAAATAATGTGGTTACTAATGCACAAGGTGGAAAACGAGACAAAAGGAAACAAAATGAACAAGCAATGAGAAAGGGAAACATAAGAAAAGAAAAAGCATAAAGGGAAATTCTAAGCTAACTGGCAATACTACCTTATTACAAACACCAAGAAGACTTATTTATAGTAGGGCTTCAACCTACTCCCATTGAAGTGACCTGGTAACCTTGTCCCATCTAGTGCTTGTAACTGGCAAGTGCCCAAATCAAGAATGTACAAGATGATGTAAGGTCCCAAAAAATGGAATTTCAACTTCCCAGGATGGTTTAGATACTTGGAATCATACAAAAACACCAACTGCCCAACCTCAAACTTCTTGTTCTTTATATGACAATCATGCCATGCCTTTTGTCTTTATTTTTCTGTCTTCTAGACTCCATCTAGCAAGTGATCGCCTTTCGTCTAACTACATCAACTTATCAATTCTTTCTTCCATCACTTTCTCATCAGCTAACCCTCCTATGTGCACTATACATAGTGAAGGTAACATGAATTCCACTGGTAAAATAGCCTCCACACCAAACACCAATTGAAATGGTGTGGCCTTGTTCAACCTTTTGTAGGTTGTCATGTATGCCCATAGAATGGTTGATACCTTATCATCCCAATCTTATCTTCCAATGTCACAGATCTTAGTTAACATGTGACTTAGTATTTTGTTAAATTCCTCAGCAGTTCCATTTTCTTGAGGGTGATATGGGGTAGTCTTATGATGGGCCACCATAAATTCTACCAACAGAATTCTGATTGTTTCATTGAGAAAGTGTGTACCCCTATCACTTGTTAAACTTAAAGGGAAACCATACATGTTGATTATGTTTTCCCATAAGAATCTAGTAGTTGTTTCCATGGTGCAATCCTTTGTAGGCACTTACCTCTACCCACTCGTGTCAAGTAATCAGTGTAAGTGATGATATACCGTGAACCAGTCCTTTGCGCGGCTGGTGCAATTGGTCCTACAAAGTCAATTGCCCATTTTTCAAATGGTTCAGTGCTGCTATTGGTCGCAAAGGAATTTCATCTCTCTTTCCAAGTTTTCCAAGGTTGGAAATGGTCACAGGCCTTGCAAAACTCAATACAATATTTGTAGATGGTTTCCCACCAAATCCCTGCTAATAAAATCTTCCACACGGTAGCGTTTCCTGCATAGTGTCCTCCTACAATCCCACCATGCACTTCTTCCATAATAGCTACGCACTCATGTTCCAATACGCATCGGCGTAGAACCTCGGCACAACCTAACTTATACAGGTCTCCAGTAATAAGCATGTAGGGTGTGGCGCATATTGCTAACTGCTTTCTTTCCAGGGCTTCATCCCTCTAGTGCCACACCTATTTTTAAGAACACTGTGATATCTTCCAAGTCTGAGGTTACACATGCCGCAACCTAAATAGTTGTACACATCTGGCATGGTATCCTCAATGCTTTGCTTGTCCTCTCCTGAGTCAATCCTTGATAAATGGTCAGGCCCTGAATTTCTCTTTCCTAGCTTCACCACTACTATGAACTCAAATTCTTGAAATAGAAGGACCCAACGACATATGTGCCCTTGCAGAATGGGTTTGTTGACCAAGTAATTCAATGTCATGTGGTCCATGTAGAATATAAATGGTGTTTCCAACAGATACTACCTAAACTTATGCAGCGCATAGATCATAGAAAATGCTTCACGCTTAGTAGTTGTGTAATTCTTCTCTAATGGTGTCAACTTTCTACTTGCAAAGCACAAGGGATGATCAACAATTCCCTCTCCAGGTTTTGCTAGTACTACTCCCATAGTTTTTCCTGAGGCATCAACATGCACACAGAAAGGCTTATCCCAAGAAGGAAAATGTAGTATGGGTGTCATGACAAGCCTATCCTTCAAGGTGTCAAATGCCTTCTGTTACGCCCTCTCCCCAATGAAAGGTACTCTTGTGTTTCAAAAACTCCTCTAAGGGTGTGGTGATCTTGGCATATCCCTTGATGAACTTCCTATAATACCCCATATGCCCAAGGAATCCATGCACTACGCTTTGACTAGTAGGCTCCCCTAATCCTACAATAACTACAACTTTAGCAGATCTACTAGTAAACCTTCTTTGCATATAATGTGTCCTAACAGGGTTCCAAATGGAGTAGTAAAGACACATTTCTTAATGTTGAGGGATATCCTCAATTTATGACATCTCTCAAACATTAGCCTTAAGTTGTCACAATGGTCTTTCACCAATCCATACATAGTCCAGTCATCCAGGTAAACTTGAAGAAACTTATGGATGAAGTCTTGAAATCTTGTACCACAATGCGCGAGAACACAGTAGGCACATTATTTAATCCAAAAGGCATAACTGTGTAGGTAAAAATTCCCCATTTAGTGGTGAAAGTTATCTTTCTCTGGTCTTCCTTTACAATCCTGACTTGGTGGTACCCTGAGAACCCATCTGTGAAAGAGTAGACTTCGCGCCCAGCTACTCCCTCCAATATTTCTTCAGTAAAGGGGGTTGGGAAAGGATCGATGACACACACTGCATTCAAATCCTTGTAGTCAACATAAATCCTTATCCTCCCATCCTTCTTGATACTGATGACCATTGGGCTTATCCACTCTGACTCTTCTACTGCCTCAATGATACCAGATGTTATCATCTTGTCTATTTCTTCCTTGACCCATACATGCAAGTTTGGATTCATCTGATAAGGCCTCTTCCAAATTGGGTGCACACCTTCCTTCAACTTGATCTTCATCTCCCCCAAGGAATGGTGAATGCCTTTGAGTTCATGGTACCCACAAGTACAGAACAAATCTTGGAACTTGTGCAATAGAACTCACACAATAGATTAATGATCTTTGAAACCTCCCTTTCCAACCAATAGTCACTAATGATAGCTTCCTTAGGTTCTGCCTCCATTCCAATGTTAACCTTTTTTTAAGGGCTCATGGTAAGCGTGTGCTTGCTCATCAGCGTTGTCTATGACTTCATACGTACCCTCCAAATGGTTAACATCCAAAGTCTCCATCTCTTCTCCATCTATTACATAGACCATTTTTCCTTTTTCTTTTTCCATGCATGCACGCTCAAGTTGTACCTCCTCTGATTCTTCTTCATTGAGGTATGTCTCCAAAGAAGGCTCACCTAGCAATTCTAGTAGCCTATCCTCTACCATAGCACTATCCCCCATCGTAAGGTGCTTGATCACTTATAATTCCTTATCCACTGATGGTTTGGTACTCCTATACTCAAAATATTGAATGAGATCAGCCGCCAACTCTTGCCAATTACCCATCTAACGACGCATCTCTGAATGAGTGTACCAAGTGCGTGCACAACCTTGTAAAGTGGAATACAACTTATGCAACCTTAATGAAGGAGAAAATGATTTTGTGCTTCCCATCCAGGCCTTCTCACATGCTTGGATATGAAATGAAGTGACCTCTTTACCATGGTAGTATTGTATGATCATTGGTGTGTTTCTCCTGGAAAACTTTACAAAAAATGTGATCCTTACCTCACACCACTCCAAGAGGCTCTCCCAATGTGTATCCCACCAGCGTGCTACAGTACCGAGTAGGTTATAACTGAGCATTCCTCTTCTCTCGTCCTCATTTTTCCACTAAGCTTCCATGTCCCGTAAGAAAATTTCAGGGTATGCCCCTCTAGAGTAACTTGGAAACTTCTTTCCTCCTAGGTGCTTGACTGAGCATGCCTTTGTAACCTTTTTCACATATCCTCTTAGTTGTCACCAAATTAACTCATAAGTCCCATGTGCCCAATTGTCACATGTTATACTAGTGGTATCACTCACAGACTGAGAATCTTCAAATTGGATAACTCCCTCTATGGGGTGAATTATCTTAGGATCTCTGATGGAGTGTACATAGATTCTATCAAGGAATTCTTCTCCTAAGGGCTTAGTATAGGGTGCCAAATTTCCATCTGTCAAAGGAATGACCACCCTTCCTCCTTGTTCTCAAAACTGATATACCCTTTGTTAAACCATAGGTTAGTATTGTTCTTATAACACCATGGGCACCCAAGAAATGTTGGAAAGTTGTCTTCCTCAGCGAGCACTAAGACTTTGAAATCTCTAGTGAACTTGTCTCCCTGAATGGTGATAACTGCATCCTTTAGGACTCCAGTGGGCATTTCCTTAGTCTTGTTTTCCATATATAACACATTCAAAGATGGTTGTAATGCGGGCCTCCCCATTTGATGTCAGGAATCTAAAGTAAGAACATTGACCTCTGCTCCCGTGTCGATGAGAATATTACTCAGAAGCCACCCATCAACAACTACATTCAAAGTAATCTCCTTGTCATATTCAAGGCTATGAGGAGGAAGGTTTACATGAAAACCTTCCTTTTGCCTTTTGCATTGTACCTTATCCCACTCTATCTTGGTGTGTTGTACCTTCTCTCTCATCCATTATCCTAGCAAGGGAATAATATTCTCTTGCCTTAACATTCAACATACTTCTTTGACTTAATCTAGGTCCTTCTACGGAGCCTCAACATTCCTTCTTTGCTCTTGCTTCTTGGATTCTCCCTTAGACACTAGATCTCCCCTTGTAAACTTCAAATGACATCCATAGTCTCCTCGATACACTTATTTCTAATGAGAAGGATCCAATACGATCCATTTACTACTTCCTCTCTTGAAACTAGTGTCCTTGGTCTTGGCATCTCCTTGGCGCGCACGTAGCCTCTACCATGCACCGTCACCAACACAGGTTCTATCCTTGACTCACATGCCACTCATGGAATCCACTATGAATCAGCCTTCTTGATGCTTACCATCCCAGTGCCTTTGTCCTTCCAGTGTTGCTGGTTCATATGCTCATAAATTTCTAGACACTCTTTGTACTTATGTTTCTTTCCACACCATGAGCATTGTAATAGATCAGGACACTCATGTTTATAATGTTATGTAGATCCAAAATTATAACATGTTCCTCAAAAGAACTCACTTCATCCTCCACCATGGTTACTGCAACCACAAAATTCCCCACGAAAACATCTTCCACATGCCCCTCCATCTTACGTTCCCTTCATAATGATAGTCATCATCCTTTGAACTGCTTGCAAGGCTAGTCTCGCGCACACCCAGATCAATAACATCATGGATTTGATCAATCACTTTGTAATCCTTGGTATCATGGGTTGTAGAGGTGCAGATCTTGCAATTGCAAGAAACATTCTTGTGGATTACGCATTGGAGTAATGGGCATCTACTTACATCATGATCCCCATGGTAAATCTCGCAGTCTACCACCATAGCGCGCACCAAATTTCGAGGGAAATTATCCTTTGCATGTCCCTCCACTTCACAGTCTGTACACCAAATCCCACTACAAACCTCATGTGCTGAGTTTGTAGATAGATTCTCCAACTACTTGGCCATTTAAGAAATTTGAGCCTCCAGAAAAGGGCTAATGCCAATGTCAATACTTACAATAGCTTCAGCACACATGGCGGCTTCCAATGCCTCACGCGGGTCTGTGAAAGTCTTGTGTGAAAAATACCTTCTAAATGGTGTTATCAATCCTCTGAAAAACCATTGAGCATATTGGGAAGGATGAATGTCATAGGATAGTTTTGACAAGAGAGTCTTAAAACATGCATCATACTCCCACACACTCTCTACTATTCCCTATTGGATTTCCTTTAGAGCATTGATGCTCTTCTACTTGAAACTTTGGAATATGGAAATCTACTAGGAAGGTGTTCTTCAACACGGTGTAGTCTACCACTATCTGATGGGGGTCATACTTCCTATACCAGCTATGCATGTGCCCTTGCAATGTTGTTGCAAACTGACTTGCCTTCCGCTTTGGGGTAGTGATCCCCTTCGCGCGCCATAGCAACTCACATTTGTGCACATGCTCTGTAGCATCTTCAATACCCCTATAGTCTGGTAGGTGTAAAGACATCTCAAAAAACACTTGGGGAGGTGGTTGGGGTCCTTTTCCTCCCGATCCAAAGCCTTGGTTCCCTCTGGTGTTTCCTCCTCCACCAGATCCATTGGATCCACCAGGTCCTATGTGCCTCCAGATCCACCAATTCCACCTCCATATCCTCATCGTACCGATAATGGGCCTAGAAGTGGTCACGCCTAGTGTCCCCAACATTCCACTAAACTACTCGCAACTGATGGTCTGTGATATTTCCCCACTACTAGTGTATCCCGTGCCACTCCCAGATGCGTTTCCCAAACCTGTACGTACTTACACTTTGCCCAAAAATTCCTCTAAACACTGGAATGGTATGTGCAGCCATGGATGTTCCAAATGAAAAATTATATCTCCTAGGCACCGATCGGTCACTCCCATTGATACCAACTAGGTTATCAATACTTCTCCCTTGATTTGGAAAACCAAGTGTCAGGGGTTAGTCTCTAAGTGGGTTCATATGCACATGCCGATGGCTCTTCTTTCTCCATGCGATGAACTCTCATCAGAAGCTAAAGGGGCCTCTCTGGCACGCTTTCCAAGATGGGGTAGTATAGACTTCTTAGGCTCCATGTCCTCCGCATGAATTTTAACACCCTCTCACAATGTCTGCCTCCATAGATCCATCACACTTGCAACCTCACATTGTCTAGTCATCTCCCTTTCACAAGCTTCGCTATACTTGAGTCATCTCTCCTCCCTTTCCTTTTCAGCCACAATGTCTGCCATCTTCCTCCACCCTAGCTTCCTCTCCCAACACTCAGAGAAGCTTTAGCTGGCCATGGGAAATGCTTCTAAACTCAAAGTAATGACCAAGAGATTCATAGCCAATGGAATAACACACAAAAATGATCCTCTAGGCTCCCTCAGAAACTCAAACTCAACAACTTCTGGGTAAGAATACATCGAAATGGCATATTCTAAAGTGTAACTGGCCAACACTCCCTTCCACCAGTGATCAACAACACACATCCAAGTCAGATCTGCATCTTGCAACCTTTGATAGTCATCTTGGGTCCACACACACGATCTATAGTACCAGCTTGATCTAGATGCGTATGCTGAAAGCCATTCATACAGCTCTACTGGGAAGCAACAAAATAATGTCTTATATAATTCATGGTATAGGTTCTCTTCTACCCATCTACGCACATCAAACTCAGGTCTAGTGCTAAATCTTTGAGAAAAATCATCCTCCGTGCTCTTGAACCATGTTTCAACACTTTCTAAGGTCAGGCGCTCTATCATCACACATCACAGGGACAAAGATGCATGTCATTTCTCACAACAACTTCAAAAAGAGGTCCTGGAAACGGAACCAAGATGTAGTCATTTTTATGCCTTTCAAAGAACAAGGAAATCCCATGCATGTCGGCCTATCACCCAGTGGGTGCTGGGCACTCACCTGAGGCACAGGTGGGTGCCGAGCCCCTCATTTATGTGAGTTGTGTGAGAATGCATTATTTACGACAAAAATTTAAGTGAAGAGAATGGAAACGAACCATACATTTATCTTGGAGCTCGAGAATGGTGCTTCTAGACCAATGTATTCATTCAGATAAGAAAAGCATTACAGAACATAGATCTGAATCATAATAGACAAGAAATGCATGGGGTTTTACACCCACTCATATGAAATATATATAAAACTGATCCATACAGATATAAGTAAAACCTGGAACCACATATATCCATATTAAATACGTTTGGTAAACACATTACATTCATTGAGGCTATCACAGATCCATATAATAGTGCAAACCAATGTCATGCATCAGAACTAGACTTAAGCCCCTCATAGTACAAAGAAAAATATTCAGACCCATCCCCTTGATACATCATACTCCTACAGATCCTCTAAACCCAACCCATAGAACTCCCACAATATTTCTACATAGCTTCGCCTCTTTTCCATCCTCTCTAGGTATATCTCTTTCTTCTACTGGGCACTTATATATATAGCCTTAGCAAGCACCGCCATGCCTTTCTGAAGTTGTAGATCAGTTGCCAAGTGTCCAAGTGGTCCTCCATGGGAGCTTTCTCCTTCAAACTTGAGCTCTCCATTCTTCGCCATGATGACCTTCTAGAATCTTTTATCACAAGGTATATTCCTTTCGAGGGCACCAAGTTGCCAGGTTGGCACCTTATCCACTCCACATGTACAATTGGGTCATGTTTTCCTCATGTTCTTCTTGATATGCCAAATATGGCTAAGTCCCAAAAACCCTTACTCTACCTTGTGCGTGCATGCCACTGGTTCTACTAAACCCTCCTAAAACTCTATCTTGCGCACCCACGTGCCTTCTTGTACTTAGCCAATATTTTAAGGGCCCAACAATACTTCCACTGTTGTAGATTTTTGGGAATTGTTTAGATCGTGTGTGCATGATTTTGTTTGTTATTAAATCATATCACTATTCCGTAGTCCTCGAATTCCCAATAGTCCATATACTGGACATGCCCCCGATATAGAATTATAGTAGTAGTGGTAGTAGGTGGAGGCAGGCGCAAATGAGACAATATCTATCATGTAAATAACAACTTCAAGCAGTGGAAAATGAGGCAGAGTATCCATAGGTCGTGGTTCATCAGTAGTATCCGTTCTAGGAGTGGGAAATGTATTATTAGGGTCATGGTTGTAATATTTGTAGGGATGATGGTCACAAAAAATAGTATACTCAATACCCTCTTGTAGGAATTTAACATGGTGATGTACAGTGGAGGGAACTAGTTGCATGACATGAAGTCATAACCTACCAAATAAACAGTTGTATAAAACAAGGAAGTCGATGACAAATGCAACTGTGTTAAGATTTTTTGGTCTAACGGCGATGGGTAGAGTGATATGACCTAAGCATGGACGAACAAAGCCATCATATGCATGAAGAGAAAGACTTGATGGACTAACATTAGCAGCCAAAAGACCAATCTTTTCAAGGAATGACATTGGACAAAGATTAAGTTCAAATCCATTATCAATTAAAGTACGCTTGACATCCACATTATAAATGTGAATCAGGATGTGCAATATTGGGTCATTGTCAAAAATAACAAGGTCAGCACAAGGATTAAACGGGAAAGTAATATGGTGAGAGAAGGAATCTACAATTTTTTGACAAATTGAATTTGGATGCATATTAGCAAGAATGTGAGTGGTAGTTAGGAGATTTTTTACTCTTTCTCTTAATTTAGGATTGATAAGAAAGAATCATTAATGGAGATACTCATGATGATAAGATGCTAGAAAGATGCGCAATGAAAGAATGAGGAACCTAGGAGTGCGATGATCAAGTTCGGGTTCACCAAAATGATTAAGCTAAATATGTAAATATATGAGCCTAATCTGAATGCAAGATTGTGGTAAAATAAATAAATAATGAAGTACAACAATAACCACTCAAGCAACTAAGCAATAAATAATGGAACCCTAATTGCAAAGAGAGGGTAAGAAGCCTTAGTTGATTTGCAGAGTTCTGAAAAGTGCATAGAGTTGGAAAATTGGAAAATATGAAGCACTGACCATCGCATCGAAGCACAAAAAAATGCAAATCCATGGAGATATGCTGGATTGGGGTGCCTAGAGAGGGATAGGGGCACCCGCGGGCGCCATAGACCTATTTTTTGGGCACCTAGGCCTACGGAATCACTCAGAAAACCTCCTATTAGGTGTTGCAAGTTGTTCACCTTTAGTCTCCTTTGGTCACTTCGAGGGTGCACCAAGATCACCAAGGTCATTGTAAACCTGCAATGAAATATGCACCTGCAAAACCCTCAAATAAACATCAAACCCCAAAAAAGAAATATGTAGAATGAGGGGTCATACTGTCCTCAGTTATCACAATGGTGAACTTATGACTGAGCATTGCACTACATCTCAGACCCAATGTATGTCTATGTGTATGCGTGTGGAATTGTGCCCTTGGTTGCTCTTGTGCATGTCACACTTGGATAGTGAGAAAATATCTAGATGTAGAATGTAGTAAATGTGTGCATGGAATAGAATGAACTTCCCTCCTATAAAGTGTGATGTAGAAAACCAGCCCTTGTGTCCCTTTGTGATAGAGCTAGATGGATGCAATGGAGCTCTTAAATTCCTTAATGGATGCAACCTTAGGTGGTGGTGGATAGTGCTTAGTGCTTGGTCCTTTATTATGATCACATAACTATATATTAATATGATTCCCTTGCTTGAATTTCATAATTAACCTTGGAAAGGCTGACTACCAAAAAGATAAGATTCTCAAATGGCTAGAAAGGACCCAAAAAATATGAGTAAAGTACAAAGGGGATAGGAGCACCTAGAGGGGACAAGGGTGCCTGATAATGGCATCATGGCTGGGCACTAGTGTCTAGGATGAAAATTGCCAAAGAGTAAATGTTATCACAAAAAGTAGCACCCTGAGATTTGGCAATGCGGATCTCTACTTTTTGCTAACATGGGATCACCTCTCAAGTTGTGGTACTTACGGGCTTGAGGTGAACCTCCGAAGAAGGTCAGAATCCTCTTCCTAATCCTAATACTACACTACTCCTAATGCAAGAGAAACTACTAATTACACCTACACTAAAACTTCCAAGGGGACAAGGATAGAGAGATTGCATGGAATAAAAGAAATTCCTACATTAGAAGTGGTGATACCACTAAGAGAAGGGGTTGCTGGACAAACTTGATGCCTCAAAATAGAGGAAGGTGAGTATGGAGAGGATGGACAAGCATCATAGGCCAAGATAATACACACAACATAACATTTTCAAGTTAGCATAAACTCATCTAAAATTCAATGAGAACAAAATATGTACATTCACCTACAGGAATGAAGAAAGGCAAAAAAAGACGATAAGATCAATGCAAGGGTAGAGAAATAGTCACAAACACCAATTATTATTGCTTCAAGAGTATTCACAATGCATCATTTTAGTAGAGAGCGGTAAGATTCTTCATTTCAATTCCCAAACACGGAAGCTAGAGTCTCCACAACATTCTTGCAGAGAATAAGGGAGAGTAACACTAAAAAATGTCTAACCATTTTACAAATGTGCCCCCTTTTTACAATTTATAGAATGAGAGGAGAGAGAGAATGAAAACTTGGATTTCCCCTTCCAACCACTTGCAAGGTACCAAAAGTGGGTGTAAATGATAATTGGAAACTTGAAAAATCCATCCCATACTGTCTCATAACCTACAACAAAAGAAAAATGGCTACGTATGCTCATTAAATGTCATTTCAACCACCTAGAAGTTGCCATTTTAACATGGGCTCATTTTCTTCAATTTTCACCCTAAAAACTCCATCAATCCTTCAATTTCTTAATTTTTGAGTGTAGACCTCAGATCCACGATTCCAACGAGTCTAATTTTGTGCGATTTCATTGAGAAATGCAGAAGTTATGGCCTTCTGAGTTTGGGTAGCTCTCTATCATTTCCTAGGCTTATCTTCCTTCTTACGGGACTATGTATTAAATTGGTATCTGGGAGTGATACTTTTGATTTTTTCTCTTCTCGAATGTGTTTGCATGATTTTAATAACTTGGGAATTTAAATTTTTATAGTGGGACCCATCACTTCTTGCATTTTTAAATGAAAAGGGGGTGGAGTGCTTTAATGTTTGTTTTGAGGGCCAGCTCGTCAGCTGGCTCACCGAGATGGCACCCTATTTACCTCATCGATCCCCTTTGTATCCACACCAGGATATTTTTTCATGCATCAAGATATTCCTTACTTACCCCGACAAACCATTACTTTAACCAGCTCGACACGCACAGTGACCTCATTTTATTTCCTGAGATCCATGTTCGTCTTTGTTAGCACCTCGATGGGATCCTTGTTTGCATTGGTAGGTTCCACGTTGCATGCCATCAACCGCTTCATCCATTACCAGCTTGAAAATATTGATCAAGTCACCTAATGTTGTGTGGGCTTATGCTTTATGTGAGGAACCTACCTCGAGTTGACTCGGTCCTCCTCACCACTTAGTACCCGCACCTCGGTCGTTGGATGCAACACGTTCCTCACTCCCCTCACCCAACCGAAGCATGTTCCGTGAGCCAATGTCAGGCCCACACTGTTCCTCCTACCTTGATTAGAATCTTAGTTTTTCCCATGAACCCCTGATCATCCGCATTGCATTGGAATTGGTAAAGTCGAGCCTATGAGGAACTCGAGGCCTGGGTTCCTTTGGGCCCTCTGGGATCCGCAGTTCCGCACTGGCCGAAATGGCCCACTCGGGAACTTGTCATTTTTTCTAAGTGTTATCTATTAAAGCCCTTTCTTCATTTCAATGCCTCATTGCATATCCTGGTTTGAGCTCGACGCATCTAATGAACTCAATTCACCATCATTTGCCTAAGGCGCGACAACTCACCCCTATATTGCTTCGTGTTGCTCGAGCCTTGTCCTAACCTTGGCCCCATGCAATGGCTCACCTGCGCTACCTATATCTCAAGCCGACCTTCCACCTAGAACTTGATCATGGTGATTTCACCGCCATTGTGTAACTCAACCTTACGATCTCGGGCTGACTTACCCTATAGTGGACGAGTTAGTGAGTTCCACAAATAGCTCGACAATTCTAGAACAGCTCAACCTACCTGAATATAGCTCAACTTGACCATGCCATTAGCTTGTCCACAGTGTGTCATGCCAACTCGGTCTCTAATCTAGAGCTCGTTTCACCATTATCAACATGGAACCAGTCTGGCCCTCACGATCAACTCGGTTTGCTATAAAACACAAGTAACTCACCCCACTACGATGTTGAACCATCTCACTCCCCTTACTCCAAACAACTCACTATCACCCTGAAATGGCTCATTGTTACCTTCAACACCTTAGTCTGCCATGGTTGACAACTCAATGCAAGCTCAGCTCGCCGAGACAGGAGCCAACTTGCCCACCAACTCGGCAAGCTGGCTAGAGACTAAGGACCAAATTTTTAACTTCTTTACTTCCTTCCAAATATTTTACAAATTTTTGGATTCCTCAAGGCCCCAAGGCTGTGTATTAATTTTAGAGAGTGTCGCAAACTACAACGCCATATTTTTTTCCATTTTTGCTACATTTGGGCCCTGCAACTTGTTTCTACAACTCAAGTAAACTTTGAACTTCGTGAAAACATAGAAGAGAAAAAAATTTCTCTACTAGCTTCCAACCTTCCTAGAGACCTTGATGATGCCCCCAACACTGAAAATTGTATGTGTTCTCTAGATTGGCATGTGGCCCCCCCCTGATTGAATGCAATACTCCCCACATTTTCCATTTTCACCTGGGGGTGAAAATGGATAACAATAAAAAGGAAGACTGAGCAAGTAAGAGTACACAACTGAAAATAGTAATAACAAGCAAATAAGGGTGGCTAAAGACATGGGTTACTTTGTACTTTTCTTACTTAGGAATCATATGAAGAGTAATATGTGATCAAGACTATATAGTTACCCAAAGTGCGTGATTGTGTGTCTATAATATGTTCTTTGTTATAATAGATATAACTAACACATACATACATATGGCATGCCCATTGTGAAACCCCCTTGTCTCATTTGCACTTTTATTTTTTTTTGTGTAAGATTTTGTAGGATTTAGTTCTTCTTGTAGGTTTATAAGTAGCATTACTTTGTCAAAATTCAATCTTTGCTTCCAAATTTACAAGTTTTCAACTTTTTTTTTTCATATTTCATTACTCTACATTATAGTGCATCCACTTAACGTATCAACACATCTACTCACCGAATCATCTTATTTTCTCACAGTCAAGATATCTCTGCTTTGAAGTATCCGGTTTGACAATTTATAGCACCTCTTTCCACATTTTAAACATTTTTTACTTTATCAATAGTGCATTTTATTATAGTACAAACATGTATGCTTTCACTAACAATTTGTTGTAGGTTTTACATTTTTACTTTTATTGAGATGTTTTTTTGTACTCTACAAAATCCCAGTTGCGCATAGTAGAGACATTTTCACTCTAGCCATTGATTTTTAGCATGGTTTGCATTTCTAACATACTTGAAAACATTTGTTTTTTGTGCATGAATGCCTTCGATCACAATCAATACGCCTTTACTTTTGTTTGGCATATTTCGTCATCAATGCCTCTACTCATAAAAGTAACACTTTTACTTTGTTGTAGCACCTACACTCATGCTTGCAACATATCTTTTTTTTTATTGTTTTTATTAGATTCATCACATACTTATAATTTAAACATTTTTGTTATGTGCATGTTGGTGAGAAAATTTGTCGATATGGAAAATTAGGTGTCTCCACCAACATTCACGTGGCTACGCCCCTCTACATTGAATGGTGCACCTCCCATTATTGAAAGCAAACTAATCCTAATCCTATCTAAATGTTGTGGTTGGCCAAATTGGTCGGGGATCACACATGAAAACTCCATTGAACTTGTGGCAAAGTGCTTGTATGAGGTATAAGGGAGAAAATACAAACAATGAGGGGAAAGGAGGGAAATTAGGCAAGGAAGGTTACTGCCATGAGTAGATTGCGAAGCTCACACATAGTAACCAGAGTAGTTCAACATTCAATATAGAAGAAATCACAATGAATCTATTTAGTGAGATGGACAATACTAGACAACAAATTCTCAAATTCATCTATCAAAGATACAAAGCTCTTGCATCACTATACTTGCAACGTGCATGAAAGAGGGAAGTGGAAGAAACACAAGACACTTATAACAACTATGTTTATTTTTTCAATGATGAAAGGAAACCATGTATACAAATCTGCACACATTCATGCATCTTGGAAAGCATAAACTTTATTCCTTGATTGACATGTACACAAGTTGTACAAAGTAAGGGAAAAGAAGAAAGCATGTAGAAGAAATGTAGCTTTATTTCATGTATATGGATGACACAAAGTCCAACAACATATTACAATCCATTATTTATACAAAGTACAAAAGTTTTAGAATACAATTTTAAGGATCCTTTGGAATGGAGAAGCCATCCCAATTTATAGCAATGTGAATTGACTCTTCACCTACCCCCACATGACTCTTTGTTGTCTCATTCAACTCGTGACTTTTCACCTTCCTATAATCTAGGAAATTAAGTCCCCTTTTTATAAATCAAGGGGAATTTTACAATTCAACTTTATAAAGTCACTTTATTGAATAATATAAACTATCATGATTACACACAATGGAGATTTAGAAGAGGGAGAAAAGAAAGGGGGTAGAGAAGAGGAGAAATAATGAGAGAAGAGAAGGAATGATGAATGAGATGATGCCTTGTTATCTTCACCTTATTGCCTGACTGATATGATGTAATCTCCCAATGTGTTGAACTCTAGATCTCTGAAATTTTTTACACCATGAGAAACCTCCTTCAAATGATGCATGCAAACCTTGAATTAAGTGTTTAGAAACACTGTCGAATAATCACCTTGGTGACTATAGGTGTCGCTCACTGAGGTCCACTCTGAAGAAGCTTGAGGATTGAAACCGATCTCCGATGACTTCTGCTACATAGCCATATTTTTGTACTCATAGGGAAGCTTTCATGAAGTGCATTTTGATCACTTTTTCCCGCTAATTAAGGTCACAATTCCTCCATGGTACATGATGCCCAAACATCTCGGTCACGAAATGAGTGTTGAGAAACACTATTTTAGGACTTCCCAATGTGAGCTTGGGATGGATACATGCACTACTCATGACGATACTCTTTGATGCTAATTGATGAACCAATTCAACTCATTTCACTTTTCATGACCAACTCATTTCGAATCACCTGAATCCCCGAGTGATGAAGATGGATCCACCTGCTGCGTATTGCAACACCCTGCCTTGTTACGAGACATAATTGGACTTAAGATGATGCTTTCAGGATCCTTGTGGAGTTTTCATTTGTTTTTTTGAACCATGAAACCATCTTAAAACCTTGTGGAGAGCCCAAAAATCAGAAACATGAGTGAAAATGAAGCCTTATGCAACTTTCTACACGTGGAACTGAAAACTGCTATTTTTGGAAACTAGGTCTCAAGAGCTACTATTTTGGGCAGTGTCACTTTTTTGCCTTGTTGCTTGCACTAAGGTTTTTCCTTCATGTTCTAGGCTTGTTAAAAAAATCCTTGGGTCAATTCTAATCACTTTCCATTTTTTAAAAGTTACTATTTTGCTTTTTGCTTTTTTAACTTTTTGACCCACGTACCCTAGTTTTCTATTTGCATGATTTTCACTATTCCTTCTGAAGGGAGTTTTCCGTTTTCAGAAACTTACTAAAAATGGAAAGTGTGAACTAGATGGACTTTCTATTTTTAGAATCTAAAATTTTGAGTGTCGGATTGACGGAAATATTTTGGATTTGTTCGGGGTTTTTGCTCTGCAATCTCTATTTAGATTTTCAAGTCAAACCGCTTCCCGAATTGACGACAAATGAAGGAAGAACAACCTAGGGCACAAAATTTCAAATGGATTACATAAAGAAATGAATGAAATATTTAGAATTTATGTTTCTTTCAGCTTCAATGCATTTGGATAAGGACTATTTTCTCAAAATTTCATGAGGATCCGATGCACAGTTAGGGAGATATGAGTAATTTTTTGTTTTTTGGCTTTAAGGTTTCTAGAAACTCACATTCATGGTTTTTTCTTAGATATCTTGATTTATTCACATTGCAGAAGTGTGGAATGATGGAAGAAAGATGTTTAAGGTGGTAGAAAGGTTGTAGAAGTAGCATAAATGGTAGGATGAAGAAATTCTGACAATTGGAGCTTTCATGGACGTGCCTGCAGGAAGTAGTGGAAGCAGGCAGAAGCAACATGACAATGATTTTTTTTGCATATTTTTAAATTTGGGGAAGGGTCACACTTTTACGCACCAATTACACCAAGGGATTGGTGCAAAAAAGTTCACCCCATCCCTATTAGCCACATGTCGCGAAGTTATTTGCAATTAAGGATGAGAGGGGGGCTAGGAAAAAGCATTTAAAACACCTTCCTGGGTCGCATGGGTGACTGAGGAATTAGGAGGGAGTGGGGCACATTTTATTACACCATCAACAACAAGGATTTTATGCAATTGGTGCAAAAAAGTGTTCCACTCTCCCATTGGCTCAAATTTCACGGCAGAAATTTGACTAACTGTTAGAGTCGTACCTGATCTGAAAATGGTACTAATATTTTCTTAGAAAATTATTAGATTTAAAAAATTGATAATTGACTAAGAGTACTAGCAATTTTTGGAACTCTTAAAACCCAAATCCTTGAACTCTTCCAGATAAATCAATTATCCTTAATTTTCAACTTAAGTGAATATATTGAATCTATTACAAATCCATTTTAAAATTCACAATTGATTTTAGAATGCAATCAAATTGAATTCTTGATTCCAAATCTGAATATGCAATTCCCTTTCTGTTGTGGGTTATGGATACTGAAATTGTGACTTCAATCCAAATAGTCCAATTTTTATGCTTGCTTAAATAATTAATCAAATAAACTAACTTGAATGTTTTTTATCTGATCAAAAGCTTCTAAACATACTAAAATCAAATCCACAACACAAGAAATTGATAACGGAGTTCACCCGAAGGCTACGTCTCCAGATTATCGTAATGAGAATCGATCTATTATTTCCCAATGAAGTTCCAATATCCCTTCACTATTGACTTAACAAATATTTATACATGCAATTGAGCTGATTCAGACCTCTTGGAACTCTACAATTTACTAGAAACATTTCCAAGTCCATCTATGGCCCCTATAATACTTTCACTGATAGTTTCATGTGTAATTACGTTCAAAAAAATCTACAACTTTAAATGTAAAACACCTACATGAAAGAGGTTTACATTTATGGAAACTAGAGGAAATTCTAAAAAACTTCCCTTTTTACTCCATGGCCTGATTCAAACCTGAAGTAGTTGGAAAATACATATCTCTTCCTACTCCTAGTGCTCGTTTTGTGCAATTACGTCTAAAAAACATCTGCACTAGAAAATCTATAGCACTTCATGAGACAAGAATACCACCATCGTCTTCGTCTCAAGAATTTCAATGTTGCTTCACAAAGGAGCTTATTTACAACTTGCAGGTTTACACAGTAACCGACATCAGTCGGCTGACTGACGTCGGTCACCTAGCATACTAACCGGTATCGGTTAGGGTAACCGACATCGGTTACCTGTGTGTGATTGTTTATATTTAAGTCACAAGAATTAGATCTAATCTTTGTTATAAAGTTGATCTAATGGTTGTAAATGAATGGCTAAAGTGCCCTAAGTTTGTATAGGCTTATATAAGCTAGGAAACTAGGGTTAGAGGTTAGATTGGGAGAATTGTAAGAAGGAATTCTTGGTGAGAGCTTAGAGAAGCTTGTGAGAGGAAAAGTATTGTACATCATGTAAGGTGTGGAAGATTGCAGATATTCAATTGTATAACCTCTGGAATAATATATTGGTTGTTTCTTGGTGGACGTAGCCCACACTGGGTGAACCACGTTATATCTTGTGTATTTTCTTTTGTTGGTTATTTCCATGTTTATTGCTTGTATGCTTTAATCTGATATATATCTGTACAACCGGTTTGGTCTAACCCCAACAACTAGTATCAGAGCTTTGTTTGAGGGTTGTGTGTGTTGACAGATTTACTCACAGGGATTTCTGATTGAGTGGGAGCACAACAATGGTAGAAGATAGTAAATACAAAGTAGAGAAATTTGAAGGCCGTAATTATCAGCTATGGAAGATGTAGGTGGAGGATTATCTGTATCAGAGAGATCTATATTTACCGTTGGATGAGAAGGAAAGGCCTGCAAAGATGACTGATGAAGAATGGAAGATTCTTGACAGAAAGGCTCTGGGATCTATAAGATTGAGCCTGGAAACATATGTGGCTTCGAATATAATAGAAGCAACAACCAAGGTAGAATTAATGAAAGCTTTAGCTAATTTATATGAAAAACCAAGTGCATTGAATAAAGTTTATTTGATGAAGAAATTGTTTAATTCTAAAATGCAAGAAGGTGGATCTATGTCTAATCATTTGAATGATTTCCGTTCTATTGTAAATCAATTAAAATTAGTTAATATCCCTTTTGAGGATGAAGTGAAAGCATTGTTATTCTTGTGTTCTTTTCCAGATAGTTGGGATAATTTGGTAATGGTTGTTAGTAATACAACATCTGCTACTAATATTTTGAAGTTTGATGATGTGATTGGTATAATTCTAAATGAAGAAATACGTAGGAAAATTTCAGGAGAATCATCATCTGGGAATGCTTTGAATGTAGAAAGTAGAGGAAGGAAAAAGGAGAGATCCAAGAGAAAGAGTAATGGGAAATCAAAGTCTAAGAGTGGCAGATCTAAATCCAGAGGTAGAGGAATAACCTGCTGGAATTGTGGAAAGAAAGGACATGCAAAGAAGGATTGTTGGTTCAAGGAAAACAAAGAGAATGTACCAGAGAAAGGTAAAGAGGAAAATGTAGCATCAGAGGTAATGCAAGATGCCCTTATTCTCTCCTTGGATAATAAAATTGAATCATGGGTTTTAGATTCAGGAGCTTCTTTCCATGCTACCCCTAATAAGGGTTATTTCAGAAATTATGTCCAGGGTAATTTTGGGCATGTTTATTTAGGAGATGATGAACCATGCAATATTACTGGTAAAGGTGAAGTTCATCTTAAATTGCAGAATGAAAATACATGGATATTGAAAGATGTGAGGCATGTGCCAAGCCTCAGGAGAAATCTTATTTCTGTAGGACAATTAGGTGAAGATGGATGCATGGTTACATTCACAACCGATTCTTGGAAAGTTTCCAAGGGAGCTCTTGTTGTAGCAAGAGGCAAGAAGGTAGGAACATTATATTTGTCTACTTGTATTACTGATTCCTTTTCTATGTTATCTACTTCAGATTCAGATGCAAGCATGTGGCATAATCGGCTAGGCCATATGAGTAAGAAGGGAATGCAGATCTTAAAGGAAAAGGGTAAGTTATCAGATTTGAAAGATGTAGATCTTGATTTCTGTGAGCATTGCATATTTGGAAATCAAAAGAAAGTGAGGTTTCTTAAAGTTGGGGCAACAAAGAAGGAGCAAAAATTGGAGCTTGTGCACTCAGATGTGTGGGGACCAGCCCAAGTAGCTTCTCATGGAGGATCCCAATACTATGTGACTTTCATTGATGATGCCACAAGAAAGGTATGGGTTTATTGTATTAAACGTAAATTTGATGTTTTTGAAACATTTAAAAGATGGAAAACCCTTGTAGAAAATCAAACTAATTTGAAGTTGAAGTGCCTTAGATCTGACAATGGTGGTGAGTACTGCAGCAAGGTTTTCAATGATTATTGTTCAGTGAATGGAATACACAGAGAAAGAATGGTTCCTAGAACTCCATAGGAGAATGGAGTGGCAGAAAGAATGAACAAAACTATTATGGAACGTGCTAGAAGCATGAGGATACATGCTGGATTACCCTTGCAGTTTTGGGCAGAAGCAGTAGATACAACGGTATATTTGATCAACCGTGGCCCCTCAAGTGCACTGAATGGTGGAATACCAGAAGAAGCATGGAATGGAAAAGAGGTAGATCTTTCTTTTCTTAGAGTATTTGGTTCAGAATATTTTGTGCATGTTGATAAAGAAAATAGGAAGAAGTTGGATGCTAAATCCAAGAGATGCACTTTCATTGGTTATGGTTCTGGTGATTTCAGATTCCGGTTTTGGGATTTAGAAGATGCTAAGATTGTTAGGAGTCGTAACATTGATTGGAATGAAAAGAGAATGTACAGGGATCAGGTTTTGGTACCCAAGAATGAACCGGGTGAAGAGTTTGTTGAGAAAAGTGCATTCTCGAATTTAAAACAAAAATCCACAGACATCGGCGTCAGTAAGGGTGACTAGTGTCGGTCAGAATAGGACCAAATGTCAGTTAGGTGAACCGATGTCAGTTATAGAGGAACCAACATCGGTTACAGGTGACCGGTGTCAGTCACTGTCAGATTTGGACACAAATGTCCAGGAGGTCCAGAATGAGCCTCAAGCACCCCAAATTTCTGTAAGGTCTCAAAGAGTAAGTAAACCTCCAGAAAGATTTACTCCATTATTTTATCTTTTATTGACTGATAGTGGTGAACCAGAAAGTTTTGAAGAAGCAATGCAACAGGATACCCACATTGAGTGGGAGCATGACATGGATGAGGAGATGGATTCCTTGAAATAGAACCAGACATGGGATTTGGTCAAGTTGTCAGCAGGTAAGAGGACATTGCAAAACAAGTGGGTTTACAGGATCAAGGAGGAAGAGGGTGGACATAAAAGATACAAAGCAAGGCTTGTGGTAAAAGGGTTTACACAAAAACCAGGTATTGATTTTGGTGAGATATTTTCTCTTGTTGTTAAAATGACTTCCATCTGTACTGTTCTGAGTTTAGTTGCAATAGAATATTTGTATTTAGAAAAACTTGATGTTAAGATGACTTTCCTTCATGGTGATTTGGAGGAGGAGATCTATATGAATCAACCATTTGGTTATGAAGTCAAGGGTAAGGAGAAACATGTGTGCAGGTTGAAAAAGAGCTTGTATGGGCTCAAACAAGCTCCAAGGCAATGGTATATGAGGTTTGACAATTTTATGCATGATCATGGTTATATGAGATGTGGATCTGACCATTGTGTTTATTTCAAGAAGCTTGAAAATGGAAGCTATATTATTTTTTTACTGTATGTGGATGATATGCTTATTGCAGGATCTAGTATGCAGGACATTGGTGAGCTTAAGGAAAAATTAGCTCACACATTTGCAATGAAGGATTTGGGAGCTACAAAGAAAATCCTTGGCATGCAAATTCACAGAGACAGGAAGAACATGAAATTGTATTTGTCTCAGGAAGGATTATATCAATAAGGTGTTGAAAATATTTAAAATGCAGGATGCAAAACCTGTAGGTACACCTATGGCTAGACACTTTAAATTGAGAAAAGATCAGTGTCCTACATCACATGAGGAGGTCAAGTACATGGCATGAGTTCCATATGCTTCAATAGTTGGAAGTCTTATGTATGTTATGGTTTGTACCAGACCAAACATTGCACAGGAAGTGGGAGTTGTGAGAATATTTATGGCCAATCCAGGTAAAGAGCATTGGAAAGCAGTCCAATGGATTCTCAGGTATTTGAGAGGGACATCCAACATGCAATTATGTTATGGAGGGTCAGATACTACTTTATAGGGCTATGTTGATTCAGATATGGCTGGAGATTTGGATGGTAGGAGAAGCACCACTGGATATGTATTCACAGTAGGTGGGATGAAAGTTAGCTGGATTTTGAGATTGCAAAAGGTTGTGGCCTTGTCTACTACAGAGGCCAAGTATGTTGCAGCTACAGAGGCTAGCAAAGAGATGATATGGATGAGCAGGTTCATGGAAGAGTTGGGAAAGGAGCAAGAGGATTACAGATTGTACAGTGATAGTCAAAGTGTAATTCATTTGGCAAAGAACTCAATGTTTCATTCAAGAATGAAACACATTCAGTTGAGATATCACTTCATACAGCAAGTGTTGGAGGATGGGTAGCTGAAGTTAGAGAAAATTCATACGAATGAGAACCCTGTGGATATGCTAATGAAGCCATTGGAAAAGGAGAAGTTGGAGCTACACTCCACTTCTATTGGTCTTTGAGTTTGAGACTTGAAGAGGAAGAAACAAAGCCAAGAGAGGAACCAAGGATGGAGTTGTGCGGGATAGTGCAAAAATTTATCTCCAAGTGGGAGATTGTTGAGATTGTGGAGCTGAATTGCTTCACAAAGGAGCTTATTTACAACTTGCAGGTTTACACAAGTAACCGGCATCGGTCGGATGACCAACATCGGTCACCTAGCATACTAACCGACATCGGTTAGGGTAACCGACATCGGTTACCTGTGCGTGATTGTTTATATTTAAGTCATGGGAATTAGATCTAATCTTTGTTATAAAGTTGATCTAATGGTTGTAAATGAATGGCTAAAGTGCCCTAAGTTTGTATAGGCTTATATAAGCTAGGAAACTAGGGTTAGAGGTAAGATTGGGAGAATTGTAAGAAGGAATTCTTGGTGAGAGCTTAGAGAAGCTTGTGAGAGGAAAAGTATTGTACATCGTGTAAGGTGTGGAAGATTGCAGATCTTCAATTGTACAACCTCTAGAATAATATATTGGTTGTTTCTTGGTGGACGTAGCCCACACTGGGTGAACCACGTTATATCTTGTGTATTTTCTTTTGTTGGTTATTTCTGTGTTTATTGCTTGTATGCTTTAATCTGATATATATCTATACAAAAAGTGATAATAGGTGTTGTGAAAAATATGAAATCACCATCTTGTAGTGCTTTGAATTATATTTCTAACGATATATTTTCTTGACTCCTAACTCCTTACGGAGCTCTCAGAATCATTTCCCAAAGCTCAGGATCAGTTTTGGCACTGTGCACCGCTTAAGCCTCAAAGACCCACTTTTGTAAAAAGTGCTCCACAACTTCTTGAACTTCACAGAATCTTCCAAAAATAATTACAAAACATTCCTAACTATCTAATACACCTCCTAGATGAGGTTATTCCTTTCATTTCACTCTAGGGGGTGTGCACCAACCTCAAGAAGGGTAGAGAATAACCTTTCCAAAACTTGTCAAAAAGCCTGTCTTGATAGATCTTTCCTTGGAAGTACTTGAAATGACTGAATACCTCTAAATCACTTATGGGTACACTAACATGACACATTGAAATGCTTTAGAGAGATAGGATATGACTGACTCGGGGATTAGGGTGTTATGAAGGAGGGCTCAGAATGACCTTTGAGTAAAAATTTTCAGGTAGGGTATGGTTGTCATGCTTGAAAATTGGGAATTTTCTTTCTACACGTTTGCATGACAATAGTTATGTATATCTTGGGGACATATTTTGGATCGAGCCCAATGATGACATGACATAAGAACTCCAGAATCTCAATACATAACATTGACCAGTGCCTTATCCATTGGGCTTTAGAGTCACTAAAAAGATATACTACACAATTTGTTTTATTGAGCGCACGCGCGCACACACACACACAAACACACAAACATAAGAGAAACACACCAAATGGGAAAAAAACACACAACGAAAGAGAGGAGACTATGTTATAGGGGAGGGATATTTATAGAGGAAAGTGAAAGAATATACACATACTTGACAACGGGTTGAGAGAAATATACGCCATCATGAAACAACATATTTAAGTATGACCTTTGATGCACAAAAATTGTTATTTGATCATTTACCATAATTTTGTGATGGCCTTTGCATGGATTGAGAAGAAGAATGCTGGACAAAGATTCCATCTTTGTACTCATATTGTACATAAAGAACATTCTTGCATCTAATGAACACTTCATCACTTTATTATAACCCTTATACCTTGATACTTCCACTTGACACTCTATGCAATTATGAGACATCATCCTTCCATGTCTTCAAGAGTGGGAAAATGTTCGTTCTCTTTTAATTGAAACTTTAAATCATCTCCTACATCAGCAAGGCAATCAGAAGGAGATAGAAAAAATTATTTTCTTCCCATTTAACAACTTCTTTAAATGTGTCACTTTGTTTCTATAGAGCGGATGATTTCTAGAATATGCTTCCACGTCATTGACTCAGAGGCTCCTCATCATCTTTGAGGGTTTGATGACAACATGGAAACATGTTTCAAGACACATTGGAGATTGGGATCGTGAGTGAAATATGATTTTGAATATTTTCACAAGAATCATGCACATTTTCACTTTGTTGTCTATGGAACAATTATCTTTGATGCAAACCCGCTCAACATTTTCCCTGTTATCTTTCTCTATGGTACAATAATGTTGTCTTAAAGATTGATAATATTCAAATAAGATTCCATAACCTTCCTTATTTTTCACTCATGAACCTCTTCATACTATATGAAAGAAAAAGAAATTCATTCATATTCACTCTTGCTAATAAATACACCGATTTCATTCATTGGCTTTGTCTTGGTATCAAAAAATTGGTGTATTAAAAAGGGGAGTAACAAATTAATTCTTACTTATCTTGCATCTCCATAGACTTGAGTCAAGAGTTCAATAGTGAGCTGAGGATCTTCATTTTCTTCTGCATAGCCTTCAAGATGTCTTGCACTGATGGCTCTTCCAATTTTTCCATATACTCATCATCATCCCTCATTTGAAAAATCTTCATGTATTGTGCATTCCAGGAGATGGTTAAAAATATGATTCATACATGCCCATAATTAATTCAAAACATCCCTCTTTCAATTCTTCCACGCTTTTTGTTTCCTAAGATTCACTTCTCTTGCAAGCACGAGGACATACTTGATTCACTGACACCTTCTAACAAGGAGAAGAGGTCCATCCTTTGTCGGGAAGGGTACTCCTTCAATTTCAAAATCCATATCACCCTCCTCTTAGGTAGGAAGAAAAGAACCATGTTCGGGCAGTAGCATTTGGGAATAATTTTCACCCACATCTTGATCATCCTTTATTAAATCCTCTTTCCCATTTGGACAAAAAAATAATTCATACTCACTGTGATTATCATTTTTCTCTTTGGTTGAGAAGAGGTTTTTCTTGAGCTATTCATTCTTCTCTTTGGCTGAGAAGAGGTTTTTCTCAATCTATTCATTCTCCTTAGATTTAAAAAGTAAGTGGGCCCATCTCCCATTCGATCATCCATGATTTAATAAAGAATGGAATTTGATTCTTCAAATGTCTCTATTTCTTCATTCAAAATTTCAACCTCGCTTGAATAACCAGAATAGGAAGGAAAACTATCCATGACCATCTTCGAATTCATCCTCTTGAGTTTGGGATACATGATCGGCTATCTTGCACTCCTATTGCAAATATGCTCCATTCCATCATTAATTAAAATAATCAAAATATGAAATGGAGATTTTACATGATTACCTCAAACTCATTGTCATTTTGTACTTCTCTAATGTTTGTTGGAGTCTTTGGAAAATATTAAATCATCCATCATGAAACAAGTATTCTTCCTATCTTGAATTCATCACTCCTCTTATGGGTTGTTCCTCAAGCCAAAATAATAGTTGATGAATGGCTGTTTCTATTTTCATGTCTTCTATTTCATCCTCTATGATTTTTATTTGGTTTTCATCCGGAAGGTTGAAGGATAATATCTTCTTCATAAGCATCCAAGAATCTTCTTAGGGATGAACACCTCATAGTATGGACAATCCATTAGGATCTTCGTGAGTCTCTCCTTCCTTATCATGATGTAAAGTGATTCAGAGGTGTTCATACCTTCTTTGTAAAACCAAATCATACCTCCTAGATTTCATGATAGAATTTCAGGATCATAATTTCCTTCTATTATGATTTATATAATTTCCACATATTCTCTTTTCAACATGTTCATTTCTTCATCACCGTATGTAAGGAAGTCATCTAGAGATTAGAATAAAAAGGAAAATGTCCTCAATTTCATAATGAGCTTGCGTGAGGTTGCAAAAAGTATTCTCCTTTGGATCCTACATCAACCTTGTCCTTCATCCTTCTTCATAGTGTTGATTTGATTTTCATCGGAAGGCTCAAGGATAGGATATATTCTTCAACTACGTCCAGAAACCTGTTATGGGGATGAATACTATATAGTATGAATGATCCTCATGATCTTATTCCATAGGAAAAATCTTCGTCTTATTCTTCCTTGGTATGGGACTGCTTCCAGATTCCCTGTACATCTCTTGCAAGGATTTATCATATTTTAGAATTTTTAGGAAAATTTAAAGACTATAATTTCCTCACACAATGCTTGTGATTCTTTCCTTATAGTCAATTTTTAAAGCTATCATTTTTTAATGCCTGTATGCAAGGACAATAATCCCAAGGGAGGGTGATGAAATAAATTGCCCCATGAGATTTTCATTCTAGTTGTGAACGATTGATAGTATTACCTTTGGCATATTCTTGGCATCTTCACACATTGTATCTTCTATTTTCTTTGAATTTTTTTCAGCAGCTCCCTACTTTTTTTTTCATTAGTGAATTTTTGTTTCTCTTTCCTCCATTTAACTGCATTATAAGTTATTAATTAAAGTAGGAGACCCATTTTACTACTCTTGAATTTTCCCTTTTTTACAAGAAATTTTCCAGAACCATGGCTAACCCAACAATAGTCATTTCTCTGGCAAATATCTTATTATTCTTCTTCGTTGTCACTCATTGGTACTTCAGTCCAATTTAGAAATCTCTTCATTATGCATGGGAAATGGATGTGGACAGGGATTCGTTCCTTGATAGAGTCACCTTCAAAAATGATTTTCTTTTGAAATTTGATTTTTTTTAATGTATCTTTTTTAATATATAATTTTTTTGTATTTTTTGGGCAGAGATCCTTTTTGGGTGCACTTGGGAAAATATCTCCCCAGTGGAGTCGTTAAAAAATTTTGAGTGATAAAATTTATCGATATGGAAAAATTGGACGTGTCTCCACCAATTGTTCACGAGCCTACACCCCTCTACATTGAATGGTGTGGCTCCCATTATTGAAAGTAAACTAATCCAAATCCTATCTAAATGTTTTGGTTGGCCAAATTGGTTGGGGATCACACAGGGACACTCCACTGAACTTGTGGTAAAGTGCTTGTATGAGGTATAAGGGAGAAAATTAAAATGATGAGGGGAAAGGAAGGAAATTAGACAAGGAAGGTTACTTTCATGAGTAGATTTCAGAGCTCACACATAGTAATCAGAGTAGTTAAACATTCAATGTAGAGGAAAGAATAATGAAGCTATCTAGTGAGATGCACAACTTGAGACACCAAGTTATCATATTCATCTATTAAATATACAAATATCTTACATCACTATACTTGCAAAGTGCATAGAAGAGGGAAGTGGAAGAAACACTAGATGCTTATAAAAACTATGTTTATTTCATCAACGATTAGAGGAAACCATGCATACAAAGTTGCACACATTCATACATCTTAGAAAGCATAAAATATATTCCTCGATTTACATTTACAAAAGTTGTACAAAGAAAGGAAAAAGAAGAAAGAACATGTAGAATAAATGTAACGTTATTTCATGTTTATGGATGACACAAATTCCAACAACATATTACAACCCACTATTGCTAGAAAGTAGAAAATTTTCAGAATGTAATTTTTTGGATCACTTGGAATGGAGAAGCCATCCCAATTTATAGAAATTTGGATTGAATCTTTGCCAATCCCCCCACATTAATCTTCGTTGTCTCATTCAACTCGTGACTTTTCACCTTCCTACAATCTGGGAAATTAAGTTCCCTTTTTATAAATCAAAGGGAATTTTACAATTCAAATTTATAAAGTCACTTTAATGAATAAGACAAACTATCATGATTACACACAATGAAGAATTAGAAGAGGGAGAAAATAAAGGGGGTATAGAAGAGGAGAAATAATGAGAGAAGCGAAGGAAGAAGGAATGCTGAAGAAGATGATGCCTTCCTGACTTCGCCTTGTTGCTCGACTGATATGATGAAATTCCCAATGCATTGAACTCTAGATCTCTGATTTTTTTACACCATGAGAAACATCCTTTGAATGATGCACAAACACCTTGAATTAAGTGTTTATAAACAATGTTGAATGATCACCTTGGTGACTGCAACCATTTCTCACTGAGGTCCGCTCTGAAGAAGCTTGAGGATTGAAACGGATCTCTAACGACTTCTGCTACATATACACATTGTTGTACTCATCGGGAAGCTTTGATGAAGTGTATTTTGAACACTTTGTCCCACTAAAGAAGGTCACAATTCCTCCCTGGTACATGATGCCCAAATATCTTGGTCACATAATGAGTGTTGAGAAACACTGTTTCAGGTCTTCCCAATGTGAGCTTGGGATGGATACATGCACTACTCACGACGATCCTATTTGATACTTGATTGATGAACAAATTCAACTCATTAATCTTTTTGTGATCAACTCATTTTGAATCACCTGAATCCTTGAGTGATGAAGATGGATCCACCTGTTGCGTACTGCGACGCCCCGCCTTATTTTGAGACACAATTGGACTCAAGATGATGCTTTCAGGATCGTTGTAGAGTTATCATTTCTCTGTTTGAACCATGAAACCATCATATAACCCCATGAAGAGCCTAAAAAGTGGAAAGATGAGTGAAAATGAAGTCTTCTGTAACTTTCTGCACTTGGAACTGAAAACTGCTATTTTTGGAAACTAGGTACCAGGAGCTGCTATTTTGGGAGTGTCACTTTTTTCCTTGTTTCTTGCATAGAGGTTTTTACTTCACATTATAGGCTTGTCACAAATGTCTTGGGGACAATTCTAAGAACTTTCCATTTTTTGAAAGTTACTTTTTTGCTTTTTGATTTTTTGACTTTTTGACCCACGTGCCCTAGTTTTCTGTTTGCCCGATTTTAGCTATTCTTTCTTCTGGAGAGAGTTTTTTCGTTTTTGGAAAATTAATAAAAATAGAAAGTGTGTACCAATTTAAATTTCTATTTTTAGAAGGTAAACTTCTGAGTGTCAGATTGACGAAAATATTTTTGATTTGTTATGGGTTTTTGCTTTGTAGTCTTTATTCAAATTTTCAAGTCAAACCGCTTCCTAAATTGACAACAAATGAAGGAAGAACACCATAGGGAAAAAAATTTCAAATGTTTTCCACAAAAAATTAGGGAAATATTTAGAATTTATGTTTCAAGGCAGAAATTTGACTAACTGTTGGAGCCGTACGTTAGGGAGCTGCTTGTCGAGGCCATATCTTGAGTTTCTGAAGGAGTTTTCTAATGAAAATTTATATAATTTTACACGAACATGGCCTTCTAAATCCAATAGTGGGGGTATAAAATCTTGATTATAATATTTAATCCATGAAAAATAGGATTTTTGTTTTGGCTCCAAGGTTGTGCACGATAAAAATAGGTTGTAGACAAAGTGCTCCTAGGTGTTATGAAAAATCTGAAATCACCATCTTGTAGGTCTCTGAATTAGATTTTTGACGATATTTTATCAGACTCCTAACTCCTTATGGAGCTTGCAAAATCACTTCTTGAAGCTCAGGAGCAGTTTTGGCACTGTGCACTGCTTAAGCCTCCAAGACCCACTTTTGTTGAAATTGCTCCAAAACTTTTGGAACTTCACATAATCTTGTAAAACTTGTTTCACAATGTTCTTGACTCTCTGATACAACTCTTGCATTATTTTATTCCTTTCATTCCACTCGGGGGGGGGGGGGGTGTACCAACCTCGAGAAGGCTAGAGAATGACCTTTCCCAAGCTTGTTAAAAATCCTGTCTTGATAGATCTTTCCTTGGAAGTTAATAGGAATGACTTGGTGATTAGGGTGATATAAGAAGGGCTCAAAATGACCTTCGAGAAAAATTTTTCTGGTAGGGTATGGTTGTCATGCTTGAAAATTGGGATTATTATTATTTCACATTTGCATGACAACACTTGGCTCTAGCTTAGGGACATGTTTTGGATTGAGCACAGTGAGGACATGACATGAGAACTCCAGAATCTCAATACATAACATTGACCAGTGCCTTATCCATTAGGCTTTGGAGTCACCAGAAAGATATACTACACAATTTTCTTTATTGAACACACACACACAAACACACAAACAGAAGGGAAACACACCAAAAGGGAAAAAACAAGCAACTTTAGAGAGGAGACTATGTTACATGGGAGGGATATTTATAGAGGCGGGGAAAGAATGCACACATACCTAACAATGGGTTGAGAGAAGTACATACCATCATGAAACAATGGATTGACGTCTGACATTCAAGGCACAAAAATTGTTATTTGATCAAACCATACTTTTTTGATGGCTTTGTATGGCTTGAGAACAAGAAGGCTGGCCATAATTCCACCTTCGTACTCGTACTGCACAGAGAACATTCTTTCATCCAATGAAAACTTTGTCACTTCCTCAAAAATATTATACCTTGATGCTTCTGCTTGATGGCATGTAATTATGAGACATCGTTCTTTCATGTCTTTAAGAGTGGGAAAATATTCATCCTCTTTGAATTGCAACTTCAAATCATATCCTACATCAACAAGGTACTTAGAAGGAGTGAGAACAAACTGATTTTCTTCCCATTCAACAACTTCTTTAGATGTCCCACTTTGTTGCTCTGAGCATATGCTTTCTAGAACATGTGCCAAATCATTGACATAGAGGTCCTCATCATCTTCGAGGGCTTGATGCAACATGGAAACATGTTCAAGACAAACTGGAGCTTGGGAGGTGAGTGCAATCTGATTTTGAATCTTTTCAAAAGAGTCGTGCACCTTTTCACTTTCTTGTTTGGAACAATTCTCTTTGATGATATCCTGCTCAAAAATTTCCCTACTATCTTCCTCAATGACAGGGATGTTGTCTTCAAGATTAAGAATATTCAAAGAAGATTTCGGAACCTTCATTCTTTTGCATTCATGAACCTCTTCACACTGTGTGAAAGAAAAATACATGCTTTCGTATTCACTCTTGCGAAGGAAGACATCAAGTTCATTCATTGACTTTGCCTTGGTATCAAACATTGGTGTATCAAAAAGAGGAGCACAAATTGATTTGCACTTATCTTGCATCTCCATAGCTTGAGTCAAGAGTTCAAGACTGAGTTTCATTCAGTTGTGCACGATTGAGAGTATTACGTTCAACATATTCTTGGCATTTGCACATTGTCTTGTATTTTCTTTTAATCTTCTTTAGCAACTCCCTGCTTTCTTCTTCATCAGCAAGTTCCTTTCTATTTCCTCTGTCTAACTGCAGATTGTTGCTTAGAGTAGGAGACCTTTTTACTATTTTTAAATTTTCCTTTTTGTAAGGAATGGTCTGGAACCATGGTTGATCAACAATATTAATTTCCTGGTAACCATCTTCTTCTTCTTCACTGTCACTCATTGGTACTTCACTCCACTCTGGAAATTTCTTCATTGTGCATGGGAAATGAATGTGATAGGGATTCGTTTCTTAATGGAGTCACCTTCAAAAATGATTTTCTTTTGAAATATGATTTTTTTATCACATTTTTTTTATTGTTCATTCAATTTATATTCTTATTGGATTATTTATTCAATTAATTTTCTTTTCACTGAAAGGTGATCTTGGGTATCAGAAACAATTTAGACATTTTTTTCCTTTCGTAAGGTTTAATGACTTGCAGTTATTACCAATTGATTTAGACAAAGCCCATGTACATGTTGGCTATATAAATTTGTGGAAGAAACTGTTATTTTGGCTAAATAGGAGTTCAATTTTACATGAATTTTATGAATTAAGGGATGTATTTAACACCAATACCCAGACATCAAACAACACTCCATGGGGTAGGAACCGTTGTTTTTGGCGAAGCTCCATTGAATTGGTTAGAGTGAACGTAAGGGGTATATGATTCTTTCTACTACACCATTATACAACACTCACCAATCTCGTAGAATTTGGCTTTATGTACCACTAAGTATATTGAGGATCCCTATCAACTTTATTAAGACTATCATAGTTAGCCATCTTGAATAACATAGGTTGTGCTTGCTTGACTTGCATTATACTTGTATTTGAAAAACTCAAAACGTGATAATATATTCAAGTCAAAGTGTGGTTTTTCTAAACATTAAAATGTGAAACTATATTTGAGTCAAAATATAATCTTTCAGAATATGAAACTTTGTATGAGTCAAAGCCTATTTTTTCGAAACATCAAAACATGAAACTCTATCCAAGCCAAAACAATTTTTTTTAAAACATTAACCTAAAACTCTATCCAAGTCAAAACTATTTTTTCAAAGAAAACAATTTGAAACTCTGTTAAAATTAAACCAACACTTCTAAACATAAAATTTTGAAACTCTAGTCAAATTTCAAACACAATGACTCCTATAACGTGACAAAAGTTTAAACGTCGAGAGGCCAATAATTTTTAAAAACCTTGCAACTAGTCTAATGATGAGACTAGCTTAGTGGAAAAAAGTGAAAATGATGAGGCCCATGACTTGTTTAAGGAAATCGTGCCTAAATAAACCAATTCCTATTCCAAAACAGGGATGATGTCTTCCTTTGACTAATCAAATTGGGATCCAAATTCCATGTATATTTCGATCCAAAACACATAACCAATATCATTGGTGAGCAAGAAACATTAAACATGGAGCTTCCATGTACACATGAGGATCCTTTAAACATAAATGAACCCTAAACGTGAAAATAAAAATAAAAAGACAAATCATAATCTAACAAAAAAAGCCTCCCAAAAATGCCCACATCAAGACCAACAATAAAAAAGGAGAATATTTCCTTGACCAACAAAAACCTCCTCATAATAAAAATCACATGATACATGATCAAATTCAACAAATACAACCATTAACTAGTCCTTTCAATACCAATCCATTCATATAATCATCAAATAACCCTTTCATGAACAATCCATTCTCCCATTAGAACGATGATAATCATGACCATACCCAAATCAACCAGACCCAAAAAACATCAAAAACTTCAAACCTAAATCCAAAATTTAAAAGTAAGACCCTTGCATTAACCAATCCTACTTCATCCTACCACCTCACTCCACTCTCCCTTGGGGGAAACCTAAGTAGGAAACTAATACAAGACAATACACCGCCTTAAGTAAATATTTGACCATCATCTAAAAATAGTAAACATGATCACGTATTTAAAAACAAAACCAATTGATGAGAACGTCCATAAACCATCTTAGTATTGGAAAGATGAGCATTGTGATTACCATCAAATCTAATGACACTTGAAAAATAGATGCATGAAACTAAAAAAATACATCGAAGACCTCATCAAAAAAGAGGACATCCATCTTGAGAATAATGCCCCCAAATCACTCAATTAGCAACAAGGTCATATTCATAGGCACAATCAAACTATTTTTCCTCTAAATCTAAATCAAACGAATAATAACAATCAAAATGCCCTCATTTGCTCCATCCACCTTACATATTATCTAGCAAATCCACCAAAAAAACCAAATCACATAAAGAACATCAATCATGATGCCTTTATTGGCCTCATCAATCCTATGAAAACTCAAAAAACAAACATAAAAACCAAATCCCTATATTATGCCACCACAAAAAGGAAAATGAGAATACTCCCATATAGATTTCCATCTTAGATCTTCTCAAAACATCCATTATTCATAAGGACATCCTAAATAAGGCCCTTCATAAGTTAAGAGTCCCCTAAGCCATTGACCCATCAAAATTTTACTCATTGGTTGAAAGTATATCCTCAACCCATGCCGCATTTACCTCTCAAAATAATGATCTCCAAGCTAAATCACGTATACCTAGGCTTGGATCATCTATATTATGTGTTATTCAATATAAACACTCCAAATTGGTGCTACTTAAATAAATGGAATTACACTACAACCATTGAAAATGAGAGGGACAATCTCAAGTTCTTTCACTAAATAAAGTGGGATAAATCTTCCAGATATGAGTCTAAAGTTTGCGTGAAAACAATTGGAAAAAAATTAGTTATTTTTTGTGCTTAGGGAACCTACCTCATATACTAAACACTTTTTAGGACAAAAGAGACATTTTTTTGCTAAAAAATGACCAAAAATCATTAAAATAAATGATATACCCGACTCGGTCACAAACCAGTCTCAGATGTGATTCGCTGAAAATAACAAGAAGGTTGTAAGCTAGTCATGGGTGCGAATAACACCTGTGTTTAAATTTTGTTTAAACAACAATGTCACAGACTATAACAGTCCTTTGTGATGCACCATCTTCTCTCCAAAACCTACAATATTTAAATGTGCTAGAAAAGAAGCACAAACCATGGTATGGGCTCAAATGCACAAAGAGTCAAGGGGTGAGTGATGTTTTACATTTTTTAAGTGTATAGAAGGTTGTGACACATATGGGTGCAATGCACATAAAAGAGTGAGATGATAAGATTCCATAGTGCATTGGGCATGCAAATGGGTAAGTGGTGGATAAAATTAAATGTGAGTGGATGAGGGTTAGTAAATGTGTGATGAGGTTCCTTTTATCACCTTTTTGTGGGGTTTTATATTCTTTATTTTATTCTGTAAGGTTATTTGATTTTTTTGGGAGTATTATGTTTTATAATGTTTTTGGTATTTTTAGATTAGGAGACCTTGTATGCAAAGGTGTTTTTTCTGGTTCTACATTTTTCCCTTTTTTGGGTTACATGTTGCAACAAGTAGGATGTAGTGTAAAAAATGAAGATGAGATGGGGGTCATCTAACCTTATGAAGATGGTTGTCACACATGTGGGCTTCTGTGACAGATTAGATAAACAAGAACCAAGAAATGTGATCGATGGGCCACTTCAATCGAAGTCTATGAAGGGATTGATATGTTGATTTCACAAAGTAGAGAATATTACATCAATTCATTATGATGAAGGATAATTGGATTTCATAATATCTATGAGAAGGGTATGATGTGATATTCCCCCTTAGTGAAATATTTTTGGCTACCCTAGGATGCCTCAACAGGAAAAAATGGTGGGGATTAATAGATGGAAGAGGTGATTAAGAGTGGTAAAAATTGACAAAGGAGTGGAAAATAAGAATGGTCAGAGGGTAACACATATAGAATGTGTGGCGAGAAAATTGGGATGAAACAAGTGTGAGTTAGAGCATCTATAGGGGCAGAGAAAAGAGTGAATAGGGAAGAGTGTAGGTGGAGGTGGACTGAAGAGTGTATAAAGGAAAACTAGAGAGAGAGTGAGGTGAAATGTGCACGAAGGTGGACTAGAGAGTGCGTGAGGTGGAGTGTGCATGAGGGTGGACCAAAGAGTGTGGGGGGTGGAATAGAGAATGGATGTGGAAGAGTGTGTGCAGGGGTGGACTAGAGAGTGGGAGGGGTGAAGCACACTCAAGGGCACATCAGAAAGCATGTGTGGCAAAGTGCGTGTGAGGAGAAGGTAAGATGTAATGGAAAATGGTTGAGAGGTTGGTGGCCTTGGAACACATTCGAGCATGTTTATGATGGGAAAAATGTGAAAATTTGGCTTAATCCTGACATTAGGAGATAATGTTAGGGACATATTTTCTTAGTCTATTTTTGTGGTTCCTTTGTTTTTGGGTTTGTGATGTAATGGGGCAAACTATTACAAGGTCCTTAGTGCGAATGGGAATTATTTTGGGTTTTTTATGTCATATGTTGGCCAAGACCATGAACGAAAAGAGGTTTATTGGGGCTCATCTCATTCAAAACAATGAACAAGCACTTATGGTGTTTTTTTTGTTGTGTTGGATTTTTTGTGAACTTAAATGAGAAGTTGGTTGCACCCACGAATAAAAAGGGGGCTTATATGTTGTGACCGGTAGCAATTGTGACTAGGCTAGGTATTTGTTTTTTCATTTTTTATTTTGTTTTAAAGGGGGATATAGGGAACGTTCACACTTGTGAATGGTCCCATACTAATAGGAAGTAGAGATGTGAGCTGCCAAGTTGTGAGGAGTGGAAGGAGGCACCGAGTAGTGGAAGAAGTTTTTTAGAGGGGGCAAGAGTTACAAACATGACTGATGGGTTGTGAGAATTGGTGGTGGTGAGTGGAAAGTTAGGGTAGAAAGGAAGTTTGTGATCCATGTGGGTGACAACAAGTCACCGATGTGACTCACATAATAAGGTGTAGGTCATAACCGTGATCCACAATGTGGTGGAAATAGTAGGGGAGACAACAGAGGCATGTGAAGAACAAGAGTGGTGATGCATAGAATAGGGAGGGGTTGATGCAGGGGTGAGATTTAGTGATGGAGGAGTGCATAATGAGGGTTAGTGAAGCATTGGAGTGAGGTCATGCAAGTTGTGGTTGCGACACAAAAGTAGCGAATGAGCGATGAAGTGTCAGGAAGTGGTGAAGTTGTGGTGAGGTAAATTCATTAGGCGTGGTGAGAGTAGAGGGTAGGGCGTAAAGCGACAAGTGGGTAGGAATAACAACATGGGTTGAGTGGAAGGTAGGAGGTGACGTAACATGTTAGTATCAATTTTGGTGTGTTTTCCTTAGTCAGAGGAGTGAGCGAGTTAAGGTAGTGAAGCTCATGACTAGGACATATTGGAGGATGGATCTAAGTGGGTGTGGGAAGTGTTGAAGAAGCGAGGAGGGGTAGAGGAATTAGGCGTTGGTTATAAGAACATATGAGGTGTGGATCAAGTAGCGATGTGTGAGATGAAGGATGAGCTGAATGGGTTGATAGGAAGTATGAAGATGCACTAGAGTGGGACCAAAAAGGTAACCTCCATGATGAGGAAGTAACATAAGGGGGAATTAAGTGAGTTGGACCTATAAATGAGGGTTTTACTCTAGTCGTAAGCATGACTGGGAGGAGGTGGTAAGGTTTAGGATAGGGTGTGAAGGAGTTTCTTGGGGATTCAATCCAATAGAGAATGCATTAAACCGGTTGAGGACGTGACCGGGTGAGGGCGGTGGCCCTAGCCAATGATTGAAATTGGGTGCAACTAGTCTAAGTGTGGAGATTCCCCGGTTGTAGGTGCAACTGAGAAGATGGATGTTGAGACCAGATCTATTCACAAGTGAGACCATGTGAGGTGAGTTAGGTGTGTAGTTGGGAAGATTGATTTTTCCCAATAAAGGAGGTGTAGAGAGGAGCTCAGGGTGTAGGGTGAGTTGTAGCTGCAACTTGGTGAAGATCAGTGGGTGGCATGATTGTAGGTATGAAGCATATGTAGGGTCTGAAGGTAGTAGAGGGACCCATTGTGACACATGAGTACCATAGAGAGCATAGAGGTAAGAGATGAAAAACCCATACAAGAGATTAACACCAAGGTAGAGGGATGCCTAGTTAGATGTAGACTTATTTTTGGTCTTTTTTCAAGATGTGTAAGTATTTTGATTTGTTGATGAGTTGTTATGACCATGTTGCAACTGTGCTGGAACCTTACTGCAACTACACTGCAACCTAGTAACAATTATTGGATGCAAAATTTTGGAGGGTGATTTTATGGAGTATGAGACTAATGAACATGTGTTTTTGTGGATGCAGGGTCTACTTTTAGTGACATTATGACGCTTTTTTTTAGGTTTTATGTATAAATTACATCAGGAGATGACTCAAGAAAATATGGAGATGATTCAGGGTGCTAGAATTTTTTATATCACATGGCTTGAGAAAGTGTGTGGATGAATAACTTCTTATTGAGTGCACTCTTGGAGATGTGGGACAACAACAAGAATACTTTTCATATGGCGGCTAGTAAGATGACTATCGCATTGGAGGACATATGGAGGATATTCCACATATTGATTGAGGGTGAGCAGGTGGTGTTAGTAGCATATCCGACCATGCATGATGGGATATTAGGGTTACTAAATGGGTTGGTGGCAAAAGGGATTGAGATTGATAGTGGGGGATTTAGATATCATGATCTTAATGAGCAAAGAGAATGCACTCAAGTGATGGCCTTTCCATGTAGTAGTATTTATAATATTATTTTTCTCTATTCATAGTGTTATACGTTCTCTTAGGGGCTTGGTGAGGTGTTGGCAGAGGTCATCATGTGAGGTTTGATGTATGTATCAGGACAAGCACTGCTAGCACAAACATATGTAGAGCTACACTAGTATACCAATTGATTGCGGGTTGGTATGAGCATGGGGGTATTGTTGCTGGTGTGGGCATGAGAGCATATAGTAGTAAGAAAACCACATGGATACCCATATTCTATCCATAAGAATCCCTAACGGAAGGAACCATTATATTTGTGATAAAGGTTATAATGAGATCTTGTTATGCACATGCCATATGAGGCATGATGGATCACTATTAGTATATGGTATCTAATTTAGAGTTGAGTGACATCATACGGAAGACGTAGAGGGAGGTGGATGAATTTATAGGGTTGTTGGAGGATGTAGTCTAATGATGAAGGGTACATAGGCTTAGGTGGGTGATTGGACTATGGGCACGAGAGATAACTTTTTTCCTGATACAATTCAGGTTACGATAGGGATTACCACTAGATCTAGTCAGATACACATGGATGAGTGGAGATGGTTGACCACTACCAATGTATGAGGTGATAGATGACAAGGATGACCACCAACACATCTCACCATAGGGTATAATTTGGTCACTACACGAGATTTTGACACATGGTGGGAAGTGTATGGGCTATGGGGGCATGAATTAGGGGTATCCCCAAAGATGAGAGAGTCATGAGATGATAGTAATATAAATGAAGATGAGGAGGGGCAGAGATGGGAGAGATAGAGGATGATGAAACTATTGTGCGGAATTAGTGGTACATAATAGAGAGATCGATGGAGGATATTGGTGAGGATGTTGGTGAGGCTATAGTACAAGACATGCCATCAAATATGGAGGTTGGGGATGGAGGGAGGGAAGAGGATCCAATATCAGATATAGAGGGTGTGGGAGGGAGAACATGGGGACAAAGGTAGTGGAGGGATCCAATGTCATATGTGGAGATATGGAAAACAGTGGGCAACAAACAATGAAATGATAACCTCATTGAGAGAGAGGTTGAGACATTAAGAGCATGGTAGACTTAGTATTGACATCCTTAGATGAGGTGACAATAGAGTGTGATAGGCTATGGATAGAGGTGATAAAGCTATGTAGGGGTAAAGAGGTGGATCAAGCTCGGATTAAGGAGTTAGAGGGTCATATGATAGTGCAATTAGATGTCGTGAAATGTATCCATGATCTAGGGGTGATAGTGGTTGAGCAAGAGTGAGATCACATATGGGTTACTTAGTTAGAGGTAGTTGTGGTGATGCATGAGCACACGTGAGGCCATCAAGATCTCATAGAGGATATATTAGCCCATGTGTGTCACACCCATAAATATCTTGTGTTCATGGATAAATTAGATATGCTATGGAAATGAAGTTAAAATCTATAACCTCAAAGCATGAAGCTAATCTACACTAAACCATCATGATAAGAGATAAACAAGACTAACATCTATCGTTGTATGAACTAGATTAAATCTAAACTAACGTGATAAAGTTACTCTCTACTCTTTAGATCACTTAATTAAACATTGAACCTAAGAAGATCAACTTAGCAATCAAAGGTGTGATTAGTTGTTTTATGGTTCTCAAGATTTCAAGAATGGAGTCTCACCATTAATGGCTTTAAGGCCAATGGTTCTCTCTATTTACTCAAAACTTGGATTATGGATGCAAATAGAGGTTACTAGCTCATGATCAATGAATGGAGTAAGTTTAAGATCAAATGCCTTATAGCTTAAAGCTAATACAAATGGAATCCCAAAACTAGGTGTTCTTAGTGATAATAAGATATCATAGGTGTGAAGGTGTCATGAATGGGCATCTAAGAATAGAGCGAAGAAGGGTTGATTAACGAAATGTCGTCAATCGGTTGAATTTGATGAAATGCTAAATGTAAGCATGTTTTAGGTGTCTACATTTTCCCCTCTTTGGGGTGACGTAAGTGATGTCACTTCAAAGAAAGTAGACAAGAATAAACAAGTATAATTTTTGAAGGGATAGAAGAAAAAATGAGTAGAATGGAGGATGCCCCCTCGATTATTGATGGGGTGATAGAAGAACTTGATTGACGATTGAAAAGATAATAGAAGAAAGAATAATGTTGAGGAGAAGAAATGAGATATAGAAGAAAAAAGGAATATGAGGAAGAGGGAATGAGCTAACATCCATCCAGTGCATTTTAAACAACTTTATCTTTCATCATATTGCTAGTGATCTTCATCATCAGTTCTTATTTAAAGAATGAAAAAAAGTGTAGTATGACATGGAAAGCCATATACAAACAAATGTCCATTGCTAAAAACACTAACTCTATGCAAATACAAAATGCAGTGCAATACGAGAAAGTAAAAGATGCCTAACTCCATGCAACATACATACTGCAATGCAATACGAGAAAGTAAACAAGCTAACCTAACAGAGAAACATAATGTAATGTTTTTGTTATCAAGATTTAGTTCCGACCTGTGTGAATTAACGACAAGGGTTGACAATGGCTCCCCAAGAAAGGATAAATGCAAGGGGAAAAACAGAGGACACTTGGGTCCAATGAAAAAGCAATGTGCACTACGAAATAATACCAGGCAACTTGTTGTGCCCTAGAGTGCAGATGAAGTAAGCAGCCTAGATTTTTTTGATGGAGGTAGATCAAGATGATCCACGAGTCGTGCACAATCTTACGAGATAACCAAAGAATGATGTTTTGTAGGATGATTTTCAATTTTTAGAAGTTTTCTTAAATATATTTGAATGTTTTTTATTTTTCTAACATATTTGAATGTTTTTTATTTTTCTAACATATTGGAATGTTTTTTATTTTTCTAACATATTGGAATGTTTTGATTTTTCTAACATATTTGAATGTTTTTTATTTTGAAAGTTTTCTAAAACTATGTACAGGAAGACGAGGAAGCGTGGATGCCCCTAGGGATAGATGGGATGTACAAGGGCATAAGACCACGTGCGTACGAGAAAGGTGAAGATGCAAAAATTCCCTAATGATTAGGTGGGAGTATTTAATGACAAACTCTTCACATGTAGAAGTGGGACATAAGGCCATTATGGATAGGTTCAACATGATGATGAACGTAAACCAATGAAGTGCTAGGAAGAAGTAAGGATGCCCCTAACGTAATTTGGCCTAAAAGCACATGATAGAAAGGAAGGAGAAGATTGTTTTTGTGAAAGGGGACAAAGGTGTCCAAAAACATGGAAAAAAAGTAATCGGATGTTCTGAATGAAGTAGAAGAACAATGTGAATGATATGAATGTAGCTTAGAAGCCTCAAAATGAAGAAGTGATTAGTCAAAGGCACAAATCGTGAGATGAGATAAGGACTAAAGTAAGAGTTTGAACAAGGTCCAAAAATGACACTTGGTAACATACTAATTCTATTTACTCATAGAGATCTAGTGTGTCCACGTGGAATTTATTACCTCTTGAAGGAAATATTTAATGGACAACAAGTGAAGACACCCTAGCCAATATGTAGGAATGATTTATTTTGATAGGTGATAGGTGATTTGGATGGTGGAAGGATAACCGTACATTGCTCCATTGCCAGCCAGGCATCCATTGCCTCGATGGAGATGCATTTGATTCTAATCGCAACATTGTTCTACTACCAGTCAGGCGTCCATAGCCCTGATAGAGATTATTGGAAATACCCCAAGAGAGAGTTATATATCAATTTTCTTTTGCTTTTAGCTTTTAGCTTTTGATTTTTTGATTGATTTTGATTCTTTTGCTTTCTGAAAACTTATTTCAGCTCTCTTGTTTGACAAGGGGTTAAGAACCACAGATGGCTTGATGGAAGGAGGTGGAAGTGATTGTGACAATGATTTGGATTTGGACCTATGTCATTTTTCTGGAAGACGATGTAATGTAGGAGAGAAAATAGGATCACATAGCCATCTGTTAAGTTGCGATGTAGAAGTCGAATTAGATGATTGACTAGAGGGAATCCGAGTCACGAAACTCTTCGATGGAGAAATAGGTCGTTGAGATGACTGATGAAGGAGGTCCTGCGAAGAAAGGGAGGACCGTGACTCAAGACCTGAATTAGATGTTCGATCGATGGAACTTGGAGTCGCACAAGTCTTCAAAAGAGGAAGATATCATTGAGGTGAGTTGGAATAAAGGTCCTGCGAAGGAAGGGAGGACTGTGATTTAAGATTTGATCTAGGGGTATCCGAACAATAGTTGGGATCTAAGTCTTCAGAAGAAGAGTGGAAGCCAAATGGTAGTTTGGATCTGAATTAGAAGAAGAAGAGTGGGGGGAACCTGAATAATAATTTGGATCAGAAGCATCCAAACCATACCATCGACTATGAGCTAAAGGTGGGGAAAAGGGTACCCGTATGGGCCCTCTACCATGAAGAACCAAACGAGGTTTAGTTGTAATGGGAATCTTTTGATTTGAATTGCTAAAACTAGGTTCTATATTATTGTAAATGTGAGAAACCACGCGATAGTTAGTCATTATTGGTGTTGTTTAAACACAAATGTCTAGATTTAGATAATGTGATCGAACTCCTTCAAAGGGAAGGAAGTGACATGTTGATTCAAGTAGCATAATGACATCCAACTAGACATTGCACAAGTATGGAGATGTGTGCGTGATTTTCCGAAGAAGGTCTAAGGAAAATAGACATTGTGGTGACGCAATCTCAACAAGATCAAAAAGGATTTATCCTAGAAAAAAAATTTCCAGATGAATAATCACAAGGAATAATCATGCAAGTGTGAAACACAAAGCCAATCAAAAAGGAAATACACCCTATGCAAATGCATGTGCAAAGTGAGTTCAATGCAAAGATGATCAACACAATGTCAATATTTATGCCAAGCTCGAAATGAACAAGGCGTAAATATTAACAAAGGGTAGATGTGAATCCCAATCAAAGGATACAATGACACGTTGAACAACCAACAAGGCCAAAATGTTAAAGGGCGAGGTTTACAAATGTAAGCCATGTAACCACACCAATTGGACACGTCTATCAAGCTTCGTGGAGAAGCGAGATATTAGTGTCAAAGTGGTATCGAAACGACACAAACAAAGTAAGCGACACTCTTTAAGATTTTGGAAAATGTTTGAAGTAAAACCAAGTCAAGGAATACTAAGGATGTGTTAAAATGTGCACAGCGTAACACCACAATGCAGATACTTAGATCATGTTTATGAAAAACACGACATAATTATCTTAATTATGTTGAGACAATGCGAACAAGGTAACACATCAAAGGGAGATTAAATGATGAATTAATCCGAACTATGATGATGATCTTGAAATCAAGATCAAGTGGCCATCAAAGATATAAGGACGCATCCACACACTTTAGATGTTTAACAACTCAGCCGCAAACATAGATGAGCGTAAATGGACAAAAAAGCAGTGAACACTATCTATGACAACACTCTCGAAAGATGTCTTCTATTGCCCCAAATGGGAAACAAGAACACAAAGGTGTAGATCAAAGTATGGAAATGAACTAAGTGCCACTTGGGCATAGCTTTTCCTTGTCCGAAGGTGAGAAAGAAGCTAAGCTAAGTGAAAACGTTGTCTAAATTTTGTGATGAAAGACACTTAGATCCAACTTAAGTGGATTCTTTTCCTTGTTTGAAAAACAAGGTTCTAAATCCAAACAAGTTATCACTTTGTGATGGCCAAGACGCGACAAAGGACTAGTAAAGTGGGCCTCAAGAAAAAATGGCCTCCCTAATAAGATTTCCAACTAGGTATTACAAAGTTGTCTTAAGCGAGCGTGATTTACCCAAATAGTCCCTTTCCTATCTTGGGAGTATCTCGGATTTACTTTACCCCTTTCAAGCACAATGGGTAATAAATGCGTCCATGTGCACTCTATACTCTAACATGATAAAGAGATAAACAAGACTAACATCTATCATTGTATGAACTAGATTAAATCTAAACTAACATGATAAAGCTACTCTTTACTCTTTAGATCACTTAATTAAACATTGAACCTAAGAAGACCAACTTAGCAATCAAGGGTGTGATTAATTGTTTTATGGTTCTCAAGCTTTCAAGAATGGAGTCTCACCATTAATGGCTTCAAGGCCAATGGTTCTCTCTATTTACTCAAAACTTGGATTATGGATGTAAATGGAGGTTATTAGCTCAAGATCAATGAAGGGAGCAAGTTTAAGATCAAATGTCTTATAACTTAAAGCTAATACAAATGGAATCCCAAAACTAGGTGTTCTTAGTGTTAATAAGATATCCTCGGCGTGAAAGTGTCATGAATGGGCTTCCGAGAATGGAGCGAAGAAGGGTTGATTAACGAAATGTCGTCAATTGGTTGAATTTGATGAAATGCTAAGTGTCGTCATATCCTACCTATGTTTTGGAGACACTCAAATGCTTAGGTGGTTGCTGTCACATATGATATAGTAATTATATTAATTTAATTTGTTTTAATTAATATATAACATATTTTGGGAATAAAACATTCTTATTAGTTGATTTTTCTTTAAAAATCTAATATCATGGATTTACATTACAATGTGGATTATTGTTTACATATGTTGTTTCATTTGATTTGTTTTTATGAAATGGATAATGCATTGGGTATTATTGTGTGCATGTGTTTTCTGAAGTGAGAAAGGGTATCATCGAGGAGAGATGAGAAGATGCAGATAATGGGTTCAGATAGAGAGGTGGCCTTGTGTGATTTAGTACACGTGAATTCGTGTTTGAAGCCACACATTCCCTTCTGATGTGATTCAATACATTTTTATGTGTCAACGTGTGTGATGGTTTAGCTAGCTGTGTTGTGACAACGAGATAGGGCTGACCTCTCTCACAGTGGCAAGGAGCACGACATCACTATATGCATTAACAAAGTGGTGCATTGTCGCTTTATGACAATGACTCGTTTGTGCTTCATCGTTATGTCATATGTCATTTATAACATTTTTGATAACGTTATTATGGTGAATAGTGAGAAGAATATTAATAAATGGCATTATTATAAAAAAAGAACTAAAATAAGGATATTTGCAATAAAAAGGTTTTGGTATTATATCCCTAATAATATTTGGTTGATTTTTATAGCTAACTCGCTTTGCGTTTTGATAGTCAAGTTACATTGGAGAATGAGTTGTGCTAACTCGTTGAATAATGACTTGTTTAGACAATGACCTGTTTTGCTAAACATTTCATACTAAGCTTGAGCTATTGAGTTGACCTCTATTATTAAACCAAGCCAGGTTAACCGATCTCATGTCTACTGAGCTAAGTCAACTCATCTAAATTGCCATTCTTCCTCCTTGTCAAGGAGCTCCACCCACCACCCAATGAAGGCTCAACACTTTGTATAAGAGACATCAATTATAAATATTTTTTTTGTATTTATATTTATATTTATATTGGAGGTGAGATTAGAAAGAATATGAAGAAGGCGTCTAAGATATAAAATTTAAGAGGACATTTTTATATTGAAAGAGAATTTTTTATTAATAACAAATAAATGAAAGGAAAAGATATATATATATATATATAAAAAAATATATATATATATATATATATATATATAAGAGATTTTTATTTATAAAATGTAAAGAAAAATACTTTAGCTAAAAACTCTTTGCACGAGAAGATTATATTTTGCATGATGAATTTAAGGAAAGAATGAAATTTAATTAAAAAGAAATAAATAGGCCATGCTAAACTTTTGCTTATTTGTTTGGAAACCAATGATTACATAGATATTGACATCTTTACCAATGACAAATTGGAGATTACATATAGTTGATTTACACTTGTTGAGTAAGCGTGTATCTATATCGAATCCTTCTTTTAGCTAAGTAGCCACAACTAGGGGGCATCCAATCTGTCAAAATCACCCATGGAACGATCTTGACCCTATCCACTTTTTTGACTCTCCGTGTAGGGTATCTCTAGGCCTTGCACTCAACAAGACTTGATCCCTGGTGGGCTCAATCTAAGCCAATCAACTTCACCAAGAGATCAAGGGCCCTTTGATAGCCATGTTAAACTTTAAAACATGAGTTTTTACATTTAGAAAGGAGAGCATGTTTATTTATCTAAAAAAACTTTCGTGCATTAAATGAGCCATTAAACACATTGAGAGCCTTGTATAGAAAGGAAAAGAAAAAGAAGTGGTCTTGTCAATCAATGAAATATGTGTATGGAATTTCTAAAATAAACTAGCAATTGTAAGTTTAATGTACGATGTGAATGTCGAAAGCGATACTGTGAAAAAGGGAAACCAGATCAAGAGGAACAAAGGGAAAGGAAGAGGATTGTAGGAAATGACATTCGAGGGTGGTGAAGTGAAAGGGAAATGAATGAGGAAACATGGATCCACAGAAACTATATTGTCTATGAACTGCATGACTTCTATGTCAATCGAATGATGGAAAAAACTCATGTTGTGGAAGACAACGATGACACCGTAGAGGAAGATATTTGAAAATGCAGGTATCCAATACTTGTTTGAATTGTTAGATCTTGAATTTTATGGGTAGTTAGAAAAATGTAAATGTGAGAGGAATTTGAATGCATGTTTCACTGGACAAGTCATGGACATGAAGATGTGGATTTTACTTAGAACGCTAAGGTGGCAATTTTGTGCAAAATTAAGGGTTGTGTTTATCTCCAACTACCATTCTAACGATCTCAACCCTATCTGTTTTGACGCTCCATCTTAAATATCTAGAGGGATTTGTACTTTGGTGAATAACTTAACAAACCATCATCCTAACTACTAAACTATAACTCTTATAAAAATAAAAATAATTAAACAAAACATCAAAATTTATCTATAAAACATTGAAATTTAATAGATATGTAAATGTACATATATATAAAATTCAATAAATATGTACTCATATGTATATAATATTTATATGGATAATAAAAATAACATATACATCTAATTATGAAGAATTGACATTGATACCAACAACATCCTTTGTTATAACTCTAAACACATAGTAAAATGATTCCGTAATGGATATGAATTATTCAAATAGATATAACTATTGAAAACTAGATACAGATCCAAAAAATAAATGCCATTGCTTTGTGGGCGGAGATCATTTTCAGCAGGAAATTGTAGGACAATGGATGCACGTGGTGTCGTGCTATCATTTTGAAATTCAACGAAAGCTTAGTTGTTCATGTGTGACACATTTATTGGTTCCCGTCCCTGACTTTTCCAACAACCTCTACCACAACAAGTACTATTGTAGCAGTGCGCATTGGTTGTTGGAGGGTGCCTTCAGGAGTGCATTTCTTCAAGTTTGGCTCGTTTTGGAGGCCTTTAGACTCCATGTCAGGTGTGGTTAGCACCCCAATCTGCTTATAGTCAACTGATAACCAACCACACAATTTCCACAACATCACATTTCAATGGACTCTAATTGATAGATTAGATTCGTTAGATGAAATTGATACACTCCTTCATATATACAACCTGTATTTTCTCGTGCAATTTGACTCTATCAGGGGGCAACAAGCTTTCCATTTGTAAAATAATTTTCAATATAAAAAGTTAAAATTTAGTCAAATTTTGGAAATGATTTTTGTATTTTTTAGATGAGAGTCGAAAATGAAATCTAAACACGGAATTTTTTCCTTTCCCAATTACGATGTTCCTTAACAAGGCTTTCTAGATACCTATATATGTTGGTTCAATGTGAGCCTCCACAATTAGATCATAGATATATAGGAAAAGATTCAAATAAATATTGATGTGGCACGTGCCAATTATGTTTTTGAATTACAAACCGCATCACTCTCTGCAAACTTCTTTACATGCGTAAGATGTTTGAAATGCATGCCAACTATCCCACGAGCAATCTTCTTTTGGAATTACGCACATTAAATACCAGCACTACATCGACCTAAAATGTCATCCCAATTTCATCTAGGCACTCAACATTAACACATAAACCAAACTATATTTTTTGTACACAACTTCCCCTAAGCCAATTAAGCCAAAGTATGAGTGTTTTCTTGGGCATATTCAATCCTGATGAGGGTAGGATTCATTTTTGTATGTAATGCCTTGCATGGGAGTGACAGTGAGAATGGGAGTGGGAGTGGGAGTGGGAGTGTGAAGTCGTGAATGACATGAGAAAGAAGGTGGTGCTAGTGGTGGATGGATCTCCATACTTGAAGACAACAATGTCATGGCCTCTGTCATACCTTGTGTATAAGGTGGACACACACATATTGTTGTATGTTCTGGACACCAAGTCTGAGTGCTTCTTCCTCTGTAAATGAAAACCTGAGCACCTCTACCTTCGCGGGTAGGCTTCATTTTTGTATGCAATGCCTGACATGGGAGTGGGAGAGGGAATGGGAGTGGGAGTGGGAATGGGAGTGTGAAATAATAAATGAGACGAGGAAGAATGTGGTGGTGGCGGTGGATGGTTGTCCACAATCGAACACAACAATTTTGTGGGCTCTATCATACCTTATGAATAAGGTGGACGCGCTCATATTGTTGCATGTTCTGGACACTAAATTTGAGTGCCTCTCCCCCTATAAATGCAAACTTGAACACCTCTACCTTCGCAAGTGCCACATTCTTGACTCCATGCGAGCCCTATATAGGTTGCACAACCCTTAGGTAGTCATAACCAACGATTTCTCCAATGCATGTCAGTGGAAAGAGGTGTCAATCCCTTTTAGTGTAATAAAATATATTTGGTCGTAAATAAAGTAGCCTTCAATTGTGGTTATAATTTGTTGTCTTAGTATTGTTGTGGAGGGTTAAATTGGTTTGGTGATTCTAAACATTTCCAACGACACTTTAAATCTGTGCCGCACACAACAAAAAAATCTTCCTATCATTTTTTTGGCGAGATATATGTCAATAGCAGGGATAAAAACCCCGATGTATTTTCATCCTTTGATGCAACTGTAGCACCCCTTGTGATTTAAGATAATTGCAAGAAGTCCAAGAAGATTCTCATAGAGAGTTTACCTACAAAATTTTATCTTTGTATCAACTCCATCTGTAACTTGTTGAGTTGATTTACACTTGAAATTCAAGCACAAAATGATGAGGAAATCTGTAAAGAGTAAGATCATTTGTTCGCCTTGACCTCACATGCTTACAAAAACCATTTCATGAGCTTGTCTAACACACTCCCTCTTCACATGGTGATTATTTTGTTCTGATCTACTGGTTCTTTACATTTATTAACTGACGACGCTATCAAAGTTTGATCCAGCGACCTTCACTTATTTATCCACATTTTCTTCTCCATACGAGAAACCAAACCTGGAAATGCTGCGACAAAATACTATAATTCCTCTCTCCACATTTTGAAGTTAAATTACTTTTCTCTACGTTGATTGTTTGTGGAATTGTGCAACCTTAAAAATTATTCCATCCACGAAGTTTTTAATCATTATAAATGAAAAACTCATTATCAGAAATTATCAATTTTTCTTAGTTTTTAGTGATTTATTCATTTAAACCTGTGAAGATCAAAATTTTACAGTATCACAAAAGATTAAATTTAAAGCTTTCAAGTTTATGTTTCGATTTCCTCAAGCATTTAAGAATTGTATACAACTTTCAAAAGTAAAGCAAAATCCAAACATCTGTATGTTTTACATTCTTTGTCAAATAACATTACAAGACATTTTATTTTCAAATTTATTAATTAAGGAGCTAGTAGAAAGTCCTCTCCGATTCATTCACATCAAAACTGCTTCTACAAAAATGACGGTGAAGATACATTTGTGTGACGACGATGTACGTTATATTCATAGCTCTCTATTTCTTTGACGCGTGCCAGTGGAAAGAGGTGTCAATCCCTTTTGGAAAATGCTTGTCAGCGTAATTAGCTATGTGCCAAGTATCAAACCAATGACCAAGCAAAGCACCCTCATGCACGAATCAAAGGTTGAAAAACTAACCGATAAATGCTGCCACATGGAGTCTTCTCTCATCCCTAGACAATAGGCCCTCACGTGTTCTAATTTTCCCCTGACTGATCTCCCTTCACCTGGCCACGGACCATGTTTATAATTTTTATCATGTATTCATGGTATGTAAAGGTTACCAATAACCAAGAAAAACACCCTCATGCATGAATCAAAGGCGGAAAAACTAACCAACAAATGCTTCCACATGGAGTCTTCTCTCCTCCCTAGATGACAGGCCCCCACATGGCCTAACTGTCCCCAAACTGACCTCCCTCCACCTAGACATGGGCCATGGTTTATTTTATTTGTTATGGGACTTTTATCCCACATTCATGGTGCTGCAAAGGTTACAATGCACATAGGACAAGTGCTTAGAAGTAGAAGAAGAAAAATCAATACAGCTAGACATTGCACCCGAATCAAGCATCTTCATATCCTCAATTATCTTCTTCTTAGGATGACTATCAGCGAGGGCTCCATTTACAACAGTTTCCTAAACATTATGTTTATTAATTTACAAGAGTACAAAACCCTGCAAAACTGTTTCTACAAAAAGGCTGGTGAAGAACCCTGCAAAACCACTTCCACAAAATTGACGGCGAAGATGCGTCTGTGCGACGACGATGCACGTTAAATTCATAGTTGTCGATTGATTTGACGCATGTCAGCGACATGAGGTGCGAAGCCCATTTGGAAAATGACTTTCGGGGTATAAATTAAATAAGACTTTGTATGCCAGTCTATAAGTTTGAGGCAGCTCAGTTCAGACGACATGAATATAAAAATTCATAATTAAAGTAAATTAAGTCGGGGTGGGGAGAAAAATAAAAAATACGTTAGGGAGCTCACTAAAGCCATAATCCCAAGGATGTAAGGCTGGATACGTTGGAACTCAACAAAACATAGCGTATCTAGACATGAGATTATTAACGTTGGTATGAGGGATAACGGAAGAGAACAAATATTGGAAAAATACAAAGAAAGTTTGAAAGAAACTACGTAGGATAAGTAAGGCTATCAAGATCATAGAGGAGTTAGCTGAGCATCAACTACAGGTTCCATTCTATTGGATTTAAATAATATTTAGTTAATTAATTTTATGTTTATGATAAGTGGATTATCATTAAAACCATTAGGCTTGAAGTCTTTAGATCTTGAGTTTAAGTTTACAAACCTTATTATTATTATCAGGGAAGTGAAGTCCACGTTTGCATAATAATGTGGATTATGAGATATTATGTTTTCAAAAATTTGAAACTGATTGTATATTATTTGTATCGCTTGTAACACTATATGAACTAGTGATGAAAACTTGAAACATGTATAACTAGAAAAAAGTATATGGAAACTATTACAGATATATTATATTCATTTGTATGTGATGGAAAATCAGGTTTATAATTCTTACAATAACGACTTCCTTTGTTGGTATGGGACATCTAAGAAGGTTGTGATTGTTTGTGTTCTACTCATGGTTTATAATTACTGTTGGGACATTCGAAAGGGTTAGGGATAATTATGTTTTGTTCTAGTTTTCCCATTTTTGATTTCATGGAGATAGAGATATCTTGTTGTGAATTGCCAGTGGGAAAAGAGTACATGCTAAAAGATGTGTTTTGGACTAGGGAATGAACTATATGGATAGGGATAGATAACCTAATACAATGGTTCACACTTTACAAGTACGTAAAGGGGGGAATTGGGGTTGAATGCGAATGAAATTGAGGTATTCCCTCATGATTGGTCAGTTGATGAGATCATTTCTTGCCCTAGGTTTACCCACATGATTTGGGATTATTTCGTGCCCTGGTACTTTTTCATATTTTATTAACGAGTGCCTTCTATTATCCTAAGTCTATTGGCCAATAACATGATCATTATTGTTATGATTTTTAGGTCGTTTCATATTTCTACCATTCTCGCGAGATGTGTTATATTCCTACCATGTCTTATGTCTACCAGTTGATTAGGTGATTGTTTTACACATATGACTCTCTCTTTCCTCATTGATTACCACATATTCCTTCTCGTGAAGGGTAGGGCCACTCTCAGGTGGAGAGGTGTGCGGGGAACCGTAAGGATCGTGTTGGAGGAAAAACATCTCAATGATACTCTTTTTCTCATAACATATTTCTACAACAAGACGAGTCTCTCACGATAGGTGACATTTGTATCGCAACGATATAATGATGTATTTTATATATGTGGATATCTATTGTATTATTATGGAAACAAATGGATTGAAAACTTGTACACTTGTAACCTATTGTAAATTTGGATTACATATCATGATGTAATTGATTATAAAGAATACAATATTGAGACTTATGTGAATTGATACATCTAAATGTAACATTGTATATTGAATACATCTAAATTACAATGTTTTGGAAATCATGTAAATGGAATCACACATATGTTTGTAAATAATTACAAGTATGATACTTGAAATGTAAAATTGAGAAATGTTGAAACCACATGGAATCGACATTGAATGGAACTTTTTATTTTGGTATCACTTATAATGATCTTGGAGCTACAAAGGAATCTTTATGTTAACCATGGATGAATTATGAACTATTTTACGAAATGATTCAAATGGGTGAAATAATTACTTGTCATGTTATTTAATTGATTATTGAAATGAATTAGAATGGAATGCACATGTTAGTGAATTGACTGCAATGCCTTATATAATTGGATTTTCCATTATATGCAGAAAATAATAGGATATATCACTTATTATTTACACACATTTTATTCATGTATGTATTATAGTAATAGATAACTCTAATTATTTGTATTTATTATGTTTTTCTTCTTGCATGTGTTGTGTGTTAAGCATAGGACTACGAATTTGAGAGGCATCAATTTCCATTCTCAGTTGTTGGGTGATTCAAAAATCCGGTGTGTTTTTCTGATATCCCACCGAGAGGTTACTACAGTGTGAGTTAGGGTATTGTTACAGAGGGTAAAAAATATGCTACTATGAGGAACTATTATGAGTTCATGCCCTACATGTTGTAGTGCATCCATTGTCAAGATCATTGAGCTCTATGTATAGGACAAATAGGACCAAACTGGGTCATCTTAGGACTAGGCCAGTGCATCTGGCCGAATCTCACATAGGTGATAACATGACATGGATCGATGTAGGCCCTACACCATGATTACATTGGCATGTGGCCATGATTTTGTATCTATAAATGATGAATATATATATGAGACAATGACCTCACCCTTTTTTGGGGAAATATGGTTCATCTTGATTTGTTTTTTATGTGTGTGTGATTTTGAGTTTTATTGTGAAATGAACATGTATAATAAATAACCAAAACAATTATTTTGGGGGGATTTGTGTGATTGTACATGTGTATTACTACGTGTTGCACATTATGAAATGGTGTTCCTTAACATATTTATTGACGAGGTGGGTATGTGATACAATAATTCCAAGTACATTAGGAACCCAAATAAGGACACAAATGTGTGTGACAAAAACATAGAGAGTATTGGTGATTTGAACAAAGTCTAACAACTATAAGGTGGCATACTAGCCCTTTATTCCATTGAGATATTATGTGTGTTTATGTGAGTAAATTACTATGTGGAGAAAACCATTAGGAAGAAATAGATGTGAACATGCTAGCCAATGTATGGGTATGTAGTGGAAACATATTTTTTGGATTGCAAGTAACAAAAGGAAATTTTAATTCATGCACTGATCCACTTCCATCCAAACATCTATATCCCTAATGGATATACATTTGATTCTAGTGGCAATGTCTCTCTACTTCCATCAAGGTGTCTATTGTCCAAAATTACATCCTGTAGACACTTGTTTTCAGTACCCTACATCGTCTATCCACACTCCTCACATTCACACTCAAAAATAAAAACTATCATATTATCCCCTAAATTACATCCTTAGCCCTGTAAAATCACATTCTACCTCCCCATAAATCTTATTTACTCAACCTAAACCTCCCTAACCACCAATAACCCATCCTATCCCATTTTAATCCTAACCATCTAACCTCCTAACTCCCCTAGCATCCTCATAACCATTTTAACTCATCCCCATACCCAAATCTACCCATTTGGAAGTGGTTGAAACCAATTCTAAGCGAGTTTACCCAATTTTCTTGGATTTCCAGTGATTCTAACCGATCGTCGACTATTCTATATAAATAACATCAAACCACATAAAACAGATACTCAAGCATTGAAGCGAAGATCTATTTCATTGGAGACTTATACGACATCACTATGATCATCTTGATACCTTCTACATCCTTGTCATGTCCATGTAAGATATGCAAATGTTGTAAGGCTCCCATAATACCGTTTCTTAATGTTTCTCATCCAAGGTAAGAACCTGTCACTTATTTTCATATTCTGCTTATCAACGAACCATATTAAATTTTATATTAGCCCTCAAATCATCCATTTCATATCTAATTTTCATTTTATCAAAGAATCAATATTTTACACAGTAATCACCGATGATTTATTGGAATTGCCAACGATTACTCTAAATTTCCAGCAATCCCTGTCATTTTAGCATTTCGATCATGTTTCTCATATCTGTCATCAAATATGAATTTGTTTTCTATCTAATCCGCATGTTTCCAAGTTGTTTCTCTCTGTAGATGGTTGTACTAGGTCAGGAACATCCAATCACAAGCATATACGACCTTCCTATCATCTAACAACCCTTCATCTGGGAATAATTTCATGCACAGACTCAACCTCTGTGCCATCACATTAACAATAAATGGTTAAGACATCAAAGATCAACTCGAAGTCATACAAGAAGAACGAGATGTTGATGAATAGTCTTGGTTCGATTACTTCGAGGAGTTAGAGCTTGTTGTATCCCTTGCTTGGGCCTCCAATCACGCGAAACAGGATCTCTTTATCCCTCTGGAATTCTAATCTCTCTTTCATTGTCAATTTACTTTTATATCATTATCACTTAATGGTAAAATGAGTTAATAGCATTCGACGAAGCCCATTGGTTCCTCGGATTGGACTTCATCGAGCAACATGTCATCCCATTTTCTAATATCTATCTTGTTTAGATATATTTGCATGCAGGTTATCTCATTTGTTGGAAGAAGGAGCCCTACATACGTATTATAACCATTCATTATAATACTGTACTGTTGGTGCAGGTATTGTTAAACCCTGTTGTCTTCCAAGTTTTTGGTATTTATCATACAAATGACAAACCAAAATCCACCATAAACATTTTGGCACGCCCAGTGGGACCCTTAGTCCCTTTTTAATCATATTTTATATCTTCTTGTTTTCTTTCTGGTCAAATTATCTAACTTTTCAACTTGGAGTGATTTTCCATTGCTTCTTCAAAAACATGTAAAATTGAAAAAGAAAAAAATAATAATGAACACAAGTACATTATCTTTCCTTCATTTTCCTTTCAATATCATGCTTTTGTTTGATTTTTCTTCATCAAAATCAACCATTCTTTTGGGTTTTAAAACGAACCTTCATTCTTCTTGCTCACATAGTTTAATTAGAGGTCAAACCATTGCATTCAAAAATTTCCCTCACACACAACCAAACCACATCATAAACCAAACTTACATCTAAACACTTCCTTCTAGGTCTACCTACTTGGTATTCATCACCAAGGGGGAAGCCAATTCATTGTTCTGGCCTAGTATAAATAACTGGTGGGTGGTATATCAACTAAGCACCCAACGCCCTTATCAATGTAGGACCATGAAGTAAGGGGGTATGGCCCCATATCACACCTCGTACTAACACCAACACATACTCAAGCCTCATGTACCTTTGGGTATATCGAGTACTCTAGCCTTAACTCACTCAAAATCAACGTTATGTAGCCTCTTTTATAGTTCCTTTTTCAACCATTTTTTATTTCACACTTTTCTTAAGTTAATCAAGATAATCTAAAAATGTTCTTGTAATTTTTTTGTCTTTGTTTCTCTTCAAAACCATCTTTATTTTATTTATTACTTGTTTGTTCAGTTCATGGTTCTGACTAAATTTTAGTCTCGCCTTCAAAACATCTCAAAAATGACAGATTCACTTCAACAATCCTAAAAAACAACCTAGTATCATATTCAAAACATACGAAGCATGCCATATCCATTATAAACACCATTAGAAATAGATTAATAACCTTTGCATTCTCCTAGTACTCAATCTGCAACATCAGAAGATCCTTTTCTTGATCCTATGTGTAGTTCTTCTAGAGTGGTGACCCAATCTTTGCAGAACTCTTAGACTCCAACCCAATTTCCCTTTGTAGTTACCTTACTTCCAAAGGTATTCGTATCAGTTATCCCCCTATATGAAATATTGTCCATCTTCTTCTATCAACACTTGTGACTATTCCAAGATTTATGACCTTGACTATCAACTTGTTATTGAGAAAATAGATCCTTACCCCTCTACTAGTGATGCAGGGACATCAACACCCACTTCATCCACTCTTTTTTCTAGTTGTAAACTTAATGCCATGTCATCACATAACATGACTAGTCAATGAGCACATGTGTCATCATCTTCCTCACGTATCTCGCAGGTTATATAAATTCATACTACTACCTCCCCACCCTCATACAATCACATAGCTTCTTCTGCTCCTCCTCCTCTTTCTATTTCATATGGTGTCCCTCTCCAAAAACATCCTTTAATCATGTCTCAATGTGTTTCTTCACTTCAACCTACATCTTCGATTCAAAATCTAGTCATATCCATCCCCACATCTATCCCACCTATCAACACAATTTCCATTACTAGTACTATGCCCTTTTCACAATGAGAATCCATCATGTCTGTCTCACAATATAGCTAGATCTCTTCTCAAAACATCTCACAACCATCAAAATCCCTTGTCAACATTTTTATTCCTTTTCCCTATCAATACATCCAATATTTAGAACCATTAGTCTCCTAATACACTCATCATATCCCAACAAGTATTCCTTCTTCTAAAAATATTCCATTACCATATCACTTGTATTAACAATCAAACCCTTACACCTGTAATCAAACCACTCTTTCTTCAAACATACAAGTACCTTAGAATGATCCCATGCAAGCATTATTAAATAGAATAGTCAGCCTTAAATCTGCCACTATGTGACTCAAGAATAACCTTTCATACGAACAGATTTGTAACGAACCTATCAACCCATCCGTACCTTTCAAGGCCTACCCTCAACACTGGGAACTCCCGAAATTCATCATATTCTATAGTAAGGAGGACCCACACCAACATATTAGGGCCTTCCATCATGTGTGTTATCTTATCACTCATGACCAGGATCTCATGTTGAGGACATTTCCCCTATCCTTGGCTGGCCCTGCCCTTGATTGGTACAATAGTATTCCACAACACTCTCTTTTCTCATTCGCATAACTCGCGTGTTTTTTCTTAGAACACTTCTCCATCAATATCACTTGTAAAATCTTCATCATAGATATCTATGCCATCAAACAATTTGAGGATGAGTCCATTGCTGATTTCATCACTAGATGGCAAGGAATTATCTACCAACTCTCCTTCTCTCTTCCACAAACTGATCCAATTAAATTGTTTACTCGATCCTATATAAAACACATATCATCAACTCTTCAAACTCAATCCTTCCAAAAACTTGACTAGGCCTTTACCATGGCTCAGAAACTAGAACTTTGTGCCCTCGAGGGTGGTAACTTTAAACTATGATTCAAGAAACCAAAACATGTGTCCTCTTTTAAACCTTCTTCCATAAAAAAAATATAAAGGGTCAAAAAATGTGGTTGTTTTGAAAACTGTATCCAAAGGTCATTCGAACTCCGAATGATCCAAGCCTCAACACAAATACACACATGTAGGGGATTCATATAGCACTATATTTGATAAACTTCTAGCCGCTTGTATGATCAAGCTCCCTCCTATCTGACTCGTCGACATATCCACATCCAAACCATCAAGGTATATAGGAATGATGATTATTGTAAATGTTGGGGTTAGCACACCGGTTGTACAGACAATATATTAGATCTAAGAATACATAAAAATAAAAGTGGATATTCTACCAAAATAAATATACAAAACAAGAGATATAAATCAACACCAGATTTAACGTGGTTCACCTAATGTGGGCTACATCCACCAAGAAACAAGCCAATCTATTATCCAAATCTTTGACAAGATATACAATGAAGATTTACAATATTCCACACCTCTCATATGTTCGGTACTTTCTTTCTCTCAAGCTTTTGCTTCATCACCAAGAATTCTCTCTTACCAAACTTTTCAAGTTCTTTCTAATTCTTGTTAATCATTCTTACTTCTAAACCCTAGATTTTATGCTTATATAGTTGTTTATAGACTTAGGACACTTAGCCATGTAATTACAAGCAATAGAACTGCTTTAATGCTAAAAATAGATCTAATTCCCGAGAGTTAATTAAAACATCGTCACACAGGTAACCGACGCCGATTAGACCTAACAACTACCGATTCCTCACTTGCCTGACCGATGCCGGTCATACATGACCGATGCTGGTCCTGGGTGACCGATGCTGGTTCCCCCTTAACCGATGCCGGTTACTGTATTTTCTAGCAAGTTTCCATTGCATGCTAAACTAAAGTAATTGAGCTCCACAACTTAACAATCTCCCACCTGGATATTAATTACTACACCATATTTGTACATCGTCATTCTTGGATCCTTCCTTAGCTTTATTTCTTCCTCTTCAAGTCTCAAACTCGAAGACTAACAAAAGTGGAGTGTAGCTCTAACTTCTCCTTAGCTAATGGCTTCGTTAGCATATCTGTAGGGTTCTTGCTTGTGTGAATCTTTTCCAAATTCAATTGTCCATCCTCCAATACCTACCGTATGAAGTGATACCTCAACTGAATGTGTTTCGTTCTCGAATGAAACATTGAGTTTTTTTCCAAATGAATTACACTATGACTGTCACTGAACAATTTACAATTACTTTGCTCCTTTCCAAACTCTTCCATGAACTTACTCATACATATCATCTCCTTGCTAGCCTCTGTAGCTGTAACATACTCTACCTCTGTAGTAGACAAAGCCACAACCTTATGTAATCTTGAAATCCAGCTAACAGCCGTTCCACCTACTGTGAAAATATATCCAGTAGTGCTCCTCCTACCATCCAGATCTCCAACCATATCCGAATCAACATAGCCACATAATGAAATATCCAAACCTCCATAGCATAACTGCATGCTAGATGTCCCTTTCAAATACCTGAGTATCCATTAGACTACTTTCTAATGCTCTTTACCTGGATTAGCCATATATCTACTCACAACTCCCACTGCCTGTGTAATTTTTGGTCTGGTATAAACCATAGCACACATGAGACTTCCAACTGCTGAATCATATGGTACTTATGTCATGTATTTGACCTCCTCATGTGATGATGGACACTGATCTTTGCTCAATTTGAAGTGTCTAGCCATAGGTGTACTAACAGGTTTTGCATTTTTCTTGTTGAATCTTTCTAACACCTTGTAGATATAGTCCTCCTGAGACAAATACAATTTCTTGTTTTTCCTGTGTCTATGTATTTGCATGCCAAGAATTATTTTTGCAGCTCCTAAATCCTTGATAGAAAATGTGTGAGCTAGCTTTCTCTTAAGCTCACCAATGTCCTGCATACTGGATCCCGCAATAAACATATCATCCACACACAATAACAAAATAATATAGCTCCCATTTTCAAGCTTCTTGAAATAAACACAATGGTCAGATTCACATCTCAAGTAACCATGCTCATGCATAAAACTATCAAACCTCCTGTACCATTGCCTTGGAGCTTGCTTGAACCTATATAGGCTCTATTTCAACCTGCACACTAATTTCTCCTCACCCTTGACTTCATACCCAAGAAGTTGCTGCATATAAATCTCTTCATCCAAATCACCATGAAGGAAAGACATCTTCACATCTAGTTTCTCTAAATGCAAATCTTCTACTGCAACTAAACTCAATACAATATGAATTGAAATCATCTTAACAATAGGATAAAATATTTCACCAAAGTCAATACCTAATTTCTATGCAAATCCCTTTACTACAAGCCTTTCCTTGTACCTTTTCTATCCACCCTCTTTTTCCTTAATCCTTTAAACCCCCTTGTTCTGCAATGTTCTCTTACCTACTGAAAACTTAACCAAATCCCAAGTCTGGTTCTGTTCCAAGGAGTCCACCTCCTCATCCATGCCATGCTCCCACTGAACATGAGTCTTATCCTGCATTGCTTCTTCAAAGCTCTATTGTTCACCATTATTAGTCAACAATAAATAAAATAGAGAAGGTGTAAATATTTTTGGAAGTTTACTTACCCTTTGTGACCTTCTCACAGGAGTTTGGGGTACCAGAGGCTCAATCTGGACCTCCTAGACATTCCTATCCAAATATGACAGTGACCGATGCCGGTCACCTCTAACCGACGTCGGTTCTACTAATTGATGCCGGTTTGGATCCTCTGTAACTAATACCGGTTCGTTTGACCGGTGCCGGTTAGTGGTCAACCGACATCGGTTATTGTGTAACCCTATCGGTAATTATTTTAAATTCGAGAGCTCATTTTCATTCACAAACTTCTCAACCGGTTCATCCTTGGGTACTAAATTTTGATCCCTGTATATGTTAGGAAATAAGAGATAAAATATGTGGAAAAATCCCTCACAGAATCACAACAGTAGAAACTAATATGCAGAAAATATTACAGATCTCAAATAAAAGTGCAGAATAAAATAACACAACACAAAGAGAAAATATTTAACGTGGTTCACCCAATTTGGGCTACGTCCACCAAGAATCACTTGCTTAGATTTTATTACAAGCCACCACTCTCTCAATACAATACCCAGATTTGTTTGGAGCTATGCTGAACAAACTCTACAGAATTCACACCCGAATTCAAAGCACATATGCAATGTTTTTCATACATCTATCATATGCATACAACCATATAAATAGACAACTGCTTAAGTAGTTTTACAAAACCATGGGAAAAAACCGTCCCATAAACCTATGGGTCAAAATCCCGCCCATATGAGAAAATCACGTTTCTCGATATATTGGGCACGTTTTCATACAATTCTCTTAGTGTACAGTCTTCAACACTTTCACACATGAAAATAGGCTCCACAACCTAACAGTACATTCTCTTTTCATTCCATTCAACATAACAACTCCTAATAATTTTAGAATTCTCTAAATCCCAACCGATGAAAGTGCACCTCTTACATTTTGCATCCAATTTCTTTCTATTTTCCTTATCAACATGCACAAAAACTTCTGAACCAAAAAAATTAAGAAAATAAAGATCTACCTCTTTTTTGGTCCAAGCTTCATCTGGTATTCCTCCATCTAGTGAACTTGAAGGCCCACAGTTAATCAAATAAACCATTGTATCAACTACTTCTACCCAAAAATGCAAGGGCAATCCAGAATGTATCCTCATACTTCTAGCACGTTCCATGATTGTCCTGTTCATTCTTTCTACAACACCATTCTCCTGTGGTGTTCTTGGAACCGTTCTTTCTCTACGTATCCCATTCACTAAAAAATAATAATTGAAAGCCTTGCTACAATATTCACCACCATTGTTAGATCTAAGGCACTTCAACTTAGAATTTGATTCATTCTCAACAAGGGATTTCTATCTTTTAAAAGTCTCAAAAACATCAGATTTACGTTTAATACAATAAACACATACCTTTCTTGTAGCATCATTAATGAAAGTAACATAATATTGGGATCCTCCATGAGAAGCTACCTAAGCTGGTCCCCACACATCTGAGTGTACAAGCTCCAATTTATGCTCCTTCTTAGTTGCCCCAACTTTGAGAAATCTCACTCTCTTTTGCTTTCCAAAGATACAATGTTCACATAAATCAAGATCTAAATCTTTCAAATCTGATAACTTACCCTTCAAAAGCCTTTAAGATCTGCATTCCTTTATGACTCATATGACCCAACCGGTTATGCCACATGCATACATCTGAATCTGAAGTAGATAATACAGAAAATGAATCAATAATACAGGTAGAAAGATATAATGTTCCTACATTCTTACCTCTTGCCACAACAAAATCACCCTCGGTGACTTTCCAAGAGTCTCCTGTAAAAGTAACCATGCAACCGGATTCACCTAGTTGCCCTGCAGAAATAAGATTCCTCCCGAGGCTTGGCACATGCCTCACATCTTTTAATACACATGCATTTCCATTATGCAATTTTAGATGAACTTCCCCTTTACCAGTAATACTGCAAGGTTCATCATCACCCAAATAAACATGCCCAAAATTACCTTGGACATAATTTCTAAAATAACCCTTATTAGGGGTTGCATGGAAAGAAGCTCCTGAATCTAAAACCCATGATTCAATTCTACTATCTAAAGAAAGAATAAGAGCATCTTGCATTACCTCTGATGCAGCAAGATTTGCTTCTTTACCTTTGTCTAGTTTTTGGTTCTCTTTATCCTTTGACCAACAATATTTCTTTGCATGTCCTTTATTTCCACATTTCCAACAAGTAATCCCCTTACTTATGGATTTAGATTTGCTATCCCTTGACTTTGATTTACCATTACTCTTACTCTTGTATCTCTCCTTCTGCCTGCCCTTACTTTCTACATTCAAAGCATTTCCAGATGATGATTCTTTTGTCCTCTTCCTATGAATTTCTTCATTCAAGATTATACTAACCACATCATCAAACTTCAAAATATTATTAGTAGATGTTGTATTACTAACAGCCATTACCAAGTTGTCCCAACTATCAGGCAAAGAACATAAGAATAAAAGTGCTTTTAATTCATCATCAAATGGTATAACAACCGATTTTAACTAATTTACAATAGATCGAAAATCATTCAAATGACCAGATGCATATCCACCTTCATGCATCTTAGAACTAAATAGTTTCTTCATCAAATAAACTTATTTGAAGCACTAGTTTTTTCATATAAATTAGCAAGAGATTTCATTAAGTCTACCGTAGAAGCTGCTTTTATAATATTGGAAGCCACGGATGCTGCCAGGCTCAATCTTATAGATCCCAAAGCCTTTCTGTCAAGAATATTCCATTCTTCATGAGTCATCTTCGTAGGTCTAGACTTCTCATCCAATGGTAAATACAAATCTCTTTGATACAGATAATCCTCAATTTGCATCTTCCATAATTGATAATTTCAGCCGTCAAATTTCTCTACCTTGTATTTATTTTCTTCTGCCATTGCTATAGCTCCCACTCAATCAGAAAACCCTCTGTGAGTAAATCTGTCAACACACAAAACCCTCAAACAAATCTTTGATACCAGTTGTACAAACAATATATCAGATCTAAGCATACATGCAAATAAAAGTGGATATTCTATCAGAAGAAATATACAAAACAAGAGATATAAATCAACAATAGATTTAACGTGGTTCACCCAGTGTGGGCTACGTCCACCAATAAATAAGCCAATCTATTATCCAAAGCTTTGACAAGATATACAATGAAGATTTACAATCTTCCACACCTCTCAGATGTTCAGTACTTTCTTTTTCTCAAGCTTTTGCTTCATCACCAAGAATTCTCTCTCACCAACCTTTTCAAGTTCTTTCTAATTCTTGTTAATCATTCTTACTTCTAAACCCTAGATTTTATGCTTATATAGTTGTTTATAGACTTAGGGCACTTAGCCATGCAATTACAATCAATATAAATACTTTAATGTTAAAAATATATCTAATTCCTGATAGTTAATTAAAACATCCTTGCACAGGTAACTGACGCCGATTAGACCTAACCGCTGCCGGTTCCTCACTTGCTTGACTGATGGCGGTCATACCTGACTAATGCTAGTTCCCCCTTAACCGATGCCGGCTACTGTATTTTACAACAAGTTTCCATTGCATGCTAAACTGAAGTAATTGAGCTCCACAACTCAACAATAAATACCATCAAGTCTGGGGACATGAAATTGAGAATTTTCCTTCAAGACATTATCTACCATGGTGAATTACAACTTGAAAATCCAAACGCACATCCAAATAAAAATTTGGATGTGTTTAAACAACCCTTCCTGAATCATCCCCCAATTGGTAATCAACCTCAGTCTAATGTCATAGGGTCTCATTATACCATGGCTACTATAAACAAGACCTCACCCACATTTGCAGCATCGTCTATTTCCATAATGGGAGTGTCGAACGAATAACATCACTCCTAGGATTTCCCCACCACTGAGATCCCAAGCTCATCTACATCACAACATTCAAACCCCACCACATCCACTAGCACAAAAACTACCCATGTTATTCCTTCGGAATCACTAGAAAATAAACATGTCATCGAAATATTAAATAGCTCTTTCCAACACCATGTCACCCAACACTGATCCCAAAGTCCTCGTAACCCAACACAAAAATGTACACATCACCCACCTAGAAAAATACAAATCTTACAAGACACTTTCCATACAAACACACCATAGGATAACACATCCTTACCTTTCATTTTGGGGTTGCATCCTTCATCCAAATTTATAGTCACAATCACAAAGTATAAACCCATTCTGCAACTAGCACCTAAATGTTCCTCACATGACACAACTCTATCATCTCGTGCTCCTAAACTATCAAACGACATCAATCATCCTTCATCCTCATCATCAGGGTATTACACTAACATCCTTGAAAAACTCATCTAATCATCATTCATAACACTATCACATATTAAGTCCTATGATTTTCAGGGGTGGAAACCTTCCTGGTATAACTATGAGGCATTATGTAATTATCATCAAATACCTGAAAACTACACAGAGGAATGCAAAGCCCTCCATGCCATAATCCAAAGTCTCGCTAGCAAAGGGCTTCTCACCACAGATAAAAATCATCCATTCACTAACCTCAATGCAACCAAATCCTAACATCAAAGAAAACTGACTCCACAAGTCCCTAAACATGTAAATTCCAAACCATCACTTGATATCATATCTAGTAAAAACAAGGATTCCTCTAGTAATTCCCCTCGCTTCCAGATAGATGTTGTTCATATAACCATAAGAGCACGTGCATAAGATTTGAAAGACTAACAAAAAGTTTCTATCTCCATCGCTCCTTCTGATTAAACCAACCCATCAACTTCTAAAACCAAGGTGTCCATTCTCACGGCACCTAAAGCTCAATCCACTACATCCATACAAAACATGGTCCTTAAACATTTACATCAAGATTTCTCTTCATGAGCTTGTTCAAAACTCTCCTCAACATTGAAAAGTAATTATCAAAGCCCTTTAGGCCATTTTAGTACCATCAGACAACCCCTTACAATTTTCCAACCTCATTGGCACACTTAAAATGTCTGTCGCTATCGCATTTGATGACTTTGAAATCTCCTCCTTACAACTTGATGATAATGGCCTTCCTCTCTTCATCACTGCTTAAATCAATGACATTCTCATCAAGAGAGTAATGATCGAAAATGGTGTTAGTATCAACATCATATTGCCTCATGCATTCAAACAACTTCAATTACCTGACACCATAATTGTTCAATCACCTGTCGTGCTCCGTGTTTTCAACAACATTATCACCCCCACATTAGGCACAATCATTCTACCTATCAAAATAAGTGTTAAAATCCTTCACGATCTCTTCTATCTTGTAGAATGAGAGTTTTAATATAAGATACTACTAGGTCATCCATGGATACACGCTATGTGCTGTGTCAAATAAACACTACATCGATGTCTAAAATATGAACACGAGGGTAAAATATTTATAGTTTATGCTGGTCAAAATCCATTAAAATATTATCACATGACCTACATACCTCACAACATACTGTTTCCACTACAAGGTTCCATGTCTTCAGACCAAGCTTCTAAAATCTCTTCCATCACCTCATCCAAACTGCCAGATGATTGATCCTTCGAAGACATCATGTAACATATTTTGCTAGGGGAGTATCGTCTCCTAACCCTCAATACACTCCCTATGCCTAAAACATATGGGAGACTTGACAAACAAACTCTCATTTCCTTTTGTCCCCCTTACCTTCGAACACAACTTGTTTACAGAGGTATCAAATGCCCTTAATCTCATCTCGATGATCAACCAAACTCAAAACTCTTCTCATCAGAATTTTCGTTCTTAGGAAAACCACAGTTCACCCAAACTTACCTCTACCATTGTGCATGGAAAGGCTTCAGTTTTGGTAGATATGAACAGGGTCCACATGACTTACCCTTTGAAAACTGGAAGATGCCTCATGAAAAATATGGCCTTGGCTTCAAAGCATCTCCTTTTGAACCATCCCTATCAACATCTGAATCTCAAGTGCCAGTGTCACCATTGTTAGACTCACCCTTTGATGACGATGACATCGTATCTATTCCCCCTAACTTTGTTTTAGTCAATGTTGTTACACTTGGACCGTTAACTTATCAAGCTAATGGTAGGACCAAAACCCTTTCCCTAACATTTCCACATATGATAAAGGAAGATTCCCCTACCATTGACATTCTTCATTACCACGACAATGATGTTATATCAAGTTATATGGGTGTTGAATATCACCATTTTCAAAAGACCTTACCTCCTGACATGTCTACAATTATCAATGAGTCAATCACCAATGTTAATATTGACACACCGCAAAAGCCGCACATTTTTAAAATCAGTCAAGCCTTAGAATTGAATGAAATCCATCAATTCATCACTTTATTATCTAGACACAGTCAAGCCTTCGCACAGTCCTATAATGACATGCCTGGTATCAAACCTAACATCATTATCCATAACATCATCACCGTCCCGGATGCTAAGCATGTGAAGAAAAAACTTCGACGAATGCATCCTCGTGCCGCACTACTCATCAGAGAATAACTTCAATGTCTTCTTTCAACCAACTTTATATTGCCTATTGATTATCCACAATGGTTTTCCAACATTGTACCGGTAACTAAATCCATTAGAAAATTGCGCATTTACACAGACTTCCGAGACTCGAATCTCACTTTCCCCAAAGACTATTTTCCTCTATCCAACATCGACAAGCTTTTCGATTTAATAGTAGGCTGGGAGATGCTATCCCTTATGGATGGTTTCTCTTGTTACAATCAAATCTTTATCATACCAGAAGATCAACACAAGACATCATTTATCACCTCGTGGGATACTTTCTACTATAGAGTAATGAATTTTGGCTTGAAAAATGCAGGAGCCACTTACCAACGTGCCATGACCTACATCTTTCATGATATCATCCAAAAAACCTTAGAGGACTATGTTGATGATATCTTAGGTAAATCCAAACACTGAAGAGACCACTTAGTTATTCTTGACATGATCTTTGCACATATTTTATGGTTCTTTCTCTGTCTTAATCCTGATAAGTGAATTTTCAGAGTTTCATACGAAAAATACTTGGGTTCATAGTGTTTATCAGGGGAATTGATGTTGACCCAGTAAAAGTCAAGGCCATCACCAAAATGCCTCCACCATCTAATCTCAAACTGCTTCGTAGCCTTCAAGGAAATCTTTATTCTATCTGTCATTTCATCTCTCAATTAAAGATTGTTGTCAACCTTTCCATCACCTTATCAAAAAATACACCCACTTTAAGTGGGACGATAATTGTCAACAAGACTTCGATGCCATAAAACAATATATTTTATCCCCATCAGTTCTTATACCTCAACATGAGGGGGAGTCGTTATATCTTTATATCTTTGTAACTGACCATGCCTTAGTAGCCATGTTAGCCCATCAAGATGAACAAGGTAAGGAGCAGGCTATCTATTACATTAGCTACACACTTCATGATTATGAAATTCGCTATTCGGAAGTCAAAAATTTGTGTCATGCCTTGTACTTCACAACATCTAAACTCGGTCACTACCTCCTTATCAATCACAAAACCAATGTTGTCAAAAAAATTAATCCACTCAAATCTATGCATTCTAAGTTGTATCACAATGACCGTATTACTAGATGGCTCATGCTCATGACTGAGGTTGACTTAGAATTCATCTCTCAAAAATCCATTAAGGGGAAGGTCATCGCCGATCAGCTCATAAAATCTCCTCTTCCTACCAATTAATTGCCTTGTGAACACTTTTTAGACGAATCTATCAACACTTTGTATCATGACAACACCCCTTTTAAAATGACTTGTTCTTCAATGGGTCCAAATGTAGGCAGGTGGAGGTGTATGCAAGGGAAATTGATAGACAACAACAGGTAAATGAAATAAATAAATAACTTATACCTTCTCTATAATCTTTTGCAAACCTTGAGTAAGATCGCAAAAGCTTTAAACTTGTTAGATCTTGTTGAAGATTGGATTGTGGGTGCTATTTGATATTACTCTCCAAAGGTGTTTGTAGATGCTACGAGAAGATTTCAAAAGCATGTGGGATCACATTCAATAGAATTTTGATGCAATTTTCTCAAAGCTCCAAGGATGGATTGTAAAGGAAAATGGTCTCCTCTTATAACTGAGGGTAGAGCCATGAGAAGTGGATCTTGGTTTGAATTGGCTCAAGGGTAATAATTATTATTACCTGAAATAGTAAGATGACCATGTTTGTGCAGTTGTAGCTTTGCAAAGGCAATCATTATTTTGAAATTCATCTGAGAAGTGGTTGTACAGGCGTTATTGCTGCCACCACCATTGTAGGCTTCTGGAAGTGGATAAAAGAATTAATTAAATAATTTAATTAGTATTTAATTGTGAGAGAATAATTAACCATTTATTTAATTAAATGTTTAATTATATTAGTTAGAAGGTGTTAGGAATTAATTTAATTAATTCCAAAGGTGTAGTTAAAATTAAATTATTTAATTCTAAAGGGTGGGAGTGTGACTTAGTAAATAGAATTAATTTAATTAATTCTAGAAGGGGGTATTTAATTGATGGAATTGTTTTAATTAATTCTAAAGGGGTATATTGCGGTAATATATAATTAATTTAATTAATTCTAAAGGGATATGCTGCGGCAATATAAAATTAATTTAAATTATTATTTTTTACTTTCATTTACTTGATACAACTATGCGACACCATTTAGGCTCACAAGAGATTGCTCAACACCACATGCAACGTTTACATAAACATGAAGAACATGTAAATATCAAGATGACACAAGATGCAAATCAATGTCATGCTTTTATAAACGAACAAGTATGAAATCACAACCCAACCACAATATGAACATCACGAATAGGAACCTTCCACAATATCACATTTTCATGGTTACATCTTTATCATAAACATATTACATTATTAGCCTTAATGATTTAAAGAGTACTTAACATGAAAAGACACATTTTCCCTTTTCTAGACTACATTTCCTTTAGTTCGTTTAACAATTAACTTAGGATGGTTCTATCTTAACTACCATTTAAACTCCCTTATTTAACCTTATAGGTATCGTAATCATTTATCATGAAACATATATTTTCATTCACAACGCTACATATTATTTATTCCATTTCAGATTTAACTTATAACAAGTACACATAATTGAGTTCTTTTCTCTACTAATATAATTTCCATATCTCAATATTAGATTGAAACATTTTAACGCACATGTGAGATTCTCCTAGCTCTCGGTCTCAACTAGAGTTTATGTTCCAACTGAAATCATATTTTCTTGGCATTTTTATTTCACTTCTATTACAAAAACAAAGGAAATTCACAAGAGGTTAAGAAGGGGGAAAAATTAAGTCTAAGGGTGGATAGATTTCCCTTTTTTTTGGTAGTTTCTATGATTCAATAATTGTTAGATTCCATTTAACATCGACTCGACATGCATTTTGTCCTCCAAATAAGAAATCATGTTCTCCCCAAAGCTTAAACTCACATGGAGCAATTCATCCCATCATTAATCACATGAAAAGAGTTAACATTGGTTAAAGGGAATGGATTCCATATTTTTTTTACTCAAAAAGTCAACATCTTAGGGACAACTTTTTGATAGACAAAGTTGACATTAGGTATCAAACACCAAGCCAAGAACAATCTGAAACATCCCCTGGCAATTGACAAAATCCCCAAGAGTCAAAATTCCAGAAAATCCTCTCACGCATGCCCAAAAATTGCATTAAAAACATGCTCACATTAACCAAAAATACTATTATTTCTTTTCTGGAAATGGGGTTGGCACAAGCTCTAAACAGTTAGAGGAATTTAGGAATGTTTTAAGTTTTAATTGTATTCATACATATATTCATTGTTTAAATGTTTGATATTAAATTGTTTCATTTATTAAATTTTGAGTTGTATTTTGAATTTATTTATCATCTATAATGGTGTTTTGATATTGATGGTTCGAACACACCCTGAAACGTCATCGAGGGCCTTTGGAAAAAGGGTTTTAACTACTTTTAATCAAAGAAAACGAGGGAGTTATCCTTAACTCCATGGGGCACATGGGGGTTAATAACCAAAATGAACACAAAATGACATTCCTAATTAATTTAAAAGGACTGTAAGAAAAAAAGATTCACTACGAACTAGAGGGGCACTACATTATCCCTCCCTTATAAAAGCATCATCCACAATGTGACACATTCCAAGCATTAAGAGGGATGAGAAGCACGGGGAGTCAAAAACGACAAATTCAGATTAACGAAAAGGGCTTTGTTGCTTAAGATGCAACCACTGGTAAACTTAAGTATATTTTTAAATTTCCTTGATTTCTTAATGTTCTGTGAAGATTGACATTAATCTTTATCTTATTTCTCAATTAATATTTTCATTAATATCCTTTCTTAGTTTCAAAGCTCATAATAATTCATTGTTCAATAGTTCAAATCCATAGTGGATTCAAATCCAAAATCTTGATAATCGTTTTGGAAACACTCTCGCATGTGTTTCCTCAAAAGGGTAATCACCATTTATTAGTTGTACCGATTGTACCATTTACTTGTTCAATGTTCATAATGTTATTAATTGTTAAGGATTTCAATTTCTATCTTCCAATAGGTTGCCAAAAACAATTGACATCACAATGTATGACAAGGTCCAAAGCACAATACTAATAACCCGCAAAACACATGTTATTAGTATCACATTACAAGAAATGATCAATTTACGAATAAAATACGAACATAGAAAAATCACATTACAAGCACTACATGGCCTTTCTGTGGCCACCAAAGGGGTACTCATTGAATTGCTGACACTTGGATATCGAGCCTCAGCTTGCAACATATATATAACTAGAACAAGCATAACTCCATATATATCTAAAGCACACATATGAGGATCCACATAGTAAGTATCACATAGGATTGTTCAATAGAAAACCCAAATAGAAGAGAGTAGGGACTCTAGTTTGCATAAGCTGAGCCTAAGGTGGTGTACATCCACAATATACTAAGGAAGCTTGAGGTATACCAAACGGATAGAAGTGAATTTTCAGTCTACATGATACTCCACTTTCAAACTCATACTTTGGATCAAAGTTATGGTCACCTAGTTCACACCTTCTCTCTCCACACATACACTTTTGGATGTTACACGTAGGGATCACTAGTGTAGGGTACACAACATAACACACAGTAACATTATTATCACACGATGATTTACGCACAATAACCATAGTGTCTTACGCATGGAAAAATTATGGAGGTATATCATAACAATATTCCACGGCTTATAACAGGTACATTTTCACATAATGCACAAAGAGTGCGAGTACAATACATTAGGGGTCATGAAATCACCATATGCTCCCAATTTACGATATGAATTTATCACATAATGTATGAATACATATATATAACGAATATAATGTTTTAACATCATGAAATACGTTTAAATGCCACACAACATGGTGACACTTTACACTATATGACATATTTCATTACGAAACACTTTGTCATACACAATGTTCCACATATACAATATCACTAGAAAATTAAACATCACAAAACATTCTTTCACACACAAGGTGGTAATACACATGAATTTCACGTTGAATTCACAAGGGAGAGAAATTAATCCCATCGAGAAACACATCAACATCATAACAAGTCCACACCAAGTGGTATGCACAACAAGTCTGTTCATATAATCACAAGTACCATGTTTGTCATATCAAAACAAAATGACACGATACTCTTCCAACTCCTCCATTATCATGCATAATCCATCACAACACCCAAATGTCTCAGAGGTTTGAGAGTACGAACCTTCGCTCCGATACCAACTGCGGTGTCCACCCATGTGGGGCCCAAACACAAGACCAAATATACCAGGATAATTTTTTTTACTTTCATTTACTTGATACAATTATGCGACACCATTTAGGCTTACAAGAGATTGCTCAACACTACATACAATGTTTACACTAACATGAAGAACATACAAATATCAAGATGACACAAGATGCAAATCAATGCCACACTTTTATAGACGAACAAGTATGAAACCCCGACCCAACCACAACATGAACATCACGAGTAAGCACCTTCCACAATATCACATTTTCATGGTTACATCTTTATTATAATCATATTTCATTATTAGCCTTAATGATTTGAAGAGTACTTAACATGAAAACACACATTTTCCTTTTTTCTAGACTATATTTCCTTTAGTTCGTTTCACACTTAACTTATGATAGTTCCATCTTAACTACCATTTAAACTCCCTTATTTAACCTTACAGGGCTCGTAATCATTTATCATGAAGCATATATTCTCATTCACAACGCTACATATTATTTATTCCATTTCAGATTTAACTTATAACAAGTACACATAATTGAGTTCTTTTCTCTACTACTATAATTTCCAAAAATAGTCTGAAACATCCCCTGGGAATTGACAAAATCCCCAAGAGTCAAAATTCCAAAAAATCCTCTCACACATGCCCAAAAATTGCATTAAAAACATCCTCACCTTAACCAAAAATCATATTATTTCCTTTCTTGAAATAGGGTTGGCACAAGCCCCAAGCAGTTAGAGGAATTTAGTAATGTTTTAAGTTTTAATTGTATTCATATCTGTGTACGACACACACACACACACACACACCCACCCACCCACACTCACACGCACGCACGCACGCACGCACGCACAAGCACGCACACACGCACACACGCACGCACGCACACGCTCACACACATACGCACGCGCACACACGCACCGCACCACACACACACTCACGCACACACGCGTGCACGCGCGCACGCACATGTGCGCACACGCACACGCACGCACGCGCACGCGCACGTGCACACGCACACACATGCACACACACACACACACAAAGTTTAAATGTTTAATATTAAATTGTTTCATTTATTAATTTTTGAGTTTCTATTCTTAAATTTATTTTTCATCTATAATGGTGTTCACACCCCGAAATGACACACACACACGCACAGCACGCACACACACACACACACGCACACACGCACGCACACGCATACACACGCACGCACACACATGCACACACGCACACACGCACGCACACACGCACGCACGCACGCACGCACGCATGCACACGTACGCACACACGCACACGCACGCACGCACGCACGCACACGCACGCACGCGCACACACGCACACACACACGCGCACGCACGCACACACGCACACACACGCACACACACACGCGCGCACGCACACACGCACACGCACACACAACGCACACACACACGCACACACCACCCCCCACACACACACACACACCCCACACACACACACGCACACACACACACATGCACCCACACAAGCACACACGCACACACACGCACGCACCACACACACACACACAAACACACACACAAAGTTTAAATGTTTAATATTAAATTGTTTCATTTATTAATTTTTGAGTTCTATTTTAAATTTATTTTTTATCTATAATGGTGTTCACAACCCGAAATGTCACGGAGGGCCTTTGGAAAAGGGTTTTAACTACTTTTAATCAAAGAAAACAAGGGAGTTATCCTTAACTCCACGGGGCACACGGGCTAACCAAAACAAACACAAAAAAAAAACATTCCTAATTAATCAAAAATGCCCGTAAGAAAAGAAAATTTACTACGAATAGGAGGGGGCACTACAAAGGGTTACATGAACCTATGTTGCAACTATTAAGTGATAAAGCCAACAAGATGTCTACAAATGAAAAGAAATAAAATAGGGTTGCAAACAAGGAACGAATGGGAAGAAAAATGAGAGGAAGCAAGCAAATGCATTTGGGAAGCAAAAAAAAAGTTGGGATGATGGAACAACCATGGGATTGGGAAGAAGGCATCAAGATTTTCACGAGCCTTTACGATCTGTATATGGTTGTGAATTATGGTTGTGAATTATTTATATTTGAGGTTAGTTTTCTATTTCTCCCAAAAATGCTCTGATAGTTAGGAAATAATTATATATGGTGTATTAGGTGTGGAGTTTGATTCCAATTCTCTTGTAATTACCATTAAGCTTACAAGAAAATTCCAAAGAGCTTCTATCATTATTGATTAATTTAATTTGGTAAACAACATCCATCTATTAATAAATTTAATTTGGAAATTAGAATCATTATACCTAGTGATTATTGAGCCAAATAGGATTTTCCTTACCTAAGATAAACAAGCTAGAGTATTAGGGGAGAATGTATGTCAAGAGTTAACATTCCCTATGTTTTGATCTAGTTATCGAATTTATTGTAGTCTGATGAGTGTGCTCATTGATAGATTTGCATGTCTCTCTTGCATTTACATTTGAGTGCTACAAACATGTCCAAAGTATTTGCAGGAAATAATAAAGAGAGGTGCTTGCATTTCAAAAGTACTTCATCTCCATCTCCAAAATATATAACTAAATGTATATACCGAGATTGTCATATCACCTACTATATAATAATACATTTCCATATAAACATTGCATTTACATCCCATCCGGCGTTACTTGCACCTCAAGTGCAATTGCTAGTTAGGTAACATTCTTTAGTGGAGTGGGTTTTGCCTTGACTCATATTTTGAAAATTGATGCAGTTTAGTATAAGACAGTGCTTCATATACAGTAGAGAGAAAAGATCATATGAATTCCCTTCCAGAATTCCTCCTCTGCTGCTGGACTAATCCCATTTTCGCATAAATCAAGTTCCCTCACATAGTTGTTCCATGGTTTAGCTGGGTTTGTCTCAGGAAAATTTTGTATTCACTTGGTATTCATTTAGACAATTTTGCACTCCATGAAGTGCACAATGTGGCAATGCTCAAGTTAAATCAACCAAGAAAACAGAGGATCCAGAGGTATGCATAGAGACAGGTCAATATCAAAGCTTTAAACATCGTCTTACTTTTGTTCATGCCAAAAACAAAACAAAAAAAGACTTTAAGTGTGGCAGTATCATTTGTTATCACAAAGTCGTTAGGGTTTTTAGGCACTGGACCATTGTGGAGAGTAAGATGAACTTAATCATCCAAGCCATTGTCTAGGAGATTACTACCAGGACTGTAACTAAGTGTGGCAGTATCATTTACTTGTTATCACAAAGTCATTAGGGTTTTTAGGCACTGGACCGTTGAGGAGAGTAAGAGGAACTTAGTCATCCAAGCCATTGTCTAGGAGATTACTACCAGGACTGTAAGCACTCATTCCCATCCCCTTCAGTTGGTTATCAGGCTTAGAGCAGGGAACAAGACGTTCCATATCTCTTATGTGCTCTGCTGGTTTGTTGCCTACTTAAAAACAACTAGTCTATCCAGTTTCAACAACTTTTACAACAATGCATTTACCACGGGTTAAAATATCACCATGGCATCAATGCAGCACGCTGGTGATGCTGTTTGAGACCTGACCATCACCAGCTCAAAATCAAAAAAATGTTTCCTCCCTTTATTGCGTAACTGGACTGCCTTGAGTGTCAATCAGCCTCAACCTGGTCCCAACCAAACTTCCTATTGTGCTGCAACTGGACTTTGCACTTTTTTACTGTTTTCCCTTCATATTTCCATGGGATGCATACAGCACCATCCTTGCTGCATGCAAAGTTGTTTTTCTTTATACATACAAAAATCTCTAATAAGGAGAAGAAACAAGTGAGGGTCATAACTCTTTTCTGTTCTACATCTAAAATTTTGCTATAGTTATGCCAGAGTTGCAAATTTCATAATTTTAGTCCAACTAGTAACGTTTTAGTCTGTACAGTTGCACTCTCCAGAAACTTTGGTCATCCCTCCATTACCTGCAAGTGCATATGCATGCCATATGAGAATTGCATGGTGATAAGTTGTATAGCATCGAATTGCTGAACAGTGAACTATACGAAAAAATACACGACTGACTAGTCTCTGTGTAAGCCCAAGTTTATATGGTATGAACTCTGAAAATAATTTTATTGAGGCAATTTTAAAGCATTGACCTCTAACTTCGTGCTGAATTTAACAATAATCAATAATGTGAGGCAATAAGAGGACTTGTACCTAAAATAATTCGCTAAATAATTATTTATGTTATCATATCCATTTCACATCCTGCCAAAATATGGATTTTGATACCTTAGAATCTGTGGACCTCCTAAAATGAAGATTAAGATAGGATCTCTTCAAAAGAGATCTTCTCTTACTTGAGTTGAAATTTTTGCGTTGAGAAATTCCACACCAGGTTCCATTTTCTCAGCAGAATTTTTCCTGTGGTGAATCCATTAATTCAATAGGCTTGTATATTTAAAAAGCTCATGTCTTTGAAAAGCTAAGTGAAAGAAAGTAAGGGTGAGTGGGAAATTAAATGAAAACATTTGATTTAAAATTGAGAGAACAAGCTACCTAGTTTTATATAAGAGCTTTTATATTTGAAGGAGCAACTACGGGTAGATAAAGAGCCCATCAAACACCTATTTAAATGAAGCCTCCTCTTCTTTTATTCAAGTTAAAGTTAAGCTACAACAGCACATGGCAGGCAAAAACAGCAAGGGCACGATTGATTTGCAGAGATTTCTTGAGCCACAAAAACCTGAACAAGTATGGACAAAATCATAAGCTTTTCCATTACATTCTCCTCCACTTTTGGCAGAGGGCAGCTGAAATTGAATTATTTCCTTCTATTTTCCTCTCTTCCTCATTCTACTTATAAAGGGCCGAGTTCCCTTATTTATAAAAGTTGTTGCTAGCTCTCTTCTTGGACCCACTTGGGCCTCATTTTATTTCATGGTGCCATGGCCCCTAGTTTTATCTATGTACGGAAGACAAACCCTTGCATAGCAAATTGCAGTCGTGCATAACTTCAGTAACCAATAAAAACTTTGCGGTTCTACCTTGTGTATTCCTGTCTTTCTTCTTACAATGGTAGCTCCATTCTCATATTTGAGCTATTCTTACCCCCTACATTTGATTTTGCATTGAGTTTTCATCTATCTTGCATATTAATAAGTTCTATGTTGTATTCAGGCAAAGGAGAAACTCATATCCATCCATTTCATTTCTAGTGCATCATTGCCATTTCCTTTTTATGCATCCCTCTAACTCTTTTCCCAAACAAGCTTCCCTTCATGCATTTAGAGTAGGTAGGTTAACATTAGGATAGGAACATAGCCGGCTGACTCCAGAGGTTGCTCTACAAGTTCAGTCCCACATTGGTAGGGCATCCCATGTTGTGACTGAAACGTGGGCTGCATTCAATCGAACATTTCAGACCACTGACAGCTTCAAAATCAATTGTGGTAAAATTAGACCTGCATAACCAACAGGCATTAGTAAGACTTGGATGCAAAGAAATGCTAGAGCAACACTAGATCATAATAATGCTTAGATAAGAATAAGGAATAAAAACATCATCAAGAGCTTTACCATTAGACGAAGACCAATTTCTGGAACAGTAAATCAAAATAAACATTCTAAATTCTATACCGAACTCGAAGGATAAAGAATGGTTAACAAGTGATAAGATTCAAAAAAATTGGTTAAGTTCCTTGCATAACATGAGGGTCCGACAGACTCCATAATTTAATATCAAAGATATAAGCCAATTGTGTGCATAAAGAAAAACTTGAAATATATCTTAAAACTAAGGGGAATGATACAAATCTAAATCCAAAAAATTTCCGAACAGCTTCAAGCTCCAAACTCCATCCAAATTCAGGTAATCATGCTGACTAAGAATTAGAGTCCATGTTCAACATTCTCCCAACATTATCATGATAAATAAGATGCAGATACAACTTGCATCATTTTGCTACATTAATCCAAGGAAATGCATTCCTTAACATGTATGCCATGATTTAGTGACATGTTTTAATTCATTGAACCACCTAGAGCGTGGTATAAGGATATGTCATGATGTAACCGTGCATACACACACAAACTTGAATGGTATCAACAAATCACAGGGGCCTCATATAAAATCTCACCGGGAAAATTTCTGAACAGCTTCAATCTCCAAACTCTGTCCAAATACAGGTATTGCCCTGGATGAAAATCAGGGTCCAAGTTCATCATTCTCCCAACATTGTCATGATAAATAAGATGCAGATACTACTTGCATCATTCTGTTCCACAAATTCAAGAAATCAAATGCCATAGCATGTGGTTGATTTTATACTGACATGTTTTTAATCATCTAACCCCCTAGAGTGTGGTATAAGGATATGCCACAATGTTCTGTGTATACACAACTCATGAATTGTTTTACTCTTGCTTTGTAGTTTGTACAATGTTTTATCAACTCTCAAGGCAATACAAACCTTGTTGATCTGGCAGACTAGTTGCTATGGTTCTGGAATGTTGCAGGGAGAACTCGGCTGCAGTGGTCTACTTAGAAAATGTTTTGTCATTTGCTGATACAAGTAGCATCACCAGTAATCTCCACAGGAACAAAATCCATCCTTAAAATGATGAAAACGATTGATATCCCTCACAAGAATCTCTCTTCTGACTATCTTGGAGATGAACTTGGTGGCAGTGTGGCAGTCCCCACAAACACGGAGGTTCTTGGTTATTTGAATAGTTGTCCCAGGAGCCGTGTTAATAATCCCAAAAGCAATTGCCAGCCTCTCACTATGAGTAGAAAGGGCAAATTCTTTCTCTTCCTCTGCCACATCATGGAGTGCAATACTTGTATCAGGTACATACCCTGCCTTCTTCATTTCCTTGCTCAAGTTCTCCAATAATTTATAGATTTCCTTTGATTGTGCATGTGATCTGTCTCCTCCGATGAAAGCATGGACCTTGTTACTTATTTCAATCCAGCTACATCCAGGACTCTTTTTCAAACCCCTTTCTTTTAGCATTATTCTCAACTTTGTAACATTGTCCCATCTTCCAGCTTCAGCATAAATGTTTGACAGCAATACATAATTTCCAATATTATATGGTTCTATCTCCAAAAGGCGTTCTGCAATATGTTCTCCTAACTCAATGTTGCCATGAATTCTACAACCACCGAGCAAAGCCCCTAACACACTAGGCGAAGGCTCAAAAGGCATTTTTGCAATAAGGTCTTGGGCTTCATCTAGATGCCCGGCACGACTAAGAAGGTCAACCATGCAAGCATAGTGCTCCAGTTTAGGTTTGAGGCAATACTCTTGACTCATACAATGAAAGTATTGCCAGCCCTTATCCACCAGGCCTGCATGACTACATGCAGATAAAACACCTATAAAAGTAACGTCATCTGGTTTCACTCTAGCTTGTTGCATTTGGAGAAAAAGAGCATCAGCTTCCTCTCCAAGTCCATGCATTCCATACCCTGCAATCATCGCATTCCATGTAATCACATCTTTTCGACGCATTTTGTCAAACATTTCACGAGCAACAACTATTCTTCCACACTTGGCATACATATTTATCAGAGCAGTTACAACAGAAACATCAGATTCAAATCCACTCCTAGTTACATAATCATGGATTTCTTTTCCTTTCTCCAGAGCTGCTAAATGAGCACAGGCAGGTAGCACACTCACCAAAGTAACCCGATTGGGTTTGGTTTCTGTCTCTTGCATTTGATCAAAGAGCATTAGGGCTTCATGGAAGAGTCCATTTTGCACATATCCCCCAATCATTGTAGTCCATGAGATCACATTTCTTTGAGGCATTTTGTTAAACAAGTGGCATGCTACCTGTATTCTTCCACCCTTCAAATACCCGGAAATTAAAACATTCCATGAAACCACATCTCTTGTAGGCATTCTGTCAAACACTTGGCGTGCATCGTCTACATTCCCACATTTTGCATACATATCTATCAGAGCTGCTGCAATAAAAATATCAGTTTCGAGCCCAACTCTCACAATGTGATAATGAATCTCCTTACCCTCTTCCAGAGCTAATAGACTAGCACATGCTTTGAGTACCACCGGAAACGTATAATTGTCTGGAGCTACCCCTTCCTGTTGCATTTGATAATAGAGCTGAATGGCTTTTTCATAAGGTCCATCCCTGGCGTACCCTCTAATCAAGGCATTCCATAAGAGGTTATTTCGTTGAGGCGTTTTATCAAACACTTGGTGTGCATTCTCCATGCGTCCGTTTGCAGCGTACATACCAACAAGATGAGTTGCCAAAAAGAGGAATTGATGACAACCATTTCTGAGCAGTTGGGCATGCAGCTGCTTACCCTGTGAAAGTGATTTGGAGTTTTGACACGCATTCAACAGATATGCAATGCTTTGAGGGTTATGCGGAGTACTTTTGTGGTCTGAATTATTATTGTACAATGTGCTATGCAATACTGCCTTCACCTGGGTTTCGTTGCGTACTGTGCTACGACGCAGTGAGGTTGTAGTTGAAAGAGAGTGAATAAATCTTCGATCAATATGAAGATAACCCATTTTAAGCTCCTACCATTAGGCAATGAAACTTCTGATTTAGAATTTCTTCTTCTTCGTTAGCAGGTAAGTATGTAGCTCTGCAACTGTTTGATGTCGTCTAAAAATGGAGTCTGGAGAGTTTGGGTTTGAGTTTATCACTTGCTGGAATGCATGTATTTTCGGCTCCCAAATAAACTTTTTTATTGTTCGGCTAGGTTTCATTCGCAGCAAGTATATCCCAGACTTATTATTTGAGGTAACCACTCTGTTATTTTAGACAACTTGCAAACCCGACTCAGACATCAGTTTTTAGGTCGCACACACTCATGGTTTTATACCTTGGCACCTTAGCGTGGCTGCAATTCTTCGCGCGTGTTCTCGCACGCTCTTCCTGCTCCTTGTGCATTTCTCTCTTCCCGCTTCCCTCCGCGCGCTGCCGCCCTTCCTCCCTTATTCCTCTATCTCCTTCCATTGCCCCTCTGCAGTGCGCCGACGTTCATTCCAACAGCAGTGCGCACCCATTCGCACGCACCTGCTGATTTGCCTTCCATTTTGGTTAAACCCCTGACATGTTTTCCCTGCATGCGCTTCTTTCATGAGCCCCGCGCAATCCCTCGTGCGCACTCATTTCCCTTTCGCTTTCCGCCATGTGCATTTCCCTCGCGCAATCGTTTCCACGCATCCTTTTTTTCGCTTGCATACCTTTGTAGATATGCACCTTTTCTTCCCACTCCTCCCCTGCACCCAGGGTTGGAAATTGACAAGTTGTAGGCCGTTTTTTGTGATTACGCCGAAGGCGTTCCCCCTATGGTAAAGGGCCTCCGAACGTTTCTACAGTGATGTTAAATTTGACGGTGGCTTAGACGTTTTTTGACCTTTGACGGAAAGAATGACGGTTATGACGATCTTGTTGACGTTCTCAGTTTTCCGTCTATTTTCAGCGGTTCTGCTTTTTCCTTTTTGCAAATGCGGCCCTGCTTTTTTTTAGGTATTGGATGGTTGTAGCCAGTGCAGAAGTTAGAGCTTTACAATAATTGTCAGCATTATAAAAAGTCCTGAAGTTAATTTGCAACGTTGGTGGTGGTTGGACGTTTCCTGCTGTAAAGTGGAGTTTAAGGAATTTATTTAATTTATTTATTCCGGCCCTGTTTTGCATGCACTCAAGTAGTTTATCTGGGTGTTCCTTCTCCAGATCTATCGACTGCATCAGAAGATTCAAAGATAGGAGATGAGTCGCATAATTCTTCTTCTTCTTCAAAGCGAATGAGTGCGGGTCAGAAGGCTGGGATTGTTGTTGGTGTAATGTTGTTGTTAGGGATATTGTGAGCAGGGGAATCTCAAGCAACTCCATGACCGACCCTTCTCGTATTTACAGTGCCAACATTGTGGAAAATTCCTAACACGGGAGGGCAAACCACGGTGGCGCTTTTACCACTGCCTTTACCAGTGCTAGAGGGAGGAGATCCATCCCAAAAATACCTCTTTGAAGGACCTATTATTATGGCCCAGGTACAGTTCATTACCTTCTTGTACAATGTGGCCATTAAACTCTGCAAAATTTTCTGAGGTGTGGTAAGGAGAGCTTGAGGTTTTTATATGTATGTATGTACTTTCTAATTGTGTAACATAGCAAAATGCTCACTCTTCTTCCTTGCAGATAGAGAATGAATATGAAGGCACTCAAGTAGTTCAAGGGCCTTCTGGAGTTGCATATATGAATTGGGCTGCACAGATGGCTGTGGGATTGGATACAGGCGTGCCCTGGATAATGTGCAAACAGGATGATGCACCAGATCCTGTGTGTTGAGTTTTATCATAAACACCCACTTTTTTTAGGGTATGAAACTGTTGTGTCGTAATTAATTTATGACCTGGTTTCCTTAGAATCAATTTCCCCCCTTCAACAAAATCTTAGTATAATGTTCCAAACACTCCATCTGATGGTTAGATCTCTGTCTAGGGTTAACTTGTTACGGTTATTGGAAGTTGAATAAGAAAAATAATAATACAAGCCAAGCTAAATGGAAAGTGGTTAAGTCAATTTTCAGGTTCTCAAGTGTTTCCATGTTATGTCTTGTTTTGCAATTCTCTGATTCGGTTACCTTTTTATGGTGTCCATATAAATGCAATTTAAATATAAAATAATATTAACGTATAAATGCTAAGAGAAAGCTGATTGAAAGAGATGCGGAAAATACAATAAATTGCAGGATCTCAAGAAGTTTACATGATGTTCTTTGTTTTGGTATAAATTTGTGATGAAAATCTAACTTTCACCGTTTGTTATTTTGATGGTTTTATATTCCTAACAGATAAACACTTGCAATGGTTTCTATTGTGACAATTTTGTACCTAACAAACCCTCAACCACCTAGATTTGATCCGATTTGGTCTCCTTCCCTCTTCCACAACCTAAACAAACATGGGGAAGCGGATCTAACAGTTTTGTAGACATTTATTGTTGGTGGTTGCAAGGTCGAAGCCTACTGAATTGGTTGGATGTTTGAATATGAGTGGCAACAAATGTCGGTTAACCTATGTATGGAGAAGGTTTTTTTATTTACCAACTGTTATTTACTGTCAAAAGTCCCTTAAAATTGCTTAATATAAAATAATATCAAATACTAATCCCACTATCATATCTCATACATGAATCAACAGCTTAAGCTAGGAGAAACTGGCCACATTGATTTTTAAAAGTTGATGTTTTGTTGCATACATTCCTTCTGCAAACAAGAAAGATTTTAGGTTTGGACTTGCTTGTAATGTTGTGTTGGCTCTGATTTTTTTTCTAGGAACAAGCTTGATAATTAGCCTTAAAAAGTGCTTAGGGTTGTAATGAATATTAGAATTCTAACAGCATGCCGCATTGCTAAGATTCAGTAAGAGAACATGCCAAATAAAATCAGAATCCCTTTGCCTTTTACATCATCATGCTGGGGACTATGTTTCTTAGGGATCCCATGCTCACCATCTATAGACTATTAGGAGTATAAACAGACTTTTCATATTATTATTCAATACATAATCTCATCTGCTCTATTGTTCTTGTTGTGTTCTTTGATCACATGCTTGTTTTCTAAACATAAAATCTTTAAATAAGTTATTCTATCCTAAGCATAGTTATTATATATGCGTATTAATGCCGCATTCTTTGTTGTTGGTAGTATATTGATATTAAAAGTTTGATATGTGGTTACTGGCTAAATATTTTCATGCTTTGATATTTAGGAGGCTAAATATTTGTTTTGACACTTTAGGTTGTCGAAATTAGCAAAAGAAGTAAAGTGAAGTATTAACTCGACAAAAAAACTGGTCTGATCAAGGTAAGCTTTGTTTATTTTTTGTCTTTGAAAAATTACATTTCTTCTAATTGCCCTTTTCTTTACACTGTTGCTTTGAGTGGGCTCTATTCCATTCTGGGGTTCACAATTTCTATTGTGTGATTTATATGCAGGTTGATCGGATTTTGTACTCATTAGTTGTTTATCATAATTATAGGTTCATTCCACGAACATTGTGTGAGGATAATGATCCATTAGATGTATTGGTTCTCATGCAGGTAATGTAGCCTAAAATAGTATCACTCATGTATGTTCTCTCTCTCTCTCTCTCTCCCTCTCTCTCTCATATAGTATTAGGCAGATGCTTTCATATTTCTCAATTGCCTTTAAGATGTTCTAACACTGCCCACTGCCCCTGCCCCCTCTTAGAAATTTGGAACCACTTTTTGTGTTAGTTGTTAATGCATATTGTGTACGCACTCTAGATGTATTTTTTGACCGAAAATTTTCACTTTTTAGATGTTTGTGATTAAGAAAATATTGTTTTCTAAAAATCAACAGGAACCTGTTCTTCCGGGGTGCTTTCTTCGGGCTAGAGCAATTGGCCTGATGCCCATGATTGATCAGGTATGCATCTGTAATTTGGTGTACTGGAAATGATCCTAAGTAGGCATCTTTAGTACCTCTATTTTTTAAAATGCTGGAACATAGATGCCCCAGGTTTTTAAGGTGAATTTTTGTGCTTTGTCTAATCTATAAACCATTAGTACTTGGTAAAATTATATAGAGGATAAATACAACTAACATGCTGGCTATTTTGAAATTCAAGATTTTTCATATATGCTTAAGCCTTTAACCTGAAGTCTATATTCAGAGTAATACCTGCTTTTATTTTGACAGAGAGAAAAGGATGACAAGATAATTGTTGTTTGTGCTGATGATCCCGAGTTTCTTCATTACAAGAACATCTCAGAGCTTCCTCCTTGTCACTTACAAGAAATTAGGCGTTTCTTTGAAGATTGTATCCTTTGTTTAATAAGAAAGTTACTCCACTGAATATGTTTTTGTTACAGTTATTTCTAATATTATAGTGCGCTATCAAGGCTATCTTTGTACACATTCTATATGCAAATTCTTAGTTTTTCTTAACAACATAAAGACGAGAAGAACGAGAACAAATAAGTTGCTGTGAATGAGTTCCTGCCAGCATCTACTACTTGTGAAGTTATAAATCACTCAATGTAAATAAAGCTTTACACAATAATTTTATGTTTATGAATATGGTATTTAGAACTAGCTCAAGAGGTGGACGGACTAAGCTTGAGTTTTGATTTATGATTTTGCAGGGACTTGTATGCCACGTACATTGTGGAGAGCTTGTGAAGATGAGAAGTGTATCTCTGGGTTTCTAAAGTAAATTCAAGTTAACTTAGTGGTGATATTGTTCCATTTAAGGACTGGTGATAGAGATTTGCTGCCTATCACCACAGTGTTTTGAAAATTGTTAAGAGTGCAGGAAAACTTGTCTAATAGGTTCCTTATATTTTTGTAGCTTATGGGTGTATGTAGTATATCAGTATGGCAAAGTTTTTGTATGTTGCAACGTAACATGGCCAACATGCTTTATTGTATTGTGCCTTTGATAATGGTTATAAAACATATTATATGTAATTTGGATAATTTGTTTATAATTTTTTCTTTCCGGATTATTGCCTAGGCAGAAATTTTTTGGGCATCTGGTATTTGTTTAGTAGTATAGGGTCCTTACGTGTTACAATAATTGAAACTTATCTAACATGGCCATGAGTGCAGAAAAAATTATTTTAAATTGACCCAAACTATTATAAAATGAAACAACAATATTAATTGCTGCAGTTAAATATGTCGAATTGTCCTAATTTGTGTTTTAATGATGTCTCATTACTATCAATTACCATATTTGAAAAGCAAATGAATGTTTTATGTTTGAATAACACAAAAATTTAGTGACTCGACAACTTTTTCTTGGCATTTACCTATCATGGATTTCCTTTCGTCATAGTCGTATATCACTTAGGTTGTAACACGGGACTACAAAATTTAAAAGTTAGATAGGTTGTAACTCAGTTTTTGTTGAGTATTAGTCTAGATTAGGTTGTATTGGCACACTATTGCTTGTGTTTTGGGCTGTTATAGGTCATGTTCACCTTTGTATTTCTCTCGTCTCTTCCCTCCTTTACCCCTTCCAGTGTTTCTATGGATTTTCTTAGAAATGTACAATGTGCATTTTTTCGGTGGTAGGCCCTTTTGACCCACTTTTGGTTTTGGTTTTAGTTTTGGTTATGATTCAGTGCTGTAAGGTTTTTTCTTGGTTCGGGTGAATTGTTTTTTGGCTTGGAAGCTTGGAAGCTCTGGGATTTGGTGTCACTTTGGGGAGTCACAACTTGCGAGAGGAGAAAGCCTATTTTTTGATCATGTCGGTAAATCATACATTTAATATAGAATAAGACATATTTTTGTTATTTTATTTGTAAGTCTTACTAATATTACGATAGTTAGGGAGAAATTATATTTCCATCACTGGAAGGACATTCATATTGTTTAATTTATAGAAGCTAGAGTTTTTGGGTCCTTTTTGATCTTAACAAATGCTTTGCTGAATTTTGGATTTCAAGTGTCTATTTTGGGATTTCTCAAGATGTACGCTAAGGGTTTGTCCCAAACATGCCCAGGTTACGCCAAACTCCAACATACCATGACATGTACCTATTTCCGAATCCTGTCAAGGCATACCTGGCTACCTGGTAAAAATTTTTATCTGACAATTGAAAATACTAAATCATTGCTTGCTTCACAGCTTGTGGTTGCAAGGTTGAAGCATGCTGCATGCTGGGTAAATTCTTTGGTGAGAATATTACCTTGTTCATTTTTGCTTTCATCAGTTGTAAATGACAAACCAAGTTGGCGGAAAATGTAGGTTAACATATGTATGGAGAAGGTTTTTTATTAACCAACTGCTATTTATTGTCAAAAATCATTTAAAATTGTCCACAAGAATATGCCTCTTACTTCTGGGAAGTGAAAGGAAAATACTACAGTTTTCTGTTGCAACTACAAAATTCTGTATGCAACTACAATTTGCATTGAGTTAGATCATTGTTGTCACGAGCGGTTGGATATCTTTATACAATACAATTTTTTCTCTTATTAAATGTGTTAAGCAAACAGTTACTAAATGCTCACATACTATAAATTCCCACCAATTAGAACCCCTTATTGGTAAATTTTCACCTCCTCAATGGATTCCAGTAGAGCTTGTGTCAAAATAAAAACCTCATTATTGAAGTTCTTGTTAAGCTTAAAATTGAGTATGAGTTGAGTTCCACAACAACGATTGCATAGTACTAACTCATACACTAACACACACATGTTGCATAGGGAGACTTGTTCCAGTGACTCAAATGGGTGGGGGGCTCTAAATGTTTGTTTTAGCATTCCATGTTATTAGACAATCTGTCCATAGAGCACTCTTTGCAGATGTTTTTCCTTCCAATTGCACTTCCTTCCAGAATAAATTATTGGAAGACTTGGGACCCAATGCAACTAATTTCTCTTATGAATTTGTAACAAATTTGATATATACAAATAGAACCTTTCAATGTAATGCTTCATCTATATTCATACACTTACAAAATCAATCACACCCATTATCAATCGACTACAAAAGTAATAACTATCCCTCCAAATCATATAACATATACCATTCGGCTTTCACATTGCATTGTATACATGCGATCGCTAGTTTTAATCGTATTTTATAGGGGAAGTTTTTTAAAAACCGTAGATAGTGACAGGCTAAATTTTTTGAAAACTGTAAATTTTTTAAAGTGGTTTATATAAAAACATAATCCCCATTTATATATCTATGAACAAATTATAGATATATCTATAAAAATTACTGGAAATTACAGCCAGTGGAAAGAGCTAAGCCGTCAATAAATTTTGATTTGACAGGCACAAATAATTTGAAATTCCAGGCCTACGTGCACCCTCTTGTGCACTCGCTCACAAATCTCTTCATTCTTTTCCTTTCGCGTCATTGTTTCCATGCTTGCACCAAGTGTCCAACCTTCCAGTTATGGTGTGTCACATGTCAACCTGTTAGATGAAGTGTACAACACACAACCTATAAGAACATCCTAACTGTATGTCGAATCGTCACAACAAATGAAGGCATGACACATATCAGAAGCGACAAAAAACTCAAACAATCAGCCGTATCTTTCAGTTAATAAGCACACGCCATGTGTCATTGTGTGTTTAGTTTGCACTATAGACTTCAAATTGTCATAACTTTTTCTACAAAGTTTAGATCCGCTCACTCTTGGTCTTGTTAGAAAGTTGCTAACGTGGGCCATGCTCCAGGGTATTCAAAATTAGATTTTGGTGGGATTTGGTAGGTGTAAAACAAGAATACATCAGTCGGGTCATTAATGCACAAATTCATTTAGCTCAACCACCCAGATTTGATCCGATTTGGTCTCCTTCCACAACCTAAACAAACATGGGGAAGCAGATCTAACAGTTTTGTAGACATTTATTGTTGGTGGTTAGTGGTTGGATGTTTGAATATGAGTTTCCCTTTTCTTTCTTGTCTTCTCCTCTTCTTTCTTCTATAAATAGTAGAACATTGCTCATTGAAAAATGTTGGACCCTCTTAGTTTACCAAGTGTATTGTTCAAATCTCTGTTATTTATCATTTTGAGTTGCAGGCCTCAAATCTGAGTCATTTGCATGTAGATCCTTGCCTCTCTCACCATTGTAATTGATTGTGCATCACTTGGAAGCAATAAAAAGTTGTATTTTGTAGCTATTCTCTGTCCTAGTTCGAGTTTTATTGCATCTTCTTGCCTTCTTTTACATTGTTGACCTACTATGCATATTTTATATCTCTTGTAGGGTTTTTGTTTGTTGTGCCTCTTGAAAATGGATGTGTATGTGCATTTCAGACCGTGGCACACGTGTTTTCCCTTCTTGCACGCGTTTTCCTTCATTTTCACTCAAAGTTGAGTGTGTTCATCCCCCTCTTTCTAGTGCTATCACCTCCCCTTAGCATATGTTTCCCTTTCATGCATCTCCTTCTCACCCTGGTCCCTTGGAATTATAGAACTAGCTTAATTTCCCTTCATATGAGTAGTTTTTAGCCGTATAAATAGGTATATGAAGTTGGCCTTCTTCGGAGGCCTATCTCAGTTCGCAAGGTCCCACAACTTGGAGACAGTCCCACATTACCTTAAAGCCCCAATTCATCTTGATCTGGGACGGATGCAAATTTGAGCTCCAACAATTATGATTACCATGTTTCAATCTTTAGAATTTGGTATTGTGTTTGCCAATGCGAATGCAAACAACCCACTCCTCTTAATTTCTAGTTGATTTCCTGTGGAGGGCGATAACAATGGGAGAGGAAGATGTACAAAGAAGGAGTTTGAGGGTGGGGAAGTGCAAGGGCAGGGAAATTGGAATGGGGAAGCAATTCGAAACTCTACACTCCAACCACCACATGAGATTTTGTTAATCATTTGAAGTAGAAAAGGCATTTTGTAGAAGACATGGATGCAAATGTTTGTGGAGATATCTCATAATGTAAAGATTGGATGAAGAATACTGATCAAATGGAAAATTATTTGAAACTCTAGCTCTTTCATACATTCGTTAGTTAGAAATCACGTAAATGTAATGGAAATTGAGTGTACGTTTCATGGGACACAATATAGACATGAAGACGTGTTTTCGGTGTAACATTGAAAGGTAGCAATTGCATGTAGTTTTAGGATAAGGGGTTTCTCTCTATGTCAGTGAACACATATCGGTAATATTGATGAAGATTGTTTGTACCCAAATAATAACTACTATCTGTGTTCCAATTTGCAAGCATGCTTTTTCAATTGTAAGTTCAATTAATTGGAGAAAAATTAGGTGACGTAGGACCACCCACCAATAATTGATCCCTTCAGGGATTGGACATAGGAACGAAAGGAAGATTTTGTCTATCGATTGAGCTTTTCTATCTTACTAAATTATTTTTATGGCAAAGGCATGAACGGAAAGTCGAAAATAAAAATTGCCATTAAGTCATGCTTGAACAACCAAAGTAATAATTGTGGTCCACACTATGCTACTTATCATAATTTTATAATCACATTTCTTACTTGGAGTGGAAACACCAAGAGAATGTGTCAAAAAAGTACAACTTAAGGGAGCCAAACATCGGAGAAGGCATTTGATATAAACCCTGCAACCTCTGATGATTGTGCCTCTATTATTATCGCTACTCCTCCTCTCTCCAAGATATTAAACACTACATTTAACCATTAATAACTAACCTATTTATAAGACTACATAAAAACACTAAACTATTTAATAATAAAGGTCATAATTCATTTTCAAAACTTAATAACTAAAGTGGTATTTAAAAGACTAGATAAAAAATTCCATGCAAAACAAAATCGAAGTAGGAGTGAAATGGTAATGGATGGTAAGAAGAAATTTCCCACCATGGAATTGCAAAAGAGCACGAAGACGTTAGTATTGGACGAAAGCGAAAACATTGTTCTTTTCAGTCGAAACCCTCTTCCGCACAAGGATCTTGCAGGTCAGCTGAATGGTAGCTAGGCTTTCTGTGGCAGGATACGTGTTAGAAAAAAATAGATCAAGTTTCGTCAAACAAAGAAGAACGTCTGCAGCTCCTCGCGTACATGTCAAGCAATTATACGATGAGCTACCTAAGGAAAAGTTGGAGGAGGTCGTTTAGTTCATCGTCAAGGGATCCATTTTGTGTGTTTCACAATTAAAATCTAACGTAATCTAGTGCAGGTGTTGATCATCGCAAGGCATGGTGTTGATCATCAAATTCCCTTGCTGGCATAGTTGTTTCTCATAGAACAAACGCCTTTCGGCGTAAGAAACTTACAAATCTCCGTGTACGCTCCGGCTGGAACTGAGAAGAATAAGAAGACAATTTGCCCAGCTTCAAAGTTAGAAAACCTAATTTGTATTGTTTTACACATTTATAAGTACTGTATCAATGACCAAAAATTGTTTAGATCGCGCGCTCTTAAAAATCCCACGGATTAATGGAGTTTTGTGAATTAAATGTCGATTTTCAGAAAAATTGCTAATCGGTTGGGACTGTAAATCAGATGTTGCTGGAAGCAACTAATCTGAGATTCCTGATTTTCCCACGATTTCTGTTTCTATCCTGTGTCGTAGTAGGGAAAACACAACTGATCTCGTTCCCTAGCAAGTGAAAGTGCAACTGTATTCCATGCCCTAGTAGGGAAAATGCGATTGTATCCATGCCGTAGAAAGGAAAATGTGATTGTATCCAGTGCTTTAGAAGTGAAAATACGGATGTAACTCTGTGTCCCTTGAAAATCCTCTGAGACAGATTGAAATTTGGGATTGTTAAATTCGTTTTCACTCACAATCTGGCTTGAACAATTACTACCTTCAAGAATCCACGGATTTTGTCTCTCAAATGACTAAAACTCATTGATTAGTGACTGAAAATCCATCGCCCTCGAACCCTTCAAAACACGACTGAAACTCGCGTTTTTGCTGTAAATTCGGAACCGTTCAGATGGTAGTCGATGCAGAATTTTTGGACCGTTGGATGTTGTCCGTAGGGGGATTTTCTCATAGAGAAAACACATTTCGGCATAACTAGCAATCACACATTGAATGTGCAATGGGTACGCCGATGGAGAAATGTTATTATCATAAATGTTAGAATAGTGAAATCTATTTAGAAATAGAACAAAACTTGTGTACTTGAGGAAGTGAGAAAGATATATGAATAACATAGAAGGGGGATGAAGAAGAAATGAGAAGGGATTTTTTGTGGTGTAGCGAGCAATATAGGGTGGGATTAAAAATTAAGTGTAGAAGTAGAATAAAGAAGCCTTAAACTCGATTGTAGGAATCATGGAAGGTATGTAAAAGAGTGATGGGGAGGTATGGAAAGATGTATATATTAGAAGTCAGGAAAATATGGAAGAGAAGCGAGTTTTGCCTCTTCAAATTTCCTAATATTAACATGAGGGACTAATGGCATTTTTGAGAAACAAAGAGAGGTGTAGAGGTATTGAAGGGAGGGGACCATGGAGATAACTATGAATGTAAGCCCCTATATTTCAATGTTCCCAATTTCAATCATCACCTTTTACAAAGTAAGGCCTTGTGATTTATTGATTGTTAAAGCCCAAGCCATTTTGAGCGACAATTCCTTGTAGGGAACATCTTAAAATTGGAGGGATTGGAACATGCAATGCATTATTTGTATTCTAACAAGGCCCAATGTGCCTTTTGAATTTGACCACAACAAACAGGGCTAGTTTAAGCGGTGATGTCGAGTTGTTGTAGACGATGTCAATAATTGTCCCAATTGCACCATTTATAAGGCCAGTTTCAACCCACAATTTTTTTGTAAGCATAACTTTTTGATGTTTACAAAAAAGAATTTTACATTAGAGTTGATCATCATCGACCTCCCCTAGATTGCTATGTATGGTCACCTGTGTTATTGATTGGGCTATAAGAAGGTTCAAAGATTTAAGCATATGAAGGTTATAACAGTTGACAAGCTCATTTTTTGCAAACAAATGGGGGGCCGATTGAAAATAATGAATCTCTTGTTCTAAAAGGTGTGTACCAATGTGAAACATAAGGCATTCCCAATCTTCGATTCAAGCAGATGCATCTCGAATGTATAGAAGGAGTTCATGAAAATGAACCTATGCTAGGTTGGACCCTTGTTTGTGAAATATCATTTGTAATGTGACAGATGAGGGAAAGCTCCTCCATAGGTTGGCCCCATATGAGTGACCCACATACAAATGAATGTCTTTGATAGGAGGCAATCAACCAAGCTCACCAACGAGAATGATAGATCTATTACCAAATGCATATGTCTTGAAATGAGGAAAATTTTCACGAAGGCGGTAGTGCACCATAACAAGTGATTTGGGACCAATGAAGCTCAACTCATTAGTGAGTATATATCAAATATGTTGGAGGGAATCTTGAATGGTTGGTAATGTCTGGCCATCCAATGGATTCATTTCTTTGATGGGTATGCATAAAGAAGCATGTATAATAGATGTTGAAATGTTGAAGGTAATGACATTGGTCGGTGCAAGCAATAAAAGGGGAATTTTTCTTTCCTTGTCTATGGGTGAGAGTGCTAATTTGATTGCGTTGATGAGATCTTGTTCTTGTAGTACCTTGAATTATCAGTTTCGGAGGAATTTGGTCTCTATGCGTGAAATGATGAATAATAATATCGAAAACAAGTTTTTGTTCCAACAAGAAAGGGGAAGAAGGCATTGTGGTGGAGGATTGATTCTTGGTGATATTTCTTGTAACCTTGCTAGCCTTAATGAAAGGACTAATCTCTTATAAATTAGGATGAATTTTATTCTCAATTGCTTTGAAGAAGTTCCTAGTTAGAAATGATTTGATTAGGAGTGGTGCATATGTTAGTTGAAATGTTGTGAAATGGCTTGTATAGAAGGATTTTAGCCCAATAAAATCTTTCAAAAGATGCTGAATCACGAGCACACACCTAGAAAAATTTGGGCAAGGCCCAAATAATTGTGGGCACAAAATGTGTCTTCCATTTATCCCCATTACATAGCTTGTTGAAAAACCATGTTCTAGTTGTTTCAATAAATGACAAAGACTCCAATGTTATATGTCATTGTTTGTAGGAATCATAGATAAGATATTATTCCTAACAATGAGGCTTTGATTTGGTTACCTACCTTAAGACCTTCTTACCAACATTTAAGGAAACAAAAGAACAATTACAAAGAACAAGATACAATTTCTTCAACATGTGGCAAGTTTCTTGTGCACTGATATAATGCTCAACGACACTCTCAGTATGCATTTTCTGAAAGGCAATATGCACTGGTTGATCAGTTGTGACAATGGTTGAAATCATGGAGAGCATTTGATGGCAGGTTTGAGAACGCCTCTCTACTTTCGAAGTATATTTTCAAATGTATTTTAGAACCGCATGATGGGAGAGCACATGTTGATAGTCAATGTTGGATCTTCATATGGATAACATGGTCTGGCTGGGGATGTTTAACCTATCATCATTTTTAGAAGGAAGATATATTACTTTCCCATCTTCCTCAATGAAAAACGATGACTCAAGATACATCTCCCAGGGGGCATTGTAACGACATTACAATCTTGCACTCTTTTTTTCTCAAACATGTTTATTTTGAACATTTGGTGTGGCGCTAAACATGATTAAGAAGATATTAAAAGACAGAAAGAGGATTGGCAGTGAGTATTTTTGTCATGTCTAAAAGGAAGAGATAATCTTGTATTGGACGGTGTACATGTTGTGCTCACTAAAATATGCCTTGAGGGTTCCATGCAAAAACATAGCTATCAAAGTCATTTTTCATTGCCTCTATAGAAATTGGGTCACCCTAGTCCAATGTTTCAACATATGGTGCATTATGAAGCCACAAAAATCCAGGCACATGTTTGGATCCTCTATTTTGCCTTTCATATTTGTCAGAGGAAATAAATATGATTAAAAGGAATTAAGTTACAAGAGGAGAACAAAAAAAGGAAGGAAATATATTACCTGTACCAATAGTCACGTGCCCCAAGATGATTTTCAAGGACATCCTCATGGAAGATTATGATTTTTTAGTGAAAGTATGTAAAGACACAATGAGGATTGGAAATAATGTTAAGGTTTCTCTAATGTTAAATCTCTTGAGCATCTGACGAGGGATTTCTAGCCATAACACTATGAAGGTCTAGCCATTTTTTGTTTGTTGCAATGAGAGTAAAGAACAAAGTTGGGTGACCTAATTACTTGATCATATAAGAAACCTCAATTCTACTATGCAACCAAAAAGAGTGGGTGCCTTGAAGATTGGTTCCTGTTTTCACCCTTTTTTGAGTTTGATTATGTATTTACAACTGTAATAAACTAGGAATGAAATGAATGTTATAGGGTGTTATTTTGATTAATTAACTTCCAACATTAACCATTCAATATCATAATAATGCATTAATAATTGCAAAAAATGTACATGATACAATACAAACTCACAAATACATGGGATCAAGTGCAATCAACTAATTACAATTGATTTTGGGACGATCTAGGCAATATGAATGTTGAAACAAGGGTTTATGTACCTAAAAGTTCTTTAAAAATGAGACTATTGTTGGTGTGTGGGATCCTATGTCTCCTCCACTCACATATGGAGGGTCATCTCACATGGGTTAGGTTTAGGGTTTACTTGTGTGTCATGCACCAGGGTTACTCAACACCCTATATGTATCCCTTCATTTGACATTTATGAGTATGCCAAGACACTTTGTTGTCTTTCTCTATGTGCAAGCTTTGTTCTTTTATGCAAGTTCTTCCATTGATTGATCGATTCCTCCTTGTGATTACGCTAGAGTTATTACGTTTCCTTTAGAGTGCAACTTCATCGTTGTGCACAGTTTTCGATACGATTCTCATAAACTCTTTCATGGTATTAGAGTTGAGATCAGGTAAATGGGCATTCGTCATCTGAGTTGCAATCACTCTTGGTTTCGTTATTTTTTTTACTCCTTCTGTAAGTTTTTTCGATCATTATATTTTGGAATTTTATTGCTAACTTTCATAACAAACTATTCTTGGAAAGTTTTGGTTTTTGCTATGTTCTTCGTGCATGTGTAGATCTCCTTGAGTTTTTCAGGAGTTTTGCAGCTACATTTAGCTAGCTGCAGCTAAATCTAGCAGATCAACAAAAATAAGAGGTTCTTTATTTTGGTTTTTTAATTTTTTTATTAAACTAAATTTTTTTTAGACCTCTATTTTTTTTGGTCTTTTCTGTGTTTGCATGGTGTTTTTTTGTAGAGACTCAGGTCAAAAATTTGGTTGAAGTTGGTGTTTTTCTCCTCTGCAACCAAGCTCCTCTTCTCTGCCTCTCCTTTCAATCATGCTCATCAAACCTGCAAACTCTTTCGTGCTTTCTTGCTCTGGCTGAGACCCTCTCTGCCCTAGTCTACGCTTTTTCCTTGCTCAGATATGGTGTGGCTGAGTCCTTTTTTGGAGAGAACGAGCTATCCTTCCCACCTAATGAGGTCTCTTGTGGTCTGCGTGGCCAAGCTCCTTTCCCTGTGTGGTCGTGGTCTACGTGGCTGAGCTCCCTTCCCTGCGTGGTCATGGTTTGCCAAGGCCGTGGTTTTCCACCTGCGTGGATATGGTCTCCCATGCATTTTCCAACTGCGTGGCTCGTGGTCTCCTGAGCTCTAGTCCTTCACCTGCGAGCTCCTCCTTGAGCTCCTCCTCCTGCTCCTAACAGTTACCGCCTCCACTAAATTGCACGCCACACGTCTCCACAACACTTGGTCGTTACATGGTTTCCCTCCATGACTGCACTCAAACTCCAACTCGGGTTTTTTTTGGTAAGTTTTTTAAATTTCATTTTGGTGGGTGCCTTTTTCTAAATAACGGTAAGATATTTTTTAAATCTCTATTTAAAAAGGTAAGCTTTAATAGATATTAATAGAAATTCATCTGATTTAAATTTAATAGATCTTACTAGATCTTAGTTAGTTTCTTTTAATAGATCTTAATAGATCTTAACTGAGAATTTTAAATTATAAGTGGGAAACAATTTAATTTTGATTTCTTTAAAAAGGAAAGTATTTAAAAATTAATTAGGATTTAATTTGTATTAGATCTTGATTAGTTTTTCATAATTAATTAGATTTAATCATATTAAATCTATTTCTTTTAATTACGACTCTAATTTTATTATCATTTATGATTCGTAAATAATTAAAAGCGTCCTTTAAATTAACATTAATTGTCAATTTTTAACTCCCATAGCTTTAAAACTAGCTAAATTAGGCATTTCCAAATGATACTTTTTTAAGCGTTATTGTCGAATTTTTTTACTAATCGTGCGCTCAAGTGTGCAGTAACACTCTGAGCTCCTATTTGTCTTCTGTGTGCTTTTCTGGCATTCTGAAGATCTCTCGGACTCATCTTGAGTTTGTTTAAAACATTGTATTTTACCCTTATTATTGTTTGCGACTAGTGAGTGCATCCGCCACAGTTTTTAGCAAGAGGGTATCCTTTGTGACGTGAGATGATTTTTTCTCACAACTAGGATTTGATTTCGCCTCCTTCCTAGTTTTTTGCAATTGTGCTTGTATGCGGTGTCACTTTGCTGCACTCCACGAAACACGATTGTGGTCTCCTCTCTTGCGCGTTATTACGTTGATTGCAAGGCGAGTTACCAAGTGTTTCAAGACGCACACTTGGACCCGATTGTATTCAACGTACTAAACTATAAAGTGCCAAAAGCAGGGGGTTATTATATTGTCTTAGGTGGTTTCTTTTACATTCCTTCTTCTCTCTCTCTTCATTATGGATGCACTTTCAATTCCTTTGCTTATGTCGTTCAAATTCTTCGAATGGAGATTGAAAATGATTATGAAAATAAGGGGTAAAGGGTTATTCTGCATCACCATGGGAACTGAGACTAAACCAGAAGACGACCCTGAAAAATCTAAGTGGTTAAACCATAGTGATGAAGCTTTAGGTCTTATTTGCATGTCCGTTTCTCCTGACTTGCTCTTCCACATTGAATCGTCTGAAACACCTAATTCTATGTGGAAAATGTTAGATGGAATGTTTGGACAAAAAGATGACATGAGAGCACATGAGTTGGAAAATGAACTACTAGGGTTAAATCCTAGTGATTTTGAAAACCTACAAGCATTCTTCTCTAAGTTTGTCCACACTAGATTGTTGTTAAAGGAATGTCAAGTAGAGAAGAAAGATTCTCAATTGATCTTGTCGATTCTCTCTAAGTTAGGTCCTGAATATTCCATCTGTGTCAACTTTTTACGCTATAAAAGCTGCCTTGGGAAAGGATTGGAATATTCCCTCCTTTGACTATTTTTATTCCCAAATTATTCGAGAACAGGAAAAACTCATTCAAATGGGGTCTCTCAAGTCTAAGTCACATGCCCTTGTAGCAAGTACTAGTAAGGAAAAGAAGACTGATAATGAGATAGAGAAAAAGGATCAACCTAAGAAGGAAACCAAGACCAAAACTAAATTTAACACAAACGCTTTGACTTCTAAGCCTAGAGTAAAGAAAGACAAGTTTTTGTGTTCCTATTACAAGAAATCTGGTCATAAAGAGCATTTATGTATGAGAAAACAAATTGATCACCTTGCTCATTTACTTGAGAAAAATCAAATAGGTGTTCCTGAGTCTATAAAAAAAAATACTCCAAAGGCCGAGTCTTCTACTGCAAGAGAGTCTAAATCTGATAAGAAGAAAGGAAAGGCCCTCGTAGCTTGAGTTGCTCCTTCATTGACGTGGATTATAGATTTCAGTGCCTCACACCACATGGATTCTTTCATGTTGAGTTCTCTAACATCGAACCTTGTGATATGTCCCAAATCATGAACCTTGGGTGATAGCATGAAAGTGTCAGTTTCTAGTAGTGGATCGGTAGAGATAGATGGGGGAAAATTCAACCGAGTGTTGAGTGTTCCTGATCTCTCTACCAATCTCCTATTGGTTTACCAAGTTACTCACCTTAGTGAAGGAATGTGAGTAGAATTTTGGTCCTAACTTAGTGATTATTTGTGAGCTTAACAATGATACTACAGTGGTTGAGGGAAAGGTAGATCACCGTTCACGGTTGTATACCTTTTCCCACTTTACTTATGATTCGATGCCCACTTCATTGCTTGATATTGAGAGAAGCGTTAAGTCCTATTTGACTTCTACTTCTCTACCTACTGAGGTTCTTCAGCTCTCTGATTCGGACTCTAACTCCTCAGATGATGATGTTGTTGAGCGTGCTCCTCTTCATGACCCTTAGACTTTTGAGTCTTCAGATTCTAATAGTAGTGATGATGAGGACTATGTGCCCTCTCACTCAAGTGAATAACCTTCTGAATCTGATCTTGATTCTCTTGGTCCTCTTTGGGCTAGGAAAAATTTACAAAGTGGTGGAGATTTAGTTGGAGATACTTTCGGATATGAGACGTACTCGCTCAAATTTCGTTTTACCCCACTCTTTCTTCACCTCTACTTCTGATTCAGTTGTCTCCTCTATTTCTTCATGTGATGATAGTTCCACTGAAACAGACTCGCTTGGTTCTACTTCTGATGATGAGGATTGTGCTCCCAGTTCTGATTTTAGAGAGTACTACAGAGGACTCTTCTCCTCCTTCTCTCACTATTCCAGAGAGTGTTGAAATATCCCACATCTCATTAGATATAGAGCACTCTCCTATACAGTGCACTTGTGATACACTATAGGTTCCTCATCCATCTACAGGTATTTCAGAGGAATTAATCATCTCCGTTGTTGGGAGTGCCCCTTATGGGACTCTTACTACTTCCACTTTTCTGGAGACTTTCATTGATCCACCCTTGTTTATGGATCCATTTTCTGTCGTGGGGGATGTTTTGTTGCCTTCACATTGGTTGGACATCCTTTCTACATGTGTTCACCTTTCACACTCTAACAGTTCTACACTCGTGACATTACCTTCAGCTCCTTCACACTCGCTTGCTAGACCTATGTCACACTCTCGTGGACCAGACTCGGAGTAATTCGTGCTACTGCCTTTAGTTTCCTTCGTGGAGTCAGAATATTTCTAGCACATATTTTTTGTCCTTCCTAAGGGTAGACACACAGTTCGATGCAGATGGCTCTTCTTCAGTCCAGAGGAAAAGGATTTCATCATCGACATTCTTCTGGGAGACTTCTTAGAGTTACAAATTTCAGATCCATCCATGTCATCTTATGGATCCATCTCGTATCCCTCTTCTTCTCTCTTTTTCATCTTTTCGATAGATTTCCCTTTTGTACATGGGTACCTTTACAGGCTGGTCTATGGCCAGAACCCATATTTGGCATCTTTCTTAGATTAGATAGTATTTTGTTCTCTTTTGGTGGATGTTTTTCCCACTAGGTTTTCCTTCGCTGCTTGGGATTTATTTTTTAGTGCATGGGTACCTCATCAGGCTTTACGCCGAGACCCATTTCTCTTCTTCTTATTCTTCTAGGAAGATGTTGTTTATATATGGGCATCTTATCATGCCTTTAGTTGCCAAGCCCCATTGACACATCTTTCTTAGTTGTTTAGGAGTGTCTTCTTATTCTGTCTAACTCATCATAGCCACTACCCCAGCTTCGATGAAGGGGGGGTGTTGGTGTCTGGGATCCTATGTGTCCTCCACTCACATATGGATGGTCATCTCACATGGGTTAGGTTTAGGGTTTACTTGTGTGTCATGCACTAGGGTTACTCAACACCCTATATTTATCCCTTCATTTGACATTTATGAGTATGCCAAGACACTCCGTTGTCTTTCTCTATGTGCAAGCTTTGTTATGTTATGCAATTTCTTCCATTGATTGATCGATTCCTCCTTGTGATTACGCTGGAGCTATTACATTTCCTTTAGAGTGAAACTTCATCGTGGTGCACAGTTTTTGATACGATTATCGTAAACTATTTCAACTATGAGTTGAAGATCTTTTGGGGTAGGACCATGCAGTAGGGGCAAGAAATGTTGAAAAATTTCCCCCCTTTATACGGTTTTGTACCTGCTCAAAATTGTAACCCATGACTTTTTGGGTTTGTTGTTTGTTTGATTCACTTCATTGTTGTCTATTAATCACTCTTGATCACACTACGAGGGTATTTGAATACTCTTCTCAAGCCTTCAAAACCCTAACTTTGGATGATGTATTAATAAACAAACATTAATTGGGTTATGAGTACCCCTGTGCACCACTAATGTTGGCACTACTTTAAAGAGGCCTCAAGCCACATGTCGTTCTCTACCTGACATGTGATATATAGCTGTAGTGTAATCAAATTGGATATATTCTATTTGAAAATGCTTGAATTTAGTTTCTCTCTTGTGAAATATACTTGAGTGGGTAACTTTAAGTGCTTGCAAATGTGGGAATCAATTCCCTAGATCTAGTGGGAAGCTTTAGACCTATAGACAATGCTTCCCTAATGAATGTTTAAAGGTATTTTTGGAATGTAGGGATATTTGGGTGCCTTTTGTGATAGGTTTTACAACAAGAGTTCATAAAAATGGTTGAGAGTGTTAGGTACTAAATGAAGTGAGTTTCACTTACTTATATGTATTTTTGAAGGTGATTTAAGTTAGAAAGGATGATTGAGGGGAAGTAAATGATCCAAAGAATAACATGTAACATGAATTTAGGGACCAAAGTAAGTTGGGTCAAGACCATACAATAGGGTCAAAACTGTACAAATGTTCCTACCCACGTTGTACATTTTTGACCCAAGAGTGTAAACCTGCAATGTGAAGTTTTGAAGTTAACAATTAGAGTTTTTAAAATGTGTTTCATACAATCACTTCTTAAAAATTGCCAATAGTTGAGTATGTAAGATCAAGAAAGCTAGAAAAGAGACCTAGAGATATACCATATGAGAATGTGTGAAGTGCATTTGTTTAAGAAAGAGAGCAATGCCAAAAATAGTATTCTTAAAGAGTATAATTACCAAATTTAAGTGTCTACAATTCCAAATCACATCAAACTATCAGGAAGGCCATCATTGGGGAAGTCTTGAAGACTTTGGCAAAGATCTTCTATAGTTGATGGGAGTCCATGGTTGAGATCTTGTTTTATGAATATTAATGTTGTTTCCTAAATATTGTGATGTATTATGAGGTTTACGAAAAAATATTTGAATTATGGATGGGAGCTGAAGCACCATCATTGTAGTGTGGCTAATATAGAGTGTACTCATGGAGCTGAAATTATTTCATGCATGGTTCTTTAAATATGGATTTCCCTATTAGAAACAAAGTTAGGAATCCATCAAGAATATTCCTTCCGCGTTGTTCTAATTTATAGGGGAAAGCCCAGTTTTTGGCCGAGCCAATGTGATTGACGACTCTTGGTCAAACACAAGTAAAAACCGGTGAATTTCCTCTTATTCAGTACATGTATTTTGAATGGAAAACATAAACAATGATATAAGGCTAGCCATATCAAATGAGGTATATGATTTTGGGTTAGTAACCTCTGAGTCATCTTCATGTGATTCGGGAATATCTAGTGTAATATTGTTTAGTAAGGATGAAACATGTGTTGAGTCATAAGGAAAAGAGGCAAGATTATAATTATCAATCAAAATATATTTATAGTATGGATCATGTGCTATTTTAAATTGCAGTGAATTCCAAACATGTGACTTGCTAACATGAAAAATTAAATTTGTGCATTGTGTATAAGTAAGTTGTCCACTTCTCCAAGGCGGCATGGAAGATATTTGGAAATGGAGGAGATGTTTTGAGGGAAATTGATGGCATGTATTGTGTATTTAAGTTAACCTCCACGAGCTTGAATGACCTATAAAATAGGATTAACTCTTGAAATCAACATTTCTTCAACCCATGTCAAGGACTATAAAAAAATTGGTTGACACCCCAGGTCCATGTGGTTCCATGAGGAGAAGAAATGTCCATTTATTTTGATAATTCATCTACGAAAAGTATGCATGAATCCATAATTGATTGTTTTCATGCCTGGGTAGTTCTCTAAATAGATAGAGAAGGTGTTGATCTTAGACAAAAGATATATTATTTTTTAGAACATTCAGTGAGCTTTAAAGGAGGATGGGGAGGCTTGGTAGGAGGGTGGTTGTGGAGAATAGGAAATAACATGAGAGGACCTTTGTGGTTCTTGTGAAAGACGAAATTTAAAGTTATAAATTCTAGGAATGATGTATTAGATGGATTTGTTCTTATGATCGATAAAAAAATATTGTTGCAAGGTAGGCCTTCCTATAGATTGTTCTACATTAGGAATGATGTGGTCAAAAATTATAATTTTTTGGATGTTATTTACAATTTGTGGAGTGTTTAATGAAGTTACAACCCTAAAGTATACAGGATTGGGAAATACATCTAATGAATTTGTTTATTATTGTACTATATCTGAAATACAATGAGTTGGAGTGTTTGATATTGTGCTACAACTACATTTTTGGGAGTGCAGAGAGTTTCCACAATTTGCACCTAATATTATAAGTGGTTTCTTTACAAGCACAATACCAATGATGTTGTTTCTCATTTATGATTTCTCCATTGTAAGCATAATGTTAGCGCATTTGTTCCCTTCTTTCAAGGGTTGAAATTTTAGATCTACAAATTTTTGAAACATGAGCCCAAAAAAGGAAACATGATGCATAAAAAAATGTGGCTTGTTAAAAGAACACACAAACATAATAAAGTTGTAAGCATATGAACAAAGATAATTCTATTAAACTTTAGATAAGAATGAAAACTTTTTACTGTCAAGATTTTTGTAATGTTGTATAATTAAAATCCAATTCATAAGTGAAATTCATCAAATCATTGAAAAAAGTTAATATATTTCCTTTTAGATATTATAGATAATACACGTTTTAGTAACATACATTCCAAAAATGTTGTACAAGAGAGACAATTTTTGTTTGCTATACATAATAGTTTTGTTTCCATAGTTTATGAGGCCAAAGAAGGAGGCCATTTGTTTTTATCATATAGGATGCAAATCCCTGAAGGAAAAAGAGTGAAAAATCCATATAGTTTCATGTCATGTACACAATAAAATCATAAAAAAAATTACACAAGCATGAGGAATATGAGACATGTAAAAAAGTACGTACATGAAAAGGCATGAAACATTATGGAAACCGAGGCTATGGAGAGGTTGTAGAAGATTTAGATTTCACATAATTTAAAATGACACGTTTCAAATATTTATTTCCTCAATATGTATCTTTCTTGATGGAAAGATTGAATGTGAACTCGTACCTAATGACATGGCCTATGATGTGATGCCCCAAATTAAAAAACACAAAAATAACTAAGTTTAGAGTTGAAAATTATGGAATAATTATTTTGTTTCGTTTTAGAAAGAATTGATGAGAAGTGACAACAAGATTCCATTATTTGAAATCTTGACACATTGTTGTGCGGATGGCAGATCATCTTACTGACAGTTACATTGGCGAAGACAATAACCATACAGATGTTTTAGTTCCACAAGGTAGCCTTTAAGGGTAAATATAATTTACTACACTAATATTTATATACGCCATATAAATATAATTACACTTATATTCATGGAATAAGCTATACTAAATATCACTTAAGTGCACATGACCCCCTAACATTTAGACTGTTATATATCAACATTTTAGTCACTTAAATCGACTTTACAATTAATCTAACTGGAATATCTACCCATATATTTTCCCCATTATTTCATTAAAATCACAGGGTTTAAATGATTTTCTAAGTTCAAAAGGACTATATAACCTACATGGATGCCAAAACTTAGATATTATATTATAATTATAGAGATAAACCATATTATAAATTAAACTCCAGGCTCTTAATAATCACAACCCTAAGTTATAAAAATGATAAAACTTATATTATATTGGAACTATTTTTTTCCATATTAGGACCCATGTTCCTTAAAGCAATTAAAAACATTATGTTAATAAGCATGGATGTGACCTATTTTTAAACTTGGTAAACTTTACTCCAAGTGGAGAGGAGGATGCAATATGAGCCCTTCGATTGGGTAAACCCTCTCCCTTATATCCAGGGCATCTAAGAACCCTAATCCGCCTAAAGATTTTTTTCCCTCTATTTCCCTCATTTCATTTTACCTCTCTTGTTTTTTATTTTCATTTTTCACTTTCTATTTTAATTTGTTGCAAGTATAAGGGATAAACTTCAAGCAAGGGGAGGATGTGTATATATTCACATATACAAGGGTATATGTAATTGAATATGCCATATAGATATTTACATACATACATGTATGCATACACACACAAATAACAAAATGCACACACACATACATGTGTGTGTGTGTGTGTGTGTGTGTGTGTATTCATATATATATATATATGCTTAGAATAGGGCCTAAGGTGGCCAAATAGAGGGTTGAATCTGTATTACACAGTCGACCATGGTGTGCAGGGGCCATAAGGGTTGAAGGGCAGCGAAAAGGATGTGTGGAAGGACGAAATAACTATGGATGAAAATGACATAGGGAATGGGTGTGGGTAACAGCTTCGGCCATCTCCATAGGCCCTATGGAGAGTGGGGGGGTTGTGTCATGTACAGGCCATGGTCCCTCCCCACCAATACACACACATAAAATTTAAAACAATAACCAGGGGGATGGGTGGAGCCGAAACCTCCCACCCCTACCAATCCCCTTGTTTATTATTTTAAATTATATATATAGACATGAAATCACACACTTCGGGTAAATATCTAGTCTCAATCGCATACTACTATTCATATGATTCCTAAGTATGAAGAGTAATGATTAACCCATGTCTTTGGTGACTTTTCTTTTCTTTATGCTTTTGATTTCAGTTTTGTACTTGTACTTGATTAGTTTGTCTTTTCACCTATCGATATGTGTCACTCTAGACACCAGCTCCCAACCAGGATGCCAGTGCCAAGCGCCCCCATCCCCTCTGGGTGCCCTTCTCCTCTTTATACTTTGTTCACACTTTTTGGGTCTTTTCTAGCCATTTGAGCATCTTATATTTTTGGTAGTCAGCCTTTTTAGGGTTAATTACAAAATTAAAGCAAAGGAATCATATAAATATAAAGTTATGTGATCATAATAAGGGACCAAGCACTAAACATCTATTATCTCCACCTAAGGCTACATCCATCAAGACATCTAAGAGCTCCATTGCATCCATCTAGCTCCATCACAAGGGAAAAAGGATGGTTCATCTGCATCACACTTCATAGGAGGGGAGTTTATTTTTTCCACGCACACATTATTTACATTCTACATCTAGTTACTTTCTCGCTACTTCAAGTGTGACACGCACAAGAGCAACCTAGGGCACAATTCCAAACACACACAAAACTACATTGGGTATGAGATGTAGTGTAATGCTCAGTTGTAAGTCCACCATTGTAGTGGCTAAGGACAATCCAAATCCTCATTTTGCATCTTTATTTTTTAGGATTTGATGTCTATTTGAGGGTTTTACAGGTTCTTTCTTCATTACAGGTTTACAACAGCCTCAACGATCTTACAACAATATACATGCAACAAAAGGTGAACAAGTGCAAAACTCTTGCGACACCTCAGAGGACATTTTCTAAGCATATATGCAGACCAGGGAACCCATGGGCACCCCTATCACTCTCCAAGAACCCCAGTCCAATCAAATCTTTTGGATCTGCATTTTTCCAGGATTCTGTGTGATGATTCTCCATCTCTGTTTAGCTGGTCATATTTGCGACATAATTTGAAAATCACCCTAAATCAGCTAAGGCTATTCCAACCCTCTTTATAATTAGGGTTTCATATTTTTAATGCTTTGTTGCTTGGGTATTATTTCAATATTCATTTATTTACTACAAACTTGCATTAGATTAGGCTATTATTTTACATTTTAGCATAATCATTTTGGTGAACTTGAACTCAATCTTCATGCTCCTAGGATCCTCACACTTTTTATTGCTCATCTTCCTAGGGTCTCGTCACCACGAGTATCTCAATTAATGACTTCTTGCTAGCCAATCCTAAATTAAGACATAAAGTACAACATCTACTTGCTACTACTCGCATTCCTACTAATATGCATACAGAATCCATATATAACTCTTTTGTTGATGCATTTTCTCAACATATAGCTTTCCCATCTAATCCTCATGATGACCTTTCTATTTTTGACAACAATCGACCTCTACACATCATGATTCACATTTACAATATGGGTATCAAGTGTTCTTTAATTGATAATGGATCTAAGCTCAATATATGTCCCATTTAATTCCTTAGAAAGATTGGTCTTTCAGCTGCTAATGTTAGTCCATAATGTCTCTCTATTTGTGCATATGATGGCTCCATTCATCCATGTGTAGGTCACATTGTTTTACCTATCACTGTAGGGCCAAAAACTCTTAACGCAGTCTTCTTTATCGTTGACTTTCCGGTTTCAGATAACTATTTACTTGGTAGACCATGGATCCATGCCATGTAAGTTGTTTCCTCTACATGAGGGTGTCGAGTATACTATTCTTCGAGACCGTCATCCATACAAATATTGTGACCATGATCCAGATACTACACTTTCTATTCCACGAACTGACACTAGTGATGACCCGCATTTACCTCATAGTTATGACCCTACATCTATATCTAATCAATGGCATGTTCATCACTATCACTTCCACTTATGGTCTATGAATGATTCTTATTCCATCCTCTCACCATATACCTTGCATGAGTCCCTCACTCTTCCCCACTCTATCATTAGAACAATGTATGGTCTTCCATATCACTTGCTTACATCAAGGGCACGTTAGACCCTGCTCACACTGACATATCATTTCATATGCCATTTGGTGATTTTTTCATTTACAATGACTCATTCCTTTGTTATTCACCTAAGATGACTTGGTGGTACTTACACAGGTGTCCATTAACTCCTTTCACTGATGATGAATATGCTATGGGCATGTAAAAATTACACTTAGACAGTGCTTTATGTGATCAAACCGACACTATTGATTAACAAGTCTCTGATTCTTGTTCATTTGTTTTTTACGATGACAACGAAGACCTCTTAGATGATATTACATGATTATGTTCTGCATCATACGTAATTAGGGGGCATCACACATATCCCCCTCATAACATTACCAAATATCTAATTCTCTCATTTCCAAACATCTAGACCTATACACACGATACACACATCCTGTCACACACCTTAGTATCGTCATTACCCGATGACCCACTCTTGTGCTTTAGTTCACACTTGATTGTTGAGGGCATCCTATACACATGAACCTCACACACTGCACAATAGACACTACACATCACACATCTTCATACATTTTTCACTCTTGTACATACACATCATATTACATCTTACTTCCTACATCTAACATCTTAAATCTTGCATCTTACATCTACCATGCATCCACACATCTGATCTCATCTACGTATCTTGCATTATATATTATACATCCTACCTTACACACTACACATTACACATCACATGACAATTTCTCATCACCACATCTATTACACATATTACACATCCTACTCATCTACTTATACGTGTTGCACTCACTACCCTATGACGTAATTTAGTCCCTCGGCCCGTACTTGAATGATGAGGGAATACAAATCAAATGGACCTCATCACACTCACACATTCAACCATGTAACCTTTTTCTCATGCAACATTCCTAGATTAGTGATATACATTATAGGCTACATCATCAATTTCACTCTAGCATCATTTAGTGATATATGTCATAGGCTACATCATCACTTCCTCTAACATCATCTAGTGCTATACGCTTTAGGAAAAATCATCACTTCTTATAGCATCCTTTAGTGATATACACTTTAGGCTAAATCATCATACATTCTCACACTTTATCTCTATATCACATATCATCACTACACATTCATCACATCATGCTACATACAACACATAGTTCAACCATTTCCTGATGATGCACTCTTGATTATGGTTCATTCTTGACCATGGAGGGGGCATAAATAAATTAACCTCACTACATACAATTCCATTCACTCGAGGGGCATGCTTCCCATATCATTCACTTTACATTCTGTTCCATCCATCCACAACATACTGTATATCTTGGTTGCATTTAATCTTGGTTGCATTTACTTGTACATGTTCACATTATTACACATGCTAGATAGATATCATGTATGTCATTATATTTATCATACACACATGCACATACACTTTCCTTTCTAGTTGTGATCACAGATTATACATGTCCATTACACGCAACATGTTTTTTTGGTGCAGTACCTAGTACTAGTCCCACAACGTCTCCTATGGGCATTCACTTTCATATACTACATGTGTTGTTGTTTCATTTTGTTTTATAGCACACTAATTTATCAGATTATACATGCTTTGACATAATTTTTATCTTTCTAACATGTTAATGGGTGCTTCATGTGAAACATTTGTTTTACAGGACTATTTTCCACCGTGCTTATCTATTATATTGCTTACACTTGCTTGTCATTATAGGCTATTGTTTGTGGGATTTTCCCTTTGTCTTGTGTGCACACTTGTATGATTTTGGATTCGTCAGCCTTGAGTGTGTTGCAAAATCATGAGTGATATCCCATGTTTACAACCCACTTTTTGTAGTCTACATTATCTTCTTGCATGTTTACTTGCATCTTATCATATACATTGTCTGCTTAGCTTACATGTCGTCTTTTACATGAGTGTTTGTCTTTCCTTGTACTAACACTTGTTTTTCCTAGCAAATTGTTTGTGTGTGCATTTGTTTCTACTAAACACATTCCCTCCCCCTGCAGGCAACAGTTTCAATGGTCAGTTCTCTTTTTGGCTGCATTCTCCTTTAGCAATGTCGCATACACCCCGAACAAGGGGACATAATATGGGTGAATCAGTCACCCAATACAGAGTTACACATAGTACTGGTACATCACAATTTCAGTTTTAGACGGGGCTTAGAATCATACTTGGGTCCTTAGTACACAATTACCTTCCTTGAGTGCTAGTAATAGGGGCAATACAACAGTCTTTCCTGGAGTTCCAGTAATAGGAGACAAGTACATAATTCTTAAACATGTCGCCAAGGATTTGAAAATGTAGAGATTCCTTTAGCATTGGGCATTTACACAATGGATTTTACAGGGCAGAAAGTCCTTATCATAGTATACACCATATGTAGTGGTGTTTTATACAACGGGGAGCAGTTAAAGGTTAGATGACGACACCAGATAGTTTCTCCCTACACTCCTTCCATTACATTAGCGTGAGATCATCCTAAAAACTTGTGTGCATTGAAAACATCTATAGGATCATTTCTACACTCTTTTCTCATCATGGATCAGGTGCACATGTTCCTTTTTCACATTTTCAACATTTTCTATTACATACTTTGTTAAATGCTTTTTATACATATACATGAGTATTTGACTACTTGATCATCTTCTCTTTTACAGGTCCATCTGTATGGGAAACATGTAGGCAACATCAACAACAACATCATGCAAGTCAACTCCAAAAATAGGTACAACACTACATTCACACACGTGTTTCCACCATAGGTTCATTTTCATCACCTTTTACACTTTTTCATCTTTAGTCTCCACGCTCCATATTTTTTATCACTCCACACTTTGTGTAGTCCCTTGACACACTTTCTACATCAATCTATATGGATATAGGGTACACATCTCTGTCTACTTTATGTTATCGAGCTTTCTGCTCAACAACATAAAGTGGGGGAAAATGTAGACACAAAATCATGTATTTTGGGTAATTATCAAGTTTCGATCACATACTACTATTCATATGATTCCTAATTACGAAGAGTAATGATTAACCTATGTATTTGGCCACTTTTATTTACTTTATGCTTTTGATTTTAGTCTTGCACTTGTACTTGCTCAGTCTGTCTTTTCACCTTTTGGCATTTTTCACTCTGGACACCAACACCCAGCCATAATGCCAGTGCTAGGTGTCCCCGTCCCCTCTGGGTGCCCTTGTCCTCTTTGTAATTTGGTCACACTTTTTGGGTCCATTCTAACTGTTTGAGCATCTTATCTTTTTGATAGTCGGCCTTTTCAGGGTTAATTGTGAAATTCAAGCAAAGGAATCATATAAATATAAAGTTATGTGATCATAATAAGGGACCAAAAACTAAGCATCTATTATCTCCACCTAAGGTTACATCCATCAAGGCATCTAAGAGCTCCAGTACATCCATCTAGCTCCATCACAAGGGAAAAATGATGGGTCATCTGTATCACACTTCATATGAGGGGAGTCTATTTACATTCTACATCTAGTTACTTACTACTTCAAGTGTGACACACATAAAAGCAACCTAGGGAACAATTCCATACACATGCACAAAACTACATTGGTTTTGAGATGTAGTGCAACGATCAATTGTAAGTCCACCATTGTAGTGGCTGAGGACAGTTCGACCCCTCATTTTACATATTTCTTTTTTAGGATTTGATGTTTATTTGAGGGTTTTGCAGATGCTTTCTTCATTGTAGGTTTACAACGACCTCGACAATCTTACAGCGATATACATGCGACAAAATGTGAACAAGTGTGAACCTATTGTGACACCTCAAAGGAGGTTTTTTGAGCATCTATGCAAACCAGGGCACCTAGAAGCTATACCAGGGTGCCCACGGACACTTTTATCCCTCTCCAAGCACCCAGTCTAGTCAAATCTACCGAATCTACATTTTTCTAGGCTTCTGTGTGATGATTCTTTATCTCTGTTTAGCCGATCATCTCTGTGACACATTCTGAAAATCACTATAAATTGGCTAAGTCTCTTCTAATCCTCTTTATAATTAGGGTGTCATATTCTTATTGCTTAGTTGCTTGGGTATTATTTCAGTAGTTCAGTATTCATTTATTTATTGCAAACTTGCATTGTATTAGGCTATTATTTTACATTTTAGCATAATCAATATATTTCATTAATATTATATTTATATATATATATATATATATATATATATATATATATATATATATATATATATATATAATGAGTTTGATTTATTTCTATTTCATTATTATATTTAACATAGGTGCCTAATAACCAACCCTTAATATCAATAAATTTTATAATTAAATTTGTTTTTGGTGAGAGAATATTACAATACTATTCATATTAATACTACAATTCTTATTCTAACATAGGTAAATTAATTAGTATAATTTATATTTAAAAAGTGTATGTCAAAATAGAACTCCTAATGTAAACTCAATCACTATACCTATTATACATATAAATTATAAATAACATCTTCCATTGAACTCAATAAAAATTCCATGTAAACTAGACACCACCTTTTCTTTCACAACTGAGAACTTAACTGAATGATAGATATATGAATTTTTTTGAAACACAACTTCAACACCAAGTTTATCAACCAAGTGGGGAGAAATTTCTTCCATATATTTACTAATTAAATGAAAGATATTGACACATAACACATTTACTTTATCAAGCATATTTCTTTGTTCTAATCACTATTTTTCATTCTTTCTCACACTTTTGCCTAAGTTCATAGAAATGTAAAGCATCTTATAAACTACTCCATTTCACAATACAATAATGACCTCCATCCGTTTTCCATAAGGTAAGCCCACAATATAAATAATTAGAGAGAGAGAGAAGGGGAGAAAGAGATAACAAATCTCATGATTTTATTCAATTTTCAAACCAATTCCCAAACAATATAATTTATTCTTTCTTGCAAGAAAGATTACATTTCTACATCATAAGTAACTTATCCGATTACAATGTTCATTTCTCAAAATCATTACATTCTTAATATTTTTCTTGCAATGGAAACTCAATAAAATATTCATGAATACACTTAATAACATCATACTCAACCAATTACAACTTTTTCCCCATAAAAATATGGGTTTTATACAACAAAGTACAACAAGATAGTTCTTTTACACCCCTACTTACACTATCCAACTTCACATCCATACACACCAAAAAGGGAGGTGGGGGAAAAATTCACCTCTTAGCATTCACCAACATCTTGTTCTTCTTATCCTCTTTTCCAATACCAAAACTTCAAGCACTCCAAAACAATCCCACAACATATAACTATTAATAAGGATCCCCCTAAATGAGAAAAATAAGCTCCTATAAATATTAAAAGATCCAATGAGTAACCCCTTTAGGATGGTGTCAAGTGGAAACATCCTAAGTTCCCAAGACAACACCAAATCCCCGAAAAGTCATAATTCAACACCATGCCCACATGGGCCAAATCAAGATCATAATACAAAATCAATCACTTCACATAAATACAATTATAAGAAAGGACATGGAAAAGTAAAATGGTCAAAAATTCAACAACTCATAATAAATAAAACTCAACTCACAAGTCATTTCCATAAACGACTTACATTAAAACAATTATGAGGTAGATGGGAAAATTTCCAAGGTTCATCACGAGGCCTTTATGAGCCTCAAAAGGCCTAAAAATCTTACAAAATTACACCTAACCCATGGGTAGGTGTATGGAAGGGTTTTGGGTAGGGAAAATTTTAAGACCCCTCCCACCCAAAAAAAATTCTTCGAAATTGGTTGGCGAATTTGGGAAAATTGACTTTCACGCTAATGGTGTATATGAAGAAAATGCAAATATGATGTCGGTCGGTAGCATTTTTTATGCTACCGACCGACAACATATATTATGTTGTCGGCTGATAGTATATGATGTCGGCCAAAAATATATTTAATTTTTTGAAAAATCATTTTTTGACAATAACAGTTAAAATGACCAACTCGACGAGAAATCTGTCCTCGCAAAATATGGCACGAACAAAAAAAATTAAAAAAAGTGATTTTTTTTGAAAAAAATACAGATTTCACTAATTTTGTAAGGGATTTTTATATTTTTTGACGTTAATAGTTAAAATGACAGTCTCAATGAGAAATTTATCCTCCCAAAATATGGCGCAAGTGAAAAAAAATCCCATGCTTTTTTTTAATGGTAGCATTTTTGTGTGTTACCGACCGACGACATTTTTTATGCTACCAGCCAACGACATTTTATTTGCTATCGATCGGTAGCATTAAAAAATGCTACCGATTGACTATATTCAGGTGAGTTTTGTAAATTCCTATTTCGCAGGAATGGCGAATTGACCCCTAAAGTTGACTTGCACCCAGAAAATTTTGGTGAACTGGTCCTAACTTGTACTCTAAAAAATTGCCAATTTCAAATTTCAAAAACCTTAATATTCGTGAATTAACAAATATTTTCCACTAAATTTTCCCTAGTTTTGGGAGTGCAAAATAAGGTTTACTTGTCCCACACTCTAGTCAAAAGTGGCCTCAAAGGAGAAATCTGAAAATACCCTAAATGGAAAGTTTTCACCCACCCCAACAAAGGCAAAAATCAACCCAAAATAGTAAATAAACTTCACTCATATAAAAATACAAAAATTTACTTCAAAAAGGGATAAGTTAAAATAATTAATTTGGCTAAGGGTCTCATGAAAGTGTCAAACAAGACATTGTAAGAAAATTAATCCAATTGAGCACTTGTCGCCATATACAGTCTCAACCCTATAAATCCAAGTCCGAGTGACTTGTGTTGGCTAGGGAGCTTTGCAGGAGTTAGTTCCCCCTCCCTTCTCTTTAGTGTATTTAGTTTTTTTGTTATTTCTTTGTGCATGAAATTTGGGTACCTATTTGCAATCTGCACACTCAACAAACAATCATACTTAATTGAAATGATATGCAAATTAATCATAACTATGCATAACATGACAATCAACGAATTCATGCTCAACTTAAAAAGAAAATAAATTTCTCAAACATATATCAACTTTATCCTAATTTCCATATATATTTATTTTAAGGATACTATTTAAACATCATATAGACTAAATCAAATTGTATTAATTAACCACATGCTTATCATATCAACTTTCATCATTTAAAATCAATTCGAAGCACACACACACACATACAAAAAACTCAAACAATTATATTTTGTAAATAATTTTTACAAAAAACCACTTCTTTAAAATCAAGTATCTCCATGATTTACCATATTCCTATATTATAATGATGACCAATCTTAATCATGCTTGCATTCCTATTTTTCCATTTCCATGGTCTACCATCTCACAAAACATCTAATTATTTATAGTTTCTAAATTCATCTCTAACCTTCTAAGTTGACCCATCATTTGGATCATGGTTTTAACTTCAAGTTCATTATTGTATTCACAAGCGACACCAAGGTTGTAATCAACCTCATTTTACATACCACTTTCTAGTGTATTTTTAAGCACAAAGAAACCTATAAATGTATATATATTAATAGAAGTAATACCATTTAATCTTTACACCTATATGTAATTTTTCTAGGTTATAATAAGTTAGGCACCTTATGCTGGAACAACCATGATTACCAAAACATTGTTAAATCCTTATAATTATCTTAACTATAGCCCAAACAATTTTGTAATAAAATGGGCATTACATATAATTTATCACACTGCCTCATCATCCACGGAAAAGAAGTGCAAGTTCTTAGTTGTTATTGCCATGAACAATTCAACTATTTCATCAAAGGCAGTAATTTCTTGTAGACCACTTTTCTAATCCTCAGTATCAATCCTTAGGATATACCTATAGTCATAATCAACAACCTTGACATTACATTTTGATAAAAAAAAAATCACCATTTTATTTTTTAAGCACTTTTATCTTGCATTTCCTATCACTATTTATAAGAGTGAAAGCCATGTAAAAGAAGTTATCCATGATGACGTTCGTGACTTCAGCAATAACAATGGCTCATTCATTTTTCTCAAAGTTCCCCATATGGATAATTTCCACTATTTTTACAGTGCGGGTTAAGTTTTTTGGAGGACCCATAAATGTGTTTGCGATAGATTATGTTAGAATGGAGAAAATATCATAGGTAATCCACTTACAGAGAGTAGTTGTTTCCAAAATGGAGTGATTGAAAAATCACTTGGTATTGAAGATACTATAAATTGTAGTTCCATTGAATCTAGAAAAGTGACCAACCTTTATAGCTAGAACAAAAAATTATGGAATAGAAATAATGTCAATTATCTCTTTACCCAACTCATCAAAATGTTGTCCCCACAAAGTAATAGAAACACTAAAGCTTGACATATATTTTAATAGAAGTGTTATTTTTTGTTTCTAATTAATCTCATCATTGTATAGTGGAGCTTCGAGAAATGGTTAAATAATATCAATCATATCAAATAGAGTGTCGATAGGGAGTTCAAGTATATCCTTGATGTGTTTAAAGTGGAAGTTATGTACTAGAATATCCTTGTCATTTTCAAGAAGAGGGTTTCCATTTGAGGAGGGTTGAAAAAATTATAGATGGTTATTCAAGTGGTTGTAGGTAGAATTAGTAGTGCCTACCATTCCATTTGAGATAGTGTAAATGTTCCCATTCTTAATCTACCCATATAATTTATGTGCTAGTTCATTGAAACATGTGACATGAATTTCCCCTCTTGTGTTGTCCATAAAATCAAAAGAAAAAAAGTCACTTCCTTTTCTATTGTGGTATTCTCATAAGGCTATTTTTACGAGGGCCTGACCCTTTACTGGCCAAAACCTTGAAGATGTATTCAATGCACTTATTTTAAGAGGTTGCAATGTGCATCTTGAGGGAATACAATTTATGGGAGGAGGCAATTAAAGGGAAATATAAATACTGAAATCAGTACTTGTTTCAGGGCTTGTTTGTTTACCATGCATGATATGCATGGAAGTTTTGTAGGTATACCAATTTCTACATATGAGGACACAATGATATCCATGTCAAGGATAAGAATACTCATGCAAGAAAGAATTATGTATGATATGAAGATGTTGATAAATGAGAAAACTCTTTATAGCATATCAAAATAAGAAAAGAACAACTTACAATTCATGCTTGAGCATCATACAAAGGAATTTACATATCCATACAATATATACCTCTTGCATTTTTTGGTGGAGGATGCATGATGTGAAATTGGATGGGAGGAGGGCCACTCGGTAGTGTACTCCATTAGAAAGGTGGATGTGGTGTTGTACTTCATAACTAAGGGTCGAACGAATCAGGACCAGGTTCAATAATTACAAAGTTGGTTCAATATCAACATCACCTTCAACTAGATGGATAATACCTCCTTCTGACAACGAAATATCCATAAAAGGGACAAGGAAAGCTAAGAGAGAAACAAATGTAAACCTAGTGAGCAATCATAAATACATATTCAATGCAACCTTTTAAAGGAAAAACAAAAATATGTTTAATTTTTTTCGAGGGAACAATGGAGGAAAAAGAAGAAGAATATAGAGGGAATGTTTTACGAAGTATTTAGATACAATCAAACAATGATTATATTTTCTACGACCCCCATACATATGCATCTTCAAAGGAAGGGAAAGAACAAGACTAATTGGAAACTTCAAAGGAAAAAAAACCAAGAAGTATAAAATCAATAACATTATACTTCTAAGTATAAAATTACCATTAAAAGCACAAAAAAGTGACACACACAAGTTTTAAAAAAAGAGACACAACTCTTGAATGCCCTCAAACTAACAAGTTTCACCAAATTTTCATGGGGAAATAGCCAATAATTTTAGAAACACCAACTACATACATTTTTTTCACATATTCATTTCCAATAACCAATATTAGAAACTGTCCTTTTCTCTAAAACAAGACGAAATGGATTCAAGGTTGCCTTTTAACCAAATATGGTTAATTTTAACATGGGTTTTTATTGAATAGTTTGGAATTTTTTTAAAAAGAGAAACAAGACTCTAAAGGTCTTAAATGCTACACGATAAATCATAGTAAGGAAGGGAAAGAATAGGAGTTCCCATCCTTTAGTGCAACCCAAGAAAAGGACAAAATATAGAGTCCGAGTCTTTTGTGTTAATTTTTTTAAAAAAATATCTTATGAAAAAACAACCATATGATATGTATTAAGGAACATGGGAAACACACGATCACAATATTGTTTCGAATGATTTTTTTTTGGTTTCTTCCATGTATGTTATTTATGAAAATATAAAAAAAGATGTTATTTTTGAAGGTCATCACCTACAAGTGTTACCAAAATTTCACATGAAAATAGCCAATCTTTGTAAAAGTAGTAAATACAAAGAAATTATTTTTTGGCATTCATTCCCTTTAGAAAATAGTATAAACTTTCCTTTTTAAAGAAAAATCAAATGGAATCAAGGTTTATTTTTAACTAAATACAACCAATGTGAACATGGGATTTTGATTTAACATGTTATAATTTTTTTAAGAAGAAACAATGTTCTAAAGGCCATATAAGCTACACACTAAATCATAGTAAGGAATGGAGGCATCGGGAGAAGAAAAGGTAAATTGAGAAGTTTTAAATTGAATGTGCAGGAAACTGCTCACGACACACGAGATCCTTGAGATGGGAGTCTACAGACTGGGGGACCAACAAATTTGGATGGAAGAAATTCTTGTCAAAATAAAACGATGTCTTGGGTGGACATATTTGTTGGACAGAAAGTGGACATCGTGGTTTATAAGTCACACGATCTCAATCTTGAAACAAAGGATGACATCATAAACCTCTCTATTCCATATGGTTTGGCAAATCGAGCTAATTATATGACAAAAAACTCTCTTATTGCTAAGTTCTTTAAATCTATACCTAACATTGAATGGTTTAGAGAATGGGCTTGTATAAAATGGAATCGGAAAGGAGCTATGGATATTGACTCATATGTCAATGGATTTTTTTATCATAAATCTTTCAAATAAGGAAGACTGTGCAAGAATTTTATTGGGAGGTCCTTGGTTTATGGCAAGGTCAAGCTTGTTTGTCTAAAAATGGCATCTAGGTTTTGATCCTTTTAAGGAAAAACCAAAGGAACTTCCTATTTGGGTTAGGCTTCTCGGCCTTCCTATGGAGTTCTAGGAGGAAGAAATTCTAGAAGGGATAGCTAGGGATATAGGATTTTTGATAGCTTACAATCTAATAACTAAGGTAAGAACTAGATTCATCTTCTTGTTTTTGTGTAAATGTTCCCATAGAAAGCATGTTATCTAAGGAAATAAGATTGCAATCTAAGTATGGAAACTAGGATAAAAATAGAATACGAGTCTTCTCCATTTTTTATCCAATAATGTAACAAAGTGGGGCATGAGTTAGGATAATGAAAAGAATCTTGTAAGGGAAAATAGTTGTTCTGCAAAATGGAATTCCTATGGAGGCTTGGATTTCCATAAAAAAAGATCAGGTCTATATGGTTAGATAACATGTCATTCTTATTTCTATTCGATGCCTCTGAACATGCCCCCTACTTTTCCCCCTCTAAGGTGGAATCTAATATTTTTGTATCTGATAACAATTTTGACTCTCTTTTAAATCTCTCTAATGAAGGAAATGGAATGTGGACATCATTTCCTAAATTTAGTGGACCAGGAAGGCTGACGAAGGATTAGGTTGCGGCATATACACTATAATTACTCTCTATATTTTAGCCTCCTTCCTAGTTCATGTAAAATTCAACTTTACAGTTTTATACTTTACAATTTCAACTTTATATTTTAGAGATAACAAGCAATGGAGATAGCGAGTGATGGAGATAGTGACGGAGGTAAAGTCAGTGTGGTTTTCGCTATTTTAGCTGCAAAGTGTCTGCGTTCTAGGCCAATAATAGCTGAAGAGAGGTTTGCTTACTGAAAAGAATTAGATAGATGAAAAGATGGACGAACGGAAAAGGTGGACACGCTGGGATCCGCACCTTTGGCCTAGAACAAGATTCTTCAAAACCCTAATAGTAAAGTGGGTCCACAGTCAGTTGTAAGAGGACAAGTTCATGTGGGAAAAGAACAATGAAGGTGCTACCTATCTAATGGTTCCAGATGGATGTTGTGAATAGGGCTTTGGACAAATTGAATCTCTCTCTTGTTGGTAAGTTTCTAGGATTCAAACCTAATATTGATTTTATTAGAAAATGAGCTATTAGAAAGTGAAAACCGAAGGGGGGATCTGAGTATTACCATCATGCCATAGGGTTTTTTTCTGGCAAAATTTAATCAGCAGTTTGATTTAGAATCGGTGTTTCTGGGAGGACCATGGTGGCTAGGAGATATGGGCCTATTTTTGAAAAAATGGTATCTAGGGTTCGATCCGAACATTGAAAATATTAACACCATTCCAATTTGGTGTAGACTCCCTGGGCTACCGTTGTAATTATGGGATGATGAAATCTTGTTAAACATTGCTAAATCTATAGGTGCTCCGATCAGGCTGGACGGACCCATGAGAAACAGATCCAGACTTGCTTTTGCTTGATTCTGCATCTCTTCTGGAAATGGATCAGGAGTTACCAGAGCACATCATATTAAAATCTAAGTATGGAATGTGTACCTAAAAAATTGAATTTGAAACCGTCCATTTAAGATGCAAGCAATGTCATTGTATAGGACATTTTCACCAAAAAATGTCCTAACAAGGAGATCTCCACGGAGCAAGATAAACAAAAAAAGAAAAGAACAACATGAGGGTGATTTAGAAATGACAAAGGAAAGTAGGGTGCTAGACAGTGAAAGCTAGAGAGAGGAAAAAGCCCCTAACTAATTTGAGCTGAACTACAATAAAAAGGAAAAAAAGGGGGGTTCATAACTTCAATAAGGAAACACTTGGTCTAGCATCCTAAAATCCCAGGTGATAGCATTTGCATTGAGCACCAATCAGAAATAAATAAGACTTAGAAATGTAAAATCCAGTAAAGGTGACTCTGGAGGTGGCTGGACAAGAAGGAACTATAAAGGTGAATATCAGTCCCAAGGATCTAGCTAAGAGCCCAAATGGCACTAAGGAAGTTGAGATAGATAATTCTCTAGACTTCATTGAGGAAGTGTTGGAAAATAACAACATGAGTTCAGAAGAAGCATTACACACTCCAAGGGATGAAAGTAAAATATCAACTACAAAGGGAAACTCTTATTTCAGCAACAGATCTACAGATCTACCTCCTTGCTTCAGCAACAAATCAGTAGATATGCACTTGATTGACAGTAAACAGAAAGAGAAAGAGGAGGGAGAAGTAACGCCAGTTAAAGAAGATGAGGAAATAACTTTTGGATTCAGAGAGGTCATTTCAAAAAAAAAAAGAGAATGAAAGGATTTGAAATGATGCCAGAGTCGCTATATAGTGAAAAGAAAAAGAAACTTGACAATTGGGAAACTTCAACATCTAGAACTACTAGATCTTCTACTAGATGACTGGTATATTTTGGAAGTAGTTCTAAAAGAGGAAGACCCTCAAATAAAGACCTCTTAGATCCAAAAGAACAGAGAGAGACTTTGTAGAAGGAACTCAACATCAATTGAACCATCAGGAAATACCAACTCCCATTCCTATTTAATGAAGATTATCTCTTAGAACATCCTAGGTCTAAACAGAAACTCCAAAAATAGAATCATTAAGGAGTTATGGGAATCTAGTAGTCCTAGTATTTATGATTTTGCAGGAAACTAAGATGAAAGCTAAGATCATCGAAACTAGTAATTTTTTTTTTGAGAAAACTCTGATATGGCTGTGGTGGACTCTCAGGGAGCCTCTGGAGGTCTAGCTACTCTTTGGGATAAAAGACACTGCACTGGTATGATTCTTAATGCTAGCACTAATCATCTTGCTATTAAATTTTATGCTATTGAGAGCAATAGTGAATGGATCCTTTCTAATATCTATGCCCCTAATACAGTTAGTGGGAGACGTAAACTCTGGACTGATCTAAGATCTTTAGAAGCCCAACATACTACAGCCAACTGGCTTATCATGGGGGATTTTAATTCTCCTCTAAACCCAGGTGAAAAATATGAAGGATTCTCCAGCTTTTCCACAGGTATGGAGGAGTTTGCTGATTTTGTTGCTGATCTTAATCTCTTAGATGTGGATCTCCATGGAAATAAATACACTTGGAACAATAGAAGGTTGGGAAAAGATCTTATCCAAGTTAGACTAGATAGAGCCTTGATTTCTGCTAGTTGGATTCTCAGTCAGGACTTCCATCTCTCTTCACTACCCAGAATTGGATCAGACCACAATCTGATTGCCTTAAATCTTCTCAATTGGACTAAGCCCATTAGAAGCTCATTCAAATTTGAAAAGATGTGGATGGAGCATGATGACATTTATGAAAAAATTAAAGAATGGTGGGTTTGGAATGGTGAAGGAACTGCTCAATATAGATTGATTCAGAAGCTCAAAAATGTTAAAAAACAAGTTAAAATTTGGAATAAAAGAGTTTTTGGTAATGTGTTTGAAAAAAAATTAAGTTAAAAAAAAATCTCCAAGATTTGGAAAACACAATGAATACAATGGGGAGATCTTTTGAAGACCAAACCGAGGAAAAGAACATTCTTGCAGAGCTACATACGATTTGTAGTAGAGAAGAATCCTTATGGAGACTAAAATCTAGGGCTATCTCGCTAAAAGAAGGAGATAGAAATACAATTTTTTTTCATATGACCACTTTGAGTATAGAGTTTGTAATAGGATTATGGAAGTGGCTAAAAGTAACGACATTGTTATAAAAGATCCCAACAACATTAAAGAAGAAGCTCTCAATTTCTATAAAAAACTTCTCAATGAGAGGAGTATCATTACTGATGAGGCAATTTCTTTCATGTCGGAGGCTATTTCCCAAAACAAAATTGAGGAGTAGAGATTTAAAGATATCACTAAAGTTGTCACACTTGAAGAACTACAAAAAGTTGTGTTTACTTTAGAAGGCAACAAGGCTCTGGGCTCGGATGGATTTTCTATTAACTTTTTTCAAAATTTTTGGGAAATATGCTCGGATGATCTTCTCAGAGCAGTGAATGAATTCTATAGAACTGGTGACCTTTTGAAAGAGCTGAATAACATCCACATTGTGCTTGCTCCAAAAAAAATGGATGCTAAGGACTTCAAAGATTTCAGACCCATCAGCCTTGTGAATGTTATCTATAGAATTTTTTACCAAAATCATTGCTACCAGGCTTCAATTTATTATGAATGATTTAATCTCAAGGCAGCAGAGTGGATTCATTAAAGGCAGGATTATCTAAGATGGAGTGATTATGGTACATGAAACCATACACTCTATGGAAAATAAAAAAAAGTGAATATGGTCCTTAAGCTTGATATGAATAAAGCCTTTGATAAGGTCTCTTGGGTTTTTTTAGACAAAGTTCTAATTAAATTTGGCTTCCCTGTGAAATTCAGAAAAATTATTAAGGCTTGTATCACTACGGTCAGATTCTCAGTAGTGGTTAGCGGTGAGCCGGTGGGCTTTTTCACAAGTAGTAGACGGCTAAGACAAGGGGACCCCATATCCCCCCTGCTCTTCATTCTTATGGCAGATAGTCTTAGTAGATCAATTGGAAAAGCAATTATTGATGGTCTTCTGAAAGGTTCAAATCCCACTTCCATTAGCCATGCAGCTTCTCATCAGCAATTTGCGGATGATACAATTCTTCTCTTAATGACATCCATCCTTGAAGCTAAGGCTACCAAAGCTATTTTACAACTCTATGAAGCTGCTTTTGGGCAAGAGATCAATTATGATAAAAGATCCATTTTCTTCTTCAATACGCCTGAGGAAAGACAACTTAAAATTGCAAAAATTCTGGGATGTAAAATAAGTGCACTTCTAGCCACTTACTTAGGACTCCCTTTGGGCACTAAAAAAGTTTCTACCAAGGTGTGGAATGATCTGTTGGAGAGATTTAAAAAAAATGGCTAGATGGAAAGGAGCCATTCTTTCTAGTGATGGTAAATGCCTACTCATTAAAAGCACTCTTCAAAACCTACCTATCTATATAATGTCTCTTTATAAGATCCCTTCTGCCTTCAGAGAAAAAATTGAGAGGATTCAAAAAAACTTCTTATGGCAAGGCATGAAGGAGAAGTTTAAATATCACTTAGTTGCTTGGGATAAGGTTTGTACTCTAAAATCTATAGGAGGCCTAGGCATAAAAGACATCAAGAAAATGAATGAGGCTCTTATTGTGAAAATGGCCTGGAGAATGCTAACTGAGAAGCAACCCTGGATAGAATTAATTAAGGCTAAATACCTTAATCAACAAGCTGTCTTTTCTTTTCTTCAAGATGAGCATCTTCCTTATGGTTCCATTTTTTGGAATAACTTAGTGAAGAGTGGAAATTTCATAAAATAAGGAAGTAAGTGGAAAGTGGGAGATGGTTGTGATATAAAATTCTGGGATGATAACTGGTTTAATGGCAGCCTCATGGACAGATTTGGAGCAGTCAAAGACAACCTTGAAAGAAAGTATGGCACTAGAATCAAGGATTATATTGTAAGAAAGGACAATAAGAAGAAATGGAAAAAACTTACTGTGGATAGAGATGATCTGACCCAAACTATTTTCTCCCTACAAGATCAGTTGGACCTTATCCCCTTAAGTCAGCTTGAAGTTAAGGATGAGTAAGTCTGGACATGTTAGAGTTTGGTACACCTTCCATGTGTTACGCTCGGATACTTTTACGGTGGTCCCGCTCACCGGTGAGCGGGTAAGTGGGGTTCAGGGGCAAACCCCTTGAAGCAAATTTTCATGGGTGGTTTATTAACCCATGGGTAATGGGTAACCGTTATGGGCTGTTTTGGGGCCCATGGTTTTTTTTTTTCGGTCTTTTGCCCATTGTTTTGATACCCATGGTTTTTTTCCCTTGGTTTTGATACCCACTGTTTTGTATCAAACTGCTTAAGTAGTTGTCTATTTATATGGTCTTATGCATATGATAGATGTATAAGTAAATGTATTGCAAATGTGTTTTGAATTCAAGTGTGAATTTTGTAGAGTTTGTTGAGCATAGCTCCAAACGGATCTGGGTATTGTATTGAGAGAGTGGAGGCTTGTAATAAAATCTGAGCAAGTGATTCTTGGTGGACATAGCCCAAATTGGGTGAACCACGTTAAATCTTGTCTCTCTGTGTTGTGTTATTTATTCTGCACTTTTATTTGAGATCTGTAATATTTTTGCATATTAGTTTCTACTGTTGCGATTCTGTAAGGGATTATTCCGCATATTTTATCTCTTATTTCCTAACAATTGGTATTAGAGCCTGGTTTGGTTTGTTGAAGTGTTGAATCGTGGGGAAAGTTTTTATCTTGAGTGGGAGCTATGGCAGATGAAGGAAGATCTAGGGTTGATAAATTCAACGGGCAGAATTTCAATCTTTGGAAGATGCAGATGGAAGATTACCTTTATCAAAAGGATCTTTATACTCCGATGTCTGAGAAGGTGAACAAACCCTCGAGTATGACAGATGCGGAATGGGATTTGCTGGATAGAAAGGCACTTGGGACAATCCAGTTGTGTCTTGCATCTTCGGTATTATTTAATGTTTCAAAGGAAAAGACTACAAAAGATCTAATGGATGCATTAGGGAAGTTGTATGAAAAACCCTCTGCCTCTAACAAGATATTTTTAATGAAAAAGTTGTTTAATATGAAGATGTCTGAGAATAGTTCAGTAGCAGATCATTTAAATGATTTCAATATGGTTGTGAATATGCTAGCTTCGGTTACAATAGAATTTGATGAAGAAGTTAGGGCTTTATTAATTCTGTGCTCTTTACCTGAGAGTTGGAATAGCCTAGTAATGGCGGTAAGTAACTCGGTTCCAGCTAACTCGAAGTTGAAGTTTGAGGATGTTGTAGGGGTGATTCTAAGCGAGGAAATGTGAAGAAAAAGCTCCGGGGAATCTTCTACTTCAGGGAATGCTTTGACAGTGGAAACTAGAGGGAGACAGAAGAATAGAGGAAACCGTGGAAAATCAAAAGATCGGGCAAGGTCAAAATCCAAGAACAAGATTGTATGCTGGAATTGTGGAAAGCCTGGGCATGCAAAGAAGGACTGTTGGGAGCTTCGGGATAAGAAGAAACAACAGGAAGAAAACAAGGAGGCAAATGTGGCATCGGGTAATGTATGTCAGGATGCTTTGATTCTTTCTTTGCATAATATTACTGAATCTTGGGTTTTAGATTCAGGGGCTTCTTTTCATGCTACTCCACATAGGCATTATTTTGTTGATTATGTTCAAGGGGATTTTGGGCATGTTTTTCTTGATGATGATGAGCCTTGCAGTATAGTTGGAAAAGGTTCTGTTCAGGTTAAGATGCAGAATGGGAATACATGGCTATTGAAGGATGTCAGACATGTGCCTACATTAAGGAGAAATTTGATATCGGAGGGGCAGTTGGGAAGTGATGGTTGTACTGTGATATTTACAGCTAACTCTTGGAAGGTTACCAAGGGTGCTCTTGTGGTGGCAAGAGGTAAGAAGGTTGGAACCTTGTATTTAACCACTGATAGTACTAATGATTGTAATCTTGTGGCTTCAGATGTAGATACAACATTATGGCACTATAGGCTCGGTCATATGAGCCATAAGGGCATGGACATCATAAAGAAGAATTTTCCTGGATATACAGAAACAAGTTTGGAGTTTTGTGAGGACTGCATATATGGGAAACAGAAGCAAGTAAGGTTTCTCAAGGTTGGACGTACAAAGAAAGAAAGTAAGCTAGAGCTGTTGCATTCTAATGTGTGGGGGCCAGCTCAGGTATCATCTCTTGGGGGTTCAAGTTATTATGTTACTTTTATTGATGATGCAAGCAAGGAAAGTTTGGGTTTATTGTATTAGAAACAAATCTGATGTATTTGACACTTTTGTTAAATGGAAAGCCTTGGTAGAGAATGAAACATGTCTTAAGCTAAAATGTCTCAGGTCAGATAATGGAGGGGAGTATTGCAGCAATGAATTTAATGATTACTGTTCTAAGAATGGAATCTGTAGGAAAAAGACGGTTCTAGGAACTCCGCAGTAGAATGGGGTATCAGAAAGGATGAACAGAACAATAATGGAATGTGCTAGGAGCATGAGGTTACATGCAGGACTACCTCTTTCTTTTTGGGCAGAAGCGGTGAGCACAGCGGTGTACTTGATAAACAGAGGACCCTCAAGTGCCTTGGATGGAGGCATACCTGAGGACGCTTGGTATGGTAAGAAAGTTGATTATTCATTTCTTAGAGTCTTTGGATGTGAGGTGTTTGTTCATATAGACAAGGATGATAGGACCAAGCTAGAGGCTAAATCAGAAAAATGTACTTTCATTGGTTATGGTGGTGATGACTTTGGATATAAATGTTGGAGCATTAAGGACAAGAAAATCATTCGATCTAGGGATGTGGTCTTTAATGAGAAAGTCATGTATAAGTAGCAGTTGCAGGAAAATAGGGAAGAATCCAAGAAAGAATATGCAGCGGTAGAGGATCTTCCGGATGGGAAAGTGACACATGAATCAATTCAGGAACCCCCTCAACAGGAACCCCAAACTCCTATATTGAGGAGGTCTTCTAGGGTAAGAAGAGAACCTGAACATTTTTCTCCTTCTCTTTATTATTTATTACTCACTGATAGTGGAGAGCCAGAGAGCTTTGATGAAGCAATGCAGGTAGATGCCAGGAAGAAGTGGGAGCAAGCCATGGATGAGGAGCATCAGGCTCTCATGGAGAACCAGACATGGGATTTGGTGAAGCTACCTGAAGGAAAAAGAGCATTACAGAACAAGTGGGTGTTCAGAGTCAAAGACGAAGAAGGAGGAAAGAAAAGATATAAGGCCCGGTTGGTGGTCAAGGGGTTTGCACAGAAACAAGGTATAGATTTTGATGAGATTTTTTCTCCTGTAGTAAAAATGACTTCTATTAGAACTGTTCTAGGAATAGTTGCGGTAGAAGACTTGCACTTAGAACAACTTGATGTAAAGACTGCATTTCTCCATGGTGATTTGGAGGAGGAACTATATATGCAGCAACCAGAGGGCTATGAGGTCAAAGGTAAAGAGGAGATGGTTTGCAAACTGAAGAAAATCTTGTATGGCCTGAAACAAGCTCCATGTCAATGGTATAAGAAGTTTGATAGCTTCATGATGGAGCAAGGTTATATCAGATGCCATTCTGACCATTGTGTGTATACAAAGAAATTTGAGGATGGAAGTTATATTATCCTATGTTTGTATGTTGATGACATGCTAGTTGCAGGTAAAAACATGCAGGAAATAAAAGTACTCAAGAAGCAGCTAAGTGAATCCTTTGCTATGAAGGATTTGGGTGCAGCCAAACAAATCCTTGGTATGAGGATATCTCGGGATAGGAAGGAATGGAAGCTGACTTTATCTCAGGAAGAGTACATTAAGAAGGTCTTGGAGAGGTTTAATATGCAGGATGCTAAACCGGTTGGGACTCCTTTGGCAGGCCACTTCAAGTTATCAAAGGAGCAGTGTCCCAAGACAGAGCAGGAAAGAAACCAGATGTCAAAGGTACCTTACTCATCAGCAGTTGGAAGTTTGATGTATGCTATGGTGTGCACTAGGCCTGATATTGCCCATGCAGTGGGAGCTGTGAGTAGATTTATGAGTGATCCAGGTAAAGAGCATTGGCAAGCAGTAAAGTGGATCCTTCAGTATTTGAGAGGGACCATGGGGACAGTTTTGTGCTACAGTGGATCAGACACCACTTTACGTGGTTATGTAGATTTAGACATGGCTGGAGATATAGACAGCAGGAGGAGCACAACAGGTTATATTTACACTGTAGGTGGGACAGCAGTGAGCTAGATTTCACGACTACAGAAGCTAGTGGCTTTGTCAACCACGGAGGCTGAGTATGTTGCTGCCATAGAGGCAAGCAAAGAGATGATTTGGCTACAACAATTTCTTGAGGAGTTGGGGCATAAGTAGGAGGAATGTAAGCTATATAGTGATAGTCAGAGTGTTATACACCTAGCTAAGAACTCTACTTTCCACTCCAGGACGAAGCATATACAGTTGAGATATCACTTCATCAGGACAACTTTTGAGGAAGATAAGTTGAAGTTGGAGAAGATTCATACCAGTCAGAATCCTGCAGACATGATGACCAAGGTGGTCACAAGGGATAAACTAAAGCTATGTTCAGCTTTGGTTGGCCTTCGCAGATGACAGTGAAGGGTTGAGAAGCTTGCTCAGTGGAAATCAATCTCCAAGTGGGAGATTGTTATGTTTGTGGAGCCTATTTGCATGTTAGAATGTGGTACACCTTCTATGTGTTACACTCGGGTATTTTTACGGCGGTCCCGCTTGCCGGTGAGCGGGTCAGGGGGTTCGGGGGCGAAGCCCCCGAAGCAAATTTTCATGGGTGGTTTATTAACCCATGGGTAATGGGTAACCGTTATGGGCTATTTTTGGGCCCATGGTTTTTTTTTTTCGGTATTTTGCCCATTGTTTTGATACCCACGGTTTTTGCCCTTGGTTTTGATACCCACGGTTTTGTATCAAACTGCTTAAGTAGTTGTCTATTTATATGGTCTTATGCATATGATAGATGTACAAGTAAATGTATTGCAGATGTGTTTTGAATTTGGGTGTGAATTCTGTAGAGTTTGTTGAGCATAGCTCCAAACGGATCTGGGTATTGTATTGAGAGAGTGGAGGCTTGTAATAAAATATGAGTTAGTGATTCTTGATGGACATAGCCCAAATTGGGTGAACCACATTAAATCTTGTCTCTCTGTGTTGTGTTATTTATTCTACACTTTTATTTGAGATCTGTAATATTTTCTGCATATTAGTTTCTACTGTTACGATTCTATAAGGGATTATTCTGCATATTTTATCTCTTATTTCCTAACACTAATTTTAAAGCTTCTTGGGTGGTTCTGAGGGATTTCAGTCATCTCTGGACACAATGGAGCCCACCCTACAAACATTGTGTTGTGAGAAGGCTCTGGAATTTGGTAATGCCTCATATTATTTGGAGGATATGGAAAGATAGAAATGATATCATCTTTAGAAACAGTAAACAGAATTATAAGCTCAGTATTGGGAAAATTTCTAATGCTATTAAAGAGAATATTGCTAGATTTAAACCCCCCAAGAACAAGAGTTATCCAAAAAATGGAGAGCATATCTTGTCCCAATGGCAGATTGGAGCTGACAATATCTGAAATAATTTAGGTAATAATATTGATAAATCTTTGATACATTGGCATCCTCCTGATCTTAACTAGTATAAGTTGAACTTTGATGGGGCCTCTAAGGGTAACCCTGGAATTGCAGCAGGGGGAGGAGTGATCAGGGATCATAAAGGTAGTTTGGTGGCTGCTTATGTCGGTAAAATGGGAATACAAACTAATCATTTTGCTGAAGCATTATCTGCTTTATGGGGCCTTCGAATTACTCAAACTCATAATTTCCAAAATATCATTCTGGAAGGAGACTCGCTCAATATAATCAATCATCTTAATCGGTGTTCGCCCTCAAGTTGGAACATCAAAGAATTCATCTTGGAGTCCATAAGTATTTGCCAAAACTTCAATAATATTTAGATCAAGCATACTTACCGGGAGGGTAACAAGGTGGCAAATGCATTGGCTAACTATGGCATAAATGTTAATCACATTATTTGGGATAATAATGATCACATTCCTGAGCAGATTCAAAACAACATACAAGCGGATAATTATGGGCATATAAATTTGGGATAAGATTAATGAGAATTCAGAGTGGGTCTTTATGAATAAGACTTTCACACATGCAAATAAGTTTAAAACAACGCTTAAACAAATATTGACGGGCAATCAAGGTTATATAAACTATAATGATGATTTAAAGTGGATTTATCTAAAGATTAAAGCCACACATGTGGGAAATATTATGCCTATAACAGCTATTAAATAGTTTTTTATGGATTTTCAAGTCTGTGGTAAGGCTGATGATGATCTAGAGTAGATTTCAAAGGAGACTGATGCTCACGCATGCGAGATCTCACAGGTACAAAGCAACAATAACGTAGGCATTCGTGGGAAGTGCTATGACAGCAACATATACACTATTCATCATTCCCATAGTGTGAGAAAAAACAAAGAAAGGCGGGTTGGAAACTGTGGATACTATCGAATTACTCATAGGGATTTTGAAGCTTACACTATCAATCACTTAAGCCTGGTGAAAATGGGAGGAGCCCCTTGTCAGATCGAGCCCAGTGCGGACCCGAAGTGGAAAAATAATGAAGAGCTTTGGAATCTTCTCAACTAGGGACGCATCACTAATTTCATTGAGAAGATACAGGGTCACGACCAAAGCATTTCCATGTAATTTGAGAAGGACTGTAAAGACCGCAAAGTTGAATATGGATTACAGAAAATTTTTATCAATGAAGAGTTAATCGTCGAAGTTACTAGCCTTGGAATGGATGGGTACTGATTTTTCAATAAAAGGATTAACAGACCGGCTAAGGAGAGGAAATTTGTGGAGCGCAATGAGAAACTAGTTTTTGTCATGGTGGGTCTGCAAGTCAACTTTATCCCTCTACCTTTTGATGAGGTCACCCATATGATGGTGAGATACATCTCTTTAGAGGGGAGATTTGTCACAGTGCCTTTAAAGCATCTTGTGTTCCTCAATCACTTCCGTAGAAATTACACTGTATGCTTCCCTCATTATTTACTTAATTCTCTTGAGTGCTCCATCTTGGAGTTCCAAAAGCATGCTCGTGTGGTCCCTTTGCATCAAAATCTCATTTTCTTGTTGCATAAATTGTGTCTTCTTAAGCTCCCCGGCATTCCAACCTCCCCCATCTCTGTTCCTTCTTTTCCCACCACCGCTGCCGATACCACTCCTATCCCTATCACCACGGATGCTATCCCTTTGACTTCCTTCTCGGATCCCCTTGTCACCCCCCCACCTCTGCTCCCACCCCTTTCACCTCCACCTCGAATAGGCCTATAACTAGATCTTCTAAAAGGCTGAACTTGGATACCCCTATTTCAGGGAACGTGCCTTGGGACTTGGAGGTTTCTCATAATCTCCTATACATTAGCAGCACAAGTTCTCAGGAGACACATGTTGAGAGATCCACTAAAAGGCTGGAAGCTTTAGAAACTGACATGTTGTTGCTGAAAGAAGAAGTAAAAAACTTGTCTAAGCAACAAGGTAAGAGAATGAAGGAGGAGGAGGCTAATATTGACAACAATCAGGCTGAAGATATCTGCAAAAAATTTACTCCCTGGACAGCCGACTTGGAAAAACCAAGACTCGCCATGATCACAATATGGCTATATTTAGTGCAATTGAGGAGTTTATTAAGTAGCATGTTCGCTGCATCTCTAATCTCAGCGGAATACCAACAACTCTTTGGGGCACGGAAAAAGAAAGCAAACAAACCATTCAATAGCTAGATACAACTGACCCTACTCACATGATGGCATTGGCTATGTTCACCTCCTGACAGACTATCAAATCCAGAATTTCCAAAGCCGCCAAGAAGTAATTGTGGATCTGCGTTGTTCTTACTAACTTCTGTTGTGTTTTTTACTGTTTTTTGGCTTCTCTTCTGCAGTGTTCAAACTGGTTAGATGTTTTGGGGTAACTTCTCTTTGGTTACACTGGTTTTTTATGTCTTATCTGGATCTTGATCCTTCTTATAATTTTTTTCACTCCTATTCTGGCTTCTAGGCCCCCTTTTTGTATACAAGGGTATAGTCCCTTTCAAAAAACTATTTACCAATAATAATAATAAAAAGTTGTGGGAAAAGAAATACAACAAATAGGAACAAAGAGTTGGGAAAAATCCACCTAAGTATCTCATTAAGATTTTAGAAGAAGTTTCTTCTCCTTCAAAATCACCTTTTAAGGTGTTTTTAAATGAAGAACCTTTTTTGTGATTTATGCCTAGCAATTAATGCATTTCATTCAGAAGATTTTGTAGAAGTCTGTGTGGAAAAGTGGAAAAACTAATCTAAATCAGGAAAATGGAGAAAGAAATGTGATTTCCAGTGAAAATTTTCATCAGGAACCTAAAACTTCCAAATAAAATGAGGATCAAGAAGAAGATAAGATAAAAAATAAAGAAGAAAATATCTTTCCTTTGAAATCTACTGAGGAAAAAATTCTTACAGATTTGGGAGTATATTCTTAGATTGAAGGCAAGCTTGGAGAAGAAGGATAATTCGAAGAGGTTGTTCTTTGTTCAAGTTTGGAATAAAATAAGGAAAAAATTAGTGACAGGGAGAAAATAAAAACTAGAAGTTCAGTACTAAAATTAGATCAGGAAAAAGTAGAATGTGGAAAGCAAAACTTAAAAAAGGTGAAATCTCCAATAAAGAGAGAAGGGAAATAACAACTTGTCAGGATATATAAGTAGGTAAGAAAAATTCTTTAGATTTAAGTTTTTCTGCTTTAGTTCTCAAGGTAAGAAATGAAGATCATATCTTGGAATGTTAGGGGTTTAAATAACCCAAATAATAAAGGAAAATGAGTACTTTTAGGAAAAGTCATAAACCTAATATTATGATAATTTAAGAAACTAAAATGATTAAAGAGAGATTCAATGATGTTATGAATAATTTTTTTTATAGAGATGAGAATGGATTTTTTAGTTCTATAAGTTCTTCTAGATGTTTCACCACTCTCTATAACCAGAATGTCTTAGAAGGTTTTTTTTGTCTTCTTCTTCCTGTCCTTTGCCTATTGTCTTTAAATATAATGGTCATGATCACTCTTGGATTGTTTCGAACATCTATGCTCACAATTCCATTGTTTAAAGAAGGGATTTATGGGAAGATATTTTAGTTTTCAGATCCAAATTTAAAGATATGTACTAGTTAATAGGAGAAGATTTCAATACTCCCCTTTCTCCTGTTGAAAAAAGGTGGTTTGTGTAGATATAGTGAGAGTATGGAGGAATTTCTAGAATTTTTAGCTGATGGTGGGTTGGTGGATACAAAGCTTAGTGGGAAAAATTTTACTTGGTCCAAGCAAAGGATAGGGGATAATATTATTCAAATTAAGAATGACAATTCTTTTACCAACTATGATTGGTTTTCTTCATTTTATGGGTCTTTTACAAAAATACCTATAACAGGATTAGATCATAGCCCTATATGTTTCAATTATGTTATTTCAAATGATAATAGAGCCACACAATTTTAGATTCTACAAAATGTGGCTTCACCATCATGATATTTTTGAGTTAATTAAATTAATATTGTGGCAAGATGATGCTAGAGGATATTTTATGTATAGACTCATGGAAAAAATAAAAGATGTTAAATCCAAGATTAAATTTTGGAATAAGGAGTCATTTGGAAACATTATCTCTAAAAAATAGAGATATTTAAGGAACTAAATATTTTTTAAGATCAAATGGAAATCTCTTTTTTGGATTAAGAGATGAAAGAAAATGAAAATTTCTTCTTTCAAAATTCCATTCTCTTAAAGCCAAGGAGGAATATAACTAGAAACAAAATTATAGAGTTTCATGGCTCAAAGAGGGAGACATATATACCAAATTTTTTTCACTTGAATACCTCCATTCAAAAAAATAGTAAAAAAATTATCGAAATTTTGGGTAGGAATGGTTCTAAAATCCAAGAAAAAGGTGAGATAACAGCTAAATTTATTAATTTTTTCTCTGATCTCCTTTCATAATCTCAAGTTCTAAATCCTAGTATAGATAACAATATGGAAAACCTATTTAGGAATATCATTTTTGAAATTGAGAATATTGGTCTTATTAAGGTTCCTTCACTGGAGGAAATTAAAGTGGTGATTCTTTACTTGGAAAGTGATAAATCTCCAGGACCAGATGGTTTTGTGTCTTTTATCTTTTAGACATGTTGGGATATTATTCATGTAGATGTTGAATCTGAAATAAAAAACCTCTTTTTTCTATGGAAAAATATTAAAAGAGGTTAATAAGAATTTTATCTCTTATCCCTAAAAACCTAGAGTAGAAAATATGTCTAATTTTAGACCCATCAATTTTTGTAACACTATTTACAAGATACTTACTAAAATTCTATCTTTCTGAATGAAGAGTCTATTGGAGAATTTCATTTTCCCTAATCAATGGGACTTTGTGATAGGAATAAATATCTTGGATATTATTATAACTACCCTGAACTTATACATTCAATGGATAATTCTAAAAGAGGAGCTATGTTAGTGAAATTTGATATAAATAAAGCTTATTACCATGTCTCTTTTAGATTTCTCTGTATCATTTTAGTTTGTTTGGGGTTTTCTGAACACTTTATTAAGTTGGTGATGGAATGTATCTCCACCCCTAAATATTCTATTTTCATAAACAAAAAACATAAAGGTTTGTTATCAGTAAGGAGAGTTTTGAGGAAAGGAGATGCTTTGTCTCCTTTTCTCTATATTGTAGTGGATAATACTCTATTTATATACTTTTTGCTAACCAAAAGTCAGAATGAAAATTTAAAAGTATTGATTATTTGTAATGGGTTAGAACCATGCTATCTCTCCAAAAATTTGTTGATGATACTTTTCTCTTGGGAAGATGTATCTGTAATAGAAACTCAAGCTTGTAAAGACATCCTTCAAGATTATGCTGAAGTTACTAAGATAACTCATAAGTATAGAATAAATTCTTTATTTTCTTCTTGAATGTTGAACAGGAGGTTTAGAGGAGAATCTCTTATACTATAGATTGTCCTATATAATTTCTCATTGGTGTTTATTTATGTATTCCTCTTTTTAAAGGGTAGAATATAGATTGAAATGTTGGAATCATATTATTAATAGATTTCAGAAGAAGTTGGCATCATGGAAAGGTTCCATTCTTTCCCAAGAAGGTAAACTTTAACTCCTCCAAATTTCCTTATAAAGTTTAGTTTTTTATTTAATGTCTAATTTTAAGATTCCTTGGTAAAATAAGGATTATCATTTTTCAAATTTATAGAAGGTTTCTTTGGTCTGTGGTTGAAAGAAATGGATAAAATCCCTTTAGTAGCTTGGGATAAAGTCACTCAGCCTAAATATGTTGGACAGCCTGGGTATTAATGATATAAAAGGTACTGAACCAAGATATCTTGTAAAAATCATGTTACAGATTAACGAAGGCGGATGGCTTTTGGGTGAGGAGTCTTAAATCTAAATATCTCAATAATATATAAAAATCACGAATTTTTCTTGTTGTCCTCGGAAACATCTTCCTGGTTGGGTCAACTTTTTGAAATGATCTTCTTAAATGTAAAACCCTCCTCCAAAAGGGGAACCAAGTGGGACTATGGGATATGCCTCTAAAATTAATTTTTTGGGATGAATGGTGGTTTAAGGAAGCCACTTTAATTATTCAAAAATCTTGAGGCTTTCCTATCTTTATTTTTTCAAGGATTGTCATTGGGATATATTTAAAGGATTATTATAAAAAGGAGAACTTTAGTTGGTCTTGGAATAAAATTCATTTTTTGAATGGGAATGTTGAGGATAAAGAAGAATTTAAATCCTTAAACATTGAAAAAGGAAGTTTGTCATATTACCTCTATTCCCAAGGATGATTCTATTGTTTTTGATTTATCTAATGATGTATTTTACTTTGTTAAGTTTTTTTATTTTGTTGCCTATTAGTTTACTCTTGACAACGCTTTTTGGAAGGAAGTGTGGGATAAGGTCTTGATCCCAAAAGTTAATGTTTTTCTTCGGTTAGTTCATTAAAAATAAATTTCTCAAAATTGATAATCTACAGCTTAAAGGAATGACTATTCCTAGTAATTGTATCCTATGTGAAAGAAATAATGAAACAATTTATCATGTTTTTAAAGATTGCTCCTTTTCTCAAAATTTTCTTGGCTTGGTTCTTAATTTTTTTAATGTGGCATGGAATTTTCTAGAGTCTTTTTTTGGTTTTTTTAATCAATGGAAATATCCTTTCTCTTCCTATTGTCTTAGCATAATTTAGAAGATAGCTTTTCCTCATGTTTTGTGGGGAATCTAGTTAGAAATAAATAGTAGAATTTTAAAAGACAAGCACAATTATGTAAAAAGGGTTAGAAGTAGAGTGTTGTTAGCTATTGGAAAAAATATTTTGGCTGTGAAATTTAAAGAAAAAGGAGATATCTTTCCTCATGAGAAGCACCCTAATCCAATATCTTGGTTTGCTCAACAATTTGAGTCATCAACATAATTTGAAAGTGTCTTTAATATGTTCTATTAAATGGGTCAAACCTACATTAAATTGGTATAAAATCAACTTTGATAGAGATTCAAAAGGTAACCCATGGTTAACTGGGGTGCGATGGCATTATTAGAAATAGCTTGAGTAAAGATTATGGTGGCATATGAAGGTCATTTGGGTTATAAATATTATGATGTTCTTGAAGCTTCAGTCAAATTTTTGGGGATTATCTATGTTCGTTTCTATAAACATTCAAAATCTTCAATTTGAAGGGGATTCCCTTTATACTATTCAATCTAATGAGGAAGGAGATAGGTATTAGTTAAAATAGTTAAAAACATTATGGAATATATTCACATAAATTATTACTTAGGTTTGAGGACATAAGTATTAACCACATCTTCCGCGAAGGAAATCAATGTGTAATTTTTTTTTATCAAACTATGGGGTTAATCATCATTCTTAGTCTGCATGGAAAAGTGAGGAATCATTACTTACATGAGATTTAAGGTTAATAAATGAAGAAAGATAACTTTCATATCTCAATCACAAGGTAGATTTGGGAGTTAATGCCATGATTATTTTTCCTTTCAAGCGTGCGAGGTTTTTGGACATTTGGCCTACGAATGGGTTCATAGGTTTCATTCATACTTTGGTTGTGATTTATTTTTTGGAGATTATTGTAGTTTTGGTTCAAATATGGGTGTAGAATACGTGCAAGTTGAGCCATCACTTGTCTGTATTGGTTTGTAGATAGAAAAAACTATTTGCGAAATTATAAACAAAGGGAGTGTTAGTAATTACTTATTTAAGTTTAAAGATAGTGATTCGGACCTTTCTGTAGAGTTTCACTACCACTTGGGATAATTGAGTGATGACCATTAGAAGTGTTTAGGTTGCATGTTACAAATGAATTCATCTCTAAGGTATTGCCGGCATGTTGACTGATGGCCTCAAGATTTTTAAAGATAGATTGAGGAGGATGGAATAACTAGAAAACTTCTTTCCCAGTCGATGAAATTATCTTATTCATGGAGGATGGTATTGTATTGGGTCACACTTCCTAGTAGGTTGCTGGAGATTTTATTTCACGTAATGAAATATATCACCCTAGATGGTAAGTTTCTGTAAATTACATACCCACCATTTCTCTTTGTTCGAATCATTCTTTGACATAATAAAAGGATGAGCATTTCCTTTTATCTATTTTGTTCCTTGAATAAATTTAGTTTTAGACTTCAAAGATGAAAAATTTGTTCCCTACTCCATCAAGGGCTTATTCTCCTATTGGTGAAAGTTAGTTCCCCTATTTTAGATCCTATAGATTTATTCTCTAATGAGGATAGTGGTTCTAATGAAGATACAGAGGATTTTATCCACCTTTATAAAAGAGTTATGTTTTTAAATAATAAGCATAACAGGGATAGGGATTATAAAGAGGATTTTCTCTTCAAATTTTAGAAGGTGGGTATGGTTTAGGTATCAATTTAGAGAACAAGATGCAGAATGATCTTTATGAATTTGTTTTCCAAAAAAAATATTATTTTAAATATAATATGGCCTCTCTTAATGAAGATAATAATAATTTATTAACAATGGTAAAGAGGTTAAAGGTTGAGGTTACTATGCACGGGTAGAGACTTGATGTGATACATGATAATAGGGTTGAGGATATGGTCAAGGGTAAAAAAATTGAATATTTTTCTCAGTAGATTAGATTAGGATGTTAAGATTTTTCTTTAGCATTAAACTAATAATGATGGACCAAGCTTTAGGACTAGGCTAAAAACCCTTTAGAATATATTTTTATTAACTTTGTGTAGTTTTATTCTTTTTTGTTTCTATTTTTTAATGGTTTTTCTCTGAACCTATTTTCAAAATAATTTTCTTCTATTTGGTCTTGATTTATTTCCATTTTGAATTTTTATGGTGTTTCTAGACCTTATGTAATCTTCATTGAATATATTTTTTAATGGCCCTTAGAGCCTATCTAATTATTACCAATAAAAAAACATAGTAAGGAAGGGAAAGAATAGGAGCACCCATTTTTCATTGCAATAGAAAAGAAGGAATACAAATGTAGATGCAGTGACAACCTTTGTAAAGCTTGCATGGAATTAAAATCAGGAATTGTAAAAGCAATTATTGCACAAATATTTTACACCACTTTTTTTCATTTAACAAAATTACTAATACAGATATGGGGCTTGAATTAAGCACTCAATAATAATTGTAAGAAAAGAAACCACATAAATATCTTATCACAGATTAATTTCCCAGAGTTAATATTATAAACTATCCTTTTCTCCAAAATAAGATGAAATGGATGCAAGGTCTTTGTTTAACCAAATATGGAAAAATTCAATATGGATTTTTTATTAAAAATTTTGTCATTAACAATACTTTTTGGACTATTCTTATTATTGTATGCATGATACAAAGGTATATGTAAAATACATTCTACAACCATGGATTTTTTTCCTGAATTTTCCCTACAAATATATGAAGCTCTCAATATACAGACTTAAAACCTCTTTGAATATAACAAGATAACAATATGATATGCATTAGTAGACATGGGAAATGGACAACCAAACAGTCTTCTTTTTACTGTTTTTTTGGTTGCTTCCGTGCATGCTTGCACTCAATACATGACACACAAATTATGAGTTTTATATGTAAGAGAATGAGAAAAAACTATTTCCAAGGAATTCACATACATATATGAGACCCTTTGATATGAAAAACTAAAAAATAAAAAGAAAGAAAAAACATGCAAATGTATTTCAAGAAAAGGAAGAGTTAATGCCAAAAGATTTTTTTTTAACATTGCTTTCATGTATAATGGAAAGGATTTTGTAAAATACAATATTGTAAAATCATGGATTATTTTCTACTACATTTTGCTAGAAAATATGAAGTTTTGTAGATACGAATTTTAACTTCTTAGTATACAAAAAACAACATATGTAATGTATTAGCGAACATGGAAAAGGACCAACTCTACAATATTTTTTTGATGAATTTTTTTATTACCTCCATGTGGTATTTTTCTAGCATGATTCTTTGTCTCCTTTGCATATTTTGAGTTATTGATTGGAATTATCATCTTCTTCAATTTGTGTGGAGGTTGATATATTTGCATATCTTCCATAGAATCAAAAGCTTAACCAAGGCCTTTAGAATGTGGGAAAATAATGTGAAACTTTGAAAGGAAATTAACACATGTATATGGAAAACACAAACGAGCCTTCATTATTTCTATAATATTTGTTTTCACGAGTATACTCTATCTACAATGTAAAAAATTAACAACAAATTGTTTCATTTTAAATTCTTCTTCCCTTTGAAAGTGTGGCGTTGTCAAATTCCCTCTTAATAGAGGATTGAGAATGGTGTTGCTAGTTTTCATTGATGAAAAATAAGGATGCAACTAAATAGGAAAACAACATAAAGATATGTATGAAATGTATATTAATTTTGTGTGAAACAACGTGAGAAAAATACAATGAACACACAAATAATGTCAACTATAATGAAGAAAAAAGAATCCATTTAAGAAGCCTCATATGGCTGGAGGGGAGAAGGATACAAAAGGGAATGAGGAAGGGGTGTTTTTTTTTTGTGAACATCTTTAAAAACCTTCTTGCAACAAATTATACCGCCAAACTTGGGGTGTATCAATGTGGCCTCATAAGGGGACAAGACCCCTTATCACATAACAATTCATGGCTTTGACAAAGGCACATACCCTCACATACCGGGAAAAAAGAACAACATTAGGAAATCAACTTCGTTTCTCCTTATATATTTAAACTTAATTATACAAAGCAACATAAAGTGTAAAAAGTTTATGTAAAATAGTCACTAATAAAAAATGCATAATTTATATAAAAATAAGAAAAGTGAGGAATAAATATAGCTTTCAACAACTACTAAATTATTAATGTTATAAAAATTTTAAATGGAAATTACCATTTAAAATACACATAATTTTAGATGAAAGAGATAATATTGAAATCATATGCATGATATAATAATTTTATCACCATATAAACCATAACAAATCAAAAACAAGTATTTCACCATCAAAACTACAAAGTGTATAGGGATGAAAATACAAAACAATGCTTCTTAGCACACATGTTGAATATTAATATCAAAAGGATTTAAGATTGATACCTCTTTGCTACAAAAATGAAGCAATACAACTCTTTTCCCTATGACATCAAAAGATGGCGAAAATGTGTTTTAAAACAACTAGCCATGAAATGAGGAAGATTGTCAAAAATGGAGATATCAGAATAAGATGAAACAAAAAAGGAGTTAATTTTGTAAGTAAATTGAAATATAGGAGGAGGCAGCAAACTTGCATTTACCACTGTTGTTTTGATATTTTGTAAATAGATTAACATAAGAACAAATAAAACTATTGGAATATTTGAAATTATAATATGCATTTCTCTTAAGAAATATATAAGAAACAAAAGGAAAAACTATTTTGATGCCAAAAGTTGTAACTACATCTAACAAGAGCTCTATTAAACACATAAATTCCAATAACTTATATATATATATATATATATATATATATATATATATATCCATACAAAACTTGGGAAAATAATTAAATGTCTATCCATCCACTTTGATAGTTCAAACTACAAACAATGTACAACTCTATAATGATACAAGTTACTAGTTTATTTTTGTAAATGTTTGACATGGAACAAACATGGTAGACCTCCTTAAGCTTAAATTATTTTAATCTTATTAGAAACATATAAATAAATAATATTAATTAAAAATAATTAGGTAGCCTCTAACCTCCTCATATCCTCGTGATCCTATTTGTTGCATTATGTTTAATTAGCTTGAGGTTATAGTGGGATTTTTGAAATCCATTTCAATTGTACAAACTGAGTCTATAGAATATTAAAAAATAGTAAACAAAAATTTACATTTAATAATTAATCATTTTAATTGTTTAGATGGATAAATATTAGAACTAAATATTAATATTTGACTATACTAATTGCAGATAATATTAATTGAACATAAACAAAGAACAAAAGCATCAAAATATGAATTTAAATTAATGTTTAGATGAACTGGAAACATTAACGAATGTAAAGAAAATGGCAACATTAATTATTATAGAAAAAAATCAACATAAAATGGAAGCACTAACCAATGGAAAGTAAATGCCAACATAAGTGCTTGAAGACGCTGAAAACAAAAATTTCTCAAGTTGCCAATGTTAACAAAATATGTTAAATGAGAAATTACAAATTTGGGATTGTGCTAGAGAAATTGAAAGTAGTTTCTATATCATGCTGTGAACAATATACATGAAATAAGAAAAGAGAAACTAATTTTATGTCCACAAATGACCAATGGGATTCAAAAGTACCACATATATTAGCTGATTCAAAATGCAAAAAGGGAACAACCAAAGATGGCGAAGACAAACCAAATACACCTCGGTACATACAAATCCATGTAATGCAAAAAAAAATGTCAAAAGATTGGAATAGGTATCCAATATTGCACACTAGTCTCTAATATGATATTAGTAAAGTATTTGTAACTAAATATTTGCTAGAAAGGCCTTCGGTGATTTCAAAAAAGTGAGAATTCCCAGCTATGAAAGGCTAGGTTAAATACATTGTATTTAATTACAATCCAATGAGAGAAGAACAAAAAACATAATAGCATATAAAAAATATACATGGATTTTTAATTAATTCTCATATAATATTCCTAAAAATATTTTGAGCACTATCAAACTTTTTTTTAAAAGGGTTTTTCTAAAACACAAGTATAATTTATAGAATTTTTTTTTTATTGATCTCCCCTTTGTCTATCCTTCATGATGTCAATGGTATCATATGCACTATCTAAATTGTAAACAAGTGTGGGACCACAAAATGCCAGGCCGACCTTCCTCATAAGTGTCTATAAAAAAGATCCACAATTCTTTGGTAAGGGTCAACAAGGCAAAAATAAATTTTCATTTTGCAAGCGATTAAGAATATAAAGGGTTAACCTTAAGCCTCAATAATAGTGTGATGGGTTAATTAGTTCACCTATTGTTAAAGATGTACTGGGAGGGAAGCTTAAAATATAAACTAAAACATAAAGAAATCGACTAATACTATACACATTGTTCACTACTCCAAATATATTTCTTTATTCATTCGAAATAAGTGTTACATATACCTTTCACATCCATCTCACACAATCTCATTGCATCATTTATTTATTCTTTCTACTCTCTCTATTCACCTTATTCTCCTTATCATTATCATTGCATATTTATTACACTACTTTAAATCCCTATGATATGATCATGATGATTATGATCTATTACATTGAATTACAATAAGTATCTTACTATGCTAATTTTCCAAAAGTCACCTCTTTTGGTTGTGACTCTGTCGACTCATCCTGTGTTATGTTTTGTTCTTTCAGTGGCTTATGGTAGGCTTCTATGGATCTTTATAGTGTTTGGTGGACTTTACAATGTTCTCTGGATTTTGCAAAGTTTTGTGGCTTTTGTAGATTCTTGCGGCTTATTATTTATTTCTTCCATGTTCTCTAAAAAACGATAAGAACCCTATCAACATCATACCCAGAATTCAAACATTGTCTCATCCTCAAGGCAACCCAATGATGAATAACCTTGTCAATTTATTGTTACTTTTATTTGGGTTATTTGTGAGTTCCACTTTCATATTTCTTGAAGTCCTTTTCTACTATCAATTTAGCCTTGGAAAGAAAAAGTATCAACTTACTAGAACTTAAATGTATGACATAGGGATATTTTCCCTCACTTGACTGGATTTACAGGACGTAATGGATTCCCACAAATACTCTTTATGATTTTATGGATTCGTGCTTGGAACGTACTTTAAATATTTGGTTGTGATTTTGGTTTCAAATGTACACCATGCTGAGAGATGTTATTTGATTTATTCTACCCATGTTTGTATTTTAGTATTAGCGTGGATTATGAGACCTATCTTTTTCGGTGGTTGCTTTGATTAGATGTGTGTATATATTTTCCACGCTGTTGCAAGCTCCTGTTACATCCTTGTGATGGATCTGACTATATTCCTCCATATCCACAGTTTTCCTAGCCCTCTATTATTTTATGTGGTTTTTATCAGTAAAGTATGCTCGTTTTTGTCTTTATTTTCCTTCTGTGTATATGGTGACATCATACTCCATAAATTATTCATTTAGTTGTGTTTCTAAGTTATCTAACTCTGCTTTCTCTTGTTGAGTGTGTCTTGGAAAACCCATGGCATAAACAATATATGTAGTTGCATTTTTTTTATGACTTTTCAATTTCTATGTGTTGTTGTTGGTTCTATTTGGTTTGGGTTTATATGATTTGTGCCTTATATTCATCCACTGCTTCAGTGCAAATATTTTTCTTTATAATCTCATCCAAAATAGAGTTTTCTTCTAGTATTTGCTTTAATGTTTTCTCTACTTCTGTCTCAACCAGGAGTGTGGGATCTACACTGATTAGGGGTTTTGAAAACCTCATGGAGTTTACCATTGTATTCATTGTCTCCTCTAAGTCCAAACATTTTTGCATCCAAACTCGTTTAGCACTTTATCCCAAGAGTGTGTTATATGTAGATTTCTGCATGGGTGTGAGTTTTTCTAGGTGTACTATGTACCCTTCTTTGGTTTGTTCCATGACCCCATGATGTAGTTGGAGGGTTTGTGCCTCTTTTCATTTTTGTAATGCTTGTTTGATTAATACTAGTGAATCCCGCAGAGGCTCAGTTTGGGTGGAACCTTGGGATACCAATAGTGTATCCGTGCATGAAGTACTTAACATTATAACTTTTTCCCCTTGTTCATGTTGTATTCTTTCTTTGTCTTCATTTTTTTTTTCTCTTCCTCTATTTCTCTTTGTTTATCCTGCTCCTCCTTTTTCTTATTTTCTTATTCCTGTTTTTGTTTCTCCTTATTTTTTTATTTATTTTTCTCTTCTTCTCTCTTTCTTTCTTCATCTTCTTTATTCTTCTTTTCTCATCACTTCTTATTTTCTCATTCTCTTCTTCTTTATCTTCTCTTCTTATTTCTTCTTCTTCTCATCATTCTTGTTTTTCTCCTCTTTCTATTTTGCATTCTTCTCTTCTTCTTATTTCTTCTATTCCTATTCATTTATCCTTATAATTTTTATTCATCTTCATTCTTTTTCTCTTTATTTCCTTATCTTTCCTCTTCTTCCTTATTATTATTCTCTTCTTCCTCTTCCTATTTTTTTTATTAATTTTCACCTTTTCTTTATCTTTTGTTCATGTCCTCATCCTCTTTCCTTTTCTTTTCATATCTTCTCCCCCTCTAACTCTTTTTACTTTTCCACTTTTTCCTTTTCTTCCTCGTTATCTGTTTTGTAGTAATTTTTTGACTTGTCACCCTTACTTGTCTTCTAATCAATTGTTTGTTTCTCTATTATATATTTCTTGTTTTTCTTTTTGTTGTCGTGTTATGTATATTTTCATTAGTTCATGTATTTCCTTTATGTGGTTTGTGTCCACAATTGTATCCTTTTTTGTTATTACTTATATTGTTTAAGCTCTCCTTAAAAATATTCTAGTAAATTTTTTTAATCAATGTATATCTATTTTTCTATCTCCTTTAGTAAGGAGTGTGGAGAGGTGATGGATGATATCTTCTCCTACTAGTCAAAACCTTTTTAAGTAGGGAAGGATTTATTCCAATATGGAAATTTTTCTGTGTGGCGGAATTGGCTTTAAATTGTTGGGATACTTGTGATATACCTCTGCGGTCAAGACAACTATTATAGAATTTATATGTAAACCTTGTAAGTTGTGACTCTTCTGGGGGTTAAATTTCCCCCTTTCAACTCTAGATCGTGATATCTTCTTCTTGCTTTTTCTATTATGGGGGGGGGTGTTTATTTCTTGTTCTGGTCCTTCAATTATCTGATTCTAAGATTTCCATAGCATCCTCACCTAAGTACTCTTGGTTTTTCACTTGATTGTTATTGTAAGCACCAATTTACTTGAAACCCCAGCTTTCTGCCCTCTTAGTTTGGGGTTAGTGGAGGAGGTTTTTGTACTCAAGTTATGGATTTCTTCCTCTTATATACCTTTAAACCTATTTTATTTTGGGTCATATTTTTTTCCTTCTTTCTTACCATATAAGTTTTTCTAATGGCATTTAGGATTATTCTCCCTCTTGAGTGAATTATTCAAGGTATATTTTGTCTAAATTCCTCCCATGTTTCAGTAATTGCATCATCAATGTTTGGTGTCACTAATTTCTTGTTATCAACTAAGATGATTATCTGATTACCTCAATTGTGGTTTCCATAAGCTCATTTGATGCTTTTGTATGGTAATGGGAAAATGTGCTGCAATCTTTGGGATGAAGGGTTGAAGGAGTGTATAGTCAATATCTGTTATGAATATACACTTCCCTTCTTATATTTGGCTACTGTCTTGTTATGAAATCCTAGAATTACTTGCAACCAAACTTTTGGATGCTCTCTATGTCAACCCAATCAGTGAAGAAATTCTATTCTACTTGATGACACATGGTATTCATATGTTCAAGTATTTATGTTCTGTTATGGGTATGTTTTTTTCACACTGAACTTGATTTCCCTATTTTACTAGGTAGGGTATTAGTGATATACATGGATAAAAATAGGAGGAGTGAACCATAACATAAAGTGTATTTACCATCCTTAGTATTTCTTTTATTTTCATGGAACTCGGGCTCATAAGACACCTCACATGGGTTATAATTATATTATGCTCATGATCATTTCTAATTATATTATGTACACTTGTGGCATGGGCACCATCTTCCCTATTAGTATAATAAAATTTCAAAGAAATGGATTTAGCATGCATACCTTAAAATATTTCTTCTTGATTTATCCAATTTTTAGTTCCCTTTTGGACGTTATAACTCATCATCAACCACATAGTTTGATTGCATAGGGGTACTTTATTCTTTTCATAATAATGAGAACCCTTTTTCCTATAGTCTTGTTACTCTTTCTATCATAAGTTGTGTTTATTTTATATGGTTGATATAAGTAAAAGAAATCATTTTGTACATATTAGTGAGGAGAATCATAAAGGTATTATCAGCCATTGAAAATTAAGGGTCCACTGCTCTATGCATCTAATTTGACGTCCTTGATTACCTTTCACATTAGTTTTTTTACTCCATTGTTCTCATTTTCTTCATTATTTCTAGAGAAGTAGTTGTTGATCAAGCATCAAGCCATAGGTGTGGTCATATTCCAGAAATAATTTAATGGATATATTTTTGTGTTTTGTTGGTATGCGTGACCTTGAATGGGAAATGGGACAAATCTCCTGCATAGGGTCTGCGAGCATATGATTTTAATGCATGATTCTTCTGGAATTTAGGCTTATGGGATGTTCTTATTATGTAATAATGGTGAGGGTAGACATTTTACCTAATGATCTTATTCTATTTGTCTTGTGCCTTGAGCCCACTTTTCTCTATCTTTTCTTCTTCATCTCACCCTCTTGTCCTCGGTGTCTCTTTTTTGTAAGTGTGAGCTATATTGTTTATGGGATTTCCCATTTTATATTGTTTGTGTTCACCTATCTACATTTATTTATTTATCCGTGGTTATGTTTTTAACTTACTCTTGACCCACATATGTCTTAGGTTATCATTCTCCTTTTGTGGTTGTTATCTTCTTTGTTCCATAGGTTTCTCTTTCTTCTGCATATATTTGTTTCTGCCTTTGTTTTTTTTTTCCTTTTCTTTCCTTTATACATATTTTCTTATGGACCTTATTATGTATTTTCCTCATTCCCATAGGGTTTTCTCCCCTCATTCATTCCACATATGTTTATCTTCCTTGATTCCATGTGTTTTCCTCTTTGTTCATTCCATGGCTTCGTCTCTATCCTTCATTTTGAAGTTTTTTCTCATCCTTAATTCCATGGTTTTTTCTCATTTGTCATTCCGTGGATTTTTCACATTCTCCATTCCACGAGTTTGTTTCTTCCTTTGTTCTATGGATTTCCTCATGGTTTTATTATTAACTTTAATTTGCGGGTTTCTTTGTTCCACAAATTTTTATTTTTTCATTCTTTTTTGTTTTTTATTTCTTCCTTGCTTTATTTTCTTTATTTTATTTTATTTATTTTCTACTCTTTTTCTTACTTCTTTTAGCTCTCTTCCGTTTTAATTTTTTTGGTAGAGAGAGGGTAAATGGAGTAAAGAAGGGAAGAAGGATTTTGATTCAATCAAAAGTGCTATTGTAAAGCACCCACTTTTGTTACCTTAGATTTCAACAAAAAGTTCATTATGTATTGATATGTGTCAGAGCATACCATTTCAACTAACATCATTCAAGAAAATGATGATAAATTTCAGTCACCCATTACATTCATGAATGCTCCTTTGAATGTATATGAGCTTAACTATTCAAAATATGAGAAGAATGCCTATGTGGTGGTCAGAGATTTGAAGAAATTTAGGTTTTACCTCTTGAACTCACATACCATTGTCATGGTCCCTAGGCCAGCTGTTAAATCATTTTGATGTAGAAATATCCCAGTACGAAGAGAGGGAATCAGGTATAAAAATTACAATAATATGACCTTGACATTAACCCTTCAAAATTGGTACAAAGAAATGACTTATATGAACTCCTTTCATGAGTAGAATGGGAAGATTGTTCTAACTATTACAAGTTCTTGATCACGTACCTTCCTCTCATTCTCCTTGTAAGGACCACCAATCCTTGGTACTTAGACATAGAATATTTTATGACATACAATTATTGCCCAATGGACTAGATTACAAGAAAAGGTGTACTTTCTATCTCAAATAAGAAAAATATGTTATTTGGGAGAACATACTATATATGAAAGGACTAGATGGCACCTTCCTAACTTATATTGAGGAAGAATAAAAGAAGAATATTTTCAAGGCATACCGTGATCAATCATGTGCAGGTCATTTCTCAAAAATGGTAACAACCCAAAAAAATTTGAGAGGTGGTTGTTATTTTCCTATCCTCTTCCAGGATACATAAAAATGGGTGGGGAAATGTGATCCATGCTATCAATTTGTAGGGAATCTAAGTCTTTCTACTTTACCTCTTAGTCTCATGATCATTGAGGAACCCTTCCAATAGTGGGGTTTGGATTTCATTGGTGTATTAAACCTGCACTCCAATGTAGGTCATATACATGTCCTCATCATTACAAATTATTACATAAAGTGGGTAGAAGATATGCCAACCAAGTATGTCAGATTTAGGGTACAAAACAAAATAGTAGCTGAAAATTCTACTTACTTATCTTCTAGTGAACTGATAGAATTTTTATACCACCATCATTATCTCAATCTACTGATTTTTACCCGTAAGGAAATGGCCAAGTGGATTATAGTAACAAAAATATTGTTACTATTATTCGAAAGCTAGTGCATTCCAATGAAAGGGATTGACGTAAGAAACTATATGATGCATTGTGGGTTGATCGAATAATGCCCAAGAAGGCCATCATTATTTCTCCTTTCCAACTGCTATATAGACTCGAAGCTTAAATCCCAATATCTCTAGAGATACACGCCTTACAACTAGCGAAGGCAATAGAAAATGAAGAATACTCATATGATCTTGACAAGAGGATTTTATACTTAGAGAAATTGAAGGAAGATAGGAAATTAGCAGTTGTCATGCTAAGATGACACAAATCAAAAGTGAAGAGAAATTTTTATCAAAATAAAAAATATAGAAAATTTTAGATTGGATATCTTTTCCTACTCTAGGACAAGAGGAGAGATCCTAAAGGAATCCCTGGAAATTTTCAATCTATTTGGCTTGGCCCTTTCAAGATCAGGCATTTATGTGGATAAAACACATACTACCTTGCTTACTTTGAATGGACCACATTGGATTTACCTTGTAGTGGGAAACATCTGGATCTCTACAAGTATTGATGTTGGTTATCCCAAAACATGTAGTATAATTTCCTTTCTGTTGAGTATTTCCCTTTCTTGTTGTGTGCTTTTTCATTTTTACCTTGTGTGTGTGTGTGTTGTTTGTATTAGTTGGTGAAGGAATAACTATATTTCCCAATTGTCAAAGCACTAGTCTACTTTCCAAGAGAGTTATAAGGTATTCCATTTCCCCTTATAGTTCAATGTACCCAAGCTAGAGCCAAATGTTGTCATGATAAATCTCTAGCATGTAAAATTGAAAGTTTTGGCCATGAAAGTTAAGCCCCCACTTGAAAATTTGCCCTCTCAGTTACTGTGAACCCTTCCTCTAGCTAACTAGTCCTCAGTTTCACCCTCATTATGGCTCATAGGAACATGATAATAATATTTTCAAGTGTGTTTAATGTGTAAGGATATATGCCCAAAGTGATTGATGAAGTCACTAAGATTCAAGGAAGAACAAATGCCACAGAGGCCTAGAAAGGGCCATTTTGAAACTGTTAAACACCCTCTGGAATCTTACATGGAAGATTCAAATCATCTGAGAGTTTTATAGGAGAACATTGAAGTCATCCAAGACAATTTACAAAAAATTTGTGGAACAAATTGATGTCAGGAATCAAGCAAGCAAGATCAAGTCATTTTGGGTACAAGGAATGAAGGATCCAATAGTAAAAGCCAACTTGTATGGATGATTGTGGGAGTTTATGAGAAAAATTGGAGGTAAAAATAATCAATGGAAATATCTTGGAACCCTCTACATGTTGGATACATACCTTTTGTTCCAAAATCTAAAAATCTTCTGTGACAATCTAGAACACTACAACTGCCCCTTTGAGTCAAAAATGGAATAAGCCCTAAAAATTAAATTTGGGTGGAATCAAATCTTAATAATAGATGGTATGGTCTCAAAATATGATTTGGAGTCAAAATGATATAAATTTTGACCCCAAAACACTCTTACATGCTCCGGGGCAGAAAATGAACTCTCCATGTCCATATTTGCACTCGATAGGTGACATCAACATTCTAAAACCCATTTGGCACACATTTTCACTCTTGGTGTCCCATTGGATTGTCCCTAAGGTGAAAAGGGGACATCAGGGACACCAAATTGTGACCCCCCATCAATTTTGAATTTTTGTCACTTAAAAGCATCACTTAAGGTGTTAGGAGGAGCAAATTAGTGAATTAAGTTACCTAACACATTTTTCATGATAATTGAACCCATTGGTAACAAATTTTTACCCTTTTTTTTCCCATTTCCTTTTCACCAAGGTGGAAATGGGACACAAAATTTTAAACACCCATCTTGGAAAACTTCTTGCAACTCACCCCTCACCACTTTTACACCTAGGTTTCACAAACTTACATTCTACCTTATCCCCTCTTTCATGTACTTGGACATAGATCAAATTTTCTCACCCATGTTGTCCCCTTGGATTGAACTAGGTTAAAATGGGACACAAAAGTGTGACCCACATCCTTCCATTTACTTCTTGGTCATGTGAAACTCATTTTTAGCTCTCGGTGACCATTCCCATCTCCCTGAATATCATCTACAAGGAACCAGAAGCTGCCACATGTCACCATCTAGTGCAAGTTGCACTTTTAAGTACCTTGTGTTCCATTTTTCCCTCTTACACCAGATAAAATCCACTCCAACCATATACCAACCCTAGTTAAGTTGTTGGGTTAGATGTGTGAGCTAAAACTTGCAAGAAAATTGAATAACTCTCCTCCTCTCATAATGCTTAGCCATTTTTAATCTCTCAAAGTGTTGTTTTATTTCCCTCCCAAACCTCCATTTTCAATAGGCATGCTATTGTAATTTTACCAAACATTTATGCTCCAAAATGGAAAATTTCTCATAACTCACTAACTGTGCGCCCGATCCTCTCCAAATTTTACCTGTGCATTCCTCCCAAAAATGCCTTTAAGATAAATGTAAGAGCAATTCCATTGATACTCTATATAAATTACAACATCTGTATGAAATTTGTAAGCCCAAAATTTTCCTTTTTATATCTACATGGTTTTGGTGGATGAAAACCTCAAAAAATGGAGCAGAAGGTCCTGAAGTAAAACCTAAAATTTTAAGACCAAATTCCTTGAAATCCAACATCTAAAAGACCTTCATCTAAAAATACCAAGGTATAAGGATTCACATATCTAAATACAGTTATGTTGGAGAAATATTTTTTTGTGTGAAAATTATTGGTTTCCACCAATGGTCATAAGGTTAAGCTCCTTCTTCTTGGGTATGGTGAGGCTCATAGTATTGAATGTAAACTACATAAATTTGTAGGGTGTCCAATAGGTCGGGGATCACACAAGAATACTCCACTAAACCTATGGAAAAATGCTTGTGCTGTGTACAAGGGAGGAATTTTCTATGAGGTAAGGTAAAGGGGAGTGGGAGAAATAAATAAAAAGTCTTAATGTTGTGAGTAGGCTTACAAAATTTACATACAATAACCAGAGTAGGTCCACATTCAATTATAAGAACACAAAAAAGCTAACAATGATAAGACTAACAAATCATAGACATGTAATTCAATTAATTTATTTATAGAGGCAAATACACCTTTCTTGGTCATGCAAGATCATCATGTTTGCAAAGTTAGAAATCATAGGGACAAAGAGTAAAAGAAACATAGAAATAGAAATAGAGAAAATGGAACTTTTATTTCTTGATGTAGTAGTGGTAAATCTCAACAACATACAATCAATCAAAAATTTCTAACCCTTTGGAATGGAGGAGCCATTCTAGTTTATAGCATACAAAAATGTCTCTTCCTTTACCCCCACATGATTGTTCACCTATCCCCATCACTTGTGACCTTTCATATTCCTAGGAGGCGAGTCTTTATATTATTAATGAAAAAAGAATCTTACAATGTTAATGTTGGAGGTCACTTAAGTGAATAGGATTGATGCAAAGCCCTGCATACATTCACCTCAATATTCAAATCATGTCAAATCATCATACTTCAAAAACTATAACCTTTAATTTAAGGTTGAAACGACATTGCACAAGTTTAGAAACATCTAACTAACATGAATAGGCCATGAGAAAAGTTTCAAAACACCATTTTGCTTCAATATTCCAAATGACAACATTGCACAAGTTCAAAAACATCTAACTAACATGAATAGGCCATGAGAAAAGTTTCAAAACACCATTTTAATTTAATCTCCCATATGACCTTAAAAAACTGCTAGTAGCCCTCTATATTGACAAATTTTGATACAAAATACAAATTTCAGGGAATTAATTCTTACTGGTAATATTTTTAGATACCCATTTTTCCTCCCAAGAAGTCTACAAAGTTTTACAGTTCATCTCTAATCCAATTAGTTTTTATTCTCCAAATACCATTCAAGCCTAGAGCTTGCAATTAGTCTTATAATAGACAAAACTTAGCATTCAACACAATCTGTAAAGGATCAAGAAAATATAGTAATCTTATCAAGTACCCATTTGTGTCTTCTAACTTCATGGAAAGTTTTATTTTCCAACTCCTTACCCATTCTCCCCAACCCACGCATTCACCTTCATTCATTAGACAACTAGGTCTCTTAAGGGTTTTAGTAGTTTTCTAGGGTTTTAGAACTTTCCCACTATTTCAAACTCTAGAATAACCTTACACCATCTAATAGTAATTCCTCTTTTATGATGTTAATCATTATGTTTCTACTCTTTCCCTTCAATTTTCATGTTATGTACAAATTTTGACTTCTTGGACTAATATTGGTTTTGAGCACCTATTTAGGCTTTCAACTTTGGTTTTCCTCTTTAAAATAACTTTACCTAAGTATCATATCTATTAACACACTCTACCATCACTACACCTCATCATTCACCAAGTTATACTTTTCCTTATGACCGTGTTAGGACAATCTTAACCAAATAACCTTAACAAAAGCTTCTAATGATCCTTTCCCACTTCCTCAAGCTTTTAACACCTTCATACTACCACTTCATCCATAAATTTATTTTATCCTTTAAATGACTATTGTTTAAGGTACCCTTACTCTTACTTGATTCACTTAATCCTTCCAAAATTATTATTATGATTCTTAAGGGACATACAAGTAACTTCAAACTCTCTTGGTTCTAAATGGCTCTAAGTACTTCTTCAATACTTCCATATGTTATAAAGAACTCATAAAAGCTCGTCAAATTTCATCTAGACACAAAATGATCAAAACAACTAATTTCTCCTGCATGGCTCTAAAAAATTGTAACTTCATGGTTTTATTCCGGAGACTTAAAAGTTCTTCTAAAATCCTCCTTCTTCATGATCTCTTTAGACACTTTACATTGAGTTCAAGAATCCTAAACTCCTCTTCACCACCATCCAATATATTTGGTCACTAACCTCTTACATGTTGGTTCAAGACATTGATTTCTCCTTATGTTATGACTGACACAAATTTAGTAAAATGCATGTGTTTAACCCTTCCTCATAAATATTGTGAGTTTACACTAATATCTAGAGCTCATTGACACCTTAAACCTTCCATTTTATTCTCCAACAACCTCAAAGTTATTATTAACAAGGTGGACTATGCATATGGAACAATAAAATTGTTGTCGAATCCTTCTAACCTGGGCATAAAACAATTAAAACATAGTTATTCACAGTTTGTCTATAAAATTGGTACCATTTGTCCTTAAATACTTTATACCTTGCATACATTAATACCTTCTCTATCTTCTATGAGACCAACATGATTTAATGATATGGAGCATTTTAAAACCAAGGATCAACTTATGCACAAAATCCCTCATAAGTGGTTATTAGAACTAAGGATGATTGAGACCTTGATCTCAAGCCTATTAAAACCAATTCAAATGACACAAAAATATGTAAATATATTAAACATGCCTATCCCAACCTATGCTCCATAGATTATTAGGTTTGGATGGTTAAAACTTGAAATGTGCTCATTTTTCTCTTAGGCCAAACCCAAACTTCGTGTTTCAAACCAAGAGCTCTTAATTTACATTTAATATTCCTTTTATTTCTTTACGATATTTGAAAAAGTATACAAGCCTTCAAGAGAACCTTCTCCAAGGTTATCTACTCTCCTCCAACTAAAATAAACCCTTTTTTCTCATAAACTTAACTTTAAACCCTTCACAATGCTTTTAATTTTGTTAAACCCCTTATACAACATATTTACTGTGATAGCCATTCATCATTTCAATTTTTCATTCTTGAAACAATCTTGAACAATCAAATAAACATTCATCTCATATAATCTATTATTAATTAGGCATAAAAGGTACAAGAAATTGATTCATCTTCCAAGATAAAAAAACATTGTCATTCATAAAACATTCTTAAGGGGAATCTATTCCATTCATCTTACCAACATGTTTATAGACTCCTTGAGCCTCTTAGGGCTCTTACCCATGCACTTACTAACCAATAACTCTCTTCTTAAATTCATCACTAAACTTTATAATTTGAATTCCACCTTATATGCTCTTGACCCATGGTGGTTACATTAGGTATCCTTAACTCAATGAGGTTAAAGGCTGAGTTTAACACATTAAATCTATCACAAAGGGTGATAATACTTTAATTACCTCTCATAAGGTCTCAAATGACCTCTTACACATATCATGACATTGTTTTCATTATTACACCTTCCAAACTAAACTTTCAAATTCAAATTTCAAATGTTCCCTTTTTGGAGGGAAACTCAAAATGTATCATATAAAACACAAGAAGAGTCTTGGGAAGACCATGGATGAGTTAATAATACCTATCAATACCTTTAAAACCTATTACAACTCAAAATACCATAAAATGCAAAAAAATCATACCATCACAATGATGCTCCTACATCAAGGATGAAATATCAAAAAGTACATTCTTAATGGAAAATTAGAATAGGGAGAGAGAGAAGAAGGAGAGATAGAGAATGGGTTTACCAATTTGATGAAGATGAAGCCATTGTTGATGAAGAAATAACCATTCATGATCCTTGATGGAGAGTTCTCATAATGAGATCTTATCATTTGAATTCTATACCACGAGAGATACCTTTTCTTCTTCTGGAATATGGATGTAGCTCAACACTTTGATCTATGTCTTTGGAATATCATTAATAGCCTTGTACTGATTAAACCATTCCTTGTGGTCTATTACAATGTTAAAAATAGGGCCTCTGGTGTTGACAAGAGACTCCAAAGTGTCCTCATTGAAGGAGAGAGGGTCACTTGCCTCATTTTTGACTAATTATTGAAAATAACCGATTAGTTCCTCCAACCATGAATTATTAGTTAGTGTAAGGGATCCAATTTTCTTAACATAGTCACTGACATCATCCAAAATCTTGATGAAGGCATGTTGTTCACTAGATTAAATTTCAGAGATGGCATCTTCTATCATGTTGTATCTAAGATTCATTATGTAGATTTATATTAGGTACAAGTTCTGAACAATGGATGTGAACATACTCCTACTCACGAGAGTGTGGAATTCAAGGAAACTCATCTTGGACAAGAGTGGGAACACCTCATCCTAATGGATCTTTTATTTTTCAAATTATTCCCTTATTTTCTTTACTTTGGAAATGATGGCGAGAACTTACCTGAATAGAGATAGAACTTATGAGATCAAAGCCTTTCCTTTTTAAGAATCATCTTAATCCATTTTTCACTAGATTTCCCTTGCATCATATACCTTTGTGCTTTCTTGATCATCTTAGACTCGAATCTATTAATTGGATAAATGTCTTCCACATGACGAGGAGTCACTAAATTGGGATTCAAGAAATGTTGAATGTGGGTAATGAGAACTCTCACATGCTCCTCCAATTGCTCAATTATTCATTTGCACTCCTTATTTCGAGAAAGTATGCAAATAGAGGATTCCTTGAATGAATGAGCATCACCTTCGTGTGTAGCTTAACCCTATGGGATGCAGGTTAACTCATACTCCTCATGAGTCTTTTCCACTAGAATTTTTGTAGATTTTGGCTATGCTACCTCTATATACTAATTATTGGAAAATCCACTAAAAAGTGATAAGTTACCTATGCCTTCCTACCTCATTTGGTCTGTAGAATATTTGCGATGGCCCCAAGGTTAGGTATTGTAGCTTGTTGAGTTATCCTTAGCTCACTTACGAGCAATATTAGATGTGATGTTAGCCATAGGGACATCCTCATGAGTTTGATGAGGGATCACATTTTTCTCATTATGGGAAGGTCCCACCACCAAAGAAAACATACTTGGATGCCGATAAATGACAGGAGGCTGTAGTGGATCAATCTTACCTGGATCAAGAGGCTCTATGGGATTTTTGATGAATCTCACCTTTTTATGAAGCTTCCTAGAATAGGGAACCTCTATGGGCCCTCTTTTAATTATCTTTATTTTTGGATTTTTTTATTCAATGGCCCTTGGTGGCACTGTAGAGAGATTTTTTATTGAAATGTTTCATATTTTGAGGATTGAATACACTACCAAATGTTTGAATGAATGTTTAAGAATGCTATTATCCAAATGACATCAATTCAAACTGAGATGGTTTAACATTCTTGCATACATGGTGCTTTGCATGAAGAACACTAATTTACCTTTCTTGATTCCAAATTATTTCCTGAATGAAATCAGATTTGGGAAATATTACGTACCTTCTTGCTCATATGTTTCTCATGGGAAAATATGATTCCTTGATTCTTCACACATGATGGATTTGAGTACCTTGATAACTTGATTAGCCAATTTGAATTGATTCATGAAGAGATGAAAACAAATTCAGGACATGATGACTCTCGACTTACTGCACGAGTTTCTCATTTCACATGTGAACATGATGATACCATTTTTCACTTCACAATTCATTTCTATGACTAAGATATCACATGAGTGGAAACATGCCAATAACATTTGAACACCATTTCTCAAATTTCTCCTCGTGGAAATTAAATTCTTTCCAAAAATGGAAGGATTGGCCTCTGAAGGGATCTTGAGGAAGAATCACTTGTTTTGACCTTCAAATTGCACTAATATTATCACCAAGGATTGATTAAATGTTTAGAAACACTTTTAGGAGGCATGCATTATTAGTGAGCTTGAGGTGATTTCTAGTTTCATTCACAGTGATCTTTTCCCATTATTTCAGTTTCTTACATCAAGTTGTGCCTTACAGAGATTACCTCAAAAATTAAAATTTGAGAGCTTACAGGGATTTCCATTCTTGTTTGGACCACCAAAAAACATATTAATCTTGAGATGATAAGAAAAGCAACGATATGCTTGAAAATAAAGCTACTAGAAAATTTCTACACCAAAAATTGGGACTTTCTATTTTAGCAAGTGGGGTCAAAAATTGTTATTTCTATATTTTTGGAAATTTTGAACAATCCTTGTTATCTGAAGCTCCTAATCCACTTAGGCTATTTCCATTTATGACGATTTATAATTTTTTATAAAATTTCTATTTTTTACACATCTACTTTTTTCCAACATGTTATTTTTGGATTTTTTCCCAATTGACCCTTTCTGGTGTTTCTTACTACTCCAAGGTTTTCTGAATGTTGAAGTGTTGCTACTATAGAAAAATTTCTATTTTAAGAGTCTCACTTTTTAGAAAATATGTTATTATTGGTAAGTGTTCTTACCAGTTTCAAATTGCAACAAAACCACTGACACTCTATTTTGTTTTACACTGGGATCTCCTGCTCCAATTTTCACAATTTTTCATCCAATGAATCTCTTAGAAATAAAAAAATCAAGTTTCTATGGTTTGATATATTAGCTTTATATATAAAAATATAGGTAATTGATTAATTTCTATCACACTCATCCCAAAGGTGTTCTAGAAATAAAACTACTAGCAAAATCTCACTTTGATCACATTCACGGTTTGAGAGATATGAGAAAATATTTCTTTTTAAGGCTATGGTTGTTGTAATGAACCGTTACACCAAAACCTCAAGGCGTTAGTGAAATCCGCACATAAGGATCATAACATCCCACCACACTTCCGTAGAGCCCGACTTGGGCTGGGTTTACACTTGCACTCCCATACGTACAAGCCCCACTTCATCAACGTTTAGGCGCCCCACAGGCCCCAGCTACACGACGTAACCAACCAAGTGGGATTCAAACATGGGTGGTCAATATGATACAAACCGTTACACCAAAACCTCAAGGTGTTAGTGAAATCCACACATGAGGATCATAACATCCCACCATGCTTCCATAGAGCCCAACTCAGACTGGGTTTACACCCACACTCCCATACATATGAGCCTCACTTTGCCAATGTTTAGGCACCCCACGGGCCCCAGATACATGGTGTAACCAACCAAGTGGGATTCAAACATGGGTGGTTACTCTGATACCAAATGTAACGAACCGTTACACCAAAACCTCGAGGCATTAGTGAATTCCGCACACGAGGATCATAATGTAACGAACCGTTAAACCAAAACCTCGAGGTGTTAGTGAAATCCACACATGAGGATCATAACGTCCCACCACGCTTCTGTAGAGCCTAACTTGGGCTAGGTTTGTGCCCGCACTCCCATATGTACGAGCCCCACTTCACCGACGTTTAGGTGCCCCACAGCCCCCAACTACATGGCGTAACCAACCAAGTGGGATTCAAACACGGGTGGTCGCTCTGATACCAAATGTAACAAACCGTTACACCAAAACCTCGAGGCGTTAGTGAAATCCACACATGAGGATCATAACAGTTGCTTTGGAAAAAAATGTACAAAATATCTTGTAGAAAATGGTGTTTTTAAAGGTATTGTTTCATCGTTTTCTTTAAGTTTTTAGACAAAACAGATAAGGGTGTGGGCCAAGGAGGAATACTTGTTGCGATTGTTGGTTTGAAGGTTGTGCATGTGTTCTGATTTCTCAATCCAATACTGACTATGAGAGCTTCATTTTGGCTAGGAGGAACTACTTGAAATACACAACAAGACCAAAAAAAGAGGATTAAATAATATATGTCAATGGGCTGCCTAGCGTGTGATAGATCCAGGAAGTGTGATACTTCCTCGGTGGTAGTCAACCCATTGTTAAATAAAATTTAATGTAAGAAACAACATAAATAAATAGAATCCTACTGTAATTGATATGATTTAGGTGTCTCATCCAAATATAATAAGCAATTCTAACATAAGGCTAGGTTATGATCAGATCTAGAGGTGGGGTAGTTGGTTAGGGTTCTGGTAATGGTTATGGTCAGGTTCTGGGTCACTTAGGTTGTTTGGGTGAAGATTCTTAGGTTTTTTTATTGATAGGATGGCCAAAACACAAAGATTGGTACCGGTAAGATATAACCGATGAAGGTTTAGAGAGAATCGATGACGGTCATGGGTAACCAACATCGGTACAGTCGGGATGATAGGAACTCAATAAGACCTGATTGTGGAAATTGTTCTGAGGTTAGAAAAAGATAAAAAAGGGAATGGTGAGGTATGTGTGGATCTTAGGAACACTCAGAGATGTATTAAGGTCGTGTATATATGATCAAATGATATGGTGGTGAAAGGTTGAGTTTGGAGGAAAGTGAATGGTGGGGGAATGGAGATGCTAATAGAAAATGATAACAAAGATGACAAAAACCTTTAAAACTGAAAAAGGATGGAATGACACAGGTGATAAGCGCACTTACTGATGTTGCAGGTCTAATGGCTGGGTGGTGGTGATGATTGATCGATGGGATGGAGTTTGGTACCGCAGTAGTGCTTCCTAGAATGATACCATGAAATTGATACCTCTGGATCTGTCTTGATGTTGGCTATGGCTGTTTGGATGTGTGAAAGAGCTCTAGTTCTTGCTTGCATGTAGATCTCCCTTTTTCTCCAAAATTAGAGAATGTGGTCAACCTCTCAAACAAGGTTACCAAAATGGTTATATGGTAACCAACGACGGTTTCTGGTTGACCGACATCGGTTTCGGGATGACTGGTGTTAGTTAAGGTGGGATTCCCTAGGTTTACTAAAAATTATAGATCTTGTAATCATTTGGGCTAGGTATATCCATTTATCGTGGATCAAAACAAACATTATATTTTAATGAGAGGGAATGTGGTTAGAGGAATAATAGACCTTGATTTTTAGGGTTGAACTAAGTCCTAGTTCATTAAGGTAAGTAGGGATAAGTCTTAGTTAGTTTTGGAAGCATACTATGAATAGGTCTATGGTGAAGTGTCTAGGTGAGGTTGGCATCCATTTAATTAAAGTAATTAAATTAATAAATGGAGTGAGGATGAGTATTAATTTAATTGTAAATAATTAAATTAATATTAATGTGGGGTATAAGGGTCATGGTTAGGTGAATGTTTTTAAGTTGGTTATTCGAAAGGGGTCCAAGGGGAGTGTGGCCCAATTTTTGTGTATACAGGTATGACAATAGAAACAATGGAGGGAGGGAAACCTATGTTGAAGAAATTAGCCAAAACTATGTTTTAAAACACTTTTATTTCACATTGCTGACAATAGATCAAATCTGGGTTAAAATGAGTTCATGTGAGGTTAAAAACCTAGTTTTAATGGTGAAATTGGGACACAAGGGAGATAAAGAACTCTAAATTTTTCCTTGGATCAATATTGAGACAAGTGGCAACATGGGAGCAAGTGTGAGTGAGATGGAAGGGCTGGGAAAACCACCTGCAAATCCAAGAGAGGTCACATGGAGTTCTAGAGGCTTGATCATGGGCATAGGAAGATTTTATCATCCCTCTTGTCCCTTTTGAAAATGGGTACAATAGGTACAAAAAATTTCACCCATGGTGAAGGATGGATGCAAGTGGAAGCAACGATGATAAGTTGAATGAGAGAAAGGAGATGAAAAATCACCTACGAACCCTGTAGAATGTCATATGAGTGTCTAGGAGCTGAGTATGAGCATGGGGTGTAATTTTTTGTCCCCTTTATCCCCTTGGGGACATTGGGGACATGAAGGACACAAAATTTTGACCATGGTGAGGGAGTGAGGGTGTAATTTTTGTAAACAAGTAAAAACCACTGACAAAGAAAGTAAACAAATAAAACACATATTACCTTCACTGTAGACCTCTTGCATACCTCAAGATAAGACCATAGAAGCTTGAATATTGTTTGATATTTTTGTAGTTTGGATTATGGATGCTCTGTATATTAATCTAAAAATGTGGTTGCAGGTGTTACGAACAATTTTTCACAAGGAATCGGATGTTAAATTGGTAATAATTTGATGCAAGTTGCTCAAAGCTATAGGGATGGATTTGTAAAGGAATTAGAAATATTTTATAGTTGAGGGTGAGGCCAGGAGAAGTGGATAGTAGGTTGAATTGGATCCACATCTAATAATTATAATTACATGAAATGGTAAAACGACCATGTCTGTGTAGTTACAGCTTTGCAGGGTTAATCATTATCTTTGAATTCATCTAAGAAGTGGTTATACATACATTATTGTTTCCCCCACCATTGTAGGCTTTTGGAAGTAGAATGAAGTGGAGTATGAGTGGATAAAATGATTTAATTAAATAACTAAATTAATCAGTATTTAATTGTGAGGGAATAATTAACCATTTATTTAATTAAATGTTTAATCATATTAGTTGGGGGTGTAGGAATTAATTCAACTAATTCCAAAGGCATGGTAGAATTAGATTATTTAATTCTAAGGAGTGGGCATGTGACTTGGGAAATAAAATTAATTTAATTAATTCTATATGGGGGTATTTAGTTGATGGAATTAATTTAATTAATTCTCATTGGATAGAAGTGGGATAGAAATATGTATGTATTTTTAGGGTGTGTACACTTTTCTATCCCCCTCTTCCTAAGGGACAAACGGGACACACTAAAAAATGGGGACAACATGTGCTCCAAAGTACACCTATAGGAGGAGGATAAGGGAAAATTTTTATGTACCTCATATTCCCCATGTCCCCAAGTGGAAAATAGGATCAAGAGGAGGTCAAAATTGTACCTTTCCATTAATGGAAAACCCGATTTTACACTAGCTGCCAAAAATATCCTGAACACTTACTTCTTTCACCCCATACAATTATGATGATGTTTTGGGGTCAAATTTTATATTATTTTGAATCCAAAACACATTTTAAAACTAATGAATTATATTTCATACCATGAATCATCCTATAACTAAAAATGTTGGCCCCCTTTTTCAGAACTATGAGGGGCAACTACACTATTTGAAATGTTTCAAGAAACCATCAAACCTCGTATAAAAATAAATGTTTCCATAATGTAGATAATTATTCAATATTTTTATTTCCTACTTGTTTTCATTATAAATCCTTATAGAGATCCTATAATCATCCAAAGAAGTTAATGTTTACTTTTGAACTGTTCATTCCCTGCACCTAAAGAACCAGTTGTTAAACAAACTATCCCTGAATGATCAAAAATTTCCTAAATCTTCCTAAATTTATTAAAAAACTTTCAAGTATCCCTAATGCAACCTTCAAATACTTAATATATTTTTAGAACTCTCTTGTGGGTTGCACGCATGCTCTGAAATGACCAAAATCCACCTTTTTAGGCTTAAAAGAAAACTAGTATTCTACAAAACTTCACTAAATGAACTGATGAATCTCATTAAAAAAATTTAAAATTGATACATCCTCATCAAATACATTTGGACCATTTCCAAGGCTAGGGTGGTGATTTCACGGGAGGCATATTGGCCAATAGGAAGTCTTGGGAGGATTGAAAGGAAGAATTTGGATTGTGACTAAGTTGTCATTATTTAAATTTTGAATTTTTGGGTCAAAAATTTTACATGAAAACAAGTAAGTTTCCAAAAACAACAAATTATCAACATCTGTAATTCTATAAATAGATAAAAATATCAAAATGTGAAAATTGCAAAAACTTATTAATAATTGTTGTCTTATATAAGACCTACTAGAAATAAAAAGTCTTGAAATTGATCTCAAATCACTCTTTTCAAATCACATTCCACCAATCTTAATCATTTTTGAATAATAAAGTTCAAGTATTCATATCTGGAGCCAATTTCCACTTTGATCACTTAATACCCTACTATGGGCGATAGCGATGTAAGCCACATGGACCAAGAAGACAAAAGAAATAATGTTTGGCAGACCTCATGAACCAGTGGAGGATAAAATATTATTGAGTGGGCTATTCAGAGTAGGTGGTCATAGAATGTCTATTCAGAGCATTAAATTAGTCCTAACTTGTGCACAACACTAGGAGGTTGATTCTAGAACAATCCAGGTAAATTAAAACTGGCTCCTCGCAGTTATCACTCCAAAGGGAATTTCTTTGTGCTTAAATATTCCCACCAGTAATAACATGGTAATCATAACCAAGGAATTTACTTCATGGGATTAGGAAAATACTGATTCATATCTACAAGGTTTAACACTTGGTTCATGGAACAGATAAGGAAGAAATCCTTCCCATATTCCTAAGAAATTGTTAAGGAGTGAATTTCATGGAGCTTATTCCAATGCCATTATCATATTGAGAAAAGTGATGGGGGAAGAAACAACAAAATATTTCCAAGATTGGATGAATCAATTCATCCTCATTTCTACTGAAGGAAATAAGGTGTTGGAATGGGGGCAGATCATCAGTGAAAACATCCATGGGTAGTTGTTGTAGTTTTACAGCTCTAAGAATTTAGCCATGGTTTCTTACTTAGTGTATGCCCTTACATTCACAAAATCATTCAAAGGATTATCCATAACTCCCCATGTGCCTCATAAATGATCTGTATGCGAGAAGTATCCATAGCTAATCCATAAAGAGAGTAACTCCCACTAAGCCATGGTGAATGGTACATTCACCTTGTTCATTATCAGGATCCTTGGGGGAAATTCAAAATGGATGATCTCTTCTCTAATAGTTACACTGATTGAAAAATATGGGTGCCACTTCATCTAGTTCCCTACCTTCACCTACATCAGAGTCATAGGATATGATCTCATTCATAGGCTACCAAGGTACCCAAGCAATAAAATCATAATGTTTGAGTTGTGTAGATAGTTAGCCCATGGTCATCCTAAGTTTAAGAATAACAAAAATAAAGATGTATAATTTCTCACCTCCTTTGGAATATATTCATGAAATAAAATCACAGATGCATAAAACATCGAAGCAGACTTTTCTTCCCTAAGTCTCTATTACTATACATCTAGGTATGACTTTGATATTAGAAGAAATCCAAAAATTTCACCTTTCTAGGTTTTCACCATACGCCCCAAAGTCAAGACTATTGAGCCAATTACATTATTGATTTTGAGGTACGAAAAAGGGACTATATGTGGATGCTGGTAGACCAAATGAGGGATATTAAATTTAATTATTTTATTGAGGGGATAAAAGATGAAGGGGTAAGACTTATTTGATCCCAAGTACCAAGAAGTGCAATCTTCACCCCTTCCTTTGACTCCGTGAAATACTAGATAATAAGGTGATATTAAGGAGAGGACTACAATAATAATCCAAAGATCAAGACAATGGTTTAAAATGAAGAGAATTACTTTCGTTGAATCTAGTGGTCTCTTGACTCTATCTAGACAACTATCTCACACCTCCTCTCTAAGGTAATCTGAAAAGGACATGGTTTTCACTCACTTAGAAGAATATTCAAAGAGAAATATTATGGAGGAAGAGCACACTAAATATTCCCATCTTAGGAGGCCTCATAATAACGATAAGATAATTGAAGATCCCTTTGAGCCTCTTAAGAAAAGTGAAATTTATCCTTCACAGTATCCTATCTGGAAATGGCATCCATGTGTATCTTCCTCAGAAATAGAGTCATCCCACCATGAGCAAGTTGTGATCCCATATCGAGCACCTAAAATTTCCCCCATGCCTAGTATTGTGTCTAATCGTACAGAAACTTTCATGTAGATTCAAGAGATGCTTAGGAGTGAGTCAAAGACAGTGCAACAAGCCACAAAACCTAATTTTTATGCTATCTTGAAATTCATGAAAACCAAGTGGAGCAAGAAAGAACAATTAACTTCTCATTTCTTCAATGGGTCCTCTACAACAAAGTATGTGGAGGTTCCCTAGCTAAAAGTTACAAATACCATGGAAGAGATGACTCAAAATGACTATGATTTGTTGGCATGTGAGTATGGAGTGTTTTCATTGATGAAATAGGTGTGTACCCATTAATGAAAATGTTGAATCAGGTCCAAAGGAGGATTAGTATGTTGATGACATGAGTGGAAATAGTGAGACTTACTTGGTTCATGTGGTCTAATCCTTAGGCCTATTCAACAGAATGAATTGGAATAATAGAATGAAGTATGATAAAGGCACGAACAACATAAAGAGATTATATTAAGATGGGTTTATGATCAGAACAGGGAAGGTTCATGACTTCTAAGGTGACACAAGCTCAATTAGGCCCAATTCAGAGATCCAATGCAAACATAACATGGCATATTAACCAAATTAGGCCATATCAAGAAACTGCATGAATGGAAAGTGTGTAGGGACATTTCCAAGAGTCCTCATATGAAGCTAAAGGTCATAAATAAAAACTTAGAGGCATATTTAGGGTCATTTGTATGATTTCTCTTTAGGAAAAACAAGTTTAGCATGAACAAATTAGATTGGTCAAGAATTTACAGGTGCATTTATGAAAAGTAGCCATTAGATATCAGTATGAGGTAGTCATGAAGGTTTGGACCAAATTTGAGGACCAGAGGATGAGTTTTGTGCAAGAAATTGTAATTTTGAAAAAATCAGGATGACTAAGGTATGCTAAAATAGTGCCTTGAATTAATAGCATTCAATCTAAATTGACAAGCATTATTCAGATAAATCATAAGAGGCATTTTTGAAGAGCATAAAGAGACATATATTTTGTAAACAAGTATGAAGTCAAAAGGATGAAGGACAAGAAATTTATATCCAAGAAAATTGTTTAGTTATGCCTCCAAATGGAATTATTTTTCATGAAAAATTATTTGAGTGTGTAGAGAATTCATCATATGTCATGTTCATGGTGTTTTGAGCTTATGAATCATGGTGGACCCCATAAAAAAATAACTATTTTGTGAAGAATTTAGTGTAAAGAATAAATTTTCAAAGGAACCCATGCTCAAATTTTTGTGGAGAATGTATGGGAAGTATCATTTAAGTCTATGAAAATTCTCAGATATGTTCAATACAAAATTTTAGTGAATAACATCAATCTAGGTAGCCTACTTCTAAAGGAGAAAACAAGCCAAAACTAGGCAATTGGATATGAGAGAGTTTTTATGAAATAACATGGTTTTAAATTTTTTATGAGAATTTATAAGTGATATAGGTTGAGTGTAAATTTTCAAGCCTTTGGAATGATGAGATGAAGTGTTTTTGTATTCTTGCACTAATGGATCAAAACTACCATGCTGGGACAATCAAGTAGCTCTAATAAATGAGCATGCAAATGTGTTTTTATCCTCATAACTTATGCTAATGAGTAATTTAAGTTGATTTATAGGTCTCATGTGATGTTTTCCAAGCCTTGGTTCATCGTGAAAGTGAGTTTTTGTGATTTGGAATCCCATTCTACAAGAATGGTTTATGGATCTCTGAAACTTAGTCCGGTTTGTCTTATAAATGCAAGGTTTCTCATGGTAATATATTTGAAATAAAAAATTTCTAGTAATATTATAAGTTGCAAAATGTCAATATATTTATAGAAATGTATGGAATGAGCCATTACTATGTGTTTTAATGAATTTATACCTCTTTTTTGTGAGCACCAATTTTCTGGGTCTGCAACTCCATCAGGACCTTGTCCAAATTAGTGTGTTTTTATGAGAATGAAGATGTTTTGGCTGCTCTAAGTTGGTTAATGTTAAGAGGATGTCCCTAAAAATATTCTCCAATCATCAAGAAGATTTTAAATTACATATACTTATGTTGTTAAAGAAATTCCTGGACCTGTTTTTGAAGAAGTCATGTCTATGCATAGCTGCTTGAGCATATGAGCTCTAATCGAGTCTTGTGGAAGAAATTGTGAGATGTGGATCTCATAAAGGATGTGAGAGGTAAATTTAAATGTGAAAACAATTTTATTACATTTTTGAAGAGTCACATTTGCTAAAATACAAAGGAATCTCTTTGGGAAGAAGACAAAATTGGAAATGACAGTTACAAAGTCAAATGTTAGTCTGAATATGGAAGGTTTATCAGTTAATTCATAGGTATGGAAAGTTAAGAATTTTTCTAGGTCAAAAAAAAGTTTTATAAGTGTCATTACAAGCACAAGGAAGGTCACAAGTTGCAACTGCCACCATACAGATGCAATGATTGCATTTTGGTAGTTTTGGATGATGTCACTTGGATTCCTCGGAACAAGTTGAAGGAGAAAGTATTTGAAGTGTTTTGGACATGAATTGAATGGGTGTTAATGTATGTATAACTTATGCATTTGTATATGTATTTGGGTGTAAGAAATATAATTTTTTTGATGCCTATGTTGAGGGTGCAAGTGTTGATGAAAAATAGTGAATTGTCCTTGTGAATGAGAACAAGTGTGTGTCTTGAAGTATGATTTATGAACAGAAGAAGGAGCTGATGAATATTGGAGGAAAGTGAGTAAATTCATGTGTTAATTAGGGAAAAAAAATTGTATGTACTATGCCTTTAATATTGTACTTGTAGTAACATGAAGTGAAGAAAATAAAGGTGGATTAAGAGGGAAAAAGAGAAGATCGGTGAGCTGAATAGGTGATAAATATTTGTTGTGAGAAATAACACAAGGAAGGTGATCAACATATTGTGAAGAAGTCTAAGTGGTTTTTACCACCTAGGGATTTGAAGCTTCCATGTAAGTGGAAACTTATAGAAGATCAAGTAGAAGCTTGATTGAAGAGTTGGGAGTTGAAGCTTCCATGCAAGTAAAATATTTCTAAAGGTCAAGTGGAAACTTGAATAAATTTTGGAGTTGTAGATTCATGTTGGGTGGATACTATTAGTTGTTCAAACATGCATCCATGTCTCAAATATGAGGAACTTGTTAGGTTGTGGAGCCTATTTTTCATGTGTGAAAGTGTTGAAGACTGTACACTAAGAGTACTGTACACTTTTTATGTATCCTCGCCGGGGTTCGGGGGCATAGCCCCCGAAAAAAAAAATTAGGTGCAAATTTTTTTGGCCTTGAAAAATTACACCCGAAATATTGGGAAACGTGCTTTTCTCATATGGGCGAGTTTTTTGACCCATAGGTTTATGGGACGGGTTTTTCCCATGGTTTTGATACCCACGGTTTTGTAAAACTACTTAAGCAGTTGTCTATTTATATGGTCTTATACATATGATAGATGTACAAGAAAATGTATTGCAAATGTGTTTTGAATTCGGCTGTGAATTCTGTAGAGTTTGTTGAGCATAGCTCCAAACGGATCTGGGTATTGTATTGAGAGAGCGGTGGCTTGTAATAAAATCTGAGCAAGTGATTCTTGGTGGACGTAGCCCAAATTGGGTGAACCACGTTAAATACTGTCTCTTTGTGTTGTGTTATTTTATTCTGCAATTTTATTTGAGATCTATAATAATTTTTGCATATTAGTTTCTACTGTTGCGATTCTGTGAGGGATTATTCCGCATATTTTATCCCTTATTTCCTAACAGAACTGATTTGTTTGAGACAATAATGGAACCATCTCCAAGTTGTGGTATTTGCATGCTTGAGATAGATCTCTGGAGAAGGTCAGTTCCTCTATCTATTTCTAATACTGCTGCTACTGCTACTCCTAATGCTAGAAGGGAAAAATAAGCTAACAATGACAAGGGACTAGGGATAGAAGGATAACAGAAAGGAAAACTAAACTAAGGGAGGTAATAGCACCAAAAAAGAGGGATGAACGCTATCCATTCTAAGTGAAAATGAAAGGAAAAGGCGTGAAAGAAGGCTAGGCATGTGTAGCACAAACTAAAACACATTTACTAGATTAGTTTCATAGGACACAACTAAAAATGGAGTTGCAAGGGATGTAAAGTGACACATCAAACACATAATTAAAAATAAAGGCAAGAAGAAGGAATATCAACACAATTAGGACAAAGAATAGTCACAAAATGATGCTTTCATTACTTCCAGAAATGCACATAACTGTTACAATGGAAAAAGAGGTTGATATCCACATGCACGAGAAAGATCTAGAGGTCTGCGACTCAGAATATAGAAATATGAAGTCCTTAGAAGAAGCGTAAGGATCCAATATGTCCAACATTAACAATGAGCCCAACTCTTACATTTATAGATGAATCGATGGAAGAAGAAGAAGAGAAGGATGGAAAACCCAAATTTTAAATACAACCACAAACAAAAAACATTTAATGCATGCAAATTTGTCAAATGTGTTTCCACAAGTCTGTTTGGCATGTTGGAGAAGAAAGGAGGGTGGATCAGATCAAATCAGGTGGTTAGAGTAATTATATCTTCTCATTAATTCTTAGAAAGACACTTTCCCATTTCTCACCTACCAGATCCATAAAGAATTTGAATTTGAATATTTAACATTGTAGCCTATGTCATGAGCTATCGATTGAGACTAGGCACGCATCAATCTGGGCTCTGTAAAAAAAGATATGGCTATCATAATATTTTCAGAGCCACCTGCACACACAAAACACGTGGCACACACTGATTGAATGAAAGGATGACCATATATGTAAAAGTGTTTTCTCATTTCTGCCACATGTCACTTATTGATTTGTTGGAAGGATTCGGTGCCCAACTGGTGACGCACTTTGATTGGTTGCATGTGGCACACTCAAACTTGTCAGAGATGACATGGTATAGAATGGTGCAGAGGAGGGTGTAAAAGTATGCACATGCAGAAGAATGACGGTGGAGAAAAATAAAGGAAGGGCGCGACGTAAATCGTGACGCGACGGGAAGAAATGGATCAAATTAGTGAGCAAGGAAGAAACACATGGTCAAGGTGCAAACTATTACAAGAGTAATACGGGACATGTGCGGAGGGCTAGGGACTTACACAAGTGCAAGGCATGCGCATGATGAAACTTATCTTGATTTTGTGAAGCAAGGTCCAATGCATAACAGGTGTGCGCAGGGTGAAAAGTGGAACAAAGAGGAAAAGGAAATGAATAAGGCATGGAGAAGGGGAAAGAGCATAATGGTGAGCAGGAAACAATGACCAAGTGAATGTGCCAAGGAGATAACTGAGGTGCATGCACAACTTGCAATGAAGATCTCAGAGCCAGAATATGTATGTAAGTTATCCAAATAACTAGGAGAGTTATTTGGATAACAGTTTTGGTGAATTTTGGGGCCATCTTCCTACTAGATGAAGGAGATCAGTAGCCTGGAGCATCCATTGGGCATGGAGTATGCTATGTGATCATGAAATTCTATCTTTCAGATTTGAATAACTTCCCTTGAAGTTACTTGAAGGATCATTTCTTGACTCTATTCTGAATCTTACAAAACTACTGAAGATAACCGACATCCTGGAAGCAAAAATAAGAGCCATGTGCAAGAAGTACATGAGAAGAAAGAACTATGTACAAAATAAACAATGTGTGTGCAACGCACTTGGAGGAATTAAAACTACTCTAATATATACATAATGATGCAATAAACTCAATGGAAGGGTTTGAGATAGATCCCATTTACTGGGATTTGCAGCGCGCCTCCATCAAGATGAGTTAACTCAAAAGAGTTAGCCTCTTTGCATGAATTGATGATGTATGGGCCACTCTAAAGTGCATCAAACTTTGAATGACACCCTGGTTTAGCTCTGTCAGCATCCCATTTCAAGACCAAGTCCCCAACTTTGAAATCTTGAGGCCTAGCATTTCTGTCAAACCACTTCTTTTTTTCTTGTTGATGTTGTTCTAGCTTGATCATGGAAAAATCCCTTGATTCTTCAAGACTAATCAGCTCTGCCATTTTGATTTCTCTGTGGGCCATGCCTTTAAAATCTAGCTTTTGGGTAAGCACTAATGAGTTCAACTCAAGCATCAAAGGAAGAGTAGACTCCTTTCCATAGATAAGCTTGTAAGGAGAAGTTCCTATTACTTTTTAAACTGTGATTCTATCTACCCAGAGCACGCGTGAGACCTTTGTATGCCATTGTCTTTGGATGATGTTCATTATGCACTTCATGATCTTGATTAGGTTCTTGTTTGTTGAATCTACCAAACCATTACCTTGAGGGTAATAGTTGGAAGAATTCTTTAAATAGATGCCCAAATTTAGATCCCAATCAGTGATTTTAGTGCCAAGGAAGGATTTTTCATTATCAGAGATAATGGTTTGAGGAATGCCAAACCTTGTCATTATACCTTCGAGAAAGTCAAGGATGAATGACTCGGTTGATTCCTTGAGCATGATAGCTTCTATCCATCTAGTGAAGTAGTCTGTAGCTGTCAGCACCCACTTGTGTCTAATGCTTGAAGGTGGATTGATCATGCCTATGAAGTCGAGACCCCATTGCGCAAAAGGCTGATCCACTTGGATTGGTCGGAGGGGGAAGCATTTCCAATCTCTTCTTTCTTACAAAGAAATTACATTCATTTCCATTTTTTGACCCACTTTTGTGCATCTGCAAACAAGGTAGGCCAAAAGATACATGTCATTATGATCTTCATTGCTGTAGTCTTGGTAGAGAAGTCTCCACTAGAGAATCCATCGTGAAATTATGCTAACACTTTTTTCAGTCTGTGTGTCATCAATACACCTTAACAACACACCATCAAGACTATTCTTGAAGATAATACCATCAATCAACATATAAGGGATGGATTGTCAATCTTAGATGCCTTCTCTTTTACTTTGTTTAAACTAGGAGGGTATGTGCCCTCGAGAAAGGAATGTGATCATGTCCTTCATCTAATCACGTGCATGTGCCAAGATATATATTTGGTTCAAGTTCTGCGCGATGGGAGATCCTCATCCAGAAACAATGAAGTCTCATTTTCATTCTACGCATCCTCAGCAAGATGCTTGTAGAGTGCACTGCTTCTTACCAGATTTGTGGCTTTGATAGTGACATCATACTCCATGATTTTGGTTACCCATCGCATTCTCTTCTCGTTGATTTCTGCTCCCATGATGAAGTCTCTAACAAAAGAGTGGGAGACTAACACCTTGATATGATTTGTAGCGAGCATGCTCTTGAATTTCTTGAGCATGCGCATGATGGCGTATACTTTTTTTTCCATGTGACTATATCTTAATTCATAATCCTTCTATGTCTGGCTGAAGAAAGCCACTGGTTGTTCTAGTACCCTTGCTCATTTTCTTGTGTTAGGACAACAACAACACTTGCATCAGCGCCATAAGCATAAAGGATAAAATCCTTTGAGTAATTTGGGTTGATGAGTGTTGGCATTCAAGAAATATCTTATGTGATCTTGTTACAGCTTTCCTTTCCTTTTGTTGTCCACTTGAAATCTATGTCATTTTTGAGAATGAGGGTGATTGTCCTTACCAGTCCTGCAAAGTTAGGAATAAAGTTCCTAACAAAGTTGATTTTTCCAAGGAAGGGCTGCAAGGCTTTCTTGTACACTGGTAGAGAGAGGGCCAAAATGGTTGACATGCATTCAGGGTCAATTGTTATGCCATCCTTTGAAACTACATGACCCAGAAGCTTGGTCCGTGCCACTGTAAAATTACATTTTTTGGGGTTAAGAGACACCCCAATTTTTTTGCATCTTTCAAATACTTTCTCCATGTGTGCCATATGATCTACAATTTTCTTTGAGAAGACTGTGATGTCATTAAGGTAGACCAAGATGAACTCATTGATATATCCTTTGAATGTAATATCTGTGGCGCACTAAAATGTTGCGCCTACATTTGACAGACCGAAGGGTGTCTTCTGATATCCATATGTCCCCCACTTGGTTGTAAACATTTTTTTGAATTGATCCTCTTCCTTGACCAAAATTTGATTGAAACCTGAATATCCATCTAGTATAGAGAACCTTTGCACATCGACCATAGTCTGCAGAATCTGCTCCATAAAAAGAAAATGATAATGATCCTGTAGAGACACCTTGTTCAAATACCTAAAATCAATGCAGAGTTTGATTTCAAAATTCTTCTTATGCACCGAAACTATATTTGCTACCCAGGTAGAGTACTTGATGGGAAAAATAATCTTCACCTCATTGAGTTTGGATAACTCCTTTCTCATGAGGGGTTCTATCTTTGGATTGATTGGTCACTACTTTTGTCTAACAGGCTTGATACCAGGATCAAGGTCAATGGAGTGTTGAGAAACACTTGGATCAAAACCTTTGAGGTATTCATACTCCCATGAGAAGATATCACTGTATTTTTGGTAGAGAGAGATGAAGGTCTACTTTTCATCATGCGCGTAATATTTACTGAGTAGAAACTCCTTCATGTGCGCAATAGTGAATGGGGAGCAGTCTTCTTAAGCAACGCATATATACTTTTCTTCACCCTTGAACTCATCATTAGGGCTAAACATTTTTTTCTAAGGTGACCAGAATTTATGTAACTTATTTGTCTTCAGCTGTATCACTTGGTCACCATAGTTGTCATGCAAGTCAACTTGCATGCTTGATGAGAACTCAGATTCATTCTGGATAAACTAGACGATCTGTGCGTCACTTTCAAAGACTTTCCAGCTGGTGTTGTTATCTAGAATGGATGGTATAATCACAATCTTGATGTGTTGAGTGTTTCCTTTGATAAATTCCTTAGCAGGGGAGAACTACAAACCAAGTGTGACCATTTGGTCAGCTTCCTTATTCATTTTTCATGGTACAACCTACAAATTTAGAGTATCAAAGCTCTCAAGGAGATCCAAGAATATGTCTATAATCTTTGAGAAGCGTATTCTTTGTCGCGCACTTGTTGGTGACCTGATGGATAACCAATTCTTTGTTCCCAAAGATATGCAACACCTTAATCTTATTCTTTGAAGTAATAAGCAGACCATGCATAGTGCCTCATATTTTTCCACATTCTTAGAACATGTAAATTGACAACTTGTGTGCAAAGAAGAATTTCTCATCCTTAGGGGAAATGATAACAACTCCTACTGCCCTACACCATTTCTGCTTCTGGATCCATCAAAGTATAACTTCCATAGAACCAGGGTTCTCTTCACTTTGCTTGAGCATGCACGCGGCAGCAACATACTTCTTCTTCAAGAATGTAGTAAGTACCAAGCCTTGTTTCATAAGCTTCTATCTCCTCAGTATATGGATCAAATTTGTGGTGCCTCTTCACTCACTCATCAAGTAATAGATCAGGAATAGGAGGTGGAAGAGGCTTCTCTTCAGAAACTAAAACTTGTTCTTCTTGGATTAAACAATTGGCTTGGAGAGGGGATGGGACATATGACTCTACATGATAGGAAAATATTGGTTCAACTTCTATGGTAAATTGGGTACCATACCTTGTCTTGAGTAACATATGGGTCTAATCATAAGAAAAGTAACCACCACTTTAGTAGTAAAGTCCCTACATAGACATAAGGCAAACAAAGGGGTCAGATCAATGATTGACACATCTTGAGTTATTGTGAGGCTTAGACATGCATGGAGGGTTAACTCAATATCCTTGATGATTCCTAGGGTAGTGATAGTTGAACCATCAAGTTGTAGGAATCCTTTTGTCAAGGGGCTATACTTAAGACCTAAGACATCAACAATTTTCTTAGGCATGACATAAGTACTAGCACCTGAGTCAATCATACAGTTATGGACAAGATTTTTTCCTATGATTAAGGACATATAGAAGGGTGGGGTTTTGAAAACCTTACTTACTTGCTTCTCCTCTTCTTGGAAGATGTTGACAGAAGCGCGTGACTTCTGTATAGCTAGGTCAGCATGCAAAATTTGAGCCAAAGCTTCATGCAATAGGTCACACTGGGATGGAATGGTTAGGGCATCCCATATTGTGACATTTATGTTTGTCTTCTTCATCTAGTCCACAATGCTGAATGGAAGACCCAATGACTTGTGCATTTGAGGCACGATAACATCCTTTTTCTTTTGTTCAGGTATAGAGGTAGGAACCTTAGCTGGCATAGAGGCTTGACCTACCAAAGGAGGGGTGCACGCCACTTCAGGAGGAAGTTTTATGTAGAGCCTTGCATGTAGGAACTTGGGCACTTTTACTGTTGGATGATCTTAGCTACTTCCTTCTACTTTTAAGGATCGATGCCTATGTTGCTTCGAGATTGTGACCTTGCCATGGGTCAGACTCAAGTATTCTCTTCTTATACCTTGTGTTGTCTAGTAACTTGGTACACGGTCTGCTTGTGTCCTCTGTAGCTTGATTGATTGCATAAAAGTCCTCAGCCCTGAAGAATATCAAGTTGGCTTTAGGAGGAGCCTCTGGATTTTATTCGGTTCTCGATCCTCACCTATACTGATAGAAAGGCTCACAATTAGAAGCATTTTGGATCATGTAGGCTTGTACACGTGCAACATTGGCTTAGTGATATCTGAACTATGAGGCATATTGCAAGGAAAGCACCATTCAAACTCCTACGCCATGTTGTTTTGAACTAGGGAACAAGTGCTTGAATCTTGTGTTGGGTGCTGGAAGAGGTGTTGTAGGAGGAATAACTTGCAAAGGAAAAGTGCACATTAACATGCCATCTATCATTCTATTGGTTCTACCTGTATCTCCGATTTCCATATTGATTTCATCCAAGGTTGATTGATTTGGATTTGTGCCAAATTAGAACTTCCTTTGTAGGCTTGTTCCTGTTGCTTCTCTAATGATATGACCTTGTTGGAAAAGTTTCTAATTAGGGCCTTTAACTCTTCATCTTCTTTCTGTTGTGTGGGAGAGTAGGATGTAGATGCAACAGGTTGCGTGCTCTACACTAAAACAGGGGAAATAGAAGGCTGGGGCACTGGAGACATCTTCTGGGAACAAGGGCATAGGAGGCCTAGGTGCTAACTTACCAACCTAAATAAGATTATTTTCTGCCCTTATTGCAATGTTGTATGAAATAGGTAGGGTTCTACCTTCCATGGATTGAATCATGACTGAAATGTCACTATTCAAAGCCCTTAGATAATACAGGAAAGCATGTTGGGCTATAAGCCTTACCACTTGAGGAATTATGTCCCAAGTCTTTTGGAATCTAATGTTGAAATTAGTCATTTGCTCATTAGGTGCCCTGCTTGTTGTAGTCAGTTGTTCCACCAAAGACAGGTGATCTGAATTTTCCTCAAAGTAGTTACATAGAGTTGTTCCAAGCTCATCCCAGGTGGTAATAGATGTAGGTCTCAAGCCTTGGTACCACTAGAGCACTTTACCTTTGAAAGAGGCTATAAGTATCCTTAACAACAACATCATCATGTGTGATCAGATAAAAAGATCACACATTGGCCACCTATTGAATGTGTTAAATAGGGGTAACTTGATTTTCTCCCAGTGAAGTATGGAATGCTCTTGAGCATGACTATGCTAGCATATCATGTTATGCATTGAGATTGAGCGGGATTCCACCAATTAAGACTAGCAAAGTTCCTCAAGAGGAGGAGGAGGTTGAAGTGCCATGGTATGGTGGGTGCACTTGTCTTTTTAAGGAGGAGTAGAAGTGTTCTTTGGTGTGCTAGAGATGGGGATACAGGTGCATGGAAGCTTTACTATGTGTGTACTTCTTAGTGAAAATTTGGAGGTACTCAAAAGATCCTTCAGCTATAACACTCTATCTCGTGTGTACTCTTCTCATAAAAGGTGCTCTAGCTACTAAAATAATAGGAGATATGAAAGTTTTGGGAGTCGTCATATGTGTTTGAAAGAGACTTCAAAGGCTGGAAATACTAAGTCCACACACCAGAACTTAGCAATATGAAATTTAAGCTTTCACTGCTGGTCCCACCAGGCGTGCCAGAAACTATTGGTCATTCAAATTTCCACCCATGCATCTCGGATCTGGAAGAGCCGAGTTGTTTGAGACAACAATGGAATTCATCTCCAAGTTGTGGGACCTTGCACTTGAGACAGATCTTCTAGAGAAGGTCTGGTTCCTCTATCTATTTCTACTACTACTGCTACTCCTAATGCTGGAAGGGAAAACTAAGCTAACAATGCCAAGGGACTAGGGATAACAAGGATAATAGAAAGGAAAAATAAACTAAGGGAGATGATAGCACCAGAAAAAGAGGGATGAACACTATCTGTTCTGAGTGAAAATGAAAGGAAAAATCATGAAAGAAGGCTAGTGCATGTGTAGCACAAACTAAAACACATTTACCACGATCAGTTTCATGGAACACAACTAAAAATGGAGTTGCAAGGGATGTAAAGTGACACAACAAGCACATAATGCAAAAGAAAGGCAAGAAGAAGGAATATCAACATGCTTAGGACAGATAATAGTCACAAAACGATGCTTTCATTATCTCCAGAAATGCACAGAGATGTTACAATGGTGAAAGAGGTCGATATCCACATGTATGAGCCAAATCTAGAGGTCTACAACTCAGAATACAGAAATATGAAGTCCTTAGCAGAAGCATAAGGATCAAAAAATGTCCAACATTAACAATGAGCCCAACTCTTACATTTATAGATGAATCGATGGAAGAAGAAGAGAGAAGGGGAAAACCTAAATTTGAAATACAAACACCAACAAGAAGCATTCAATGCTTGCAAATCCTCCTGTAAATCTATCAAATGTGTTTCCCCAAGTTTGTATAGCATGTTGGAGAAGGAAGGAGGGTGGATCAAATCAAATCAAGTGGTTGGAGCACTCATATTTGCTCATTAATACTTTGAAATACATTTTCCCATTTCTCACCTACCAGATCCACTAAGAATTTGAATTTGAATATCTAACATTGTAGCCTACATTAGTAGTTGTTGATTGAGACTAGGTGCGTGCTGATCAGAGCTCTGTAGAAAAAGATATGGTTGTTAGAAGATTTTCAGAGCTGCCTATGCACACAAGACACATGGCGCATGATGATTGACTGAAAGGACAACCATTTGTGCAAAAGTGTTTTGTCATTTCTGTCATGTGTCATTTACTGATTTATAGCAAGGATTCGGCACCCAGTTGACACGCTTTGATTGGTTGTGTGTGGCACACTCAAGCATGTCATATAATGATGTGGCATGGAATGGCGTAGATAGGAGGGTGCAAAAGTATGTGCACATGGAAGAATAAGGCGTGGGAGAAAGACATAAGGAAGGCAAACGTAATCAGGTGACATACACGGAGGAAATGGGAGAAATTGGTAGAGAAGGAAACACATGGTCAAGGTGCAATTATTACAAAGTAATGTGCAGGTGTACTGGAGAGGGCCAGGGACTTAGCTTATTAAGCAAGTGCAAGGCACACATGTAGGATGAATAACTGTTAGGAGGAAGGTGAATGCGTAGAATATGTGTATATGGGAAGAGTGGAACAAAGATGAATAAGAAAATGGAAATGGGAGAAGGGGAAGCATGCAAGGGTATGTGAGGAAACAACAACCAAGTGAATGTGCCAAGTAGATAACTAAGGTGTGTGTAACATGCAATGAAGATCTCAAAGACAAAATATGTATGTAAGTTGTCCAAATAACTAGGAGAGTTATTTGGATAATAGATACTCAATAGTGAAACCATTGTAGCATTTACAGGACAATTGTGTCTAAGATAGTTCATTATTTTTAGTGGATTTTTCTCCCTTTAAGGGTTTCTCACATTAAATATTGTTTCTCTTTGCATTCTCCTATTGATTTCTTGTGAATGGTATTTTGGTTTCACAATAACAAAGTAAAGTAAATTGAATTTTCATTCAAATTTTGAATAATTATTGATTCACCCCCTCCCTGGGCCTAGAATTTCAAACATGAGTTGACTCGAATCTCCTTAGGGCAAGCCATGCATGAAGGTGATGCACATCTAGTCAAGGAGTCCGCAACCCACTTGTTTGCTAGGAATGAAGAGTACAAACTGTATGCATGTGAAAGTAAACTAAGCTAATGGAAGATATTTAACACTAAGTAAATCCTAACTTAGTTCATTTAAAAATACATCAAGGTTGAGCTAAAAAAAGGAAAATCTTAATTAAATTGCACAAAATGTAAATCTACATTGAATGTAAACCTCCCTTTTGATGTTTGGATGTGCTCCGATATGTAGATACTTCCTTATATGAACCAAACACAAGTTACATACGATCAAAAGGTTTTACTAAAGTGGAAGAGATCTCATCAATTGGCTTAAGCTCCATTTTTGAATCTTCTCCTACTAACTGTAGAAAAAGGGGGTTTTCTCAATTTATGCAAGATTTCTTATGATGGAAATTCTCTTCTTAGGTGTATGATGTGTTATAAGGACAAGGTGTTGGGTGTGATAAGGTGTACTAGGTTTCTTATATAACTTTCCAATTTTGGAGAAGCTTTCAATCTAGTGAGTGTGGGACAAAGGAAATGTAGAATAAAAAATGGATAAGAATGATTAGAAGAGATTAATTAGAGATTAGTAACTCATATGAGTTTGGGAAGGTTTAATTAATCAATTGAGATTGATTAAAAGGCCAAGTTTACCTTATAGAAGCCATCTGGAGATTATTTATAGGGAAATTAGTATGATTTGGGGGGGTTTTAGAGAGGTATTTAATAAATAAGAGGGTTTATTAATTAAATATGATATTGTGAAAGGTTGATTAATTAATAATGGTTAATTAATTAATTAAAAGAGGGTTTTAACTAATGAAGTGATGTTGATTGGCATGTTGTGTATGGTGTGTGTGGTTCATGTGGTCTATATGTGTGGTAAAAGTGAGTCTGAGATCCTCAAACATTCTGATGTATCACCATATTTTTAGTTTTCCCCTTATTTTGGTTTCAATTTTACTTGAAGATTCAATAAAAGTAGAGTAGCTTAGGAGTAGAATATAATCTTACAAAAATATTAAAATTTATATAACTAAAGTATAGATATATTATCTATACTTATTTAGATAATAATTTTTACGTAGCTTGATAAAAATATCACTAGGGGAGTGCACCCTACACTATGAGTCAGGTCCCGCTAGATCCTCTGCCAGAACCACCTCGGCCTTTTCTGCCATGATGGTCACCACCTACGGGACCACATCATAGAATTAACTCACACATCCACCATTCTTCCTCTCCTCGAGGCCTCCCTTCAGCTCTGTCCTCGTCTTGACCTGACTAGAGACTACTTTTGAGAGGGAATGGTGTTACTAATTCTCCGTAGTGAGGCTCTCCGCCATTGGGCATCCAGACTATAGCTGGTTCACCTCCCCATGGATGGGGAATTATGATTCCTTTACAAATGTAGATGTCAAACCATGATGACTGGCAGGTGGATCCTCCTTCGGCTAAGCTCAATAGTGGAATGTTTATCCCTCATTGGGATGACTCTCCTCCTCCTCCTGGTGCTACGACATGTGATTGATTCTGTTGGTGTGATTTGTTTTCTATGCTTCTAATGTCCCTCTAGGAATTTTTATGTATCCCACGTTGATTAAAAAAATGAAATTAAGATTCTATATTCTAAGTTAATCTAAGTAGGAATATAAATGAAATAAATGATGTAAACTTAAATAGCTGATGCTAAATAATTTTAATTGATATTTAAATGAAATTAAATGATGAAAATGATAAGGATAAGATACTAACTTGAAAATGAATTACCTCATTGTGTGCTGGACTTGAACAGGTATGATGTGAAGATAAGGAAGAATGTGAAGGTGATACCCTTGAAATTGCAGCAGTTGAAGATCCTGCTTGGACTGGGGCACTTGGGAGAGGACTGGGTGCACCTGCGAGTGGCCTGGTCTGTACGATCTGGGCACTCTGGTATGTAGGAAAATCTAAGGATCTGAATTTGATAGTGTCCGATAGGTCTTTACAAGTGTCCTTTATCTTTGTCGCATAGTTGGTCGCAGTATGTTCACTTATGTCACCATGAATATGATATGAAGATCTACCTGTAAAAACCCCATACAAAGAATTCAAATCCCTATAAAAAACTAAATATGCATATGAAGGGGTCAAAATGACCTTATCTTCCACAATGGTGGACTTACAACTAAGCATTGTCACTACATTCCATACCCAATGTAGTTCCATGTTCTTGTGTTTAATTATGTTACTTAGGGTGCCCTAGTGTCAATGACACATAAGTAGGGGGAAATAACTAGATGTAAGATGCAAATGGTGGATGGAATAGAATGAATACAACCCTTTCCCCCTATGCTTGTGTGATGTATATGTAAATGATGCCAAATGCAGTCCTTTTCCTTAGTAAATAGCTAGCTCTTGATAGTAGATAGTCCACCCATAAGATAGTGAGTATGTTATGTTTATATAGGGATCTCTTGTTCAAATTTGACACTAATGACCCGACATGCCGACTAGTACCTAGGGGAATGAGAGGGAAAATGAAAAAGACTGACTTCAAATGAGTAAATTAGACCCAAAGTATTAATCAGGGACCAGGGAACCTAAAATTACAGACCGAGGCACCCATGGGCACCCTAGACACTACCTTAGGCACCCTAGTCACAGACTAGAGATGAAAATGACTAAATAATGACACCTAAGTACTCCTTGAGAGATGATCCAAAACCATGTAAACAACCAATGAATGTGTAAGAAAAATGACGGAAGATGACTGACTAACTGATGAAAGGACTAGGGGATAGGTCATTAGTGAATAATTTTATTACACGAGATCCATATATAAAATAACATACTTGGCAGTATAAATGTAATAGTAAGTGCATGATTTTGTGACTACATTTTCCCCCACTTTATGTTGGTGAGTAGAAATCTCAGTAACATAAAGTAGATAGAGATGTGTACCTGAAAGAAGTTCAAAGAAGCCCATGCTTGTAATAGAATGCACATATGTGTAGTAGAAGCATGCCAAAAGAACCAAACGCATGCCAAACCATGTATCAGTGGGTTGATCGATGCAACGTAATGAAAATAGTAATAGTATGATGAAGTGCACTAAACGAGAGTGATGATTAGAATGCGTGATGACAATGAGGTGGGGTAGGGAGTGATCAATTCTTGACTCAAACACGTGTATATGAATTATCAATCAAAGGATTTGGGCATCCTGCCACAAGAGGAAGAGTGTAGGGAGAAAAGTGTGTTATTCTCCAATCTCTAACTACATTCTCAAGATCTAGCCATTGCAGATGGAACTCGGATAAAAAATTTTTGGTTTCCTAGATCCAAAAAATTTTGATCAAATAGTTGACCCATATAGGAGTGGTATAGGAAAGGAACTCTTTCCCCCACTCCACGGGTGTCACCCCAATGTGATGGCTTCCAAGTTAGGTCATCTGGAAGTGAACACACAATATGATAAGACTTCCAAGTTAGGTCATCTGGAAATGAACGTGAAATGTATGCATATCTTCCCAAGTTAAGTCATCTTAGAAAGTAGTGAGTGTAATATCCTAAGTTAGGTCATCTAGGAGGACACACATAACTCCCAAGTTATGTCATCTGGTAGGCCAATTGTGTTAAAATTTTAGTGGTGATATGATTTTTATTGTTAGGAATGTGAACGTGTTGATTGATTGATTGTTTTATTGATTCGATTTATCACTTGTAGAGAGATTTTACTCTAGTCTCCCCCAGTTTAGGTCATTAGGGGGGATTGATAGAAATCGGTGAATGATCACGTGGAATAAATTTTGATCACTTATTTCCCCCAAATTAGATCATTAGGGGGAATTGATGGAATGTTGTATAGAAAAAATTGTATATTTGTTGCCCCCAGAATAGGTCATTAGGGGGAATTGGTGGTGAAATGTTGCATAATATGTTAGTAAATATTTGTAATTATCACAATGGTAGTGTTTTAAATGTGTGATGATACAAGGGGAATTATAGGATGACCCCAATGATATGCCCTCCCTTTTGGTGAAAGGGGAAGTGATGAAAAGAACAAACGCTAAGCTGAAAGTATACACAAACTATAGAGAAAAGTAATGGAAATGACAAGAACATGTATGAATCGGTTGGAAGATAAATTCAAGGGGAAATGATGCACATGGAACTTTTTTAATACGATGGTAGGCATAATTCCCAAATAATTTCGTAAATGGGGTGAAAATCAGAGTAGAAACACTATGGCGAAAATCGTGTAATGTGTATTAGTAGTTGTAAGAAGCACGAAATAATGACTATAGTAAAGTGGGTGATGAAAAAGTAACTATAAATAGTAAGGTGAAAAAGTGTTTAGTCACCTCATTTGTTATTTTCAAGATTGAGTTTGAGTTCTAAGTAAAGATGTTGCAAGTGAGAGTAGCACGTCTTAGTCAGTTTGAGAAGGTGGGAACTATCGTTACGTCACACATGACTGCGGAGTTGGTAAGTGCATTGTTTTTCAAAAAATGTAGGGTGTAGTAGTCATTTTTAGTGAATTTGTGAAAAATTGAGGATTTTGATGTTCTTGACATTTTAGACCTGGGTGATAGCGGTGAGGGCATTAGTGACCCTTGGTACAAAAGTGCCCAGATCTGGGCACTGGTATCCTGCTCCTAGGCACCCCAGTCCTACATCTGGGTGCCCTAGTCCAAAATGTGTGTATGTGGTCTAGAATGATGAAAAATGAGATTTGTGATGTATATGAATGTGATAAATGAGTGTGTTTGTACTTGTAAGGTGTTCTAACACAACATTTGTTGTCATTTTGTGTTGTGTAGAGGGATATCCACTCGAGGGAGTTCCGTAGTGGGCGTCATTTGAGTACATTGCTTGGATTGGGTATTTCAGATGATGATTCAGATGTTATGGAAATTTCCATCCTGCGACATATAGCATGGATGGGGGATGTGCCCCATAATCTTCCTATGTTGATTGCATTATGTGATAGATGGTGCATGGATACGTGTATATTTTGGTTGCCTAAAGGAGAGATGATTGTTACATTACAGGGTGTGTATCGTATATTACAGTTGCTAGTTATTTGTGAGAGAGTGAAGGTGATATTAGTGAAGAATATGGAGAGGCAGATGCGAGCTGTTAGGTGTTATTTTTTGGGGACTCGCTTATGTGCTAAGGCCCATATTAGTTTGGATGCTATCTTAAGGTCTGATGTTCCATGCTTTTGGAATTTCATAGCAGTTGTTAATGCTTCGTGTATAGCGGTGGAGGGAGGTGGTGTGGGAATCTTGTATAAGATGCATAACATATGTTGGTGTATAGAGGGGGAGATTACCAGATATGTGTGGACATGATGTGTGTCAGCCCACCTATACAAAGATCTGTACCGATTTACTCATGATGAGCATGAAGGGGGGATAAAAGCTACTATGTTGTTACATGTGTGGGCATATGAGCACATAACAATGTTGAGGCTAGTTGGAGGCCCGCGAATAGAGTGGGCGAGAACTAAGATATATGCAATGAGGTGGATTAACATTCAAGGGCTTAAGATGGATACATATACCTATAGGGAACTGATAGATAGGATGGGGCTCGATGCAGTAACATGGAGGCCATACCATGACTATGGAGGATGAATCCATGATGTGGTAGAGTTACGTTGTATTTGGATGACTATGTGGTTGGAGGATATATTTCTAGGTGTAGTGGAGATTTTCCAAGTAGATAGGGTATCGTGTCAATTTGGTATGGCTTAGGATGTGCCCACATATCCATATATATGGTTAAGAGATATCAGAGCACCTAGGAGGGGTGGGGCTAAGCCAGGGCCCAAAATAGATCAGTTAGCACCCATAGTCTAAATGAGGTAGATGCAATGATAGAGGTGATAAATGCAGATGATGTTGGTAACACAGAGGAGTACTGCACATGGTGGGCATCAAATTGATGGGTATTGTTGTTCCCATTATTTACAGGTCTAGCAAGGCTACTGCATGTAGGAGGAGGAGGTGAGGGGGAAGCACATTCCCTCAACCATGTAGCAACAGTTGTAGGGGAACATAAGTATCTACATATAACTATACTTTATTTGTCTAATGTGGTGTGGTATTAGTATTCTAGGTGATGCATAGTGGTCCTTGATAGTCAACACAACCATCTGAACCTTGATGCAAAATGTGCCAACTGAAATTCTTAGTGGAGGTATACTTGAGCAAGTGGATGAGATTTTGGGCGTGCATGCCCATCTATTTGAGTAAGTGGCTTAGCAACAATAACCACATACATAGTATTGTTAGCCGAGAGGGATGAGGCATGTGAGGATACTTTACGAGTCCGCAAGGCATTGGGTGGTGGTCCTTTGGCATAGGATGTGTTTGTACGATTCGTGGAGTTACAACATCATTTTGCGGAGCAGTCAATGGTTAATACCTTATTGCATAAGAAATTGGAGAGATATCAAGGCCATGAAAAGCAATGCAGAGTTAGTGGCGAGGCATCTAGTTCTAGGGATATCGCAGTACCCAAGAGTGATATTGATGATGAGGTTTGACGATCATGATTGTATATGATATAGGGGAGTTTCCCCCAATGATGATTTTATTTTCTACCTATGTATGGACACATGTGATTCATATGTGATGACTTTACTTTGTGTTGTATCAGTGTTGTATGAGTTGGTGATTACTGTTGGAATTTGTGTGATATATTTGTATGTTATTAGTTGTGGTTGATGGAACATTCTTGTAATGATGAAAAATAGAATGTAATTAGTTAAACACAATGTTTGTTAAATGGAATTCATAATGCGTAGTTAACATTTTAATGATAGAAAAATGCATATAAAAAGAGATGATAAATGATTATTGAACTAACATGTTGTGATGTATGTATGTCATAATAATGTAACATAATTGTAATATGTTAATGTGATGAATGAGAGGGGAACATTAGTGATACCTCGAACATGTAGATGACTAGGTTCATTTGGTTTAGATCCCTAAACATTCAATAATGAACCGCAAAAAGAGAGAGTCCGTCATCAAGAAATGATTGGGGTGCACTAGATGAATGATGGAGCGCATGATGAAAGGTTGTTAAAGAAAAAGCATCAACAATAATGTAAGAACCACAAGAACACAAGTGTTTCATCAGGGGGTAAGGTGATAGTAATCACCTACCAAAGACCAAGGCAGTGTGAAGCAATGGAAGTGTGTGGGATGGAAGCAACATGAGTGTATGAACTGAACTGATTGTCATATGGAGCGGCGGTGGAATGCGTGAGAGTGGAGTTTTGTGGAATCCAATGTGAAGGAGAAACGTGATGCAGTGGATAACATGAATGCAATGAATGAGATGGAGTAAATGGTGCAATGGATGCGATGATGTAGCTGTGTATGGGTGTGGTGGAGAGTGTGCATGAGTAATAAAATGTTGTGAATGTGTAAGGTTCAGAGCACCAGATGTAGGAGATGACTCACATGTAGTAGAAATCCTATGGTGGGGTATAGGAGATATAGATTGCTCCCGTGAGTGAGAACAAAAGGATATGATTCCCTTATCCTCTAGTTGTTACAATCGATCATGGAGGGAAAGACAATCATTATCTCTATGGCTATTTATGTGATGATAGTTACAATAAGGTTGGTCATGTTGTTGTTGTAATCAATGTTGTGGATGGTGTTGGTTAGAAGTAGGAGAATTAATTACTTATTAAGTAAAACATGCAGCACATCATGTGGTTGATCTTGATGAGAGAAGTGTAAAGGCTCACATGACCTAGGTGGAGTTGTAGGAGGAGTATCCTATCGTGGAGCCTGGAGAAGGAGTATGTTTTTTTGGTGGAGTGGGTTGAGCTTGTTTGCTTTGCTTGTGAGGAAAAGGTGGAGATTGTGTAGGATGCTCAACTAGAGGTAATGGTGGAGAACTAGATGAGCCAATAGTTCTAGAGGTGTATGGGGGATCTATGATGTGTGTTGATGGAAGATCTTGTTCTATATTGATAACCTTATAACATAAAATACTGAATGACTCACATGTATCATATTGTAGTCTTTTATTGAGTGGAGGAATGAGACCACAATAGAAGATGAACTGCTTCTCAAGATCTATAGGTTGTAATACCAACTGATGCATATAAGCATTGAAGCACAAAATATAATCCTTGATAGGTTCAGATGATCCCTGCTAGAGAGTAGGTAGGTGGTTATAAGTAACTTTAGGGCCATTGTTGATTATAAACTAATAGAAGAAAGCGTCCTCCATGTCATAGAAATTACTAATGGACCCAAACAGAAGATGAGTGTACCATTGTAATGCCTCATCAATAAGAATATAGTGAAAGGCCTTAAGTAATATTCTATCATTAGAATAAGAGGCCATAGCCATACGGTAATGTAAGAGATGAGCATGAGGTTCACCAAAACGATCAAAACATGTTAAAGGAGGCATGACGAAGTTATGAGGGAATGCAAAGTTATGGATCTTCTTAGGGAACGAGTTACCATGTAATTAATTGTTATCAATGGAAGCATAGTAAGCCCTACTTTCTAAAGTGAGGGATTAAACCTGAGATTGTAATTGACCTACAACATGCATGAGAGAGATTCTATTTTATGAAGGAATGGTGGAATATGGAAATAATGTGTTAAGGGGTTGTAATTTTCCATTGTGAGTGATCATAGGAATATCAAGAGGTGAAGTGAGAGATTTTGATGCTAAAGGCACACTAGGAGTAGGTTCTAAGGAAGCGATAGTTGGAGATATGGAAGGAATGTCTATAACTATGGTAGGACTAGCATCAGAAATACCCTTACTAGATGAGGTGACCGATGGAGACACATCTATAGGAGAGCATGAACTACGAGATGTAGATGATATAACAATAGGAGATGTAATAGTAGGAGAAGAAGAAGCAATAGATGTTGGTGACTCATGCACAAAGGTAGATGTGATCTCAAGAGAAGGCAACAATGGAGTAGGTGAATCACACTCAGTAGTATGGAAAGAAGGAGAACTAGGACTATCAACCACCTCATGTTCATCAGAGAGAGTCTCAGATATGAGAATGTCATTAAGAATGCTATCAATAGGATCATCAACATAGTGTGAAGTAGTGTACAAGTTAGTATGAGATGTATAACGAGAAGAAATGTTGGAAGGGGTAGAATCATGAGAAGGAACAATATCATTGGTTGGAGTAGAAGAGGAATCACTATGCATAGGGGAGTGATTGGCAATACCAAACAAGTAATCAATAAGAGAATCATCTAAATTTTCCTATTAAATATTAGGAGGATCACAAGTAGCCATATAACATGGTGTACAATGAGTAAAGGCTATTAGATCCTCAAAAATACTAATACCTATAGGGGAATCCTCAAAATGAGTAGGGAAATATTGTTTGCCATCTAGAAACTGTTGTTTGATATGATCAGGCGTAGTAACAAGGGTACTATATAGAGATTTGAGCTCAGCTAGGGCAACCTCATCATAGATATGATTAACACTGAAATGAGACATGATGGGTGAAGAAGATGAGTTGGTTTTATCCATTAGGGTTTTATTGGATCCTAGGGAAAGATATTCGAAAAGACGGGTTCACCAAAATGATTAAAAAAATATGAAATTAAGATTCTATATTCTAAGTTAATCTAAGTAGGAACATAATTGTAATAAAAAGTACAAGTTGAAATATTGGTTCTAAATATTTTATTTTGATAATTAAATGAAATGAAATAATGAAAATAGAAGGGATAAGATATTAACCTAAAGATTACTTAACTCACTGTGTGATGGAATTGAACATGCTGATGTGCGGAAAGGGTAGAGTGTGAAGGAGATACCCAGAAAGTTGCATAAACTAAAGATATGACTAGACTAGGGCGCTTGAGAGAGGATTGGGGTGCATGTGGGTGTGCTGGTTTACAAAAATGCTTAGGATCTAAATCTTATGGTGTCGCTAGGTCTTCACAATGTCTTTGTGTTTGTCACAGTGGCTTTGCTTATGTTGCTATAAATTAGTGATGAATATCTACCTATAAAACCCCATACAAAGCATCAAATCCCTAAAAAATAAGATGCATATGAAGGGTCATAATGACCTTAGCTTCCACAATGGTGGACTTAGAACTAAGCATTGCACTACATTCCAGACCCAATGTAGTTTTGTCTACTTGTGTGTGTAATTGTGTGCCTAGGGTGCCTTAACGTCAATGACACAGAAGTAGGGGGTAATAACTAGATGTAAGGTGAAAATGGTGGATGCAATAAAATGAATAAAACCCTTTCCCCTATGCTTGTGTGATGCAGATGTAAATGATGTCCAAATGCAGTCATTTTCCTTAGTAGATAGCTAACTCTATAAAGTAGATAGTTTGTCCATATGATAGTGAATATCCTATCTTTATATAGGGATATCTTGTTCAAATTTCAACACTAATGACCCGACATACTGACTATTACCTAGGAGAATGAGACAATAAACCATAAAGACCAACCTCGAAACTCTAAATGAGAATAAACTACAACCGGGACTAAGGCACCTAAAAAGAGGACCGGGGCACTAACGGGTGCCTTAGTGCCTTTTTAAGGGCCCTAGTCAGAGACTAGGGATGATAGATGACCAAATAATGACAGCTAAGACTTTCTTAAAGATGATTAGAACTATGCAAACAAATGACGACTGTGTAAGACAAATGATGATAAAGACCAACTAACTGACGAAAATACTAGGGGATGAGTCATTAGTGAATACTTTTTGTACGCAAGATCTGTATATAAAATAACATACTTGGCGGTATAATGTAATAGTAAATGCGTGATTTTGTGACTACACACATTGCATTTTCTGTTTTGTAGTTGCCGTCGTGGCATTTTGTGGCATCGTGAGTTTTTTGGTCACCCCTGCTAATGTAACTCTCTTTATTTTAGTTAATATAAAGGGTAGTTCCAATAGTAAAATATGATAAATTGTTTTTTAACTTGTGTGATGATAAAAGATTGCTTGTAATTTTTTTCTAGTATTTAAATATTGATTTATTATGTCTAATTATTTATTTAATAAAATAATTATTAATTACATATGTCAAAACATGCAGAAAACCATTGTGTTTTCATCTTGTTGAAAAACACGATGGTTTTTTCCACATGTTTTGACTTATGTAATTAAATTTTGATAATTAACACTAATATGATAATAATAGATCGCGACAATGCTATACAAAAATTGTGAAAATATCATAATTGAAAAGGTAATATGCATTGTTCTTCTTAGATTAAAAAAAACTTTTACAATTTATATAAGCGAAGTATAGTTATATAATCTATAATTATTTAGATAATAATTTTTATGTAACTTGATAAAAAAATATGATAAATTGTTTTATAAATTGTGTGACAATAAAAGATTGCTTGTAATTTTTTTCTACAATTTAAATATTGATTTATTATGTATAGTTATTTATTTAATAAAATAATTGTAAATTACTGTTATCCAAAATTCACCCCCCAAGGTAAATTTTGATAACATGCATCAAATTCTCAAGTCCCAGGCAAATAGATTAAGTCACGGCAAAAAATTTCATGTTTCTAGGGTCCCCTCATATTTTTCTAACTCCCCTGCCCAAGTAGTTCTGGGGAAAGGTAAGAAAATTGCAAAAAAAAAAAAAACAGACTCGGGCCAGGAAAAATCACAAAAAATGGCTAAGTCCTAGTCCTCGCAGCATTTGGGACAGTTGGGACAAAAATGCGTGGATCGGCCGAAATGAGCACAGGCAGCCCCGGAAGCAATTGGGACATCTGGGACAAAAGTACGCGGCGGATGCGGAAATCCGAATTGGCCGAAAAGAGAGAAAAAATTGGCTAACTGCTGAGAGGGTCGCCTTTGGGACAAGCGGGACAAAAAGACGCGAACCGGCCGAACCGGGTGAAATGAGTCAAGGAAGCCCGAAACAGTCTGGGACGCGTGGGCCAAAAGTACGCGAACCAGCCGAACCGGCCGAAATGAGAACTTTTGTCCCGGAACAGTTGGGACAAAAGGGCGCGAACCGGCCGAACCAGGTGAATTTATCCCAGACGGTCCGAAAGCAAATGGGAAAGGGCGCGAACCGGCCGAACCGGGTGAAATGGGAACAAGCAGTCCGAAACAACTGGGACATTTGGGACAAATGGGCGCGAACCGGCTGGTTCGCCCGAAATCAGCACAAGGAGCACTGTGCCAAATGGGACAAAGGGACGCGGGGGACGCGAAAAGCCGAAATGGCCGAAGGCAGAGAAGAAAAGTCAACATTTGACCCGTGGAACTTCAAACGGCCATAACTTTTGACTCTGAGCTCCGATTTTCATAAAATTGGACTTTCTGGAACGAGCACGACGTCCTCTACGCCACAAAAACTAGATTTCTTAATTTTAATGAGGGTAGATATATCTAAATAAAAGAAACATATTCGGCTCCAGTCAATCAATGCTCATTCCCGTCAAATGACAGAAAACGCCTGCCAGGCCCAAAACAACTGCCCGCACTCAGAAGGCCATAACTTTTGCATTTCTCAACGAAATCGCACAAAATTGGTACCGTTGGAATCATGGTTCCAAGCCCGACGCACAAAAATCAAGAAATTCTAGATTTGATCAGAAATTGATCGAGATTTTTAAGAAAACGTGGCCGGATTCAGAACAGTGTTTTATTTGGTAGCTGGGAGTGCAATTAAGAGGCATGGTCATCATTCCTTCTCTGCTGCAGCACATGGGACAGTATGGGGAGCCTTTTGCAAGTAATGTATACCCATTCCACTCAATTTAATGCCTCTTACAGGTGGTTGAAGGATAGATTTCGGGATTTCCATTTTCCCTTCTCTTTTCCTTCTCATTTTTCTATAAATTGGAGTGTTGGGCTCATTGTAAAGGGGAGAGTTTTTGGGTAGCAAAGCTCTGTCAAAATTTCTTTGTGAAGCTAGTGTGTTGTAGGCCCTTGTAGTGGACTCCTTACATGGTGATCCAGGCCCTTATCTTGTAATAGATTGAACTGTGCATATCATGAAGCAATAAAATATCAGTTTGTGGATATATCTTCCCCTGCTGTGTTTCCTTGCATTCTTCTTGCCTCTTTAATCTTTCTACAAGTATATTGTGTCTATTTATTATGTTCTTGCAGGAATTCATTATCATTGTGTGTGCTTGGAATATTGCTGTGAGTGCATTTTGCTGGATTATGGTGAACTGTCATCACCTCTTCTAGTGTGCACTTTGCCTCTGTATTTCACACATTTGGAGATTACTCTCACACCCTCTTTTTCTGGTATATCACCGCTTTAGTGTAGGCTTTCATTTTATGCATTTTCTCTCCCTGGTCCCTTGGAATTTTAGATTAGAATAGTTAGCCTGCCTGCACTGGAGTAGATTGTGGCAGGTAGTTTAGGAGCAAGAACCAGCTTTCTCTGGAGGTCTGTCTCAAGTAGCAAGTCCCACAACTTGGAGATAGTACCCATGTTATCCAATCACACTGGATGCTTAGAGTGATCAAATAAGTCAAAACATGTGGAAAACATGTGGAAAACAATTGTGTTTTTCATCTTGTTGAAAAACAAGCTGGTTTTTTCCACATGTTTGTATTTATGTAATTAAAATTTGGTAATTAACACTAATATGGTAATAATAGATTGTGACAATGCTACAAGAAAATTGTGAAAATATCACAATTGAAAAGGTAATATGTATTGTTCTTCTTAGATTAAAAAACTATTACAATTTATATAAGTGAAGTGTAGTTATATAATCTATACTTATTTAGATGATAATTTTTACGTTGAATGATTAAAAATATGATAAATTATTTTTTAAATTTGGTGACGATAAAATATTGCTTGTAATTTTTTCCACACTTAAAATATTGATTTATTATGTATAATTATTTATTTTATAAAATAATTATTTATTACATAAGTCAAAACATTTGGAAAACCATTGTGTTTTTCATCTTTCATTGAAAGGTCAATGAATGAAATTCATGCAATAACAAAGGATATTTTTTAACATCCTTTTGTTATGGGTATTGTTATAACCGAATGTACACTTAAACATAATGCACCTATTGGTGATACTTCTTTTATCCATGATGATGTGTAAACCCCTTAGATTGAACATATTTTTCCTATTGTGATAGCACACATTATAAATATTTCAAATGGTGTACTTGTTTCTCTTATTTTTGTTACAATTTATTTACATGCTACTATTGATGACATGTCTCACCATCGTAAAAGTGGCTTTAGACCTATAGTTCATAAACATTTTATATTTGTTAAGACAATTATAAAATATTTTTAATACCTTTTTTTAATTAATTAGAATTATTATGAGTTTAGTTTTTCATCATGTTGGAAAACACGGTGTTTTTTTCAACATGTGAAAAACACACTAGTTTTCAACATGTTAAAAAACACAATGTGTTGAAAAAAACACTATGTTTTTCAACATGTGAAAACCACACTAGTTTTCCACATGTTGAAAAATAGAGTGTGTTTTTCAGCATGTTGAAAAACACAACGATGTTGAAAAATACACCTTGCACAAACATTTATATTTATCTCTCTCTCTCTCTCTCTCTCTCTCTCTCTCTCTCTCTCACACACACACACACACACACACACACACACACACACACACACACACACACACACACACACACACAAACACACACACACACATTGATGAAAAAAGATATTATATATATTAATGTAATAAGATACAAGATAGCTTTCAGCAAAAAGGTGGGCGGTATGAGAGCATGCCCCAAAACCACAAACAAACTAGGCCAAGCCTAGGATAAAAAACAAACAAACTAGGAAACGCCTAGGGAACCATCAAAATACAATATTATGCAATAGCAACAAACATTCTCGAAGTAGGGGGATCATGATCAGCCGACCAATCCAAGCCTGGAAGGTCCTTGTCAATATCAGGAATATCCCAACCAGGGGGATTTTCTTCTTCTTTTTTGGCCTCCTCCCGAGTGGGAATTTCAAGAGAGAGGTGAGGAAACTTGCCATCAAGTAGTGGTGGTGGTGGGGTAGGTTCCATCCATCAAGCACATGTTTCTCGGTACTGACAGGTGAGCCCCACCCAAGTTGGTGAGTAGCGGACCCCAGCCTTGCTCGTGAGGTAGTGACAAGTGACTCCTCCATTAGTGAGGGTGGGGTGATCGATGAGCTCAGCTGAAGGAACACCGATGAGAGTAGTTGTGGTGACCACCATGTCCATGCGAAGAGGAGTGCATGGTGAATCTCCCTAGTTCTGCAACAGAGTCTGAAAGTGGTCCACTTCTAGAGCCACTTTATTACCCTAGACTTGAATTTGTAGCATCACATTGGAGATAACCATAGATTTGTTATCCACTGAAAATTGTTGATCAACTTCATAATTATCAAATAAAAAAGCATTTCTTTCTTTCCATATCCAAAATATAATTCCACCCGCCCCCCGAAAACATGCCAAATCTAGGTGAATAATGGAAAATTTTTAGGGTTATTGCCAAGAAGGATATTCTGCCAAGTAAAAAGTGCAATCTAAGAGGAAAGAAAAATGAATGTATCCAATTCCAAGCAAACTGCACTTTTGGAACAAAAAAAAGATGTAAAAGAGTTTCCAAGTGGCCACAGAATGGGCACTTGGGAGCTGGGATCCCAATTTGAACAAGTTGAGACCCTATCGGCAAGCCTTGGTGTAGAACACACTAGAGAAAGTGAGCAATTTTTGGCTCCACATTGATAGAACAAACAATGTCAAATCGCTGACTCCATGAAGATGAAGTGGAATGAATGCCCCATCGAGTGTTAAGTTTTTCAACCATGGGAAAATGGGGTGAGATCCAGTGGTAGATTTTATTGGCTGAATAGTTACGAAACGAGGTATCTACATACCACTTCCAATCTATCCATGAAGGGCGAGAGGGGCGTACAGAACATTTTTGCATCATATGGTCAGGGACCGAATTGAGTACTTCAATAATGCTAGCTTGATCCTGGTTGTTTAACTGAAATTGAGCTTTAAGCTTAGGCCAAGAGAACCAGGATTGAGAGTGTTTATAGAATAATTCTTGGATGGTCCGAATTTTGTGCATAAGGAATTTGAACGTAGGAACCCCTTGAGTATCTGTAAAACACTTATCCTAAGCCTGAAAAATTGGCGACCACTAGAGGGAATGATTCTTAATGGAAATCCCATTACGAAAGCCATCATCTTTCCATTGAAGCCATGGTTTGATGCATTCCCAGCCCTTCCAAATGATTTTAAGCAAAAAAATGCCGACCACTTTAATGGGCACTGAAGCATTAAGGAAGTTGACGAACCCCAATCCTTTCCATGCAGGGCAACTGCAAGGTTATCCTTCTTCTATACCATGGCCCAAAATTACTTTCCACACTTCTTGGCTAGTGATACATCAAACAATCCATTTGGCACAGAGTGCCCGCCCTTGGTGATGTATGTCAATAAGGCTTAAAACCCTAGAGTTGTAGGGAAGGCAAAAAATTTCCCAAGCCACACGATGAAAACCTTTACCAATGGAATTGTTGGCCCAAAGAAAGGCTTTGAGAAGATTTTTTGATTTCTGAATGGAGGATTTGGAGGGTACCCAACACAAAGAGTAGTAAACGTGTGCAGCCTCCAACCCTTTAGAGAAAATTTAGAATTTCCCTGCTAAGGACAGAGGTCTAGTAATCTAATATTCCAATTTTTTGGCCACCCATTGAATGACATATTGCCATAGCTTCATTGCTGAAGCTTGAAAGGAAAAGGTGATGCATATAAACTTAAACATTTCACCATGTGCAAGAATCTTCCACTCAAAAGAAGTGACCCAAGTAGGCGCTGGGAGGAAATATTTTTGATAACACTGAGTTTTCAGTCATTAAATGGAAGAGCAAGATGCTAAACAAAATACATCAAGGCAATGCATGAAATTATAGATATTAGACTCTTCCTCTATGAGTGTGAGAAAGGAATCATCTTCGAAGTGACCATTGAGTAATTGATAATTTTTCACAAAGGGTAGGGGAATCCCCCTAACGAGCCCTTGTGTTTTGGCATGAGCCAGTAGATACCCAAAACCTTCAACTGCAAGAACATAGAGCATTAATGCTAATGGGCACCCTTTTCGAATGGAATGGAATAATCTAAAGGATTTAGAGTTAAGTCCATTAATAGTGATCTGGGTAGAAGCATCAACAAAAAGGAGTCTAATTGTTTGGATGAAATTGGGGCTGAACCCTAGCACTTGCAGCATGGCAAGGATAAATGGTCATTCAATCCAATCATATATTTTCTTAATATCAATTTTAATGAACATGAAAGATTTATTGGATCTGCGAGCCCATTATATGCCTTTCCAAACCACAATGATGTTGTCCAGTATGTATTATTTCTGAATGAACCTAGTTTGTTCTGATTGAATCACAATAGGGAAAATACTACATAGTCGTATAGCCAAATATTTTGCAATTATTTTGGAGGATAAATTCAAAAAAATGATAGGTTGTCAACAGGTAATTTTTTTTGGATCCCCTTTCTTCGAGATGAATTTGATATTACCGTTGTTGATACATGACCCCAATGACTAATTCTGAAACCCTTCGAGGTAGACTTGAAATAGGTCTTACCTGATATAATCCCATAATGCTTTGTAAAACTTGCAGAGGTAGTCATCAATACCTGGGGCCTTATCATTGGCTATTTTCATGACTGCAGCATGGAGGTCATCAATGGTGAGCATTCGGTCACAGACAACCTTATGAGCTTGAAAAATTTTGCTTGCCATAACAACTAGACATTGTTCAAGGGTTGTTTGTCTTTCGGTAGAGGGTTTTTGATCCTAGAAAAATAGCTTATAATGTCGCACAAATGCTTGTATCATGCATTGAGGGTTAGTGACCTGAATTCTACCATCAAAGATGGACCAGTTTTTTTGAGAAGGGTTTTAAGCTCTAAGAGAAAGAAAGAATTATTTCAAGACTCAGTTTCCAATTTTAATCCAGTGCATTCGAGCATGAATATGAGCTCCCTAAGCATTGTATTTATCAACAATTTTAATTTACTGGCAAAGCGTTGCAAATTGAAGTTACAAATTTTTAGAGAAGGGGTTTCCTTGAAGCACCACCACCGCGTGGCTAAGAGCTAAGGTGTTGATGGAGTAGGAGCAACGTCTGATTTGGGCCAGCTGTCGGCCATATATTTTGAGGAATCTAGTGGTCTGATTCATAGGGTCCTCCCATCATTGAGTCTGGCTGGTGTGCATAAGTAGATGAAAGTGCTAGCAGTGACTTGGTCATGAGGCTAAGTTCCACACATGCATGATATGATTGAGTGTGGGCCCATGTTGCATCAAGGATGTATTAAGAAAAAAATTCCCTTTATGAAAAAAGCGCACTTATCATGCTAAGTGATACGAAATCGTATGGGGAATGATTAGATAGTACAAAATCAGGCATGACCTCCACTAGCATGGAGTAATTGTTGTCAAAATTAAAGAAATTTTGAGTTGACAGCATGGCTTTGTCGATCTATTCAAGAACTCGATCCGATTCACTTAATAGCTTGAACAAGGTGTACCACGCATCAGAAGTGGGAGTGCGAGAATAATTTGGGTCATAAATCTCAAATTTATTACAAATGTAAAACCATGCCTCCCTTTCGCTATTTGTCCATCTCATTGGCAGGTTGCTACATTTGTCAATGGGTGACTCAACCATATTAAAATCACCACTTATGATCTAATATACGTTAATAATTGTGCTAGCTATCCACTGTCAAAGATCGTCCCTCTAGGCCGCATCGTTAGAGGCATATATTAATGAGGCCAAAAGGGCGGCCATCAACATTAAATAGGACCCATATTACACAGTTGGTGGGGTCAATGCCATGGTCAATTAGAAAGGGCAGCTATTTGGGAGAAAAAAGGGAAATTAAACCCCCACGCCCCACTTCATAATTACTTCAGAAGGCCAAGTTGTCAGGAAAGATGGATTTACAAACCATTTGTAACTAAAAACCTGTAATTTTCACCTCCTACTAAAACAAAACATCTAAACTGGAATTTTTTTTCTGAGTTTCCCGAAAAACATACTTATAAAAGGATTATGTTAGACCCCAAAATTTTAAGATAAACAATTCATGGAAAACATTGATCAAGATCCATGTCGTCAGCATCCAAGCCCTCAAGGGCATCAAACTGGTTTTGCAAGAATTGAGAAGTGTTATTATGTAAAAAATTCATGTAAATCAATTTTGTTCCACTCGATGTAGGCGATGTTATACTCTCTTCAATTGAGTCCACACTATGTGATGGGATATGATCTTAGGAGATCTGAGGAGGACTTCGAGGCCATTTGGTTGGCTCCTATGAGCTGTTTTTTTTAAATGGTGAAGGTTGCGGTATGGTGACATTATACACAAAAAAACATGAGAACCGAGGCCTCCTTGGGCATGCTGGATTATTTTGGTAACTGGAATGATGAGTTGGAAGCAACAGTTGGTTCCTTATGAACATTAGTAGGCTCCTTAGCTTGCGGGCTATGTTCCTTAACAGTTGGGTTATGCTGACTGTTTGAACCAGAGGCCTTGGATTGCTTATTTTTATTCTTATTTCCCCCTGTTGTTTGAAAACCTTCCTCTTGGGGGGGTTTGGTTGGTTTAGATTTTGTTTTGGAATATGGGTGATTGCGAGGAACGTACAAGGGGCAATATTTGATCTTATGATCAGAGGCCTGGTAGTGGAAGTAAGTGCTAGGCAAGTTGATATACAAAATACGCTGGGAGTATCGTGTGTCTCCCATATGGATTTCCACAAACTCTTTCAGTTCTCAAGAAACATCTACCTCGATGCAAACATGATTTTGAGGAAGAGCATGGTAAAACTGGTCTAGTTCGAGGAAAACCAGCCGCCTGATGGAAGAAGCAATCTGATGCAAGAAATGACCACAAGGCAATGGTAGGCTAGGAAATTCTACCCAGACTGGCACTTTAAGTGTGTCATAATCAAAAACCAAAAATTCTTTGGTCTATGAAGACAGGACCAGCAAGGATTTGCAAACATACCACATGGCTTGTCGAGCCAGAATTTTGAGGGCATTGGCTGGGACAAAGAAGTGAAAAAGGAAAAATCCATTGGTCATATTTTTTATGCTTTCAAGTCAGACGCCATGAGGAATCCAAGCCGTGTTAACCCAAGATTTTAACATGCTCTCAGAGGGGATGCATCCCATAAAATACCCAATGAGACATAATTGTTTCATCCAGTTACAAGTGACATTAAAGTCAGGAATAGGTAAAACCAGATCAGGAGGAGAAAAATTACCTCATGGAAGACCTTTGGGACAAACTTTCAAGGACGTTTCACAGACAGTGTCATTGCTCAAAGCTCCACTATTTCTAGGCACAGTTGAAACAACCAATCATGAAGGGGGATGTGTCATTATATAGGGGAACCTAACGGGTGGGAAACCCTAAAAATGATGGTATTAATATCCCGTAGAGCCCGAGAAGGCCGTGGAATGACAAGTTCGAAAGCAAGAAACCCTGGCAAAGTAGATTCCATAGTGCCTTACCTCTTCTCTATACTGATCATGTTTAGAAAAATGTTTTATTAGTCATTATATCTTTAATTAATGTTATTCATTATTTTGTATGACGTTCGATTCATTAAATCATCCAATGTTGAAAGAATATGATAAAAAAATATATGTTGGTGTATAATAATTAATCTAGAATTAATTTTATGATATAAATTATGTTAATTTTTATATTTATAACTTTAAAATACAAATACATGAACTTTTATAAAAAAAAATAGATTTTAATATTTTATCTATAATTATGTTTATGTTAAGGAATACACTATAAATTATGTTAATGTTTACCTAAAATTTCTAGGAGATGGTTGATGTTTACCTAAAAAAATTTCTTCCTTCTGAGATCCATAACTTTTGATCCCGAACTTGAAACAACTCTATTTTTTAGAAAGGTATTATAGTCTTGTTTCCTCTACTCCCTTTAAACCCCAAGTGCACCGGCCTATCACCCAACATTAGTAGGGAGCTGACTTGAGACGTGCGCATGTGTCGAGCCCCTCCTTTATGTGAGATTTGTAAGAATGTCCACCGTTAATAAAGGAATGGTTGTAGAAATTAAAAAAACATGTATCCATTCTAGCAAAGAAGTAAAATCACTATATCTAAGCATAGATGCACCACAAAAAGGATGTATACATTATAACCATATAAAGGAAAAAAATATGAACCATGAGCAAGATGAAAAGCACTAGGGTTTGAACCCATGCACAAAAATATTCAGAACAACCTTTTATATTCATTGATTCACAATTGTTTACAATAGCCAAATCACATCAAAAAGGTTCAACAATAGATTGGTTACATCATTCTAACATTAGCATCCTACCCTTCCCATGGATCTAATCTAGAAAACCATAGATTACCTCCCAGAACCATTACATATTCTTCACCATGCATATGCACATCTCATATGCACCCATTATCTCTACTCGTAAACGCACACACACACACACACACAACCTCTCTTTCTAGATCTAAATACATCCTTTAATAAGATAAGAGATCTCTTGATCATCATGAAGCAAGCCCACATGCCAAATTTTATCATATCCTGGTATACTCGAGTGTCCAAGCCATGCAGATGCAAGCTAGCCATAACAACCTCCACTTTATAACCTGTAACCTTAAAGATTCCCTAGAATATTCTTTTCTCAAGCTTCAAGTCTCTATGTAATAACATTTTCATCATTACACCTACCTATATCTTCACATGTTTTACATGTGATACCCTTCTTTGACCAAAATGAGGCTAAGTCCTTAAACCCTTAAACCCTTTCCTCCTTCAATGTGCAACTCTATCTCTCCTCGCACGCATTCACTCACGCACTTTTCTCCATAGTGTTCCGCACACGTTCATCCTATACCTTAGGACTTAGTCATTTTACGAGCTTAACATCACCCCACACTAAATTTTTTGTTCATCCTCAGAAAAAATCTATCCTTCAACAACAAAGAATAAAGAATTGGAAGGAAATATTAACCTGTATTTGGTTTGTGCCAAAGAAAAAAGGAATTTTTCTATTGTTGTACAAGGATTGGGAAGTCTTTGTTCAAGGATGCTTTAATTTTATTCCAAACATCCACCTCATTTTTTGCTTGTTTAAATAAATCCCCTATCAATGCTTTGACTTCTTCAAATGATAACTCTTCACCCTTAGCCTTCAGTGTATCAACAATACTGTCCATTTGTCTGCTAAGGTCACTTAGGGCATCCATTCTTAGTGTAACCTGGGGATATAATTCCTTCACTTTATTTCTAATCGAGACCCTTAGGATTTTAATTTCTTAGGACTTCTTATGGACCTCTGCTATGACATTGTCTCGTTCCAACCTATTAGCCTTGTTCTTTTCCTGGAACTCCTTTAGGTCTACCTCATGGGTAGAAACCAATACACTTGCCACTATGTCCTTGTCTCAACAGTTGTCATAGACAAATTCAGCCATAGACGCTGAAGTTTTTATAGAGGCAAGGATCTCAGAGTACCAATTTATACTCTCTTCAATATTCAACTTCTCATGTTCTCTTTGTCACACCAAAACTTCTTCCGCTGATTCCAATGTAAGTGGTTGCCTCTCCATCGTGATCAAGTCCGTCAAATCCTCCAGGAAGTGGAAAGCTGACTCATACTTCTGTTTAGGGGGGTAAAATCTGGGTGTTTTAAGATAATGGAGTCTAAGATAGTCTCTGCCTTCTTGTAGGCTTCACTCACTTTCCCCTTTTCTTCTCTCAACTCAGCCCTCAACTACACAATTATAGACTCCTTCTCCTTGATCTTTTTGTCTCTCTCAATTATCTCCCTATTCTTTTCCTCTAAGGCTTTGATTCTGTTATTACTCCCGAATAACATTGCCTCTATTTCCATAGATACCTTGTTGAGCATGTTACAAGCCTACTCATATGTTAGCCATTGGGCATCCACAATAGGGTTCACCTCGTTGGGCTTCTACGTTTCTATCAATACATCCACATTAAATTTTAATTCAAGCTCATCAAAATGGGACTCAAAAGTCCATGAAAACATGTTCTTTGTGTGCATGTACACACTATCCTTCTCAAATGATGACCAATAGAAGAGTTGGTTTATAGGAATTTTTCTTTATAAACGCGTTTGTAGGACCTTGTTCAAATCATTGATATAAGTCATTATGTGTCCTTGTGTTGCCGTCGCACCCTTGCCACATGTGCATGCTCATGTTGGGAAGCTAACTACTAAACTGAGATCTCTACCCATGCTCCCATACTCTTTCCCCACTTCTTCCGCATTGCGCTCCACCTTGTGATCTACCAAATCCTTGATAATACATGCTACTTCCCTCTCCACTATGTCATCCAACTGTTCATTAGATAGATGCAGGGTCATATGCACATTCGTCCCCACTTCCTCTTCACTTTTTGCTTTCTCCCAAGTGCCCTTTGAAAACTCATCCCATTCTTCATCAGATCCATGTACATCAAACACTGAGTGATTCTCACCTTCTTCGCACTCCTCATTCTCCTCCTCAGACTCATCACCCTTCAAACTCTTCATCTCCTCAGAGTCTGAACTCTACGTTATCTTTTTCTTCTTCTTCACTAGCGACTCCTCTATCACAAGGGACATTTCCTTCTCAGGTGACTTCTCCTTCACATGGGATTTCTTCCTTTATGTGTAGGTAGATGGGCATGTGCCTAACTCTTATGCACCTGCAGTCTGAATTGTACGCGCGTTCGGTGCCCTGTTTGCTATAGTTTCCTCCCTCTCTCTCTTTTCCCCTTTCTTCCTTTTGGAAGGGTCCTCAGGGATGGAGACATCATCCTAAATTTATGCACCCTTTTCAAACTTGGGCCTTAGGCATATGTACACCCTTTTCATCGTGCTTCCTCCAAGTGGTAATGTTACGAGCCTTAGTATATGTATGTCATGAGATACATACTTCTCCACATATGCATGTTTCTTATGATACACTAATGTTTGGAATAACATGTGGTGATCCCGATCTACCTCACTTAGATCAAATCTAAGTTTTTAGGCCTCCTTGAACCTATTAACTGTGCTTTGAAAATATTACGCTGTGAATGCAAAAGGTATTTTACATCATGGGCTTTTGGTGCCATCAGTTAACATGAACCTACTAATGTAGAGGTTTTGGTACACTATAAACTCAGCCTCATCCTTCACCAAGGATGACAGATATTTTGGAATTCTCCACTCTACCCCAAATACATCACGCATTCATTAGTACCACTTCTCCAAGTGCACCTTGTATGCAGTAGTCATTGTATTACAAGTGTATGCTTTGAACCTCTTAGCGGGGGAAGGGTCCTCCTCAAGGTAATCCCAAATGTTGTTATTCAGACCATCAAGAACTCTAATATCAGAAAACACAATGGTAAGGATAATATTACCATACATAATTTTATTCCCATCATGCACGAAATTTATGATATCCTCTGCAATGAAGGTCAAGAGTATGTAGATAGTTACCTTTGAAATCTTCCTGCAAATGTTCAACCATCTCTTGTTCAGTTGTGTCTATCTCTCTTGTCCATTCAAATTGGTGAGCAGATGCACAGCCATCTTCATGGTTGGGTTGGTGATCTTGGTGATATCAAAATAGGGTGAGCCCTTCTTGTATTAATATTCCTTGGCTATCTCAACGATGACCTCCTTGTCATCTAAGTCATCGTCCAGGGACTCACATATGCAGATAAGTCCAGTGTATCTGGAGATCAATTATGGGGTTGTGTGAATTCTCCTTCCTGTAAAGTAGATGTGATCTTTGTGCACACGTGACATGAACCATTGGTATAACCTCTCAGGTTTTCCATAAAATGACAACTCAAAAATTTGTAAAAGCACAACCTTCTCCAATTTTGTCTTCATAGTCATCATACACTAGTTTGTCATCCTATTTTTTTCTTTTGTTGGGAAAACAAGCTCCAATGCCATCTTCTTCTTAATGGTATCTATCTTATGGTTATAATCACTTATAACCATCTTGTGCACATGAGATATGCATTCCATCCCCATTAAACTTCCATCTGGGCACTACATCTCCTCATACCACTCTTGATTAAAACTTGTCGATGCGGTTGTCTTTCCTTTGCCCTTACCCTTGCCCTTATTTGGTGAAACATTCGATCCTTTCTTTGGTACCATATTTCTTGTCAAGCCCTTGTAAGTTCTTCATTACATCTTATTTTATCACTGGTCAATCCCTCGGCTTCACTCCTGTGAAATTTCTTCAAAACCCGTGCCCTAGCTCTACAAACCCTAACCTGGAAAACTCTTCTTCCACAAGACAACATAAACACTCATGAGAATCCACCAAATAATATTCTCCACACACACCCGTATATGTTGTTACACTCTGGTTCACAAATCTGTCAAATTATCTCCACTTCGCATATAATTCTTCATAAATTTTCTCACAAGGATGCCCTAGTTTGCAGGATCTCTTCAACAAACAAATGCAAGGTAAAAAGAATAACTTACCCCGACCTTTTATTTATAACTTTTTTCTTTTTCCCAAATTAACTCCTATACCACCTACCACTCTATAATCGCATTAAAGTAGGATTTTACCAATGTTATCCTCTTGCACATTTATCCAAGCACTTTTTCCTCCGTGTGCAAACTCCCACAACCTTCCGGCGTGTAAAACTTCATCAACCATAGAACCTTACGTGCGTTCATAGCGCCAAAGTCAATCTTCCTCTACATCTTAAGCCTAGTTTTTTTCATCGCCTACCTCATGTTGCTATGAATTTTTATCCCTATACGTGGTTTTTATAAAGCTTTTGACACCAATCTCCACCCATAATCACTTATGCTACGTGCGTTCCTCTGAACCTACACACTTTCGATTTTCTCATTCGGGCCGCCAATCAACATCACTCCCAACACTTGTTTCTTACTGCACTATTCACTGAAACTATTCTTTACATTCTCTACCCACACTAAATAGATGTGTGGTTCTCTGCACATAAAACCCCTTCAAATAGTAACTGGCTACTAGTGCACAAGTGCCCCCACAAAAAATGAAAAGAAAAGACAAAGCATATCAACGATGGAAGGAAACACATATAAAGGAAAATGCATCAAAGGAAATCCTAAGCTTTGCAAACACAAAGAAGAATTATTTATAGTAGGTGTTGGTTACTCAAACGTGCACCCATGTATCAGATCTCTGAAAAGGGTTGAGGAGTCTGAGACCACAATGGAAACGTCCCCAAGTTGTGGGACCTTGTGTGCTTGGGACAGATCTCTGAAGAAGGTCAGTTCCTCTACCTACCTTTAATGTTACTACTAATCCTAATGCTGAAAGAAAATCCTAGACTAAACATGTCAAGGTACCAGGGATAGAAGGATGTGCAAAAAATGAAAATCCTAAGCTAAGGAAGGTGATAGCGCCATAAGGAAAGGGTTGATCTCTCTCCACGAGCGATGAAGGAAACAGAGCGGGTGGGGGATAAGAGGGTAGACGGAGCGTACCACATATCAACACATGGTCTCAGCCTTCCAGTGTGTGTAACACATGAACGTGGGGACTGCAAGTAGCGGATTACCCTTAACATGTCAGAAAACGTAAAAAGAGAGGCAAGATGCAATGAAAACAAGAAAGGGAAGACAAGACTTCCACAAAACATGATTTTATTGCTTAAGGGATGCACAGTCATTTACATTCATGACAGGAGGTTAGAAAACATTACAGAGACCATGCCAAGGTTTGAGATCCATGGGAAGTCAGCCACCATTTTGGCATGGTTCTGTTACAACAAGGAGGGATGATTTTACAAAGCAGAACTCTGCTATTTATAGAAGAAGAAAGAGAGAGAGAAGCGGAAAACTAATTCGAAGCTCAACCACCATCATTAATGCCTCCTGAAAATCTACCCCAAATCTATTGTGTCTACATCAATTACTTGTTTAGCACCTCGAAGGAGGAGGAACGACAGATCAGATTAAATTTGATCTGGTTGTTGGGGGAAAATAGATCCTGCATTAATGACACGAAGATCTTTCTTCATTTTTTCCCCACCTCACCTCTCCAAAATCAAAGTTTCAGATCTCCACATCATAGACAAGGCTGAGATCTTTCCAACGGTGCCAGATTTTTTAGATTTTGAGAATTGAGTCAAAAGATATGCTCATTTGAAATTTGAATCGGGTTCGTACAAAAAGGTGGGAACTAGCCACCAAAATGGCCCCACCTTTGGAACTGGACACGTAAAGGGATGGCGCATGTCTGAGGGTGGCCTTTGTATTTTTGTTTTGAAGTTGTGTCAGGTTGACACGTGACTTCTTCCATGGCTCACTCAATTTCTTCATGTTTCTGCCAAGTCTTTTGCTCGGTAGGGTCATATATTTGATCGAGGACACGCGACAGCCTAGTGCTTATTTGGAAACCCTCCCCCAATTTTTATCTTGAATTAGCATCATGCTAACACTTGGCACCCTCCACTAGCCTATCTCAATGCTTTGACTATTCAACCCCAACCCTGTCCTTTTATGAAACCGGATGCGTGGAGGCTCCACGCTCATTTGGGCCTCCACTTTTGGATTTACCTTTAGAGATGTGCCGAGCTGACTAGAAAGAAGGTGAACACATGGAATGTGGGCGCAAGGGAGAAGTGGAAGAAAGAGATAAAGATGGGTGCATGCTATGTGCACATCGAGATGAGGATTAAGTGCATGAAAGGGAAATAGAGAGGATGTGCAGAGGAGCGCGCGCGAGAGGAAGGCATACTTGCAGAAGGTAAGTATGTAAATAAGATGCAGGAATTCAAATAAAGGAAGGCGCGCAGAGCAAGAAAGAAAAGAGGATGCACGAAAGAACTAATTCTGGGTAATCACGCAAGAGGAATGCTAGGGAATTAGCTGATTGGAAGGTAAGTCTACAGAGGTGTGCGCAAGAAGTGCACAACGGGATAGGAGAGAAAGCAGGCATGCAGGAGGGAGGCGCACAAGGGGAAAATGGAAGGAGAGAAGAATGCAAAAGGGAGAAGGAAGGCACGTAAGGGCATGCAGAGGAACTGCAACTGTGCCAAGGTTTCTTAAAAGAACAATCTTGAGTGCGTGTAATCTGAAATGTGAAACCCCAGAGTTAGGATGAAAATATAAGTTATCCAAATAACTAGGAGAGTTATTTGGATAACAGTTTTGGTGAATTTCGGGGGGCATCTACCTGCTAGATGAAGAGACCAGTAGCCTTAGAAGTCTAGTGGGCATGGAGTCGATGCTTAATTTTGAAGATCTTGCCTACAATTTGAAGAACACCCTAGAGTCATTTGAAGTTGTCTGAACTCTGAACTAAACTGTTGCTCTCATATGAAGATATTCTAAATTAGATTGATGAGATTGGAAGCTATGCACTGACTGTTGGAACTACCTCTTCCAAAATTAAACTGTCATACCAGGAAGCAACAAAAGGGGCACACAGGTGCGACAGGAAAGGAAAGGCACCATAGGGAGTGTGCTGAAACAGAAGCACAACACTATGTAAAAAAATTGAAAATCATACATGTCCCAAATGGAACATGTAGAGTGTGTGTGAGCACTTGTGTTACTAAAAGAAAACCTAAACTAACCTAAACTAGCCAGAGGCAAGGGCGCTCAAGTAAAACCTAAAATAGGCAGAGAGAAGTAGCTTCCCTTCCTCACAAATTGTGACCATGTAGTTGATTTGGCTCTGAACATGGTTAGAAATGAGAGTGAAAAACCACCTTGCAGATGGTGTTTCACCCTCCTCAAAGTATCAATAAACATAACATACACCTCTTAAATTTGTTATGTACTTAGATCTAGGAGGCACTGTTGTTGACCTTTGGCATGTTGAAGCTCTACCTCATGCTCTGAAATGAGCATGACCGATGGCAACTCTGTTTTTGGCTTTAGACTAGCCGGATATCTGATTGGGCATGGTCTGATCCTTGTGGTTTTCCCATTACTTTAAAGCTCAATCCCAGAGATGGGATTTTCTTACAAAATTTCCTCCTGAAGGGGAGCACTTGTAGGCTGGGGTGCATAAATCTAGGGCACAAATGGTTCTACCTCTATAATAAAATTACTCTCCTCTAGAACTGCGCTCTCTGGAGCTAACTGATTCTCCTTTGGAATAGGCACCCGTATGATTTCCTCTTCCCAATCGGAGTCGCATGACTCATGTCATTCTTCAACTATCCTACAGTCGTCAAACATGATGACGTTGGCTAGGAGAGGCACATTGGTTGGGGGCTGTTCAATTGTGGTACAGTTAGACAGAGAGGACTCGGAAGAAAATGGGAGGATAGATGCAGAAGGGATGGAAGGTGCATGTGCAAGAGGAGCAAAGGCTCACGTAGGAAGGGGAATGGAAGAGAAATGAATGTGAGATGAAAGTGAGGGAGAAGGGATGGAATTCTCAATAGGGGCAACGTGCAAGAAGCTAAGAATACGCGTAGTGGGATGAGATGCTGTAGGTAAGTGCGAAGGAGTGGGAGGGCTGTAGGATGGTAGGGCAAGGTTACCCCATTGACAGGGTTTCCACACGCTAGATTTTTGAGAATCCATTTCTTCCACCCAGTCTGTAATTTGGGGCAACATCTTAATGATGAAGTACAACTTTTGTTGTGTGCTAAATCAGCCTGGTATAGGGCCAACCCATGGACAAGGGACCTTGTAGCCAACTTCAGATGCCTTTATAGAGCACTTGACTCTGAGCTGCATCATGTCCATCTTCGTCTCTTGCACCTGCCTCTCAAAATCAGCTTCAACCAAAGAGTTTCCACCATCATTTGCATAAACTTGTTCTTCATAAATAGTTAGGTTAGAAAAAAGTGTGTTGAATGCACTGTTGGGATAATGGGGCTTATAAAACTGATTTGGAGGAGGATTTTGAAACTATGGGGATGGAGGGAAATAGTTATGCTATTACAAATGAGAATTCCATGGTAGGAAAGAAGTCATGATTGTACAACTTCAAAAGAGGAATGTGGAATGATAGAAAAAGGAGAAATGAATGGAGGAATGAGGGGAGACTGGTTTGCAGATAAGATAATGGGTGAGTTGAATAAGTGGAGTTGCTAGATGTGTTGAAAAATTCCTCCAAAGGCTAGATCTCAGCAATAAAACATGAAACTTTCTGAGATGAAGATGTAAAGCTCTTCACTCTGGTCCCACCGGGCATGTCAGAAACGGTTGGTTGCTTAAACGTGCACCTTCATGTTAGATATCGAGAGGGTTGAGGTGTTTTAGACCATAGTGGAACCATCCCCAAGTTGTGGGACCTTGTGCACTTTAGATGTATCTTTGGAGAATGACAGTTCCTCTACCTACCTATAATGTTACTACTACTCCTAGTGTTGAAAGAAAATCCTATACTAAACATGCTAAGGGACTAGGGATAGAAGGATGTGTAGAAAGGAGAAATCCTAAAATAAGGAAGGTGATAATACCAGAAGGAAAGGGTCGATCTCTCTCCGCGAGTAGCAAAGGAAACAGAAATGGTGCATGGGAGAAGAGGGTGGACGATGTGTGCCTATAGATCAACACATGCAAGCTCGGCCTTCTAGCACATGCGCAACACGATGAACATGAGGACTACAAGTATAGGAGTACACTTAACATGCTAGAAAATTCAAACAGAGAGGTGAGATGAAACGAAAACAAGAAAGGGAAGACGAAGAGTTCCACAAAACATGATTTTATTGCTTAAGGGATGCATACAGTCATTTACATTCACAATAAGAGGCAAGAATACATTCCAAAGACCACGCCAAGGTTTAAGACCTCGTGGGAAGTCAGCCACTATTTTAGCATGATGTCATTACAATAAAGAGGGATATAAGATTTAACATGAAAGGAGAACTCTATTACTAAAAGGTGATAACACTAGAGAGAGAGAGGCATGAACACTATCTGTTCTGAAGTGATCAACAACCATTGGAAATGCCTCATGAAAGGAGGCTAGGCACGAGTAGCACAATGGAACATATTATGTTTACATCAATCACTTTTTCAGTAGAACACAACTAAATATGGAACTGCAACAGTGGACCTAAAATAGCACAATCCAACACAAAACGTTAAAGAAAAGGAAAGAAGATCCCACACAAATAGGTTAGGATAGATAATAGTCACAAAATGATGCCTTGACCTTACCTCTCTAGAAATGAACAGTTTTAGCTATCTACACAGTATGAGAGGAGGCCGAGATATTTCCACATGCAAGAGCCAAACATTTTCAGTATGTCGAGCTCAAAATACAGAAATATATGGAGTCCTTAGCAATTTGAATCGGGTTCGTACAGGATCAAGGTGTGAACCAACATAACAAAATGAGCCTTTATTTAGACATTTATAGATGAATCCATGGAGGAAGAAGTTGCATGTCTTAGGGAAAAACTTAGTATTTGAAACACAACCACCAATGAAGAAGTGTTGGGTTGACTACAAATATGTCTAAAGATATATGGAGTGGGTGGACTCAGTATCAAATCAGGTGATTAGAACAAGTCAAATTTGCTCTGCAGGGGTCATATATCTTACCAGGGACACACAATAGCTTTTCGCTTATTTCTCACCTACCAAATCCACCAAAATTTGAATCTTGGATTAGTTCATTGTGCTGACACTTATGCACACTCCGCTGGTATGTCTCAATGATTTAGGCTATGCAACTGATGACCCTATCCTTATATGAAACAAGATACGACTGGAGGCAGAAGATGCTCATTTGAGCCGTCAGCACATGCAAAATACCTTTGGCACATGCACCGAGCTGACTGAAGGAGTTGATCAACTATTTATTTGTTTTTTGTTTTCTATTACATGTCATGCATCAAGTGGCTATCTAGATTCGGTGCCCTCTGGGAACATGCTATGTGTGCAGTTTCATGTAGCAGCAAGTGCAAGTCTGAGAAACAAATGACATGGCACAAATGAGCTAGTGTAGAGAGGAAGGTGCATAGGTGCGAGAGCAAGAGGCAAGCGCGTGAAAGGGGAGACATAGGGGAGGCACATGTGCAAGAGGAAGGTGCATGGTAGCAAGAAATAAAATAGGGCATGTGTGAAGGAACTGAGTTTGGTTAAGCGTGCATGAGAAATTTCAGGGACTTTAGCTGATTGGAAAGTAAGTCTATTTAGAGGTACACACAAGGAGTGCATGACGAGATATAGGGGAGAAATCAGGTGCACATAGGAGGAAGGCACAGCAAGAAGGAAATGGAAGAATAGAGAGAATGCAAAAGAGAGTAGGAAGGTGCGCACAAGGGTGCATAGAGGAACTGAAATTGTGCTAAGGTGTCTTGAAAGAAAAATCTTGAGTATACGCGTAACCTGAAATGTGAAACACTAGAGTCAGGATCAAAATATCAGTTATCCAGATAACTAGGAGAGTTATTTGGATAACAATAGGGCTTCAAACTACTCCCATTGAAATAACCATGCAGTCGTGTTCCATCTTGCGCTTGTAACTAGCCAGTCCCTGAATCAAGTATATATGATATAACATACAGCCCCAACCAATGCACTTTGAGTTTCCCAAGATGGTGTAGAAACTTTGAATCATATTGTAGAACCATATTCCCAACCTCAAACTTCTTGTTCTTAATATGTCAATCATGGCATGCCTTCTGTTGTGCTTTCTCTGTCTTCTGACTCTACCTAGCGATGGTTCACATTTTGTCCAACATAATTATTTTATTGATGTGCTCTTCTAATGCTTTTTCATCATCTAATCCTCCTGCACATGCAATACATAGAGAGGGTAACATGAATTCCACAGGAAGAACTACCTCCGCGCCAAACACTAATTGAAAAGGTGTGGCCTTGTTCAATCATTTATAAGTTCGTGCGATATGCCCATAGCACTGCAGAGACCTTTTCATCCTAGTCCCTCCTTCTTATATCACAAATCTTAGTTAATGTGTGGCTCAGATATCTTGTTAAATTCCTCAGCATTTCCATTAGCCTGAGGGTGATAAGGCACAGTTTTGTGATGGGCCACCATGAACTCTACCAATAAGATTCTAACCGTTTCATTCAAAAAGTGAATACCCCTATCACTTGTTAAACTCAACAAGAATTCATACCTATTGATTATATTGTCCCATAAGAACCTAGCTTGTTGCAGTGTCGTGTAATCCTTCATAGGTGTTGCTTCCACCCACCATGTAAGATAATCTGTGCAAGTGATAATATAGTGCGAACCTGTCTTGCACACAACTAGGGAAATAGGGCCTACAAAGTCAATTTCCCATTTTTCAAATGAATTTGCACTAGCAATAGGTCTTAATGGAATTTCATCTCTCTTCCCTCGCTTACCAAGGCATTGGTAATGGTCACAGGCCTTGACAATACTCTATACAATCCTTATAAATTGTCTCCCACCAAAGACCTGCCAATAGGATCTTACGCGTGCGATTGCATATTCCCTACATAGTGTCCTCCTGCAATGCCACCATGAGCTTCTTCCATGATTATAGTACGTTCATGTTCCAATATGCACCGGTGCAAAAACCTCTTCCTGACTTAGTTTGTATAGGTCTCTGCTAATCAACGTATAGGGCGCAACACGTATATCCATCTTCTTTTTTTCCAAGGCCTTCATTCCTTCAGGCATCACACCCATTCATAAGAAAATAACAATATCCTCCAAATCAGAGGGCTTGCGCTGTAATCTGAATAACTATGCCTTTGACATTGTGTCCTCAATGCTCTGTGCATCCTCACCTGAGTTAATCCTCGATAGATGGTCAGGTCCTAAATTATTTTTTCCTAGGTTTACAGATGACCAAAAAGTCAAACTCCTGAAACAACAAGATCCACCAGCATATGCAGCCCTTATAAGATAGGATTTTTCACCAAGTACTTGAGCACCATATGATCTAGTGTAAAAGATAAACAAAGTAGCCAATAATTATTTCCTGAACTTGTGCACATTGCATAAATCATAGATAATGCGTTGTGCTCCATCGTTATGTAATTCTACTCAGTTGTAGTTAATTTTCTACTTACAAAACACAAAGGGTGATCAACAATCCCCTCTCCAGGTTGTTCCAACACTTCTCCAATTGCCATACCTGACACATCCACATGCACATGAAAGGGCTTATCCCAAGAGGGAAAGCACAAAATGGGCGCAGTAGTAAGTTTCTCCTTCAATGTGTCAAAAGCCACTTGTTGCGCTTCACCCCAATAGAATTTACTCTTATGTTTCAATAACTCTTCCAATGGCATGGAGATCCTGGCATAACCTCTAATGAGCTTTATGTAGTAACTCGTATGCCCTAAGAATCCGTGCACCGCGCTTTGACTGGTAGGCTCCTCCAACCCTAAACTAACATACAACCTTGGTAGAGGTCTACCAATAAACCTTCCTTGCATATAATGTGACCTAGTAATGTGCCAAATGGGGTAAAAAAGACACATTTCTTAATGTTTAGAGAGATACTTAACTATTTTCACCTCTCAAACATCAATCTTAAATTGTCACAATGATCCCTTACTAACCCATACACTCATCCAATCATCCAGGTAGACTTGCAATAATTTATGGATGAAGTCTTAAAAGGCATGCACCACTATATGTGAAAATACAGCAGGCATGTTCTTAAGCCCAAAGGGCATAAGCGTATAAGAAAAAATTCCCCACTCTATCATGAAAGTAGTCTTCTCCTGGTCTTCCTTTGCAATCCTTACCTGGTGATAACTAGAGAATCCATTTATGAAAGAATAAATTTCTTGCCCTGCGACACCTTCCAAAATCTCCTCAATAAACAGGGTTGGAAAAGGATCTATCACACATGAAGCATTTAAATCTTTGTAATCAACACAAATCCTTATCCTCCCATCCTTCTTGATACTAATCACCATTGGGCTCACCCATTCAGATTCCTTCAATTGCCTTAATGATACCTAATTCTATCATCTTATCAATTTCTTCATTAACCTTCACGTGTAAATTTGGGTTCATCCTTTATGGCCTCTTTCTGATGGGGCGCGCACCTTATTTTAACTTAATCCGAATTTCCCCTAATGAGTGATGAACTCCCTTCAATTCATGCTACCCATGTGGGAACAACTCTTGTAATTTGCACAACAGCTCAACTATTTTTGAAATCTCCTAGTCCGTCCAGTAATCTCCAATGATAGCTTCCTTTGGCTCTACTTCTACACCAATGTTGACTTTAATTTTTTTCAAGGGCTTAAGGTAGGCACACACTTTCTCATCAGTTTTTTCCAATACTTCATGTGCGTACCTTTTGTATGGTTAACATCCAATTTTTCTACCTCCTCATCATCTATCAGGTAGACTAACTTTCCTTTGTCCTTCTCTAGGAAGGTGCACTCAAAATGTATCTCCTCTGTCTCTCCTTCTATTTCTTCTTCTATGAAGTATGCCCCCAACTTAGGTTCCCCTAAAAAATCTAGGATTCGGTCCTCAGCCATGACACTATCTCCCAAGGTAAGGCATTTGACTACCTGCAACACCTCATTCAATGATGGCTTAGGAGATTGATACTCAAAAGTCTGGATAATATCCATCGTTAACTCTTTCCAATTACCCATCTAATGAACAATGTAACTCTGAATGAATATACCATGCACATATACAACCCTACAAGGTGGGGTATAACTTATGCACCCATAGTCAAGGAGGTAAGGCTTCTAGGCCTACCATCCAGGATCTCTCACATTCCTAGAAGTGGAATGAGGTAGAATATTTCCCATGATAGTCATGTATTTTAGATGGTGCATTGCTTCAAAGAGAAACCTAACAGAGAACGTGATTCTCACTTCACACCACTCTAGAAGATTGTCTCAATGGGTCACCCACCAACATGCATTGATGTCTCACGTAAGGTATAAGTAAACATATTCCTCCTTTCTATTTGACATGTCCACTGTACCTCCATCGCACGTAGAAATATGTTAGGGTTACCCTCTCCAATGTAACTGGGTAACTTCCTTCCTCCCAGGTTCCTAACCAAGCAAGCCCTAGTGATGCGAGTTACAATGCCTTTCAATTGTCTTCTAACCAACTCATAGGTCCTATGCCAATTTCACATGCAACACTAGTTGTATCACTTATGGATTGATCATCTTCCCATTGAATGACTCATTCTCCTGATGGATGGAAAACCTCGGGGTCTCTAATGGTGTGCACATAGATTCTATCCAGGTCCTCTTCTCCCAAAGGTTCTACATAGGGTGCAGACTTCCCATCCGTTAGTGGAATAACGATGTGCTCCTCTTTGTTCTTGAAACTTATGTACCCTTTGTTAAAGCACAAGTCAACATTATTCTTATAACACCAGGGGCATCCAAGTAAGGCTAGAAATTTATCTTCCTCAGCAAGTGCTAAGACTTCAAAATCTCTTATAAAATTTTCCCCTTGGATGGTTATGGATGCATCCTTCAACACTCCGATGGGCATAGCCTTTTTCCTATTCACCATATACAACACATTTGAAGATGGTTGTAATGGGGGCCTCCCCATCTGATTCCATGCATCTAAAGTGAGAACATTAACCTTTTCACCCATGTCAATCAGAATGTTGCTCAAGATCCATCCATCCACAACTACATTCAATGTGATTTCTTTATCATAATCAATACTATGAGGGGGGCAGATTAGCATGCAAGACCTACCTCTCATGCTCACCTCCAATGCATGTGGTAATTTTTCTCTTAGCCACTCTCCTAGAAGAGGGATAATATTCTCCTGGTGCAACATCCTACACACTTCTCTGACCTCATCCATGTCCTTCTAAGGGACCTCAACATTCTTCTTCTACTCCAACTTCCATGATTTCTCCTTTAGACATTGAATCTCCCCTTGCAGGTTTCTAATCACCTCCATGGTCTCTTGGTAGACCTCTTTCTGATGAGTTAGATAAGGATATTTCCCATGTAATACCTCTTCTCTTATAATGAGAGGCCTTTGCTTTGGTATTTCCCTAGCGTGCACAGCCTCAGCTCACGTAGTCACCAATACAGGTTCTAATTCAGGGTTATGTGCTACCCTAGGCATCCACTATAGATCATCTCGCTTCACACTCACCATCCCCATGCTATTTTCCTTCCTTTGGTTCTAGCTCATGTGATCATACAACTCAAGGAACTCCTCATACTTATGCTTCTTTCTACACCATGAGCACTATAGAAAATCTAGACACTCGTGCTTGTAGTGTTTAGTAGATCCACAATTGTAGCAAGTTCCACAGGGAAATTCACTCCTACCTCCTTGTCCACCATAGCCTTGAAATCCTCAGTGAAAATATCTTCCTCGACCGCCTCCATCTCTGCACGCCCTCATACTAATGACCTTCGTTCTTAGAACTACTTCCAATGCTGGTCTGGTGCACACCAATATCAATGGCATCATGGATTTGGTCTATCAATTGATAGTCCTTTGTATCGTGAGTCGTAGATGAGAAAATATTACAATAAGAAGACACATTCTTATGGAGCACACACTACAACAATGGGCATCTACTTGGATCATGATCTCTGTGATATATTTCACAATCCAATGACATGACGTGCACCAAATTTCATGGGAAAATGTCCTTTGTGATTCCTTCTATCTCACAATCTGTGCACCATAGTACACTACGAGTCTCATGAGCTGAGTTTCGCAGATAATTTTTCTAGTTGCTTTTCCATGCATAAATTTGTGCTTCTAAAATGGGACTTACCCTAGTATCAACACTTCCGATGGCCTCAGCGTGTAGAGCAACCTCCAAGGCCTTGCATGGGTCCATGAAAGTCTTGTGGGAAAGTGCTCATCTGAAAGGCATTATCAATCCTCCAATGAACCATTGAGCATGTTGTGAGGGATGGATATCATAAGACAACTTTGACAGAAGAGTCTTAAAGTGTGCATCATACTCCCACACACTTTCTGCCATACCTTGTTGAATTTTCTTGAGTGCGCTGATGCTCTTTGCTCAAACTTAGGAATGTGGAACTCTACCAAAAAGGCATCACACAATGCAGTATAATCTACCATCTTGATGTGGGTCATACTTCCAGTACCAGCTATGTGTGTGCCCCTGCAATGTAGTTACAAACTGACTTTCCTTCCACTCCGGGGTAGTGATACCCTTAGTGCACCATAGAAATTTACATTTGTGTACATGCTCCATAACATCTTCAATACCCTTGTAATCAGGTAAGTGTAGAGACATCTCATAAAACACCTTCTGATGGTGTTGTGGCCCTTGTCACTAGATCCAAGACCTTGATTCCCTCATGTGTCACCTCCACCACCATATACACTAGATCCACCAGCTCCTATTCATTCGGATCCACCCGATCCTCCTCCCATTGTAGGTAAGGGGCTTTATGTAGTTGCACTCTGCATACCCACCGTCACGCTAAACTACGCGATGATAGTTTGTGACGTTAAACCACTTCTAGACATAATACCCAAACTTTGTGTACCCACACCTTGCCCAAATGATGTGCTAGATAGGATGCCTCCAAACACAGGAAATGTCTATGTTGTCATAGATGAACTAAATGAAAAATTATATCTACCAGGTGCTTCTCGAATACCAATACCAACACCAACCAGGTTAACAACACTTATCTCAGGAATTGGAAAACTAAGCATCGGGATTTGGTCACTAGGTGGGCTAAGATGTGTGCCTATAAGTCTCCTCCTTTCTCCATATAACAAGCTCTCAACAAAAGCCGAGGGGTTTCTCTCCCATGCTTGCCAAAATGGGGTAGCACAAACTACTTAGGTTCCACATTATCCACGCGAACCTAAAATCCTTCTCGCCACTTCTGCCTCCATAAGTCCATCACTCTTGAAACTTCACATTATCTTGCCAACTCCCTTTCTCATGCTTCATTATATTTGATTTACCTCTCCTCTCTTTCTTCTTCCACCATAGGATCCGCCATCTTTCACCACACCAACTTTCGCACTCCGCACCTAGTGGGAATTTATCCAACCATAGGAAATGTCTCCATACTCAGAGTGATGATTAGGATCTTAATGGCTAATGGTATAACATGTAAGAATGATCCTCTTAGCTCCCTCAAGAACTCAAACTCAACAATCTCCAAGAAAGAATATGTAGAAACCATGTATTCCAAGGTATAGCTAGTCAACACTCCACTCCACCACCGATCAAAAAATGAGTCCAGGTCACATTAACATCATGCAACCTCTGATACTCTTCTTGGGTCCAAACATGAGGTCTATAATACCAACTCTTCCTTGATGCATATGCTGAAAACCATTCATACAACTCTACTGGGAAACAACAAAAGAATGTCTCATAGATTCATGATACAGGTGCTCCTCTACCCATTTACGTGCATCAAACTCAGATCCAGTACTAAATCTCTGTGTAAACTCATCCTTCATGCTTTTAAGCCAAGTCTTGATGTTGTCCAAGGTCAAGCATTCTATCATCACACACCATTCTCACAACACCTTCAAAAGAGATCCCAACAACGGAACTAAGATGTAGTCTCATTTCCTCTACTACCTTTAAACCCCAAGCGCACCGACCTATCACCCAACATTAGTTGGGCACTCACCTGAGGTATGCACAAGTACATTGAGCCCCCTTTATGTGATCCTTCATAAGAATGTTCTGTCATTAATGGAGGAATGGTTGCAGAAATAGGAATACATGCATTCCATTCTAGCAAGAAGTAAAATCACTATATCTAGGCATATATTCACCACAAAAAGGATGTATACATTATAACCATATAAAGGAAACATATTTGAACCATGAGAAGGATGAAAAGCACTAGGCTTTGAACCCATGAACACAGATATTCAAAACAACCCTTTATTTTCACTGATTCATAACTGTTTATAATTTCCATATTACATCAAAAAGGTTCAACAACAGATTGGTTACATCATTCTACCATTAGTATCCTACGCTTCCCATGGCTCTGATCTAGAAAACTCTATATTACCTCACAGAATGATTACATATTCTTCACCACACATATCCACATCCCATATGCACCTACTCTCTCTAATCACACATGTGCACATGCGCACGCACACACCACACATACACACACACACACATACACACACACACACACACACACACACACACACACACACACACACACACTCACACACACACACACACTTGACCTCTCTTTCTAGATCCAAATGAATCCTTTAATAGGATAGGAGCTTGCCTGATCATCATTCCAGAAGCAAGCCTGCATGCTAAATATCATCATATCCTGGTATACTTGAGTTTCCAAGACATGCAGATGCCAACTAACCATAACAACCTCCACTTTACAACCCATAACCATAAAGATTTCCTGGAATATTATTTTCTTGAGCTTCAAGTCTCCATGTAACAACCTTTTTATCATTACGCATACTTGTAGCTTTACGTGTTTTGCATGCGATACCCTTCTTTGACTGAAATGAGGCTAATTCCTTAAACCCTTAAACCATTTCCTTCTTCTATGCACAACCCTATCTCTCCTTGTGTTCATTCACTCACACGCTTTTCTCCATAGTGCCTTCCATGTGCACTCATCCTATTCATTAGGACTTAGTCATTTTCTGGGCTCAACAGGTATCCAAAATATCTATGCAATGAAAGTGTTAATTTAGCATTTTATAGGATAATTTATTCTTGGTTTTCATTTTCATAAATCTTGCCATTTTAACTAAACATTGAGTTATATTTTTCTTGCTCCAAACTATTATCACTTTGTGTGTAGCTTCCTACGCTTACCAAAGAAAAAATCAGTCTAAAACTAATTTTGTAGCATGACTAGTCTAAGACATTCAGGTTTATAAATCAAATTACTAATATTTGTTTTGTAGGGCCTCCTCTTGAAGACAAAATACATCATATTTATCATTTAATTTTATCTTATATCATCTTTCATGAGTTTTTTACATCGTTCCTTGTTTATCTTGAAGGAAAAACCATGTGTATTTTGTTCTCACATCCAAGAAAAATTCGAGGATCAAAAGTGGCTAGCCTTCCCCCCTTTTTAAGGGCAACGTGACATGAAAGTTACATCCACACACTTTTCATATTCCTAGGGGTATCATGACTATGGAATTCACCTCCATGCATGTAGACATACCTCGTGTTCTGGCGGGGTATATGAATCCTTAGAGAGATGTCATTATTAGCTAAGAGCTCACTTATTTTAAGAGCGGCGTGAAGTGAGGGGCTTCCACATCCCAATACCCAGGCCTTAGAAAACATCCTTACAACACGGACTTGGGCCCCACATATTGCAAAGTATATCAGGGACTCCTTTAGTGATCTCGTAAATCCTATATTGGGAAACCTTTTGGCCACAATCAACCTACAGTACAAGGAGGTCACACTCCACAAGATCACTTGTTAGCCGACCCCACATTGACACATAGGTGGAGAGAAAATTATGGCACCATCGTCACTGTGTGGTATTAAAAGTGGGCTATAGTTTGATTGTAATCCCACTTAGCTATTTAGGGTGTGTGTTACATGTTTTTTGCTTGGCTTTGAACACCCTTAACCATCATATAACCTTAAAATTTTAATCAATCAAACATCATCCTTAATCAAGTAATCCCAATCCAAATCCCATCACCGTCCTTAATCAAATAACCTAACCCAAATATAATCCTACACACATGATATCAAACCATGGCCTTTGATTCTCAATACCCATCCTCTCTAAACCAACATCTAAACCCCTACCTATTTTATAATCTAGTCACCAATCCCACACAACCATCCCAAATTCCAATCTCCAAATCCCTTATAAATCATCATGACCCACACCTTCCTCCCATCATAACTCATGTAGATAGTCCACCACCCTCAAAAATATCAACTCCTCAATCCATTCATCATAAAACATATAATCGAGTCCCATTCACATATCCAAAACAATCACAACAAATTAACCCAAAATTATTATTACCCACATCTCATCTTAGTCCTCCATCCTTGTCATCTTCATTTTTTCTAGCATAGTCTTCTAAAATAGTTTTTACGTAATTTTGTTTTGTATACTTTTCTAAAATAGTTTTTTCCTTTCCATATTTTTTTCATCTTAGATTATTATTATTATTTTTGTAGTCTTGCCTTATAACATACTAACATAAATTTTAAGCTTCCTTTTACATGGGTATTTTTGTTTTGCAGTTACTTTTTTGGTTGATGAAAATGAAAATTTGAAGCTTCATTCCTGTTGATCCAGTTCGTATAATGATAAAAACTCCACATTTCCATAGGGAGGATGATTTTAGAAGGTGAAATTTTTTAGTGAATGTTTTATATTACGGGTAAATTCAACTACCAAAACAAGAAATTCATGTCCAAGAGATAGCATAATAGAAATATGTGAAATATACAAATAAATAGTGTATGCTTTTTAATATTTTGTATTACAAACTTGCAAAAGAGCCAAAAAAATGTACAAAAAAATTGCACAAGGAAGCATTGTGGACATTTTTTGTTAAATATAAGAATAAATAGTTTATGTTTTTCAATATTTTGTATTACAAACTTGCGACATATTTCATAAAGACTGATATAAAATTATAATATTGTGAAAACGCCATATTAAACAGTTTATATTTTTTTCTCCATGATAATAGGGGTAAAAATGGATTAAAAGTAGATAATAGATGGCAATCGCCACCTAATGGATGGGTAAAGTTGAATTTCGATGGAGCTTCGAAAGGTAATCCTGGTCTTGCTAGTAGTGGATGTTTAATTCGTGACTCACATGATCAACTAGTTTTTATGATGGCTTTAGACTGTGGCAATACCACTAATAAAAATTGCAAAAGGAATCACTCTTCTGCAAGGGCTCAGGGAGATTGCATCTTTTCATTGGAGCAAGCTATGGATTGAAGGTGATTCTCGAATAATAATTGATGCTCTTATTTCTCACTCTACAAAGGTTTGGAAGTTAAATCGGATAATATATGAGGTCCTCTAAAGTCTAATTGGACATGAGGAATTTCATTTTTCACACATTCTAAGGGCCGAGAACTCCTCTACAGATCATCATGCTAATATCAGGGTGGGGATGCTGGACAGAGATGGAATTTTTTTTAAGACATGGAAATATAATTTTCCAATGGCTTTCCAAAAATCCTTAATTAATGATATAAATCATTAATTCATATTGCATTGTCCTCTGAGCCTTTCACGCGGGGTAGCTTCCGCTTGTGTACTAGGATTCATGCTAAGGAGGGACTTAATGGATATATGTGTGAATTGAGTGGCATTTCCTCCTTTAGCCCTTTAAGTTCTGGTACATTCATGTCATTTGGTATTCTTCCTTGTGGATAATTTAGGGAAAGCTTTGAGTTTTATATTTCAGTGATGGATGGAAGATGAATTCATGGGAAGTATCCATCCATTTCAACTCAAGTTTGTCATAGGTCTGGTAGGGGTTCTCACCGCTTTCCCTTTCAAAGGGTTGTTGTTAAAGCCTCATTTGAAATCTGAATGGATGATAAAATCCAAAACCCTATAATGCACTAGTGGCTTTCAAAGATATGGTTAATTTCTAAGGATATAGATGGGATCAAGGTGGAGAATATCTGATCTCACCTGTATGGGCTGATGATTGATCCCAAGCAGTCAGTTGGGAGGCACAACATCTTCGACGTGGCTCGGGGGATTTGTGGTACTAATATGTTTTCAAATGCTTCTGGTCAATCCTCTCTCCATATGGACCATAATGAGATGGAGCAACTAGGTAACATGAGGGGGGCAGAGGATAATTTCCATTCGTATGCCATCCTCAAGGCGTTGCAAGATTTGGCTGCAGGTTAGAAGGCTATTTTTAGTATAATATGCACACACACACACACGCACACACATCCACACACCCACCCACCCACACACACACAAACCTGCACACCCACCCACACCCCCCCCCCCCCACTCCCCCCCAGTATAGTATGTAAATCTATGACTTTCAAATATGAAAAAATCACATTTGTCCTAATATCTAGGAAATTAAGCTTTTGAAACTAGAATTATCATGAGTTTACAAAACCCAAATATATGATATCATTATACCAATTTTCCACACTATTTCTGAAGTTAAAAATGTAATATTTAAATAATATATGCACCACTAAAAATTTGATTATGTATTATATAATTTTTTTAACAATATATGTATTATAGACACTTTAAGAAATTGATTTCACAATTTTAGGTTGATAAATCACATTATCAAGTTTATTTCCAACTTAGGCAGTTTGATTGTTGCTGCATTACAATTTAAGGACAAGGTCATGCTCTTTCTATTCGCGGGCCAAACTCTTTTTTATCATCCTTATGCTGAAATACACTAAGAATTCAATGATGCTCCTGAATTTATATGGGTAATCCTTATCAAACACTCAAAATATTGAATCCATATCAAATCAAACAAAGTAGAACCCTCTTTCCTAGCATGTATATCTAGCTCTATGAAATAGATATAACATTTATTTAGTAACTGTATTTCTCTGTGAGCCCTTGATTTCCATGATATAATTTTTTCCACTGATTACAATGTCATCTTTATAATCAAATATATGATATCTTAATTTATTTTTATTTTCCCTTCTATTTGTAATATTACAGTTTTTATTAACTTTGTCAACTTCATGTAATAACTGAACTAGTATGGGAAGGAGGCAAAAATGGGAAAGCATTTACAATCTTCATGTCCAAGATATACCAAAGGAAAAAAATTCAATTCTCAAATGAAGACTTGGAATGGATCCAAATCGGGGATGAGCCTAACATCGACCTTTGCGTAGCCATCCTGCTTAGAAGACTCAAGGAATTTGTAAAGGGAGAAGGTTCCCTTGAAATTTTTGAGACTACTTTCATCCGCACAAAACACAAGGTATTCGATGTAGAGTACCGCAAATAGCATAAAACGAAGACATATTCTTGGTTTGTACCATGTCTAACACTATATTTTTTTCCATTCTTTTCGTAAAATTTTGTATAGCATTTGAAGTTAATGTTTTAATTACAGCTATAGGTTTTCATATGGTCCTATGGACAATAGAAATAAGCCTCCAAAATGAAAAAGAGTGAGGAGGCATCAAAATAAAAAGGGGTTGTCAATGCCACTTCAATGTGAAGGTGAGGTATGGGAGACCGAAAGTCACAATTATAATATACAATCATTTGTTTCATTGTGATGAAAACAATGAGTGTTGTCATGACATAAATGACACTGCCATTAATGACCCTCATGTTGTTATTGTCCTATACTTGTCAAATGAATGCAAAATTTACATTGAGAATATTTTATTAATGGGTGTTCATGTGGAGATGGTGTATGAAAAACATATATAGGATCCCTTCTTAGCAGGTATGTTAAACAAGAGGGACCAAATCCTAACAAGAAATATTGTGATGAGTGCATGGAAAATAGTTCACTCCAAGTGGTCTCAAAAGCACATTAATGATTCCATGAATGTAAAATTATGGCATGCGGAGGAGAGTGACCTTTTTTCTTCTATCAACGGCCAAATGGAAACACTTTCCCATTCATTATGGGGTTACAAACACCATGGATGTGTGAGAGAATGGTACAACATTCACACAATTTCATAATCTCCATGGATTTGACATTCGCCACAAATAAATATGGCATAAGTAATCCAAATGAATTTTGAAACCATTCATTATTTCATATCATTAATATTGTTCCCTTTTAATTATGTTTCACTCAATGCTAACCTTTGATGTCATTTTCCTTATAGTACCAATTATACACCTTGTTTGTTTTTTATGAGCAAGAGGATGGGGTTCTTGTAGCATGGGTTGTTTCATCGAGAAATAAGATTGAATGCATTTACTTGTGGTTGGTGGAGTTTCAGAAATGTGGAAAACTTCTTTGTGTTGATTGGCAGATCAATGCCTTCATTACGAATGATGCATCAACCGAAATCCAAGCCATTAGGTGTGTTTTTGGTTGTCGTGTACTTATATGCCTATGGTATGTACACAGTTCATGGTTGAAAAATATGTACAAAGATACAAGAAAGGAGTTGATGTGGAATATTTTTGAGAGATTAGGTACCATCATGTATAGTATGAGAATGCATGAAGATTACACCTTCCAAATGATTCAAGACTTCCTCAATGAAGTTAAGGATGAAACTCGGTTCATCGAGTATTTCAAGAAGACTTTGTGTGAAATCAAAGGATGTATCAGCATTCACATGTTTCTTTATTAATTTTCAACTTAAATGATTACAAGTGGATTATAGTGTCACTGATATTCAATCTATTTATTTTTATTATTATTCTTTTGTTTTTATTTCAAAATTGTCTTTTTTCAAATCTCTTGTGGAACGACATGTCTTTTGGAGAAATGAGGTATTTATTCTAGTTCACTTTCTCTTTCTGATCTCAAGAAAATGCTTAACCCTAATGATAGTTATAGTATTGGAATCGAAATGTTGGTATTAATCCTCTCTACGCAACGGATCCAAAATTTCCATCCTTACATTTTAACATGTGATATGATCCTTAAATATTTGATATTCAATCTGTTTGACTTGATAGCCATGTGGGATTTTTTTTAGAAACTTCAACCATGTAAATCAAGAAATGAATGCATCCATTGAGGCCAAACACTGTTATCTGAAAACCAAATACTTGTGTGATAGACAAAAAATGTACTCATCGGATGGACCATTTGTTCTACACACTTGTGTATGGGGTTGAGCCATTTTAAAAACACAAGATGAACTTGCAAAAATCCAGCTTCTTGACCAAATTCAAGAAAGAAAGACAACTATTGACAGTGGTTGAGAGGGAAAAAATTATTCCATATACAAATTGTGTTGTGCTTCATCGTGATGGGCATAAATTGTGGGTGAGGAGCCAAATAACCAGAAACACTTGGTATTTGGTAAGGCAATGTGGTGCCTTTGACATATTTGAATGTTCCTGGGATAACAAAGGAAACACATGTAAGTATGAGTTGAAGGCATTAGACTTTCGTAGGTGATGTTTTTCAGTGTTATCTTTTCAAGCACCAAAAGTGGTAAGTAATTCAAACATATTGTATGTGTCATGTAGCTATGTTAATTGCTAAACATAAGGAAATAAACATCATATTGTAGTTTTGTTTCATTCACTTGTAGGATCCAACACACATGTAGAGACAATAATTGTAAATGAAGACTGCACGTTCCCGGATGGCCCAACCTTGCCACATCAATAGCCATTGACACTAGATGGTAGGGGTTTTTTGTCCTAGAGGCATATTTAAATTCACATTTTGTTTTTCACCTTGTATTATTAATGTTGATTCGTTTTTGAGGTTGTTAAGACTGACTTTATGTTACATTTATGTGTAGGTGATAATTCCTATTCATGGTCAACCACTATGAATGAGGGTGGTAAAGAATATTTTGTAGTGTTCGAGAAAGAGAAACCAACATGCCTTGATGGTATTGCACTTATTTTAATTCATACGATGTTTTTCAACATGTATATTTAATGGTGTTTGTATATACAGTGTTGTTTCTAGTGTGAAAAATAAGACTGAATTTATGTTTCATTCATGTGTAGGTGACAATGTGTATTCATAGTCCAATGTTATGAATGAGTGTAGTAGCCAATATTTTCCCCTATCCACGGAACAACAATCAACATTCATAGATGGTATGAGGATGGTTTTTAATTGTAAAAGGAGGTTGAAAAACCCAGTTTATTTATATATCCCTATTTATTCTATGTCTATTTTTTATGCGGGGTATGATAAATAACTTTCTATAGTGTGTTATATGTCACAAGTACTCCTAGAATAGTTGGGGCTGGTGGGTTGACGTTATAAATTAGTTCAAATTTTATGCTAAACACGTGCAAAGACTTCTTGATGTCAGTGTTGGATACACCACCAAGCACAAATGGAAAAATCAAGACATACTTTGAATGTGTTCAAAAATTTAGGAGAGACCTACAAGCATCAAATGCACTAGATTTTACTTTCAAAGGAGATGTCAATGAGACAACCATCCCCCACTTGCATCCATTGTTTAGTATGAGTAGAAGACATCGTCGCGGTGTGACTAGGAGGCCAAGCATTGTAGAAGATTTGAACAATCACGTTGTAGACTATGAATACTTCAAATCAACTGACACCAATCATGAAAGGGGGACAGAAATGAAACAAGGGGAACCCATAGGTAAAACATTGAATTATTGGTGTGAATGTGACTTCGCAAAAAACTTAAATATGTGATGAAAATACTAGCATACTGATAATTTATTTTCCTATAATAATAGGTGGCTCGAATACGATTAAGACATATATGTGTCATCATTTGTCTTTCAACAACTTAGTGCCTATGTGAAGTGAGTATTGAATGTCCTTAAATACAATACATTATTTTATTATATGTATGGTACAAAGCCATGAATATTTTGTCTAATCTGTAATGTTATGTGTTGCAGACGCATAGGATGTGCAAAGAGATGTATCATAGGAAAGAGCAGGTTGAGGTTTGGAAAGTAAATGTCTGGAATGCATATCAGTCTTAAAGGAAAGTAAATGTACAGAATGTAGAGCAGGCCTGAAATTATATAGATACATGGGAAAATATTTGTTGGTGGAAGACAATTAACAATGTTGTCAAGTTGTTGACTAGTTTGACAAATAAATTTTTATCTTCAAATTCAAAAAATTTAAAATTCATGTATATGAGTGTCTAAATTACATTTCCTTTTGAGGATTTTAAGAATAAGGAAATTATGTATTTTTGGGTCTTAGCCAATCTAGGAGCACTCTTGTAGAATATGGATGGTAGAGTTTGAGAAACAATTTGTTTTTTATTTAAAAACCTAACTTGAAATTTTAAATAATTTATTCTAAAATATGTTCAAAACACTTGAACATACCTTTCAAAATATCTATAAAAGACCATGAAACAAAGTTAGAAGTGTATTTTAAATAAAACAAATTGACATATGCATTATATAAAATTTCAAATTATTATATTTTATACATCAAATAATAAATATTAGTAATAGATTTATTGTAGATTGTCTACAATAACAGTTCTGAAGAAGATTCTCCCCACAAATTTATATTTATGTGTAATATAATGTGAAATATCTAATATTCACTAAAGTTCGTACAAATTGTACATATTTCACTTTTTATTTTAAAATAACTAGTACATGAACATTGACCTTTTATTACAAATTTGTCTATCCATTTATCAACTTTGCCTTTGGTGGGAGTGATCGGTGCATTTTCAACAGTTTCCCCCTTCACCTCCATATACAACTTCTTCCATTATTCCTTGTGACATTCATGGATTTTAAGAATAGAAGTAAAGCTTTTTACCTGATTTTCAGTAATTTTCTTGTTCGATTCATGCATTGTCTCCCAATTCTTAATTTCCAGTTCCAAATCTTGGACATCAATCTCCAACTCCATCTTCCTTGAGGAAATTTCTCCAACTTGGTCAAACAATTCCTTATTCTTTTTCTCTAAAAGTAATTTATCCAATGTAAGTCTCTCACACTTGATTTTATAACACTCTACATTCTTTGTCAAAATTTGTATTTCTAATTCCATGCCCAATGGTGAGGACGTCACATCTTCTTTATCAACACCTCCATCTTCATGTGTAGGCCTCTTCACATACTTTTCGAACCCAAAAGTGGCACTATCAAATGTTTTGCATTGTTTCAGGTCCCCTACATGTGTAGCCTTGTGATTTCCAATATTCTTTTCTCTCGCCATCCAATTACACCTACAATTATACACCTGATTTATAACAGTTAGCATTCTAACATAATTACAAACAAACTAATGAACTTAACTAACTATAAATGTTTAACATGCACGTAAAACCAAAATAAGCATACAAGGAAGAAGAATACAACTATTAAACCATAAAACATAATCCTTAATCACAATACATTAACCCATGACATAGTGACAACATCATCATATTTACATATTGATTAATCACACAACAAGAATAAAAATCATTCTATGCATTATAAACACAACATAAATGGATAACTCTATATAAACCATAAGCCATCAACCATAATCTATATACCATAAATCATAAACCATAATCAATAATCCATAACAATAAAACATTTCATTGATTACTATAGACCACAAACCATAATCAATATATCAATAATAAAATAGTAAACCATAAACATCAAGCACGAGTACATAAACACATTACATAGTAACAACATCATCATATATATATCTAAATTAATCAAGGTCATCATAAGTAATGTTATACAATAAATGTTATCATCTCCTTTGTTGTCTACTAGAGGCAAGAGAAGTCAATGAATCATAAAATCTAGCATGCCTATTCAAGTTTCTATGAATGGAAGGAGGTGGGATCCCAAGGATAGGGGGCACAAGATGTTTGCATCCGAGTAAAATTCACTCTCTCAGCTACAACATGCTCTGTATCATCTTGAAAGCCAACCATATAGTAAATAAGTCAACATAGATTAACCATTCAGTTAAACACATAATTAAATAATCTGATATATTTACTTTCTTATCATGGAGGAGTGTCGAGTTTCATATCTATAACATCATATATTACAAACCCTTTGATACACTCTACCAAAGTGTCTGTAAATGTAGTAGGGTAGAGAAATGGAGCAGTGGCAACAATGGCCTCGGAAATGATGACTTTGATAGTCTTTGGGGAAATTTGCATGCCATGATAAACCACATGAGGGCTAACATCACAAATAACTCCTCTCCTGATGACTATATCATCTAACATAAGTTGCACTTCAACCCCAACAAGAAAAAACTGCAATAACAACAATCTCAACTGCATGAGTAATTATATCTTAAGTTTACAAAAAAATAATTCTGAAAGGAGAATGTGAAGATTAGATGAATTACCAATGTATTTCCCTCCTCTCTCATCTCCTCGGCACCCTCTCTCGCCCCCCTCTCCTCATGCCTCTCCTCATCACCCTCTCTCTCCTCCCTCTCTCCCGATATTCAACTCTTCCACTCTCACCTTTCATGCAAAAATCTCTCCAATAAGATCAAGACAAAAGGAAAAAGATGAAATTTTCACCTGCTCAGTAACACTAACCTGCAACAAATGAGACAACATGACAATTGAAATATCAACTAAATAAAACAAGATAAAATTTTCACACCAATGCCAAGTGTCTGTTACCTTTTCATGTTTCCTTCTACTCAGTGAGTTTCTCTATCGATATAGGAGTTGACTCAAGGGAATGTAATCATCCGATGCACACTGTCAAAACAAAGAGTTAGTATACACAAAAAAAAAAACTAAATTACAAATAAAAATGAATTACCAATGAATATGTATGGGATCCTCCACGAGGGGGTCAACTTTCCCACTAGCTTCTCCACCCTCTTCTCTCTCTTCCTATTCAAGAAATAATATTAATTTAGTGATTTCCAACCATACGTAATACATAATAGATTCTACAAATAATAAATTTACCTCTCTGTCGGTATTTGACCGGATCCTTTCTTTCTCTCACTCTTAAGCACCTCTCCTTTCATGCCTCTCACCTCTCCTCTGAATCATAGGTGCATGTTTCATCTTCCACCACCCTTTTTCCTCCCTTGCTCAACTCTTCAATTTGAGTTTTACATTCCCTTTTGTAAACTCGATTGACAACCCACATGTGTTACAAGTTGTATCATTGCCTCAAGATGTATTTCATACCACTATCTCTCCTCTCTACATATTTCCTCATTTTATCATGAGGGAGAGGTGGTCGTTTTCCCCATATGCTTATGGCCACACTTATTTGGTTGCATATAAGGGAAGACTGTGTGTAACCACATGATGGACATCAATTTTTTGGAGCTCTCAAAACTTAATGCAATTCCACTAACTCCGCATGATCCATGCTAGAAAAAATAGTTACAATGTGACCTCCAACTCGTTCAGTTTTGTAGTCAAGCAGTCCATGATTGAAAGACTTTGTTAGAAAATTTTGATAATTGTTATCAAATTGAATAATAATAGTCAGTAAGGAAAAATAAACTTAAGTTTTGACAATTCATCACTTTCAATCGTAGGCTCTGTAATATCCTCGTCAACGTGCTCAAAAGGAATTGATAAACGTATTGCCATGAGGAATATCAGTCCCTGGAGGAGCATATCCCTACGACATTAAAATATAACATTTTATTAGATGTTTTTTTATAAAAACTATGCAAGAATACAAACTACTTACCAAAAACATGGTGGCATCCACTATGAACTATGTCGAATGATGATGTGTCATGGGATGTGAAGTAACCTATATGAAAAGAGAACAAATACGTAATTAGTAGCCCAAAAAACATATTACGTACTATGATATGAAATACAATTAATGTTCACAAATTATTATAATATTGTCATGGGATGTGAAGTGATCTGTATGAAAAGAGACCAAATACATAATTATTAGCTCAACAAAAAATGTTACGTACTATGATATGAAATATAATTAATGTTCACAAATTATTATATTACGATCTCCACATTTTTGTATTATCCCAATGCATAAGAACGGATATTGAACTTGGGTGGGAAAACGTTGAACTTCTTTATGTTTCATTTAAGTGCATCTTCCATAACTGCCCCCTAGAGCGATGCATTCTAACACAATATAAACTAAAACAAATGGTACACAAACTATTTTATTTTAATTTTACATTCAGATTCAGAGAATTATGCACAATAAAACATTTGTGATGGAGTTAATTGTACAAATTATTTTTCAACATTTTGAAAAACACACTTTGTTATTCAAAACTGGATAATAAACTATCATTGTTTCCAATTATTAACATGTCTTTACTTTTGCACAGATTATAAATGATATTTGTATTGTAAGTGTGTTACAAAATAATATAGGACTAATGCATAAAAAAAATAACAATACATTATGAAAAGAACATTGAACTTCCATATAGCATGCTCCCCTCTCTATCTAAACTATGGCGACTACTCCCTAGAGATTGAGGCCGACGTAGATCATTTGATGGTTAAATACTCTCTAGAGTCTGTGCCTTATCTCTTTATATGGCACTCGCCCACCCATCAGTATAAACTCATATAATTATATTATGTGTTTCCTTGTTCATAACATGAGTTTGTAATACAAAGTGGTATACTATATCAAATAAAAGAGGTAAATACATTTTCAAAATAAGTGCATTTCACTTTTACAAAATACATAATGACTCGACGTACGTGACAAAGGTCAGTGTAGGCATCCCCACTACAATTACTGTCACACTCATCTGAGTCACGATGTGTTACTTCTTCATTATTCATACATATGTTGTTAAAGTTCTTCTAGGTGGCGGTCAACATCATCCCACCAATCAAGGACATTTTCTGATAAGCCAGGACTAATTTCCATCCAAAGGTGGGTGTACGACAAGTTTGATCTCATGGTACATCCCAAAGTATAGTCGTCATCAAATTACAGGGAGATTTTCATTTATTCATCTTCCAGTGACTGTGTTTATCCTAGTGAGCCGAGGGTTGAAGATAAAACAAACAACCATGCCTAACATAATCAACATATATGTCAACCTCCATATTTTTATGGGACCATTCTCCATTTAAGATATATAATTTCAATTGTTTCCCCCTATTTGGTCCAATACCGAATGGGGGTGGAAAATTGTAAAAAAATTCAAAGTTATGGAGGCATTATGAAACTCATCAGCTTCCATAGTTGGGATGCTTTGTAAGAGTGTCCACATTCATATTTTCAAATCATCCATTTGCATAATATTTAACAACATATCCATACAAACACCATATTCATATATCTACATTGATTTTCAAAATAAAATATATTAACATAATAATTCAACCAAAATTAATTACCAACCTTATAAAATTAATTAATAAATCCTAAGTCAATTGTTTAGGTGTTTGGAGCTAAGGAAATTTCAATGAAAGCTTTTGTCTTAACGTGAATTTAACATACATGATAGGAATGAAAATAAAATAATTGTATTTATAAGTAATAGAGGTGGAAAACCTAATTACAAGACATATAATAGAGTTTTTGGTACAATGTAAAAGATATATTTTCGAAGGGATAAGGGTGTGTTTCAAAGGGATAATGGGTGAAGCTTAAACTAGACAGAAGTTTGTAAAAGTTTGAAAGATTCGTTTTCAAATAAAAAGAAAACCATTAACACAAGTTTGTCAAAATTAATATTAATAGGAACTATTTTTGTGATTATAATAAAATTATTATTTTAATGTATTAATTGTAAATATAAAATTTAAATAGGAAGATATGTATTTGTAATTGTTTTACAATTAAAATAAACATTTTAAATTTACTTTGTCTAATCTAACAAATAACCTCATAACTTCACCCTTTGCTTAAGATATTATCAATTTTCTATAGAAATATTGTACTAAAAAAACTAGTGTATGAATTATACCATCCCTAAATATCATTATAAATTATACCATGTCAATGTAGTAAAATACATTTAAAATTATAAATTATCATTATACATTCAATCAAAAATCAGTGTAAGAGAAATATCATCAAACCTTTGATCAAAATTGGGTCTAAAAAAATTATCATAGAATTGAAAGATAAAAATGAATTTTCATTTATATGAAAACTTCCATTCATCAATTTATTTCTATCCATTGCCACAAGGTTGGCGCGCCCAATAATTAGTTTTTTTCCCCCAAGTTTTGTTGTTCAAAAGTACATTGTGCTTTTCCAAATTGTTGAAAAGCACAATGTGTTTTTCAACAATTTTGAAAAACACGATGTATTTTTTGAGACTTTTTGTAAAAAAATTATGCTCACTCCATCATGAAGACACACTATTAGGAAGACAGACTATCTACAAACAAATAATATATTTATTAAAAATTTAATATCAAAATATTTGTTACTTTTAGAGATTTGATATCAATATTTGAGATGTGTCTACTATATGTAGAGAAAATCCATCACCATTACATAATAAATAAAGATAATAATCAGATTAAATTTAGAGACAATAATACATACTAATTTGTCTACAAAAGATAAAATTTGTTATTGTAATATTTTATGTCATTGTTTTTTAATTGATAATGTATATTGATTTAGAGATATTTAAGAAACTGACTACATTAATAGTAGGGTGAGCCCTCATAACTATTAAGCAATATGTAAATGTCTCATTCTAAATGTCATAAGTAAACTATAAGTTGTATCTTTAATACTTTTTACTTATATGGATATTACACTATAGACGGTCTATGGGATATTGTTGTTGACCACCTCTCCTTTCTTCATAATCATGTTAATGCATTCAAATGGGTGGATGTTGTTGAAGTTGGTAGAAGTTGTGGAAAGAGGATTTCATTGTGACAAAGCCTCTAAGGCTAAGGGAAGATTTGTACAAGATCATGGTTAAATCTAATAAAGGCTTCTTATAGTAGACGACTGTGACTGATTGCTTGATATCAAGAAATGAAGGTTTAAAGAACCAAGTAATTGATTCTAGTGCATAGTTGTTGATGGATGAATGTCTTACAGGTATTAAAGATGATACAAGTCTTTAGAAAGTATGAAAGATCCGAGGAAAGATAAAAATTATCTTGAGATTGTCCAAATTCAAGAACATAATGTGACCGTGTTGACAGTAAAGAGCTAACACTACTAGAAGTAGGATCATTTATTCACATTGTTACCCACAAAAAATTATTTTGAGAATTATCGACATAAAACGGATAGCTTCTATAAAATGCATTGCACAATTTTATAAAAAATTCATTTAAATTTGTTACATACCCACATTAACAAAATTTCATTGTCAAAAAATCAATATTTTTACATGTTTTCCAAAAACAATTCCAATTTTTCATAAAATTCAAATATAAACTTGTTACTCTTGCATTAACTCGGGATCGTGTACTTTATTTGAGTATGTGAGCTTGATTTATTCTAAAGTATTAAGTATTACCCTTTATAACTTGTGACACCATGAAATTTGCAATAGAAATATACACACAGGCACATGTGCACCCACACATGCACACATACACAATTTTTAGTTGTTTAATATTGCGTGTACTCCTTTGATTCTCTTACATCATTTCTAACCTATGGTGTTATTTGTACATATAGGAAAATCTTCATTATTTTCCCTCCTTTTCTAACCTGTGAAATGTGTTGAGGTAGAGCTAACAAATTTTTCAGAATTTGTTCTTGAGGTTTGTAAAAATACTTTTTGGGATATTTCAGAATTTGCTGCTTTTGAATCTCAAGGAGCATCAAGAGGAGTGACTATTTTTTGGGACAAGAGCCTCTTAACTGGTAATGTGATCTATGTTTCTGATAATCATTTAGTTGTTACTTTTCATGCTATGGATAATGACTTAACTTGGATCCTCTCAAACATATATTCACCCAACTTTGTTGCTGGTAGATGGAAACTTTGGGAGGATTTAAATTATTTTAGGAGCATATACGAGAATGATAATTGGCTGGATGGGGGAGATTTTAACTCCCCACTCAACCCTGGTGAAAAACAAGGGGGTAATTTTGATTTTTCTATTGGCATGGATGACTTTATTGACTTTGTTTCTTCCCTAAATATTATGGATGTTGAGCTCCATGGAAATCAATTCACTTGGTTCAATAGGAGAGTTGGGGATGATATGATCCAAGTTAGATTAGATAGAGCGATTATATCTACTAAATGGATATTAGATCAAGACTTTCACATTTCTTCACTACCCAAAATTGGATCTGACCATAAGCTTATTGTGCTAAATATTTTCAACTAGTCCAAGCCCTCCCATAGCTCTTTTAAATTTGGAAAAATGGGGTTGGATCATGAAGACATTATTAATATGATTAAAGAGTGGTGGAAATGGGATGGAGAAGGAACTGCTCAATTCAGATTCGTTTAGAAATTGAAAAATGTTAAAAAGCAAGTGAGAACATGGAATAAAGAGGTTTTTGGTAATATTTTTGAAAAGGAGCTGAAACATCAGTTACATGATCTTGAGCAGAGATTATGCACTAAAGGCATGGACTTAGCTGATCATCTTTTGGAAAATAAACTTCTTTCTGACTTGCATACCATTTACAGTAGAGAAGAAACCTATTGGAGACTGAAATTCATAGCTATTTGGCTAAAAGAGGGAGATAGAAATAAAAAATTATTTCATATGACCACCCTTAAACACAGGGCCTACAATCAGATTACAGAAGTCTCAAAAGGAAATGACATTGTAACCAAGGATCATAATTACATCAAATCAAAAGCTCTTAGATTCTATGAAAATATGCTCATGGAAAACAATGTTTGCAATGAAGAGGCAACCTCTTACTGTTTAGACGCCATCCTTGGAGATATTATTTCTGAAGAGAGACTTAAAAGTATTACCAAATTAGTGACAATAGAGGAGCTCAAAAAAATTGTGTTTTCTCTTGAAGGAGACAAGGCACCAGGACCAGATGGATTTTCTACAAACTTCTTTAAAAAAATTGGGATATTTGTTTGGAAGACTTAATTAAGGCAGTTGTTAGTGCAAAATCACAACACCCCCAAATGAGTTCTAAAAATATGCTTTTATAAGGCAGAATCATCTGGTGTGATTACATAACATTGAACTTTCCCCAAGGCGTGGGACCTTACAAAAATGGAAAAGCTCTCCAAATTAAAGGTTGGTTCCTTATTCCTCTATTTAGGTGTGTGCGTGGGAGCTTGCAGAGGGTTTATCTCTATACTTAGTCTAAAACTTGCCAAGGAGACAGGGGTAAAAGGAGTATAAGAAATAAGAAATGACTAAACTACCAGGTGATGCACCAAAGGAATGATGAACACTTATTTTGCTAATAGACACAAACCAACAGAATGCATACAATAAACAAGCACAGATGGCCAGATATGTAATAGAAGACCAGATGAAAGTAAAAGAGGAAAGAAAGGATCTAAAATTGATCACAGACATGTTTTATTGCTCTGTAGATTGATACAGTCCATTACAAAGTAGCCAAGAGGTAGAAACGTAATGTAATTTTGATGGAAGGCCTGAACCCCACAAATCCCTTTGCTAAGAGGAGAAGGGAGCCTGCAAAACAAAGAATGTCCAACCCTTTACAATGAATCTTGCCCCCGTATTTATAGATTCAACCTGAAAGAAGAAAGAGAGAGAGAAGTGAGAAAAGTAGGTTGAAACTCAACCACTGTTGTTAATGCTTCTGATAAAATTTTCCCCCCAAACTTGCCTTTACTGCATGAATCCTTGATTCGGTGCCTTGAAAGAAGAGGAAACAATGGAAACAGATCGAATCTGATCTGGTTGTTGAGACAGATAGATCTTGCATTGAAGGCCCGAAGATGTTTCTTCCATTTTCCTTTACCTAACCTCCTCAAAATTAAATTTTTAGACCTCCATGGCATAGGTGAGGCTGAGATCTTCCCAATGGTGTCAGATTCACAATATTTCGAGCCCTGAGTTGAAAGATATGCCCCTTCAAAGTTTGTATCGAATCCGTACAAATGGGTAGGAAAGTAATTTGAAAAATGGGTCCCCCTTTTGGTTTAGGACGTGTGGCACTCGGATTAGAACAAAAATCAGGCTTGTGAATCTGCAATTGATCTTTTGCCCTTTGAATGAAAGGTAAATTTTCACCTTTCCCTCCGACTCCCCACCTTGGCTTTGACTTAGGTTTTAACGCTGAATTTTTCCTTGGGCAGAGTTACGGGCCATTTTGTAACTTTTACCCCTTTTGTGATAACAAGGGGCAAAGAATCAAATTTTCCCCTGACGCCCCACTTTCCTCTAGGACACGTGTTAGTCTAGCGCTTGCTTGGGATCGCACTTTTGGATTCACCTTTGGAGAAGCACCATTAGGAAACGTGGTCTCTTTCACTGCCTCCTCCATACTTAGTCATTTTTTGGACCTTTTCCTGAACCATTTCGGGCCTGAGGACTTTGGATCATCGCCATTTCTTCCCCTTCTCCTCTTTGGTCTTTTTGCGGCATTTCCCCTTCTTTTCTGACCCTGCTATCCCATAGTTGAGTCAACTTGTAGCTTAAAGAATGGATTTAAGACGTGGAAACGACCCAAAAAAATCATTTCTTTTGCACATGGTCCTTTAGTCTCTCTTGGCCTCTAGCTACATCATAGTTGAGTCCTTCTGTGACCAATTTGTAGGATTTGATGAGTGTTCTCAGGTTCCTCTTATGCGGGGTCATGGCCGATCCAATATTTGGCACAGGGGCAAAATATGGATAACAATTTGGTGACTCACAGGGGTATCTGCCTGCTAGATGAAAAGACCAATTGCCTTGTCATATCTATTGGGCATGGAGTCGAGAAAGACGGTCTGATACTAATTCTACCTCTGATTCACGAGCCCGGCTGCTTGCACTCTCAATTTTCATAAGAAATCTCGAAATGAAGGTTTCTGAGAGTAGAAAATTGTTTTAACTCAGGGCTTCATCTGTCTCTCTGAATGGACTGCATAAGAGCCACAAAACAACACCACACTATATACAAAATTTGAAATCATACATGCTCCAAATGGAACATGTAAAGCGTGCAAAGCACTTAGGAGAAAAGTAATCTACACTACAACAAGACAATGTGCAGAAGCACTTAGAGGAAAGAGAAACTAAACTAATATGTATAGGGTGAGACTTCCCTTTTAGTAGTAGTGCTTAAGATAGATCCCGTTCACTGGAATCTGCAACTCTTTGCCCTCCAATGTGGACAATTGGAAAGCATTGCTACTTTTGCACCTTGTGATCATATAGGGGCCACTCCAGATAGTGTCAAACTTGGAATGCCTTCCTGGTTTTTCTCGATCTGCATCCCATTTCAAAACCAGGTCTCCTTCCTAGAAGGTCCTTGCTTTTTCCTTCTTGTCAAAACATCTCTTGATTAAGGCCTGATTCTTTTCCATTGCTTGGAGAGTGTATTCTCTGGTTTCTTCTAACTCTATCAGCTCTATGCATACCTGGCCTCCATTGGCTCAAATTCAGACATCTCTAATTGCTTTACGAGATCCAATGCTGGCAAATCAAGCGATATAGGCAACACTTCCTCTTTCCCATAAACGAGCTTGAATGGAGAGCTCCTGTGGATTTCTTGGGCATTATTCTATCAGCCCATAAGGCCATTTTGAGCTTTGTGTGCCAGGTCCTCTGATTCTCATCAAGATTTCTTCTGATGATCTTTAGCAGGTTCTTGTTTGTGGACTCAGCCTGGCCATTACCCTGAGGGTAATAGTTTGATGAAGTACTCAAATAAGTCCCATTCTTAACAGCCCATCCTGTGATTTTGGAACCTATGAATGCTAATGCATTGTCTGATATGATGGTGGCTGGCACTCCAAATCTGGTCACTATCCCCTCATAGAAATCTAGGATACTAGACTCATTGGCTTCCTTGAGTGCCACTACCTCGGTCCACTTGGTGAAATAATCTGTCGCTATCAGAATCCATTTATGGCCTTGGCTTGAATTTGGATTGATGACTCCAATGAAGTCCAATCCCCATTACATGAAAGGTTGTTCGACTGAAATTGGGTGCAGTGGAAGTGCTGCTAGCTTTTCCTTGCCCTTGAAGAATGCACAATTCTTGCACCTTTTGATCCATGTGTAGCAGTCACTAAACACTCTGGGCCAATAATATCCTACTTTCATGATTTTGAGTGTTGTCACTCTTGGAGAAAAATGGCCTCTAGCTGCTTTGACATGGAATTCTTGTAGCACCCTCTCCACCTGATCTGTCCCAATGCATCTCAGCAGAATGCCATTGATGTCCCTCTTGAACAAGACACCATCAATAAGAACATATGGGATGGCCTGTAGCCTGAAATGCCTTCTTTTTTCTTTACTCATCCCATGAGGACACAGGTTTGTTCAAAGGAAGTGCACCATGTCTTGGGTCCAACAAGGAGCAGGTACATCATCTCTCCCTTCTTCTTGATCATCTTGTAGAACAAGAACAACCTCCTTTTCACTGTTTGTTTCATCTTGTTGACCTGAGGCTAGTTGTTCACATAACCCCTTCCCATAGACCAACTTGGTGACCTTGATCTCAATGTCATATTCCATGACACGAGTGATCCATCCTACACGCTTTTCATTTAGGTCCTTGCTGAGAAGGAATTCTTTAACTCCCACATGGGAGACCAATAGTTGGATCTTGTTGTTTGAAACCAAATGTTTAAACTTCTTCAATCCTCTGATCACTGCCAGGACCTACTTCTCAATGAAGGAGTACCTCACCTCATAATCTTCTAGACTCTGACTGAAGAAAGCAATTGGTTGTTTTGTACTCTCTTTGTTCTGCTGCACCAAGATTGTAGAAATTGTGTCGCTGCCACCAAAGGCATAAAGTATGAAATCTTTGGAAAAATTTGGTTTCACAAGAGTTGGGGCTTGTGATATGGCTTCTTTGATAGCCTCAAAACTTGCTTTTCCTTCAGCTATCCACCTGAATGTTAAGCCCTTCTTCAGCATCAATGTTATTGGCTTAACAAGGGTAGCAAAGTTTGGAACAAACTTGCAGACAAAATTGATTTTTCCCAAGAAGCTTTGAAGAGCCTTCTTGTGACTTGGCAATGGCAATGCTCTTATTGCTTGAACTCTCTCTGGTTCAATTTCCAATCCTTCCTTTGATACAATATGGCCTAGAAGCTTACCTTCATGGGCCAAGAATATGCATTTTTTAGGGTTCAGGGACACCCCAAAACTCCTGCATCATTGGAACACCTGCCTTAGGTGGAAGAGATGATCTGCTGCATTTTTGGAAAACACTGTAATGTCATCCAGATAGATCAACACTATTTTGTTGATCAGTCCCTTGAATTCCATATCCATTTCCCTTTGAAAAGTGGCTCCGGTGTTGGACAATCCAAATGGCATTTTCTTGTAGGCATAGGTGCCCCATTTGGTGGTGAAAGTTGTTTTGAATTGATCACCTTCTTTCACCATGATCTGGTTGTACCCTGAGTAGCCATCTAGGAGGGAGAACCTTTCTGACCCAGACACTACTTGCAAGATTTGCTCCATTGAAGGGAGTGGGTAGTGATCTTTGAGGGAGGCTCTGTTCAAATCTCTGAAGTCAACACACAGCCTGATTTCTCCACTTTTCTTTCTGACTAGGACTAGATTTGCAACCCAGCTTGAGTGTTTGATTGGAAATATGATGCTTGCCTCTATCAGCTTATTCAACTCCTTCATCAGAGGCTCAATATGTGGGTTGACTGGTCTCTGCTTCTGCCTGATGGGTTGAGCAGCTGGATCTAGTTCTATTGTGTGTTGTGCTAGCTTGGGATTGAACCCTCTTAGGTCTTCATAACTCCAAGAAAACACATCAGGGAATTCTTGGCAAAGTTGTATGAATTCATACGTTTCTTGTTTGGTGGCCACTTTTGCAATTTGAAGTGTTTTGTCTTCTCCAACTGGGATTGAATCTGAATCTTCTCCTTTGATCTGCATGTTAGCCTTCTCCTTTTTGAACTGATCGTTAGGATTGAAAATAGATTCCAGTGTCACTAAGCCTTTGGGAAGCTTGTTTGTATGTAGTTGTACTATCTGATTCCCGTACCGCTGCTCTAGTCTACTCTGGTTTCTAGCTAAGAATTCAGCTTCTTCTTGCAGGAAGTTAATGATCTGTTGATCATTCTCAAACACCTGCCAACATGTATTATTATATGGCACTGCTGGCCTCACAACCACATGGATATGTGGTTGTTCTTTGTCTCTTTTGATGTTGTCAACCACATCAAACATTGCCCCGACTGCTGCAAGTCTATCAGCAGCTTCATTCTCCTTCCTAGGTATGGACACAATACTGAAGGCCTCAAAATTCTCCATGAGATCCCATACCCTACTCTTGTAGTTCTTGAGTAGGTCATTTTTTACAGCATTTATTCCTCTAACTTGATTGGCAACCAGTTCACTGTCACCAAACACTTGCAAGTTCTTGATCCCCAGCTTCCTTTCCCAATGAAGACCTTGGACTAAAGCCTCATATTCAACGGTGTTATTTGAGCAAGAAAACTAGAATCTAAAGGCTGAATAATATCTCATACCTCTGGGGGACACAATCATGGCTCCTCCTCCAGCTCCTTGTCTACTCCTTGAGCCATCAAAGAACAATTGCCATACCTCATTGTCATCCTTGTATTATGGCTTAATTAGGTCAGGAAGAGGATGATTCTCTTCATGTAGATAGTAGACACCCAATTTAGATTCTTCCATCTCCTTATAGGGGTCAAAAGCATGTATTTTTTTGGCCCACTCATCTAGGGTCAAGTCTGGGATACATCCCACCTTGGTATTTGTTTCATTAGTGTTTAGGAGGTCTTCTTGATCAAAATATGAGCAGTTGGCATTGATTGGGCTAGGCACATAGGATTCAATATGATAATCAACAATAGGTTCATATCTGATTGTGGCCTTCACCCCATACCTTGTCCTAAAGAGCATATGTGACCAATCAGCAGACAGGTAGCCTCCAATTTTGGCAGTGAAGTCTCTGGACAGACACAAATCAAAATGTGGTGGCAAATCTATGATTGACACATTTTGCAAAAATAGTCACATTAGGGAAAGCGTGTAGAGTGAGACTCAGATCCTTGATAATTCCCACAGTGGTCACTGTTGTCCCATCTAATTGGATAACTCCTCTAGAGATGACTTCATATTGGAGACCCAACTGATCAGCTATTTGTTTGGGCATCACATAACTACTAGCCCCAGAATCAATCATACAATTGTGCACCAATTTGTCTCCAATAATTAATGAGACATAGAAGGGAGGAGGTCTCAGGTTCTTACCTTGTTGTTCTCCTTGGTTCCTTCCAGGTTGAATTGCATTGGTAAGCACTCTCTCCTGCTAGTTAGGGGGTTGATTTGAACTTGACCAATTCTGCATGGCAGTCTGCAACAGATCCCTCTGCCCTGGAATGGCCAGTGACTCCCATAGTGAAATGTTCACACTTGTCCTTTTCATCTGCTCAATAATATTGAATGAGCTATCTTTTTGCTGCCCCCTCCCAGACACATTTCTTTCTTGCACATGGGTCATTACAACCGGTGCCTGACTGGGTTTGGAAGGTGGTCTGGATTGGTTCAGTATGTTGGGGGTTGTACTTGGAGCACCAGGACCTTATGGAGTGATGGAAGGTTGAGGGTCACCTAAGTTCAGTGGTTGGCCCTCTCCAATACTTCTCTTTTTGGACCGTGTATTAGCAGCCACACTTTGAGAAGGGGACTGATTCATCCCACAGAAGTCTTCAGCCTGCCAATTGACAAGCACAGTCTCGCTTGGGAGTCCACTTTGTTGAGCTCCTTGTTGCTGATCTTCCTCTTGGCCAGGTTCTTGTGGCACCATACTAGTTTGCACCATCAAGGCCTGATTTAGAGCACCATTAAAACACGTTGATTGGTTATGTGGCTGATCGCATGGAAAACACCAATCATATTTTTGTGCCATATTGTTCTGTGTTGAGACCAATTATCTTGATGTTGAAGTTGTGTTAGGATCATATGGCCTGAAAGGTCTAGCAGCTTGGGGTTGTCCTTAGTTCTGGATCTGGTTTACATTTTGAGGTGGTGGCCTATTCTACTGATACTGGGGTCTAGCTTGATATTGAGCCTGGGGCTGGTATGGCCTGGAACTCTGAGCTTGTTGTCTTTTGATGGTCACTAGCTCATTCCCAAAGTTCTGAAGTTGCTTCATCACTTCCTGAAGCTCTTTAGAGGTATTAGATGATGAAGTGGAAGCTTCAGCTTGAGCTTTGACTCCTGGGGGTGGGTATAGGAGCTAATGTAGGTGCTTGGCTAGTATCTGGGCTTCCTAACTCAGGGTACAGAGGCATGGATGGCCTAGGAGATATTTTACCAGCTTGAATCAAATGGTTCTAAGCCCCTATGGAGAGGCTATAGGCTACAGGTAATGTAGTGCCCCCCATTGACTGAATCATCAGAGAAATATAAGAATTTAAAGCCCTAAGAAAGTATAAGAAGGCACCTTCATTAGTGGGATTTACTGCTATTGGAATCCTATCCCAGGTTTGCTGGAATCTGAGGTTGAAGTCTGTCAGCTGCTCATTTGGGGCTCTCTTGATTGTTGTTAGTTGCTCCAATAAAGACAAGTTATCACCCTTTTCCCCAAACTGATTGTGAAGAGCCATGCACAGCTAGTTCCAGTTCTGGATAGAGCCTGCTTCAAGACTCCTGAACCATTGTGAAGCTTTCCCTTTGAATGAAGAGGTGAGCAACTTGACTGCAATGTCCATCTCATGGATCTCGTGGATTGTACAGACATTTGCAATATCTTGGACATGGTCACCAGGAGAAGTTTGATTTTCCCCAGTGAAATATGGGATGCTCTTTAATGCTGCAATCGGGACTGGGTTTTGTGCATTCAAGGTGAGTGAACTACTACCGGTGAAGTTGACATATGGATTTGGTTGTGCCATTCTTGATTGGCCTAAGAACCCTTGCAGACTAAAAGAAAGGCCTTGCAGGTGGAGGTGTTGACAAGGTTCTGCTTGGTGGAGATGGAGACCTCTGAACTCTTCTTCCTCTCCTTTCTCTTCCTGGGGATAGATGCAAGTATTCAAATATACCTTCTTTCCTTGCTCTAGACCGGGTTTTTCTCATGAATCTCCCAAGCTTGGGTTGCTGAAACCAATAGATTTGTTTCTTTTGGAGTCACCAGATGTACAATTTTAAGACTTCTTAAAAGCTAGAATCACAACAAGTGTACATCAATCCCTACTGTAATAAGATGGAGACTTCTTAGTCCCACCGAGCATGCCAAAATTGTTAGTGCGAAATCACAGCACCCCCAAATGAGTTCTAAAAATCTACTTTTCTAAGGAAGAATCATCTGGTGTGATTGCATAACATTAAACTTTCCCCAAGGCGTGAGACCTTACAAAAATGGAAAAGCTCTCCAAATTGAAGGTCAGTTCCTTATTCCTCCATTCAAGTGCGTGCATGGGAGCTTACAGAGGGTTTATCTCTATACTTAGTCTAAAACTTGCCAAGGAGACAGGGGTAAAAGGAGTATAAGAAATAAGAAATGACTAAAATACCAGGTGATGCACCAAAGGAATGATGAACACTTATTTTACTAATAGACAAAAACCAATAGAATGCATACAATAAACAAGCACAAATGGCCAGATATGTAATAGAAGACCATATGAAAGCAAAAGAGGTAAGAAAGGATCTAAAATCGATCACAGACCTATTTTATTACTCTGTAGATTGATACAGTCCATTACAAAGTAGCCAAGAGGCAGAAAAGTAATGTAATTTTGATGGAAGGCCTAAACCCCACAAATCCCTTTGCTAAGAGGAGAAGGGAGCCTGCAAAACAAAGAATGTCCAACCCTTTACAATGAATCCTTCCCCCGTATTTTTAGATTCAACTTGAAAGAAGAAAGACAGAGAGAAGCGGGAAAAGTAGGTTGAAACTCAACCACTGCTGTTAATGCTTCTGATAAAATTTCCCCCCCAAATCCACCTTTACTACATGAATCCTTGATTCGGCACCTTGAAAGAAGAGGAAATAACGGAAATAGATCGAATCCGATCTGGTTGTTGAGACAGATGGATCCTGCATTGAAGGCCTGAAGATGTTTCTTCCATTTTCCTTTACCTAACCTCCTCAAAATTAAATTTTCGGACCTCCATGGCGTAGGTGAGGCTGAGATCTTCCCAATGGTGTCAGATTCACAATATTTTTGAGCTCTGAGTTGAAATATATTTCCCTTCGAATTTTGTATTGAATCTATACAAATGGGTGCAAAAGCAATTTGAAAAATGGGTCCCCCTTTTGGTTTGGGACATGTGGCAGTCGGATTAGAACAAAAATCAGGCTTGCAGGTCCATAATTGATATTTTTCCCTTTGAATGAAAGGTAAATTTTTACCTTTCCCTCCAACTCCCTGCCTTGGCTTTGACTCGGGTTTTAATGCTGACTTTTTCCCTAGGCGGAGTTGCGGGCCATTTTATAACTTTTACCCCTTTTCTGATAACAAGGGGCAAAGAATCAATTTTTCCCCCAACGCCCCACTTTCCTCTAGGACACGCATTAGTCTGGCACTCGCTTGCGCTCTCACTTTTGGATTCACCTTTGGAGAAGCGTCGTTAGGACACGTGGTCTCTTCCGCTGCCTCCTCCATACTTAGTCATATTTTGGAACTTTCCTGAACCGTTTCGGGCCCGAGGACTTCAGATCTTTGCCATTTCTTCCCCTTCTCCTCTTTGGTCTTTCTGCGGCATTTCCCCTTCTTTTTTAACCCTGTTATCCCATGATTGAGTCAACATGTAGCTTGAAGAATGGATTTAAGACATGGAAATGGCATGACAGATTCGTTTCTTTTACACAGGGTCCTTTAGTCTCTCTTGGCCTCCGGATGCTTCATGGTTGTGTCTTTCTGCGACCAATTTGTAGGATTTGAATGAGTGTTCTTAGGTTCCTCTTATGCAGGATCGTGGCCGATCCAATATTTGGCGTGGGCGTGAAATATGGATAACAGTAGTTAATGAATTTTATAGAACGGGTGACCTTCTTAAAGAACTAAATAACACTCATATTGTGCTAGCTCCCAAAAATATTGATGCCAAATATTTTAAGGACTTCCGGCGTATCGGTCTGGTAAATGTGTTCTAAAGAATCTTTACTAAGATTCTTGCTACTAGAATCCAACCTTTACCCTCTCATTTGATCTCAAAACAAAAAAGTGGTTTTATGAAAGGGAGAATAATACAATATGGGGTGATCATGGTTCATGAAACGATTCATTCAATGGATAAAAGCAAAAAAATAGGTATATCAATAAAATTGGATATGAATAAGGATTTTGAAAGAGTTTCTTGGCATTTTTTGGATAACGTCTTGTCTAAATTTGGGTTTCAGCATAAATTTAGAAACATTATTCAGGAATGTATATCTATGACTAGATTTTTAGTTGTAGTCAATGGTGCTCCAGTGGGTTTCTTTTCCAGTAGTAGGGGCATAAGATAGGGAGATATAATATCCCCTCTTCTCTTCATACTTATGGCTAATAGCCTTAGCAGATCTATCACTAAGGCTATTAATATAGGTCTCTTAAAAGGAGTCAGACTAACTTCTACAAATCAGATAGCCTCATATCAACAATTTGTTGATGACACAATTTTGTTAATAATGGCATCCATTCTTAAGGCTAAAACTATCAATACCATTCTCAAATTTATCAGGCTACTTCTGGACAACAAGTTAATTTTGATAAGATCTCAATTTATTTCTTCAATACCCATTTAGAAAGAAAACAAATAAATGCTCTTATTTTGGGATGCAAAATCAGATCCTTGCCTACTATCTAGCTGTGGTTGCCTCTTGGGATAGATAAAGTTTCCATGATAATATGGAATGCCTTACTAGAAAAATTTCAGAGAAAATTGGCTGGGTGGAAAGGGGTTGTTCTTTCTAGTGCTGGAAAATGTTTTCTTATCAAAAGAACTTTACAAAACTTACCCATATATATAATGTCTATGTTCAAAATTCCTACAATGGTTATTGATAGGATTGAAAGGATAAAAGACACTTTATTTAGCATTGGACTGAAAAAATATTCATATATCATTCGGTGGTATGGGATAAAATTTGTATTCCTAAGAAAATTGGAGGGCTTGGTATCAAGGACATAAAAAATGAATATTGCTTTAATTGCTAAAATGGGTTGGAGAATGTTAATGGAGGAGGAGACTTAGATTGAACTAATAAGAGTTAAATATTTATCTCCAAAAAATGTGAATTCATTTCCCTTTGATGATCATCTTCCTAATGGTTCTATTTTTTGGAACAAATTGCTTCAAATTAAGAATTTTCTCATTAAGGGTTCTAGGTGGAAAGTGGGCCATGGAAATGATATTTAGTTTTGGAAAGACAACTGGACTAATTTTAGTTTAAGTGACATATTTGATTCCATTAAGGTCATCTTAACTGAGAATTATGGCACTAAATTAAAAGACCACATTAATATAGAGGGGAATCAAAGAATTAGAAAATTAAAAGGAAACAACATTATTGTGGATTTGCTAAATCTAAAACCTGTTGTCTTCTATTTAACAAAAGCGTGATCTCATTCATCTAAATCAAATAGATGCAAAAGATGAGATAGTTTGGGTTAACTCTTTTGATGGTGAGTATATTGTAAAATTGGGTTATAACTCTTTTTTTAGAATGTTCAAAGTGAATTCAAGTGGAATAAATTTTTATGCTCGAGCTAACTTCTAAAGTTAACTTATTTTTTTGGATTTCCCTAAAAGGAAAGATTATTACTAATGGTAATTTAATAAAAATGGTTTATCATTCCAAATATGTGTTGCATGTGTAAAATGGAGGCTGAGGATATTAAACACTTGATGTTATATTGTGAATTTGCTTCAAATATTTGGAGTCTCATCTTCTCAAGCTTTAATATGTGTTGGACTCTACCAAATAGTCTCTTACAGATGTGGGAGAAATGGGATCCCCCATATAAGCACTGCATAGTTTGAAGACTCTGGAAGTTGATCCTGCCTCATGCCATATGGAGACTTTGGAAAACTAGGAATGGGATCATATTCAGGGATATCAGACATGTTTGTAAAAAGGTTTTTCAAGATATTGTCACTACTATCAAAGATAATATTAAGAGATTCAGACCTCCTAAAAAAAGCTATATCCTAAGAATGAAGAAACTATTCTATCTGCTTGGAAAATTAACATTGGAAGTCTTCAGAGACAAGGTCAGCCAAGTATTGACAAGTCATTAGTTCATTGGATCCCTCCTCCTAATTCATGGTACAAACTTAATTTTGATGGAGCCTCCAAGGGCAACCCATGAGCAGCTACAGGAGGAGGAATAATAATGGATCATAGAACACTATTTAATTGTTTCTTTTGCTGGTAGAATGGGTCATCAAATAACATCATTATGCTGAAGCTTTATCAACACTTTGGGGTATAAGACTAGCTAAGGATTGTAATATTTTGAACATTATTATTGAAGGGGATTCAATGAATTTCATCAACCATTTAAATCAAACTCACCCCCTAGCTGGACAATAAAATATTTCATTCATGAATCTATAAGTATTTGTAAATCCTTCACTAATTGCAAAATTGTTCATACCTATAGGGAAGGTAATAGAGTTACAGATGAATTAACTAATCATGGGGTTAGAAACAATTTAACCATTTGGTTTAATGATGACAATCTCCCTAAGGTACAATATTCCATTACCAATTACAAGTATGAAAGTATACTTGCTACTGAAAATCTTAAATGAGATGTCCTCTGCCTTTTTAGTAATGATAACTCTCCCACACAGGAATAGTACAAATATCTATTTTCATATTCTCTCACAACTTTATGGGTTGTAAATCCAGTTAAGAAGTGGTTTGGAGATGCAAAGATCACCATTCTCAATCGACACAAGCAACTCAGTTGCAACAGTGATACAATGTGTGGAGCTCCTTGCCAAATCAAACTCACTTGCGATTGTGCTTGGAAGGAAAATGTAGCTTTATGGAATTTTTTGCAGCTGGGAGGGGTTTCTAAAGATAGAGAGGATTCAAGGACATAATTATAATATCTCACTATAATTTACCACTGGATGGAAATAGTGGATGGAGAAATATGGAGGACATATCATTCAAATCACAGAGGAACTTGTTGCATAGATAATTGGTCTTAGCTTGGAAGGTAGTAGATTTTTTAGCAAAATAATTGACAAGAATATGGAGGCAAGAAAATTTATTGAAACGGGAAAATATCTTTCACAATGGGAATTAAATTAAACTCCATACCAACACCCTTTGATGAGCTTTCTAATATGATGGTCTAGTTTATCACAATAGAAGGAAGGTATATTATGGTTTCCCTTAAGAATTTTGTTTTTTTGAATCATTTCCAAAGGAACCTACAAGTTTGTTTTCCTCAATACATCCTCCATTATATGGAACATTCCATTTTAGAGTTTCATAATCATACCCGAGCCACTCCTCTCCATTAAGGCATCATTTTCCTCCTTCACCACCATTGCCTCACTCACCACCTTGTCATTCCTTCAACCCTTGTCATCTCGTCCACCCCTGACTCCCCTAATCCTGACCCTGCCATTAACCCTACCACCATTCCTCTTGAACAGAGAAAATTCTAGTCCAATAACCCCTCTTATCCTAGTAACCAACCTTTCCCCTCCAGCAAAGTACTACGTAGCAATAAGGACATAGAAACTGCCCAGAACCTTCTTCACATTAGTAGCATAAGGGCCTGTGTTTCTACTCAGGAGGTAAGGAGGTAGCAAAGGATTGATAACATGGAAAAGGAGCCGGAAATTTTTAAAAGAGACAGTAGACAATTATCAAAGAAAAAGGGTAAGAGGAAATTTGATGAAGACTTTGAACTAGGTGAAGGTCAGATCAATGAAATCTACAAAAAGCTGAATTCTCTTGATAATAGGTTGGGTAATTCAAAGGATAGAAATGATTGCAAAATTTATTCTCTCAAAGCTATCTACAATTTCATGGAGCAACATGTTAAGAGTGTTTGCATGCTTAGTGATATTCCTGCTGCTATTTGGGAGGAGGATTCAAATGTGACCGTATTTTTTCTAATCTGGATAAAACTAGACCCCTTTCAAATCACTGCCTTGGCTTCTCTTTAGTTCTATACAGTTCTGAGGGCCAAAATTGATAAGCATCTAAGAAGTAATATTTTTTGTGACTGCCTTGTTGTTGTTTAGTTGTTGTTTTCTCACTGCTTTTTTGTAGTTTTGTCCTTGTTTTGTCTCCTTTGTGTAAATACTACAGCTAATTTATTGTAATATCTAGATGTTATCAGAATTTGATGTTTTCACTAGATTATATCTTTTGAGCCTCTATGTAAATTATACCATGTCAACGTAGTAAAATAAATTTAAAATTATAAATTATCATTATACATTCAATCAAAATTCAACAAATAAGAGAAATATCATCAAACCTTAAATCAAAATTGGGTCTAAAAAAATTATCATAGAATTTAAATATAAAAATGAACTTTCATTTATATTAAAACTTCCATGCATCAATTTATTTCCATCCACTGCCACGAGGTTGGTGCGCCTAAATAATTAGTTTTTTTTTTACATCTCACCACATTTTATTGTATAATATAGTACAAACCAATATTGCCTCAGGGAATGTAGATTATTAAATAGGAAAAATATATGTGACTAATTAGATTGATAAATTTCCCCAAATGAGGGATGTAACACTAACTAGAATTAGGTATAATCTATGATCACTTATAATGATTACCCATTTCATGAAATTATAGTACCACTATTTGATTACCCCACAAAGTATTAATTTTAGGTTTAAAGTACATGTATTTCCTTTTTTACAGGTCATACACCTTACATTTGGTAAACACCTAGGCATGAGAAGGGACACATTGATTATGAGATCCGAGTAGACTCTGAGTTAATTTCTGATGTTATTACTCATTCCTTTAGTGTTTTGTTACCTATTATCCCTTTCAGAATGTGTGAAGTACATGGGATATTAGAGGCTAGATTTCTTAAGGTTTACCTACATAGGTAGTCAACTATATTTGGTTTCAAGGAAAATATTTTTTGTTTTAACTTATTTTAAATCTTAGCTTGTGAATACTCACAAAAGGAATCATAAATATCAAATGGTTGAGTCAATTTTTCATTTTTTAGAATTTTTAAAAATAGTATAACTAAACTTAATATATAATTTATTGATTATATTGTGGATAAACTATAAATAATATTAAGAATAAATTTGGTCAACATAAATTAATGATTTATTAAATAGAACTCCTCAACACAATCGACTAGAGTGGGATCACTATCTAACTGATGGGATTATCTGAGATCTCTTTGTTTCACATTGAAGGATTCTAACTAGAAGGGGATGAAAGGATAATTAATGACTTAGCTAATAACCTGGTTACTTGATGACTATTTCTATGGTCAAGAATCTCTACTATCAGACAAGCCATGTTAAGGACTATTTCAACTACATGCATTTTATACTAATGGGTAATTAGAGGAAAATAAGTTTCTCAAAAACAGCTCATATGGATAAGTAGATTTTTAAAGAATGGAAGAAAATACTATAATTATTCTTAGATATAAGAGTGCAATATAAATGTATCTATTAAGTTATTTAGTATTTAGGGTAATTCTCCCCTATTACAAGAAATGTAAATCCATAAAAACATTCATCAAGTTCATGCATTAAAGTAGGGTCAATGGCTTTTTGCAAAATCATACTACTTAGTGTTTGTTAATTTTCAAACAAATACAAAATAATGTTTTCCATTCAACTTTCAAAAACAAAACATCCATTTATTGGCATCCCATATAGTTTACAAAACGTGATAAATTTATATTTATAGGTTTTGATGACTACTAATGGAATCCTGAGGTGTGTGATGACTCCATAAAATATAACATCCAATGAAATTTAACAAAATTGAAAATAAAACCGTTAGCCGGATATGTTCAAAACAACCATCAAATTTAACCCTAAAAGTTAATGTTCAATTTTTACACATAGGGCGAATGCAATTGTGGATTAAGTCGTAGAAAACCTAATCAGTTCTCTAGGGAGAAAATAGTCAGGGGTGCTACATTATCTAGATTAGACAGGTCATCTACATTCTCTAGATGGAATTATTTCATAACTTATGGATGTAAGTGACGTACACCCCTTTTTCCAGTTGTACTCTATGGGTAAGGTCACATCATACTACAAACCTATTTACCTTTAAATGGAATATGAGGGTACAACCTCATCGATTCATACAGAAAGACCTACAAACAATTCATCTCTTTTAACTTGTAAGAAAAACATGACATTGTTTCCACCTCCACTTATCCTTTTGTAGCGATAATTCAAGTAATTTATAGTATGATATTGTTATCCATTTTTACCCCATGGTGAAAATGGACAACTCGACAAAGTTGTACCCAAGCAGTTAACAAGGCTTCAGAGTTGAATCTGGAGAAAATCAGGTAATTTTTGTGTTTTTGGAGCATTTGTAGTTGTTTTAGGAGGTTTGGAAGTGTTTGGGGATTTTTTTTCCTCTTCTAGGTTTCAATGATCCATACTTAGTCAATTTTTGGGAAGAGATGCGTTGATTATGGAAGATCCGTGGCTAAAAAATGGGAGAAAATGGATAAAAGGAGAAAAAACGGCTTTGGGGACATTATACTATGTTTTCCCTAACTCCCCAATTCCCTACTTGGCTTAAGAAGTTGGAAAAAAATGAAAATTGGAGGAAAGTGAGTTGGAGGGAAAAGTCCTTTATAGTGCGGATAGGTCAGAGTTTGGGAGCACAAGAGGTACTTGGGTCGACTATAATTCCATGGGTTCCCTACGCAGCGGAAATACTTGCATTACACCAAGGTTTTGAGGGCCTTTGTATTTCAGAATCTTATGGGTTTGCAGGTACATGTGCCCGCGGGGAAATTTCTCTGATAGGTTAGAGGTTCCGCATTGAAGTGGAGTGGACACGTGGCAGGTAGTTCAGTTTTGCGACATTTACAGAGGATGTGGGCAGGGAGGGACCGAGCGTAAAAGGGCCTTGGTGCCCGAAGTATGCGAGAGGCCCACAAAACAAAGGGCCAAGGTAATGGAGGAGCTAGTTTATTGAGATTATATTGTGGATAAACTATAAATAATATTAAGAATAAATTTGGTCAACATAAATTAATCATTTATTATATGTAAATACTTATAATGACTATATTTTATCATTCTAAACATGGAATTATTTAAATCCCTATGTTTCACATTGAAAGATTCTAATCATAAAATTATAAGAATAATTTATCACTTAGCTAACAACATTTACTTGATAGTATTTCTAGCTCAAGAATTCTACTTTCAAATACTAGGGACTATGGAGTAAGTCAACTACCTACATTTTATACTATGTGGAAAAAAATAGGAAAATAAATTTCTCAAAAAAAGCTAATATGCAATTGACTTCATCCCACTTCAGCATTACTCCAATATTTACAAGACATTGGCTGCATTTGTTCAAAACAACCCTCAAATTTAACCCTAAAATTTAATGTTCGATTTTTACACATTGGGTGAATGAAATTGTGGATTAATTTGTAGAAAACATAGTCAGTTGTCTAAGGTGAAAATATTAAGGGGTTTTTAATTCTCTAGAATTCACAAGTATTCATCTATTTTATTCTCTCATTGATTGTTTAGATGTGGTTGTGCTTATGAGCATGTTATGTTGAATGTAAGTGGCCTACACACTCCTTTTTCTAGTTGTGTTATTCTAAGAACATGTCATCCTAAAAAGCTATTTTCAAATTGAATGGAACATGAGGGTACAACCACATCAATTCAGACAAAAATACCTACAATTAATTCATCTCTTTCAACTTTTTTTAATAGAAACATGACATTATTTCCACCTCCATTTATCCTATTGTAGCGATAATTCAATTAATTTCTAGTATGATATTTTGTTTGGCATGAGGATGAGAATATAAGAGCTATAAAAACTAGGTGATTGTGAAGGAAGTGGTGTCTTTTCCCACTAGGATAAAGCTTATGACAATATCTTTCACAAATTTTTCATATGAAACTTTTTTAACAATAAGGATAACATTACCATGAACTGATATAAATTGAGAAAAGAGATCTTGATGAATTGGTTAGAAGGCATGTAAGGACATTTCCATTTTGTAATTCTTCGTGAAAGAATTCAAGTGCAATGTAAGACATGAAAGATTTAAAGTACGAGAATATTTTTAAATCATTGAGGGGGGTTTAACTCTAACCATTTCCTATGACATCCAAAACTATTCATCTAGCACTGGGTAAATGGTTTTCTTGTTTCACACCTAAATCATAATAACAATTAATTCCGTACACTTGAACATCAAAAAATTACCCATTGATCATAACATTATCAAACCAAAACCCAAAAAACTTATTTTTTATTTTTTTGGTAAAACCCTAGTGTTGTAACCAAAAATTAAATACATAATCTTACACTATGTGAGGTGTACTTGGATTTAATTTTATGGTACAATTTTAAGCCCTTGTCTTCCTCATGTACACATCCAAGAAATATGATTATTTCCCTTAAATATAAAACTAGTTTTCACAAATAGAATTCAAAAAAAAAAAAAAAAAAACATGTTTAACCAATTATAATTGTTATATTTGTTTTTAAATGTATTTTCTCAAAAAGGATCACCAATATATAAATTTATAATTATCATTTTTCTTTGTAGCTTTAGGGGTGATATCATTTCATAATTTATAAATTAAATATTCAAATAAATCATTTTCATACACATACATACACACACACACACACACACACACACACACACTTGAAAAATTATTTTATGTTCTATATTTCAAGTAGGGTGTCACATATTGGGGTTTTAAGGAAAAACACCCATGAATCTATTAGTAAATGCATCACCATTCTTTACAAGATTAAATAAGAAGAAGAAAAGAAATTATTGTCCAATATAATCTAAATTAGATTCAACACAAAAAAAAAAAAACATGTCATTTCATATTGTTCGAGAAAGAACAAAAACATTAATTAACCCAATTATGGGTATCCATTAAATTAAAGGTCTCTTTGGAGTAATATTGGAGTAATGTATGTCTTATAGTACTAATAAAATATAATTCTCTTAATTAAATCTCTTAACTTAGGGATCATCCTTGGTCTACCTATACCATGTATAAAATCTTAATAATGTGGGATAAAATATTTCACATATCTCCACAATGGATTGACCATGATTATGACAATACAATTTTAAAAAACACTACATACACGACAACAATAGAGGGTAATGAGTTGGAGAATGGTGGATTAAAGGTCATGGAAATTAAAAACAAGTTCACCAAATAATAAATGTTAATATTTCTTCTTGTTGTAGCCATATCCTAACAAATCTTCAAATTAAACTCTAAGAATTCTCAAAATTTGGGTTTATCATCCTTTAAGATCATGTTCAATAAAGGGAACCATAACTATTTGAAAAGATCATCATTTTCTGCTCCATAAGGTCTATTTAATAAGACCATGATAACCCTAAATCCTTTCTAAATAGTACCATAGGGAGGTTCAATTTCTATCTCTGTTTAACCCTAGATGAGTCAATGGCCCAATCTCTTAAATATTCAAACACATCACTTTCATTCATATATTCTTGCACTATATCTTAATTGTATGATAACGTGGGGGAATTGATATTATAAATACCATTAAGAGTGTTTCCTATATAACCAATTCAACATTTAATAGGTCATTACATTGGAAAAATTTAGGCTCAGATGTAATATTGTGTGAACAACAGTCTCTGATTGATTTCAAATTATCATAACAATCATAATCTATTTGTAACAAATCTTGTCCTCTATAATTTTGGTCACAATCTTGATTTTCTAAAAATAATTGACTCTAATTATAGAGAATTGAGTGTCTTTCAACTCTTGTATTTGGGATGAAGATAAATCTTCTACTTTAAGTGTCATTTTCTCCATTTTATTCTCTTCTTTACTCTAATTTTCTCAAAAAAGCTTTGTGCCTACTCTCTTTTAATTATCTTGACAAATCTCTATGAAAGCACAAATTTATTTGAAGGGAATTCTGATAGCTCAAACTGTTAACAATGGACTTTTGATAAAGAAAGATACTTTTTAACTAACTAGTTGAGAAAACAATGTTTTTTGTAGTAAATTTTGTTGTTAAAAACAATTTGTTTTTCAACAATGTTGAAAAGCACACTCTATTAATCCATCATGGAGACACACTAGATACAAACAAAAAATTTCTATTAACCCATTTTTATATAATATATTTGATTTACTCTTTTACGTACTTAAACACCATATACTACTGTTTACTCTTTTACATATGTTTAGCACTATTAAATACCATAGATATTTGTATGGAGTTTACCAATATCAAATGCACGTTAATTTATGTTTTTAGATTTTAATAATAGGGGAACCTTAAAAAACATATTAAACTAACATTTTGGCACCGACAACCGAAGTCTTAATGACGAATTCAGCGAAGCTCTGGAGTCCAAGTTAATGGTGATTTTCATGCTATTTTGTTTTTTTTGTTTTTATTGATTATGAGCTTAGAGGGGATTTGCTGTAATGGGTATGCTGTGGTTTTTGGCTGTGATGAGGATCTTTTTTGGGTTCTTACAGTCCACAGTTTTTGGCTTTTGTAGATCGCAGGTGGTGTGGTGTACCTCTAGTCATTGTTGGCATAGGTAACATAGCTAAACTGAAATACAATTGACTTGCTCTCTAAAATAGACTGTAATGCAAGTTTTATGTTACATGCCATTATGGTATTACATGGTGTCATGGTCTTAGGGGTAGGTTATTCTGTGGGGAGAATAGCCGCTGGCTTTTGTCAACCCCACTACCCAGCAAAGGATTTCAGAGGTTAGTTGCTTCATCAGTTTAGCTAGAATTATGATTAAGGCAGCATCACCATTACTATTACCATCCCGTTTCAGTAAATCACGGATTTTCGGCAGCCTGGATATAACTCAAATACCATTCCTACACTCTGAGCCCAACGACTCCACGGTTTCCTCACGCATTAACTTCCTCTGCAAGGATGGAAAGCTGCCAGAGATAATGTATATTCTGCATCGTATGGATCGCCAACAAATTAAGGTCGACTCCCACACTTACTTGTCTATTTTGCAGGCATGTGCCAACATGAAAGCCCTCACACAAGGCAAGCTACTTCATGCCCGAATACTCACGGGAGGACTTGAGCAAAATGCATATTTGGCAACTACACTTGTCAGCATGTATGCCGTGTCCAGGAGTATAGAGGATGCACGCCAAGTGTTTGACAAAATGTCCCAACGAAATCCTTTCTTGTGGAATGCCATTATTAGCGCGTATGCCAAAAACCACCTCTCCCAGGAAGCCATGGCGTTTTATTGCATGATGCAAGCGTCAGGCATACATCCCACCAATTTTACTTTCCCATGCGCTCTCAAGGCATGTGATAGTTTGTTACAGGGAAAGAAGGTTCATGCTCATGTATTTAGAAGTGGGTTTGAGTCCGATGTGGTTGTGTGCAGCGCCATTGTAGCCATGTACGCTAAATTTGACTGTTTGAAGTTTGCACGCCAGGTTTTTGACAAAATCCCTGGAAGAGATTTTGTGCCATCTTGGAATGCAATGATTGCAGGATATGTTCAAAGTGGTCGTGCTGTTGAGGCATTGTCGCTCTTCCATCAAATGCTGCTGGAAGGCATTGACTCAAACCCGATGACTATCACCATTGTTTTGCCTGTGTGTTCGTACTTAGAGGATCTGGAGCACGGCAAGGAGATTCATGGTTTTGTAGTCCGAAGGAGATTTGATGAGGATATTTTTGTGGGTAGTGGTCTTATCGACTTGTATGCCAAGTGCAGATACGTAAATATTGCACGCAGAGTGTTTGACAAAATATCAGATGCAAATGTTGTTACATGGACTGCAATGATTGCAGGATATGCTCAGAATGAACATGCTAATGATGCCTTGAAATGCTTTCGTTTGATGCAGTTGGAAGGTGTAAAACCTAATCGGGTAACCATTGTGAGTGTTTTACCCGCTTGTGCTCAAATAGCAGCTTTGCAACAAGGCAAGGAAATCCATCAATATGCATTTAAGTTTGGATTCGAAACCAGTGTTTCTGTTGGAAATGCACTTATAGATATGTATGCGAAATGTGGTAGCATAAATATTGCTCGTCAGGTGTTCGACAAAATCGTGGATAAAAATGTAGTGTCATGGAGTGCAATAATTGCAGGTTTTGGTATGCATGGGAAGAGTGAAGGTGCACTAGAACTGTTTTATCAAATGCAATATTCTGGCATTGAGCCAGATTACATAACGTTTATTGGACTTCTTTCTGCATGTAGTCATGCAGGCTTAGTGGATGAAGGTTGGCAATATTTCAATATGATGAGGGAAAATTATGGCATCTCACCCATGGTGGAACACTATGCCTGCATGGTGGACCTTCTTGGTCGAGCTGGGCAACTACACGAAGCTCAAAAGTTAATTAAGAAGATGCCATTGGAACCCAGTTCCAGTGTGTGGGGAGCCTTGCTCGCTGCTTGCAGAGTTCATGGCAATTTAGAGCTAGCAGAGATTGCATCCAAGTGGCTTCTTCAGTTAGAACCTGAAAATGCAGGAAACTATATATTGCTCGCAAATATCTATGCTGCAGTTGGCAGGTGGGATTGGGTAGGAAAGCTGAGGACAGTTATGAACGATAGAGGTTTGAGAAAAGTGCCTGGATATAGCTGGATTTTGATGAAAAACAGTGTTCATACATTTCTTGCGGGAGATGAATCACACCCACAAATGAATAATATCCATGGTATACCGAATACTTTGGTACCAGAGATGAAGGCAGCGGGGCATGTGCCCGACTTTCGCTTTTTGTTGTATGACAATGGTTAAGAATTGGGTGAGTAAATGACGAACTTGTTAATTCTTAAAATAACATGCAATTTGAAGAAGCCAACAGCTACCAATTACATGTAAATTCTTGCTGAAACAAGAGAAGAAGCCAACAGCTACACGTTCCATTGGACATTTATACAACGCTAGCCATTCGGAATGCATTCCAAAAGGTCAACTACAATTTCAATATTAAGAGAATTGCAATCAGAATTTGAATGGACATTTAACCCATTCTTGTTCATGGCAGGAAGTTTTCATATTATCCAAATCTGAGTGTCAGATTCTCTATTCTCATACTTGAGTTAAGCTAATTTGATTGTTCCATTGACTTCAGAAGATCTCAAACACAGAATTGGTGGATTAAACGGTTCAGAGATGATACTGACAGTAGTATAGAGGGATTCCCAATTATATGGTCTCTTATACATTTTTTCAAAATTCAACTTGGGGATGCTACTTAACAAGATCTTACCCAATTGGTGGCATATATGATTCATTAACACTGACCTTGATTGGGGGACTGGTCAGCATGGTGCATTGCAAAGCATTTAGCTAATGCAAGAATATGTTCCTGTAAGTTGCCCTGTTCAACCTCCTCTCTTAAATCATTTTTCTAAAAGTGATGGGGGAATGACATTGTTCTGTCAATATGTATGGACCTGCGATTACTATGATTATAGGGTCTGCGAGGCACCTTCAGGTCTGAACATTATACAGGGAATTTCAAAATCGCTGGAGCCTGTACTTGCCTAAACTTTGTAATCCTGAGAGGATAGAACATTCATTCTTGTGGTTCTTAAGTTGACTTCTCAATTGTGAAAAGGTGAAGAAATCTGTGTTCATATGTGAGAGGTTTTCACAGAATAACATAATTTGGAATGACCATGTGTTGGAACATATGGTTGAGTTGAAGTTTCATCAGCTAATTTTAATTTTCTTCCCTAGTGCCAAAAGTATGCATGCAATGTCAGAAACTAGTTGTAAGATATGCAGTTTAGTTTGGCAGTTTGTCCAAATTCCATTTGTTAACATTTTACTTGCATGCTTTAATTCTAAACAACATTTTTCATATGACCTAGTTCTATAAGAATTTACTTACTATCTGGAATGATGTAGCTGAAAAGTAATTAGATATTGAACTTTGAATTGTATCAAGTATGCAATACTGAAATATGCGAAGAGGTTCATGCCCCCAATACTATGTAGTGTAAACGTGCTCAAGATGTGCAAAGCCAAAAGGGAACGAATTACTCATAACCCCCACATTTTGTATCAAAATGTAGTAAATTTTGCCCTAGACTATGCCAATTGTCCCTGAATTTGTGTCAGAAATAGGTAACTGTATGTATGTTTCAGAAAATGCTGAATATGTTATGAAAAAGTGCCCAACACAAAACTGTCTATCCTGGACAACATCATCTGCCAGTTCTGTCCCCTGTTGGACTGTTTTGCACTGGTGTAAATTCTAATCTTTTTCATATCTAATCCTATTCCCTGTATATATGTATTCTATTCCATTCTGTTCTGAGTTCTATATTGTATGATACCTAAATCGCAGAGATTTTCATGTTATAATCCCACTATATGCCCCTTCATTTGAAGCGAGTGAGATGTGCAAATAGATCGCATAGCTCAAAAGAAATGATGTGTGTTAACATCAGATATAGCATATAGTCAGCGTTGGATCACATTGAGGGTATAGACACCCAAAATCTGCCACTCCCAAATCATTCTAAAATTACACGAATCTGGTGAATCACCCCCTTTGTCTATTAATTAAATCCCCTTCTCTATATCAACTTCCCACGTCATCTCATGGACATTTAATCATAATTAACAAGTTAGTAATCACACATCTCTATTATCTCACATTCACCAAAATCAACCAACATCCTCCAACAAAAATATATATATAATGAAGTCTTTAAATGTACAATCACACACTTAATCTCGTGTAAGTTTTCTATTTTTAGAAACCTTGTTAAATTGAGAAACCCTCTTGATGTAAAAGTCTATCAAAATTGGATATTGCTTCCAATCTGGGAAAATTCCTTATATCATGCTACCCTAATTGCACACAAATTTGGCTTGAGCATCCACATACATCCAAAGGAAAGCCACACAGCAAGGGAGGCTTGCATTTCATAGTTTTGTTTATACATTTAATAGTTTCTCTTACATGCTTTATTTTGATGTCTTTTTTTTGAATTATAGGCTAGGTTTAATGTGGTGTTAATTCCTAGTTAAATCTCTATAGTTTAAATCAATGTATACATTTCGCATGCTCAGTGGGACACCTTTGTCTGCTTAATATTTTATTCATTTTTCCTTGAGGTTTTGTTGATGTTAGTTTGTCTTAGGTCTTCTTACAGGTCTTGAAGTAGCATTATTGTGTCAAAATTCCATCTTAGCCTCTAATCTTGCAGGTTTTCAGTGTTTTTCTCGAATTTCACATTGATCTGCGAATTAGCGCATCCTCTCTGTGTAAACACATTTCTGCACCTGTCAGTCACGCTTCCACTCACAATAGAGACATCTATGCTCTGACAACCTGCTTTTGTTTACTGTTATAACATTTATGTTCTGGAAATTGCATTTCTACACAATAGAAACATTTTTGTTCAAGTAAAGATGTTTTTTGCACATACGAAAAATGTTTTTGCTCAAGTAGAGGTGTTTTTGCACATGATGGTGATATTTTTGCTTGTAGACTGTTATTTTTGCTAGATTTGTGTTTCTGTTCACAGTAGAGGCATTTCCGTTTTTGACAAATTTTTTTTTTTTTTTTTTTGCAGGTTTTGTATTTTTGTTCACAATAAAGATGTTTTTGCTATGTGTTTTCACATTTTTAATTTAGCAATGGCGTATTTGTTACAATGACTTTGTTTTGCACTTTGCATCATTTCTAATCACTTTATGCTAACTTGAAGGGTTTTGTTTGTTGTTTTATACATTTATAATCTGCTTTGTAGCATCCCAAACACGTGTCAAAGACAAAATCAACCAAACTACTAACCAATCATGTGCAGGGTATATTGCTTTGTAATCATTCATCACATTTATATATTTTGTATTCAATTCATTTGCCTATCGTATTGTTTATTCAATTCATTTGCTTTTCGGTTTGCTTGTTCAAAAATCATCTTAAATTGCTTGTGCTCTTCTCATGCACCACAAGATGATCTTGGGAATAAAAAATAGTTGAGATGATTTTTTGTCTTTCGTAGGGTTCAGTGACTGGAGGTTCATTACTAATCCATTTCAAAGCCTATGTACCCACGAGTTATATAAATTTGGCGGAATTGTCATTTTTGACTAAGTTAAGAGTTTCACGATCTCGTAGATCTCGTGACATGAGGGGGGGCTAGATTCTCCAATGCAAGGCCCTAGACAACATCCACCGAGGTGGGAATTGTCATTTTTGGTAAATCCCCGCTAAATTGGCTTGGGTGAAGTGAAGGGGTTCTAACCCTCCAATACCACACCGTTAGACAATATTCAATTTCATGAACGTGGATAGCACTCACTAAAAGGTATATCGAGGATGCTCTTAACAACCTTGTTAAGCCTCGCTTAGCCTCTTTTTCACAATCATTTAATAGTGTCGAGAACACAACATTCCTCAAGACACCCAACCCCTACCTTTGAGGTATATTGGTGGGCTACTAAGCGATTGTAATCCTTCTTGACTAGCATAAGTTGTGTTGTTTGACTCCCCCTTGTGGTACATCTGCATCCAAAAAAATAAAATGTGAAACTCTATCCAAAATCTGAAGCAACTTTTCAAAACAATTAACACAAGATTATGTCTGAGTCAAAACCCATTTTTCAAAGCAAACAACCTGAAACTCTACCAAATTCAAAATGAGTTTTGCCAAACCTAAAACTATTGTCAAATAAAAACAATAGCTGCCACTACACATGAACATCTTAAATGTCGTGAGCCAAATCATTTTGCTAATTACTCGTTTATTGATAAAAAACAACGATGATATCCATAGTCTTATAAGAAAAAATGAATCCAATATTGGTCATACTAAGCCTAATCATACCATAATTGACGAAAATAATGCAATGAAACCAAGATGATCTTCTCTTAAGGCTCATAAACCAAGGAGCTAAGCTTCCATCCGATTTCACTCCTAAAAATTTACCCAACATCATTAACCAAAACATTCATCCATCCAAAACCTCCTCTTACATTTGACAACATTTTAGGTTTAGCCTCACAAAATCTTGAATCCATCAACAAACACATCGATCCCAAAATTGCCCACATCAAAATCAATTATGACAAAAGAGAATTCGTCCTCGAACAACGAAAACCTTCCCACAATCAAAACCATGTCATAAGTTGGACTGGCTAGTAATCACAGATCAACATGCTGCGGTGAATATGTATCCAGGCCCTGTACACACTGCCTGTCACACCTTGGGAATTGGTTTCGCCCGAAACATCGAACCAAGAATCACCAATCCACATAGCCCCTAGATAGATAGAATATATGGAGAGGGGAAGAGGGGGCTCGCCCTGAATGAGACTATGGGCGGGCCTATAGATCTATACGACTCTCGGCTCATAATGAAATTCAAAAAATCCAACAATCAACCAGTCCTTTCGATACTAACCTATTCTTCCAATCATCAACCAATTCTTTTATGACCAATCCATTCTCCCATCCAAACGGCGATAATCATGACCATACTCACATCCAACAAACATCAAAACCTTAAAGGCTAAATTCAAAATCCAACAATAAGACCCCCCGAGTCAACCAAATACTACTTCATCTGACTACTTCACATCACTCTCCCTTGAGGGCAACCTAAGTGGAAAACCAAACAAAAATGATACACCCACTTAGGTAAATCTTTGACTACCATGTTCCATCAACTACAAATGCAAAACATGATCACATATTCAAGAACAAAACCATTCAATGAGAATGTCCTTAACTCAACTTGGTATCGATAATATTAGTATTACAATTACCATCAAATTCATGCACACTCGACAAACAAATGTCTGAAACTAAAAGACTACATCCAAGGCCTTATCAACCAAGGGAACATCAAACTTGAGATTAATGCACCCAAATCAAGAAATCATCAACTGGATCCTATCCCCAAACATAGTCAAACAAATCCACCACAAATTCCACACCATACAAAGAACATCAATCGCAATGCCCCCAACGTTGTCAATCTTAATAAAACTCAAAAATCAACCATCAAAACAAGAGCCCCAGATTGTGTACTACAACTAGGTAAATCAAAATCATTATTCAACAACCTCCTTTGCCTACTCTTGAGAACCCATACAACCCTAGCCAACAACTTGAGAAGACTCCCATACAAATTTTCATCTTGGATCTTCTCAAAACACCCACTATTCATAGGGACATCCTTTATAAGACCCTTCACAAGTCAAGAGTCCCCTACAACATTGACCCATCAAAATTCAACACATTAGTTAGACATTTATATATAACCCATAACCCATACACATCCAATCCCAATGAGTTCCCATCTACATCCCAAACCAACGAGCTTTATGCACATCTAAAACTTCAGCATTTGAGTTCCATTTCATGATCATTGCCAAAGAATCAGGTGAATGTGAAATTCAAAATGACTTTTATGTGGCCAAGGTTTTCCCACCTGTAAAATTCATTACAAGCATGACATGCACACGCAAAAGGAACCAACATCATACCAATTGGGCATTTCATCCTTTGTTATAGAAGGCCTTCTGAAAGAAAAATTAATCAAATGCTCATACAACCCTCAACTTCATGATAGATTTTCATCATGCTTTCAATTAGACAAATATCCTACTGCCAACAAGATGCTTCAAAACATGAACTACATATGAAAAGACCTAGGCATACATGAACAATGTGTCTGTGAGCATATATCCCTATTCACAAGAGTCTAGGTTATAAATCTTTTGATAACTCGCACGATTAAATAGAATCCACCTCCACCATTAGTGAAGAGATCTCTTCCAACATCGACACAAAATCCATGGGTAGCCTATCTGAAGAGCTTGCTTCCACCAACCCCTTTCATGAAACCACCATCCAAACCATTTTCCTTGACCACCAATCCCCTAAGCCCATCATGCAAGACCATAAAAATTAAATGGACATCTTCGATAATTACGAAGATATCACATCACTCTTTTAGTCTATGATGATATTCTACCAAGAGACCATGACAAGAAATTTGTAATCAATTTAGACAAAAGAATTTAGTCGGAAATCGAGTCCCTTATTCTAAACACATCCAAAACTCAAACCAATCTGAAAAATTAAAAAAATTAGAAAATTTGCAAAATGTAAAATCAAAAACATCAAATACGTTGTAACAATAAAACAACATCAAATAAATTGCAACAATGAAAAACATCAAATTATTCAAAAAGAAAAAAACAATTAAAAATCAAAACCATTAGAAAATTCAAAGCATCAACACTCACAAGAAAGCCTCGCCTATACACAAATTTCCTCCCCTTCACATCCATCATTTTACACATCACTTATCGCTACAACTCAATTCATTCACATGACATTCCAATCTCTTGGCATGGCTTGATTTGTTGGTCCACACACATAGTGAGACAATAGTATCTACTACAACCATTTGACCTTAGTCTATCACTACCTAGTAAATCAAAGAACAACTGTCCTCCTAGATATTCTTAGCACTATCATACACTTAATAGTCTTGTCATGAAGACCCCTAGGTGTATCTATTGACAATAGCCAATGTTGCCAACACAATCACATCAACCCCCTCCATCAAGCCACTAATGGTTCTTAGTCTCTTATCAACACAATCGAGAGCTAAATATAGTTTTAGTAACCAAAATCAAAAGCAAAAAAGAAAAGTAAAAAATAATATCAAAACTCTCTCTAGGGGTGTCTCCGGTATCTTTATTGGGGATATATATTCCTAACTAGTAGTATAGATATATTCCTACTAGAATTAGACACATCTTTGTCGTGGCTATAAAATCCTAGCTAACAAGGAAGAAATGTATGGATCGCCTTCTACCACCCCTTCATCCACCAATCAACTATCAAAATGAATCATTCCTACACATTGGCTAGTTTGTCTTCACTTATTTGCATTCAAATATTCAAATTAAGAAACAATTCACTTTCACACACACATGTGCACGCACGCGCACGCATGCCCACACCCACGCCCACGTCCACGCCCACGCCCATGCACGCGCACACGCGTACACTCACACGCACATGTACACACACACATGCACACGCACACATGCGCACACACACGCACGTGCACGCACACACACACACGTGTACATGTGCGCACGTGCACACACAAGATTTTGATAAGTGACTGGGCTAGTGTATTGCTAGGTGTTGTCTAGTCCTTATTCAAACTCCTTTATTCCATTTGTTCTCTCATAATGTGTGCATTTGGCTCATCACATGTTCATCGCCAATCTTCAAACCATCTATCATAACCATTCATAACACTCACACTTTCCTTCTACTAAGAACATGTGTGTCCATCTGATGCCTTCTACCATGGTTGGGGGAAAATTTTTCCTTGCTGCAATAGTCATTCCTTTTCCAAGGTGTATTTGCTATCATTTATCCATTACCACTTTTCATCATATGTTATGTTGGGGTAGCCTACGATCCAAAATAAATTTCACTTAACGGGGGTTATACCAAATCCTTCACTCTTAAATCTTATGAGCAATTAATCAATCCATCATGAACCTATCAATCCCTTCACGAAAATCTATTGAAGTGGGCCATTGATCAATATTCTAAATCCCTTATCAATCTAGTCAATTAATCTAATCCTGCATGTATGAAAACCTTTTCATAAGGTCCAACAAACCTCGTCTCTCCTTCAAATTATATGTTACATCTTATATCATGTACAATGCAGCTTGTAAAGGGCAAAAACTATCGATGCGAAAAAACAACACCTTACTGAAGGTATCACCATTTGTCAAAAAATCAAAAAAATCATAAATACCCAACACATTCAAAACAAATCAAAATCCCAAAACATTCTAAACAAATAAAAATCCAAAACATCCAAAGTATTGAAAACATCCCCAAAACAACCAAAAACCCTTTGTTTTGGTCATACCCAAATTGGGTTTTGAAGAGTATAACACCATCAACATCACACATCACACATCACAATGGGATATGTTGTTATCAATACAAGTTTCCCCAACATACATAATTGTTTGGGGAAAACATGGTTAACATCGTCATCTCTCGAGACACATTTTCCCCTATTCACCTCCTTCATGTATATCATCGTTAGGGGTAACACCATTACCCTTGTCACATTCTTTGGGTGTTAAATAGGAAAATGTAAAGCACATTTTAAAACTCTTTTGCATGTATATTTTTTCTTGGTTTCTTTCTTGTATCCATTGTTATTTACTTTTGAATCAATCCTATGACATATTACAACACTTTCATTATTCTATTTCATATCATAATGCCTCTTGTTATGTGATAGCACTATAATAGATAAATATTTCTCAATCCAATTCCATCATCGTGCAAGATATGCAACATTTATTACAACTCTATATTATCATCTATCTAATATTACAACCTTTGTCACATTCTTCTATCCTATCAACCATCTCTCATAGGGGAATCTCTTTTCAAAATAGTCATCTTCCTTGCAAAATTAGCTTATCGATCCCTTCAAAAAATATTTTGAAGTGTCCCATCGATCAACATTTTAACTGTTATCTACATTGTTAAATCAACATATTGATCCCTTCACACAATATGCTAAAGTGACTCATTAATCAACAATTATAGGTCCATATCTATTCCTATTATCCATGTCACTTGGAGCATCTCCTTGCACCCCAAAACCTCCATTTTTACCTTCATCTACCATTGATATATCTGCCACCTTTTGAGATCCCCTCCATCTATTTCATCCCCACATTCTCTCTTGAGGGGACATCACCCTATCAAACCCTCTTATTTCTAGTGACACCCATATATTTTTACTATTTTATTTGAAAGGGCAGTACTACCTGCGACACCCTCCCAAAGAGGGGAAAAATCATACACCCCAAATCCAACACTCATAAATGATTCTAAAATTACACAACTCTTATGAATCACCCCATCCAACAATTAACTAAATCCCCTTTTCCATATCAACTTCCCACGACATTTCAAGGGCAATTAATCCATATTAATTTCTCCCAGTCATAATTAACAATCTACTAATCATGCATCTCTATTAACCCACATTCACCAAAATCAACCAACGTCCTCCAACAAAAATCTATAGAATGAACTCTCAAAAAGTACAATCACACATCTAATCTCATGCATACTTTCTATTTTAAGAAACCTAGTTAAATCAAGAAACCCTTTTAATGTAAGAGCCTACTAAAGCTAGATATTTCTTCCAATTTGGGAAACCTCCTTGCATCATCATCCCTCCTACAAGCATGCTTCTCTAATCACAAAAAACATTGTCTTGAGAATCCACATACATCCAAAGGAAAACAACACAACAAGGGAGGTTTGTATTTCATAGTTTTGTTTACGCATTTAATGGCTTCTCTTACATGATTTATCTCAATGTCTTTTGTTTGAATTATAGACTAGGTTTTATGTGGTGTTAATTCCTTGCTAAATGTATATAGTTTAAATCAATACACACAGAGGGCTTGTTGTAGGTGGTCATTGCAGGACTATGTTCTTGTAAAAGAGTACATGGTAGAAACCATATAACTAAGAGATAGTAAAAAATATATACTAGTAAACAAGTGCAAATGAAATCAAACATATAAGTAAACAAGAAAAAAGGAAAATAAATATAGAATCATGGAAAAAAACATGTACACAAACAATGTCACATGAAGGAATATATATGAATACAAAAGACATAAAAGTGTCATACACAAAGAAAAACATGTTGAAGGCAATAAAATACCCAAATAAAGAACAAAAAAGTGTCAAACACGTAGATATAACAAAATCTATAGGCCACATACATTGAAACAAGTATACAGGAAAGTAAGTGAATATAATAATAGACAATAGTCTAAAGGCACATAGAGTAATAAATGCTAGAGTTGTACAAAGAAAATGTGTTAGTTGCATTAGTCTAAATAAATGACATAAAGCACATTATAGAAAATGAACATAATGAGAATGTGAAAACAATACCATGTAATGAAATAATAACATCTGATAGCATAAGAGATTCCCTCGCATGTTGATTGACCACAGGTAAAAAGAGAGATCCAAAATCTAAACATTGAATAGTCTTGTGTATGTCTTGCATTATGCCCAAATACCTTGTGAATGCATGTGTAACATATATAGAATATGTTATCTATCAAACCTTATGAAAAATGACATGTACAAATTAAATAACTATCAAATTTGTTAGTGTAGGTTATTATTTATCCTTTTATTTATTTATTAGGATAATTATTGCACTTTGTTATCCCTACACTCGTTAACTTTCTTAGGTGTACTAGTCATGTGGAGTGTTGGTAACATAATTTTCATTGAGTAAAATATTGGTTTTCACCAATCGTCACAGGGCTAAGCCCCCCCTCTTGTGTATGGGGAGCCTCCCATTATTTAATGGAAACTAACTAAAGTTGTGGGTTGGCCATTAGGTCAAGGATCACCACAGGATCACATAGGAATACTCCACTAAACCTGTGGAAAAGTTCTTGTACATTGTACAAGGGAGGAATTTATTGTGAAGGTAGGTAAAGGGGAGTTGGAGAAATAAGGAGACATAGGGTTAATGTTGTGAGTAGGCTTACATAATTCACATACATCAACTAGAGTATGTCCACATTCAATTGGAAGAATGCAACAATGCAAGCAATTAATAAGACTAATAAACCAGAGAGACAAAGTTCTACATATTCATCGATCAAGGACACAAAATTCCTTCTTGGTTATGCAAGCTCACCATGCTTGCAAAGTTGGAAAGTAGAGAGGGAGATAGTAGAGGAACATAAGCATAGAGAATAGAGGAAATGCAACTCTCATTTCTTGATGTAGTGGTGATAAAAATCTCAACAACATACAACAATCCACAATTTCCAACCCTTTATAATGGAGAAGCCATTCCAATTTATAGCATTACAAATTGTCCTATCATGCCCCCCTACATAAATTTTCACCTTTCCTCATCACTTGTGACCTTTCATATTCCTAGGAAATGAAAATGATTATTTTTCTTATTGATGAAAAAGGACTCTTACAATGTTAATTTGAAGGTCACTTAAGTGAGTAAGACAAAATAGGGAAAAATTACATTCTTAATGGAGAATTAGAATATGGAGAGATAAAAAGGAAGAGAGATAGAGAGAGAAGGATTCAATAATTTAATGAAGATGAAGCTTTTGTCGATGAAGAACTTGCTAACTGAAATCATTGTGATCACAATCTCCTTTTTCTGTAAGGTATGAATACATTCTAGAGCATCTAATAAGTGTTCAGAAACACTGTTATGAGATATGCATTGTGATGGGAACATGGTGATCTCTTTTGGTTACAAGCCATGAGTGAGGATCAATTTCTTACTTCTTCAACCTTTCACAATTCACCTTTGTAACCAAGAACCACTTCCATGATGCTCAAAGCTTTTGATACATGTATTTCACTCAATGAAATAGGTCCCCACTTTGGGGATAGTATAGACACAAAATCATACACTTTGGGTATTATTTAGTCTCGGTTTCATATTACTATTCGTATGGTTTTTGTAACATCCCCATTTTAAGACACTAGAACAAAGGAAATATATATATATATATATATAACATTCTCTGTTCTGAATTATGTAATTCAAAACACACGACCAAGTTTTAATAATTATTCTCTGTCCAATTAATGTAATTCGGATCACACAATTACTTTTAAAACCAATGTTCTCTGTTCGCATATTTACAATATGGAACACACATTCATTGCCATTCAATTATATAACAAATACCATATGCTGTTGTAAATGACTCGAAGAACTACCGATCTCTCATTTCATGACTCGGCGACTTACCGATCCTTCATGTTAATCCGTGCATTGTATACTAAGTATACTTGGTTCTCTTTACCGTTTCTGGTTATCGAAGTGTTCCATTTAAGAGGCCTATCTGAATATCTGTTACTGATATTCATCTAATATCCTGCTTCTTAAACTAGGTGATTAGGACAACACAACCAACAATTTGCGATATTTTGGCCAAATATTTTCACATGCTTTGCATGATCATATTCCCAGACGTTATACGCCTCAATGGAATACGTCCTTCACCTCACTTCGTCTGTTATCTAGAATGGTCTTTTCTGACCTCTGTCAGTCCTTCTGTCCAAGGTTAAGCTCTAACCCTAACTAGCAATATGAAATAGTATAGGAAGACACTCACGATGACTAAAGGTACGCAGACATACTGTGTCGACCCTAGACGACTACGTGTGTCTAGTTACCTTAGTCCTCCGAAGTCACCCCGTATACGTGGTCACATTCCTATCCTCGTCCAAGTAACTTGGTCCCAGCTTATGTAAACTAGATGATTTGATTCGGGAGGGCGTTGTAACATGTCAGCTACAACATTGTGTCGTCATGAAGGCCCCGCCTTCATGAAGACACCAGATTGCAGTTGGCATGTGTCAAGGTCCTACGGAATCCTCTCATTAAGGGATACACATCCAGCTATAAGTGTGATTAGATTCTTATCTTTAGTATTTTAAGAATAGGTTTCAGCAACCGTGCTGATCCTCTAACCTCACTGTTCGTTACAGTTGCATAGCTAAGAAAGACTTAAATTTTCTTATAGCTTAATATACGTTTACTCCTCCTTACCGAAGGATTGCATATTTCCATCTTGGTTCTTTAGTTTAAGCTTCAGACTAACAGTCCACTACAGCTTATCATAGTAAGATCAACTTACTAATCTTAACCAAGTTTTATTCACAACTGAATTTAAATCCATAATTTCATCTTATTAGACGCCATTTAAATGAGGCCTAATTCCAAATGAATGTATTCATTTATTCACTATAACCTTACTTCAATTAAGGTTTGTTATGAGGAGATATGATTCCTCATACCGAATATTCTCTGGATCAAACATCTCAAGGATATTAATGGAATCAGAGTACAAGATTCAATTATCTCTTTTATTTATATTCACTAGCTTATATACCAGTTCCGAATATCATTCATTTAATAATTCATATTCACTTAACTCTTTTCAAATGTCAATTTAAAATCCATATAGACATAAGTATGAATTAATTGTACATTCCAACTTAAAAGTTGTATTCAAGTAAAGAACAAATATTATGTCCTTTTAAAATCTATCAACCATCATTTGAATATATCCACAATCAACGAATAAAATTTATATTCCCAATCTTATTCAAATAGTTCCAAGGCGGTACAACCATTAAAATAACACACCTTTCCTTTGTACTCAATCCTTAAGATTAAAATTTATACAATTTATAAACCCATACAACCAGACTTCGTTCATGCCAAACAACTTTAACAACTCATCAAGAAGAAGTTTACAACTTTTTCCTTTTCTAATTCCCGAAGAAGAATAATAAAACCTCAGAAAGATCCATCTCTTTGCTAATCTGAAGAAGCATCATAAAACAATATGTCTTCATTTTTACTCAAGGAAACCATCTGCAAAATTTACTTGCACGGGTCAGTTCATCGAACTGAGCATATTAATCACTTGTCAATAAAATGGGGTGCTCTTAATTAACTGTCTCAATAAAAGAACTCTGCTTTTATGAAACGTCTCCTAATAGAGATAAACATCACGTAATAGATACGCACCATTAAGGTTGAATGACTCTAACAATCCGATTTAACCAATAATTTCTTTTTAAACAGTAATAATAAATATCAGCATACCAATTTCTATATTGGCTAACCTATCATGATGTATATTTCACCATTCCCATAGCTATTTTTTTAATGAAAAGAAAAGAGTTCGCTCCATACTTAGATAATACTTAAAAGGAGTATTTTCTCTAAATAATCAAGTATTAAGACAGATACACAAAATGATTTGTAGATTGTTGTTTGAATGCATACATTGTCCAACCCATATCATCATCAAGAATGAATTCCATATACTGAGTCAATTTTTGAATTAAAATAGAGCTTTCTTACCTTCAGGTTGTCCACTGGACTTCTACTGAATCAAATGTAAAAGCGAAAGGAAACCTTATGTTACAGCACCAATCTATTTAACTTCCCAAAATTCAACAAACAACATAGTACTTCATTCAACATTAAAATAATAGAATTTCAACTGGATAAGAGGAGAAAAATAATTATTACTTCCACTTACCCACCTAATATTCTCTTTCTTTCCATCTCAACAGAACTGGATAATTTGTACAAGAAGTGAAAACAGCCAAAAAGAAAGAATAATTAAACCCATAATCGAATGAAAAGAAGAAGTTTCATATTATCCCTTCTCATTGCTTAGCCGATTATCAACTAATTAGGGCCGATCTGCACCCATAGGATAACTTCTTCTAACAAATATATTTCAATAATTAAAACTCACTAATCACCATTCAAGGAAGCATACCAGAGTTCATTGGCATCTGATTCCAAAAGTATATAAAAAAAATAGAATCTTTCAATTAAAATCATTTTCAATCATTTTTCCCCAAAACGAACATTTCCAGCTAGGTTTGAAACAAGCAAGAATGTACAACTAGCTTTATAACCAAAAAGTTTCACCAAAAACGAACATTCCAGCTAGGTCTAAAACATGCAAGAATGTACAGCTAGCTTTATAACTAAAACGTTTTACCAAAAATGAACATTCCAGCTAGGTCTGAAACAAGCAAGAATGTACAGCTAGCTACAAAATCATGATTTTTATCATAATAATAAAAGGAATCATTTTTCAAACACTAGAGTAAGAATTCAACTTCAGTTCAGTTTTAATGAAACAACAAAGAAGTTTAGAATGCAATTCGTATATATAAATATATATATAATTTCATCATCGAATTCAAAGGAGACTGAAACAGTAAGCTCTATTCCATCCGGCAGATACCCAGATATTCAGTTCCAGATTTAGGTAAATAATTCCTAAAAAAATCATTCACGGATTTCAAACCAAATACGGAGGCATTTAATCATTTTTAAATTGTGTAAGAGTAAAATGATGAAACAAACCCACTATCCCAAAGAATTTGTATTCTATGCACTGTAATACAACCAGAGAAAATAACTCACGCAACAGTTCCATCAAGCATTATCACAGTTTTTCCAAAACCATTCACATGCACAGAACTCAGAAAATAATCTACACATCACTATCACTTCCATCAAATCGAACCCATAATGGGAGATAAAATAGCATGCCCATCACTGTAAAAATTCAAACAGCATGGATAGATTTCATCTCATTTACCCTTTTTGCAAAGAAATACCCCAATCATATTCATCTTAAAAAAAACGACTCAACTCAGAAAATCACAACAAACATCTCAACAATTTCATTTTTCAAAAGCATCCTATAAAAGAGCAGAGTTCTTTTAATGAAGATGTTTAAACAAGAGCATAACGGTTTAAGGAGAAAGGCTCAACATGCCTGTAATATTTCTCGTGGCTTGAAGGAAACCGCGCCCATGCCCACAAGAGCTATTTTTCTCCACAGCGTCAACAACAAAGCTTTCCCAACAATCTTCTAAATTCCACAGACTCAAAAATAGCCGTGGCTACTCCAATCAATGGCAACAATAACCAGAATAATAGGAGGTTCGAAAGAACCGTGAAAGAAATGCAAAGCAATCTCAAAACCTGAATGAACACAATAATCACTAAAATTTCCTCTATCCCCTTTCCAAGGCGAGCTGGTCGCTAAGACCAAGATCATTAATGCATTGAATGCATTACCTTTTTTTTTTATTTTCATGCCATCACCGACTCGGGTTGGTGAGTTTCATTTTTTAAGTTTTGCATGCTATTTCCTTCTTAGCTACATAGCTAGTTGGATGTCTCCAACTTTTCCATGTTCCCACCAAACTTGGCGTTTAAACTATAAGGACATCATTTACTGTCCTAATAAATTTCTAACTTTCCCTTCTTATCCACTTCATCAACATGGGTCCATAGGTCCCCTCCTTAGGTTAGCAATAGTTTAGGTTGTATTGTCCATAGTTAGGTTTTTCACCTAGGTCTCAAGTCATTAGGATTTGCAACAATTTACATCCCATGAAATATAAAATCCACATAGGGTAGTAGTTAGGTTATAGGCTAAAACATAGTAATAGGTTAGAATTTAATCCCATAGTATTTTACTTAATAGTCTCCAACAAGTCTTACCGACTGGCGTTCATAACTAGTATGATGCAAGACGTTCCATCCAACATGCGTATCTATACCCTGAGCTCTTGTATTAAAACTATTTTAGCCTTACACTCTTCAGTGTTACTATGTGTATGTGGTTTGGGGATCAAACCTTTTCCATTGGCATCAAGGTACTGGATATTTATACTTGTAATCAGGTGCTGTAACATTTATAGCAACCTTCAGTCTGGTTTCAGACTTCATTCCTTTTAGAAGTAAATCAACAAAGCGATCATAAGGAAGGCCACAACATACCTTGGATCAATGGAATTGATTCAAGGTGTGCTTTCAATCAACAATAAAAGTTCATTATACATAAAAACAAGTCTGTTGTCTCACACTTGCAAAACACAGGTTATAATAGCCTCCGTCCCAAGTGAACAAATTACAGTAAACAAGGGTCCAGATTAGTAACACATTATTTTTAAGATTAAAAGATATATCTTAACATAATTATCCTCATTTCTACAGTTACAACATCATGAAAAGAGATTATCATAATAGCTCTTAAAAAAAATCAAGATGTTACAATTTTTGAGTGAAGAAATTACTAATTAACCCCGTCTTTTGGCCATTTTACTTTTCTTTATGTTGTCACTACCGACCTCTCGCACATACATGTCCATTCTATGTTTTTGTCGTTTTACGTCATTTTATCCTTGATTGAGGTGCCCAGGCTAATACTAGGGAATTCAACAGGTGCGCTCGTCCCATTCAAGGTGCCTTGATCCTTTTCCCACTTTAATCTCCATCTTTTAGCACACTTTCTAGCTGTTTGAGCTTTCCATATTTTTAATGGTTCATCCTTTTTGGGGTTAATTATGAAATTAGATCAAGAGAACCATATAAATATAAAGTTATGAGACCATAATGAGGGACCAAAAACTAGTCACTACTATCATCATCTAAGGTTGCATCCATTCTAGAGCTCCATTTGCATTCATCTAGCTCCATCAAAAGGGACAAGGTATGGTTCATCTACATCACACATCATAGAAGGGAATTTTATTCTATTCCATCCATTATTTTATTCCATTTTTCTACACATAGTTATCATTTGCTCACTACTTTTACAAAGAACGACTGGAACAAGAGCACCTATGACATGATTCCACACACACACACACACTACATATAACTAGATCGGGTTTAAGATGGAGTGTAACACTCAGTTATTAAGTACACCATTGTGGCAGATGAGGACAGTCTATCCCCTTCATATGCATTTTTATTTTTTTAGGGGTTTGATGCTTGTCTTTGGAGTTTTTGCAGGTCTCATATTCATTTATGATTATCCAACGACATATTGCGTAGTCGCAACTCAACAATAGTGATGTGACAGGGAGCGAATACAGGAAATCACTTAACATCCACTTCATATCCAGGTTTACTGGATATTTTTCATAGACCAGGGACATTTTTATTTTAGACTAGGGCGTCCTACAAGACATCTTTATACCTATCCCAAGCACCCCAGTCCACTCAGATTTTGCATGGATATGCACTCTTTCTAGAATTCAGACATAGTCATTTCCTCCTCTTGTTTCTCTAGCCACCTCTACGACTCAGTCCAAAAAGCTGGTTGAATCAGTTCTAAGCTCCTTCTAACCCTTATTTGCACATCTAGGGTTTCACATTTCTACTTTACTTTGTTTCTTGGGTCACTTTTCTTTATGCTAGTTTATCTATTATTTACTGATTGTACTTACTTAGATTAACATTAAACATATAACACATTTTAGTTAATCATTTTAGTGAACTCAAACTTCAAATCCACTTTCTGTCTAGGGTTTATTCTTCCTTTTGCCATGGCTTAATATCATGAAGATTGGTACTTGAAGCTCATCTTAAGGCCATTAATGATCAGTAATTTTTGAACATCCCCAAGATATAGATCTAACTTTTACATGTTACTCGGGAGGAAGCCTACTCACCCATTTGGCACTGGGGAGCTCACTACTGAGGCACGACGCGGGTACCAAGACCCTTATTTATGTGAGCATTACTCAGATCGCTCACTTCTACCCTTCCAGGATTAGTTGCAGTGAACTGACCATTCATGTTTTTGTCACTACATCCTACCATCATATCCTTATACACCAACCTTTAGTTTCTCATATCCAGATAAGTTTCATCCGTATGGTATTCAAGGCTTAACTTCTCTTGTCATCAGGGCCTATCAAGCTCAAATAACACTAGGGTTTATACCAATAGAACCAGACATTCACATGAACATATATATATCACCATATATATATATATATATAGATATCCACCTATGTATATAAAGCATACATCCGTTTGCACCTACCGCATCTCCACTTCAAAAGGGTCTGCTATCAGACCTATTTTTGTCAACCCTTAGGATCTAACCCATATTTCAGATGGTTCTAGCGGTGACTTTCTTTATTGCAGGAACATCTTAGAGTACTTCATGTCATTTGTTTTGTTTTCATTGATGATCATGTCCTATAGTCCTGGCTAATGAGATACTTCAACTCCGAGAGCCTCATAGTGTTCATTTTAAGAGACCTCACTGGGAAATCAAAGGTGGATATATCTATTGGTGAATATCCCTTCATGCCTTCATGTATGTTTGTGAACATTGTCCCTTTTTATCTACATGGGTATCTATGTCTTATAGGATTTTTCACCCGAAATGCCATGCATTTCATTTTCAGGAGTAGATGCGGACAGCCAAGTGTCTATAGACGTAATGACAATGAGATTCATGCATTCATACGACTAACAAGGTCTCCAATTGTCGTGTGAAAACAAACCTCCTGTCGTAGTGACAGTAAGGTTGCTATTGAGCGACAAAAAAATTGTTGTCGCGTGACCAACAAGTCTCCTTGTTGTCACGCGTATCCAGTGAGGGTGCCTAGTCGGGTCAACAACCTTGCTCAATTGCACATCCAATGAGGTTGAATATGTCTAAGACAACTTAGGCCCTATGTACTGCCTCGCGTGTCAGTGACCCTGCTGTCTAATAAAAACCTTTCCTTATGCACTTCGCGCATCAGTGAGCCCTTCTTCTTACTAGTCCCCCACATGCATGCACCTTTTGGTACTTAGCTAGTATTTCGAAGCCCAACAACCATTATTGATCACATTGATAGGAGGTTTGTTGTTGCATGATCAACAACCTTGCTATCGTACATGATTGTCACGAGGATATCCTACTCATTTCGTGGAGCTCACTGCCTCCGCAGCCATACCCTGTTCATGTTTCTACTCAATCAACATAGGGCTTCTACTCTCCCACCTATTAACAACCATTCTCATGTCGTGTGTCAACAACTCCTACCTTTCACTGTATACAACAACCTTAATTTCTCATATGTGTCATGTTTCAACCTATTGGTACTTAAGACTTCACAGTACTCTGATATGCCGGTACCTTCAAGCTAAAATAGTAATAAGTTAGTAGTATAGGCTAAATCGTACGAATCACCTAGGTTTTTATAGGATTCCACCTTGTTATTGCATAATGTAGGCGATTCCCGACCATCTAAAAAAATATATGATGCCTCCTAAATTTTTAGGTGACCCCTAAGCTTCCCATTTTCAATGGGCCTGCTGACCGATAGGAATATCTAGAGCATTTTCAAATTTTCCTAAAATGGAATATTCAGCCAAATCATATTAATTTTCACCCCTAAAAAAATCCCTTCCTCGAAGTCTCCATGATTATGTGATGCATTGGTTTTAAGACCTACTTGTTCACTTGGTAATTTTATTTACACATCTTGATGATGTTTTTCTCACTCATTTTTCTATCAATATCAGCTCCAAGATATCTTATGATCAATTAGCACAACTGAAACATGGACCCAATGAACACCTATCTAATTACTTCCTCATATATAAACAATCTAGCTAAGATGTCAAATGTACTATCAGACTCTGAGCTTCAGGATTTTTTTATTCAAAGTATTTTACCACCACTTTAGGAAAGTGTTCTCTTTGAAACATCTCCTTCATTCGATCAAAATTTTCATACTCTTAAGATTTATGCGACCAAACTTCTATCCATAGGAAAACTTAAGTATTAGGAGAAAAATTCCCCCTCCACTCATTTTCAAAACAAGGCACTATTCAAACCATCTATGAACTAAGCCAAACCAATGCCAAAGTTACTATCAATTATGTCACTACTCCTAAATAGGTTCAATCACCACCACCTAGGTGAGTGTTTACTAACTTTCCTATGGCCCCAAATCTCATATTGCAAAAAATTATGGAGTGCAATCTTATCACGCTCCATCCACCACTCGAAATAGATCCATCGTGACCAAAAGGGAGGAATTAAAACAAAAACTTTCTATGTGACTATCATAGATGTGTGGGACATTCTACAAAACGATATTTCAAGATCCACACAATCATTCAAGATCTTATTGATAATAACAAGCTTGAATTTACGAAACCCACAGACTCTACACCAGTGAATGAAAATGGTAAAATCAAATTATTTAATAATCAATTCCAACCACGTGACAAGAAAACATAAGACTCTTCTACTAATCATACATATCACGCAGTGCCTCCTCCTGCATAAGGGGATATTGATTTCTTAGTTACACATACTAACGCTTCACCAATGATCATCTCTTTCTCTAACCATGATTATCATGTGAATTTCACATCTAATCACTTACATATTAAGGAATATGTTGGCTTGGTCCCCATCAACAATACTAAGGTCGACCCATCATGGCCTATTAGTGCATGTTCCATTCCACTTATTAAGGATATCAGTTACCCTTTATCACAAGTTGCGTACCCTATGAATAAACCATATGGTATCGTCAAATTATACTTTACAGTTGGTCCCCTTACTATGATTTTTCCTTTCCTCATTTGCAACATAGTTGATGAGTGCAACATGCTTCTTAGTCTCAATTGGATTCATCAGTATCAATCTATCATCTCTATGAATCAATTGAGACTCAAATTTATTCACAACAACCAGGTTATTTCTATTGATGGTACCCCACCATCTACTCCATGGTTATCATCTCCTCATACATCAGTTAGCACACCACTTACATCATCTAACACATCACATTTTATGTTACTCAAAGCACAATATACTCCTAGGTCACCTACTCACACATCATTTTCATGACCTCCCCACTCCGCTAGTCCTACACATAGGTATAGGCACATTCCTGGGATCGTTATTGCATCTCAACTTTGGTCACCACCTCAGTTTATTCTACGTGGATATTCATCACCATTGCAATCAACATCACATAGATATCCATCATCGACATATTTTGCTACGCCACAACATTCATCTTATATTCATCCATCACATGCACATAGAAATCATTCACCAACATAGGGTATGTCTAATATACCACCACTTTTAGAGCATGATCATATAATTTCATCACCACATGCATTGGATGAAGGACCTTCATCCTTCAATGTCATTGGATAGTTCATTCATTCACACACACTTGGGGGCCATAACATCTAACACATCCCACCCACCATATTAGCATTGTCGCATCTATCATCTTTGCATTATCATACATCAATCTCCTAGCTTAGACATGTAGACACAAAAATAAGCAGATTAGACAATGTTTAGCCCAGTCTTATACTACTATTTAGAAGGTTCTCAAGTGGTTAAAGTACTAATTAATCCCACCTTTTTGGCCATCTTTATTTTATATTTTATTTTGTACTTCTCTGAGTATTTTCCAGCACATACCCACCCATTTCATAACTGCCCCATTGTTTTAGCTAAAATTTAGGGTGCCCCAACCTGTACTGGGGTGCCTCGAGATGCCCCGAACTATGCACGTCCTTTTCCTTCTTCCTTTTGTGGATTTTCTATCCATTTGTTGTCTTTATCTTTTTCTCAGTCATCCTTTTCGAGATTAATTACAAAATTAAACTTGAGAGCCATATAAATATAAATCTTCTAACACCATAATGAGGGTCCTAGCATCACATACTACTATCACTCCATCTAGAGATGCATCCATTGTATCAATTGTATGAACATTAGTTCATGCACCCCCCCCCCCCCCCCAAGGCTAGGATATCTGCATCACACACACTTGCATAGGGGGGATTATATTTTATTCCATGCACACATTGATATTTACATTTTCTATAGTTTATTATTTCTCGATTACTTCAAAAAGTGTGATTTAACCTAGGGCAACAACACACACCTACAGGCACACACACACACACACACACACACACACACACACACACACACACACACTAGAACTACATCTGGGTCTAAAATGTAGTGCAGTTCTCAGTGATAAGACCACTAGTTTGGTAGATGAGGTCAGTCCAACCCATTCATTTGAATCTTTTATTTTTTTATTGTTTGATACTTCTCTTTGTCATTACATTTCATTTTCCAGTTCATCCGGTAGATCCAGCGTGACAAATAGACAGGGTTTCAGACCAAGTTGTGACACTGTTGAACTTATGTTTTGAGCATTTATAGTGTATAGAGGGCCCAGATTGCATACCGAGGTGCCCCAATACACTCCCAAGCGCCTCAAACATCTCATATTTTCTAGATCTTCCCTTCGCAGGGTCCCTGAGTGTTCGTCTACACTTCCATATTTTTTGATCAGACCTATGACACTGTGCAAACATCTACAACAATTAGCTAAGCTATTTCCTTCCCTTCTCTAGCATATTTAGGGTTTTATTTCACTTAGAATAATTAATTAAAATTATTCCATACTGTTTTAGTTCATTATACAACGTTTTACTCCTCCTAATTAGATTAAAATTAATGCCCTAATACCGCCATTTAGGTCACTTATGCACTATTTTTGTTAATCATTTTGGTGAACCTGATGTCCCTTTCTTTATAGACACCTTCTAGGGTTTGGACTTCTTCACTCCCTTTCCCATGGCTCACTCCTCTAGATACATAGGAATTTACTTCTAAAGCCCACCTTAACCTCTATCAAGGATCATCTTGTTGAAATCACCCACAGTGGTTTTAGATTTACAAGGATTCTACATGTGGCTCAGCGAAATCTCGAAACTACCACCGACTTCCAAGCTCTATGTGAGAACTCAATACTTCTGTTTTGCTCCACCCACTTCTGCTAGCCACTCAACCCCCTACCCGTTCTACACGGCCCATATGGTATCTCTATTGTTCCTGTTTCTATTTCCCTACTCTATAACAAATCATTTCACTCCTCCTTTGGTTTCACAATCTAATGGAACAATGGCTTCCTCGGTTGCCAATCCTAATTTAACATCATTTGTATCATGATCTCCAAGCCCAAATCCACCAGTAAACAAGTAGTCACCTCTATCTCCATCTTTAAATTCTACCTTGTTGTTACACACTCCCTTTGCTCCTATCCTCTCCACATATCCTCTACCACCTAATTTTGTCACTCCTAAATTGCCCATTTTTAATGGACATGGTGACCCCCAAGAGCATCTTCACGCCTTTCATGTTGCTTGTCTCATGATTTAGCTGATGATCATACTCCTCCTCACTAAGTCTATTTTCCTCGTAGCCTCCATTGAATATGCCATGCACTGGTTTTATGATCTACCCATTCATTCAATCATGTCTTCTTTCACCCATTTAGCTAACGTGTCTTTCCTTACACACTTTTCCATCAACATTAGGCTCTAAGATATCCTAAACCCAGCTAGCACAACTTAAACAAGGATCCAATGACATTTATTTGACCAATTATGTCTTAATATATAAGGACACAATTTGGCCAAGATGACTAATGTCCTTGCCGATGTCTGAACTACAAGACCTATTCATATCAAATTCTTCTACCACCTCTCTCCGAAAGTGTTCTCTTTGAGACCTTTTCTTCCTTTCGATCAACTTTTTCATACCCTTAAACTCTGTGAATCCAAGATTCTATCCATTGGAAAACTCAAATATCAAGACGCAAACCTCTTCCTCTACTCTGTTTCCAAACTAAGACCATCTTCAAAACCCTCTACATCTAAAATCCATCGACACTAAATTAACTGTTAATGCTCATTACCCCTTCTAGAGGAAGTTTCCTCCCAACCACCTAAGCATACATTCACTAACCTTAGTATGCCGTTCACATCTTGTATTACAAAAAATCCTCAATAGTAACCTAATCACCCTTCCGCCACCACTTGAGTTAGACCCATTGCGACCCAAAGGATGCAATTACAATGAAAACTTTTATTGTGATTAACACCGTTGTGTAGGCCACTCTACTAATCATTGTATGAAACTTCCACGCCATCATCCAAGATATAATTAACAACGACCAACTAGAATTACCAGACCCTCCTATCCCACTTCCCACTAAGGATAATGTTAAAGGTCTAAAAATTTTAACCGAGACTCCACCCACCATGACACAAAGAATAAGTATGTTATTCTTCCGTTAATCATATGTATCACCCCACACCACCTCTAGATGTGGGTGCACTTGGACTTTCTTATTTGCTAATACTGACATGACCCCACCACTATCTCTTTTCTCTGATGATAACTATCATGCTACATTCATATCCTACCATTTACATATCCACGTCTCTATCAGCTCCACCTATATCAACAACACTAAGGTTGATCCATCTTCCCCCATTACCACATTTTCCCTATCCTTCTTACGCTCTATTGGGTACCCTCCATCACAAATTGACTATTCATTCAACCGATACCCTATGGTGTTGTTAAAGTTACTATATCATAGTTGGTCCTCTCACTCTTCTCATCCCTTTCCTTGTCAGTCGAAAACCATCAACCAATGTGATTTACTTCTTGACCTCAATTAGATTCGTCGATCCCAAGCTATTATTTCTATGAATCATTTATTCCTCAAGTTCGTATATGAAAACCAATGTTGTTTCATATTAACGGTGTTCCCCCCTTCACCTCCATTATCACCACCTTCTCATTTTGATACTCACGTGCGTCTCCCCCTTTACTCACACAACTCTTTTGTTATTACTACCTATGTGTCCTATTCCTACTTCACCGCCTCAATTGGCCCCTACATGACCACTCCATTCCATTAGTCCTACACATCAGCATAGGCCTATTCCTAGGACTGCTACCGTATCCCATCGCTAATTCAGGGAAATCTATCCTTTCATTCCACATGGTTAATTCCTCTCCCCTATGCACAGACACTTTTTGGATCTCCATCACCCACACACTTTACTGCACCATACATTATCTTATGTGCATCCATCATCATACATATCAGTCTTCATTCCCCCATGTACGGCATTTATCTCACATACCACCCTTGAAATTCGACCATCGTCCTATGGTTTCATCATCCTAGACACCATTCACTCAGACCTCCATCACTAAACCTTATTGGTTAACCCCTCCTTTATGATACACATAGGGGGCATAACAAATTATATCCTCCCCCCCGCATTCTTATATCATCTTACATTATATTCCTTATTTGTATCATCATCATTTCTATCGCGTGCATTGTATCACCCTTATTACCCGATGACACACTCTTATGCTTCGGTTCACACTCGACTGTTTAGGGATTACCATTATACTGAACCACACACACCACACATCCTACATTATCCTACACATACCTCATCTACTAGTCATTTATACATCATCTATATCACACACACTACACTAGCCGTCATATCATCTACGTCTAGTCTTGCATCTCTTTCTTACATTCCATATTTACGCTAGGTCACCTTATACATGGGGCTAGCTCTACATTCTATCAATACATATTCTATTTCTATCTACACCTATCATCACACTTTCTATGTTCTGCCACACATTTACACATCCTATTCACTATTTGGTCACCTACACTATGTTGTTCTGCGCACTACACTCACCACCTTATGAAGCACTTTAGTTCCTCGGTCCATACTTGAATGTCAAGGGTTTACCAATCAAATGGACCTTACCTACATGTGACATGTTATCATACCACTTTCATTAGACTAGTGACCAACGCTCTAGGCTATATCGTCACCCACACTCATCATCACATACCATAGTGGCATCCACCTTAGGTTACTCTTTTATCACCACTCTCTACTATCATCAATTTCTATTACATCCTCATTACATCCTACTCATCATGTAGTGGTATACACTTTAGGCTAAATCACCACCATAATTCTTATTCATCACTCAGTGGTATACACTTAGTGCTAAATCACCACCTTTCATTATCCAAAACATACTCATATATGCTTCATACGCCCTCATCACCCATCTTGTAGTGACATACGTTATAGGCTAAATCGGCACCTTCTTCTTCCATCATGTAGTGATATACGCTTAGGGATAAATCATCACTCACCCATTCAACAAGTCATGATATATGTTTTTGTTATATGGTTCACGCACATTCGCTACACAATCACATACTTCATCACTTACTACTGCTCATCCCATAATGATATACGCTTAGGGCTAAATCATCACTCATCTATTCAACAAAGTCATGGTATATGCTTACGTTATAGGGTACACACACATTTCTTCCCACATATCACATTTCCTCGCCATCATATATACACACTCATCACAACGCACTAGACACAACCAATACTAATTAACCATTTCTTGATGATGCACTCTCATTTACGGTTCATTATTGACGGCTGATGGGGAAAACAAAATGAACCTCATTGCATACATTTCCATCCCCTCATGGGGCACATTGCTTCTATAATTCCATTTTTCATTCCATTCCATCCATTCACAGCATACTACATTGTTTTGGGGGCATTTACTTTTTCTTACTAGTGTTTTACATGTTCACTTTACTACACATGTTAGCTTGATTTCTTATATGTCATTATCATACACGCATACGCATTCATGTCTTTGTTTAGTGTGATCATAGATACATGACTCTACACGTGGCATGTATGTTTTCCTTCCACCCTTACTATATTGGTCATTAGGGGCATCCACATTAGTCTCATACATGTGTTAGTGATTCATTTTACACGTAACATCTTACCTTACTTGTTCTTACACGTTTTGAAATATTGTTTATCACTCTAACATGCTAACGGGTGTTCCATGTGCAACACTTGTTTTGCAAGATTACATGTTTCCATGACTACTTGTTTATTTCTACTTGTCTGTTTTGTTTTCTATTATATGCGGGATTTTCCCTTGGCTTGTGTGCACACTTGTATGTTGTTTACGGCCATGATGGCCCTGAGTGTCTTGCAACATCATGAGTGATTTCCCTTGTTTGTAAGCCACTTTGTACAGTCTTCTTGTTGTTTCTTACATGTTTATACTACTGTGTTTAGTATTGTTTCTACATTGTTTTCCTTTTTACATTGATTACATGCATGTGCTTCTGGACTAACACTTGTTTTAGATAGCCATCCCATTTCGTACGTGCCTTGGTATCTACCAAGTGCTTTCCCTTTCCCCCCTGTAGGGCTGATTCGGTTACAGGTTAGAGTGTGGTTGGTCCTCTTTTGGGGATGCATTCTCGTTTTCGGGTAGTCGCATATGCCCCCAAGGAGGGGGGCATCATTGAGGTTTTTCTAATAACACAATGTATTTACACCGCTTTACACATAGCAAGTGAGTTCAGACCACTCTACAAACTCCATACATAATGACCATAATAGGACATGGTGTCCTTCATCAATTCTATGGAGTAGTTACATGCTTGGGGGTTATTGTGGGTGTGTCTCTCTACACTTATCCATATAGTGGTGTCAAATCACCAAAAAAATCCAAGACAATACAAAGATCTCTTCAACAAATTTCAGTAGAATTGGTTAGAGTTGGAGGACACAAAGTATTTCCTCCCTACACTTCTTCAGCCACGGTGGCATGAGATCACCCAAAAAACTTGCTACAGTATAGGATATCCTTCTACCCCCTTTTTCTCAACATGGATCAGGTGCACATGTTCCATTTACACTTTTTCTAGCATAATTTACTTTGGCATATTTTACACAACATTTTTTTTCATGCATACATATTTCACTACTTGATACTTTTCTCCTTGCAGGTCCACCATATGAGAAACAAGCAGTCAAATTAGGGATGATAAAAATAACAACAACGATGAAAACGATAGCGATAACGACAATGACAACACACCACTACATTCATTTGCCTTTACTAACCATGCAGCTACACTACACACAACAACAACTACACAAGCGTTCTACCCTAGGTCCACTCTCATCACTTTTTATGTGCATTTTTCATCTTTAAAATCCACGCTCCCCATATTTTTATTTTTTTCATTCCATGCTTGAGTCTAGTCCATTGGAACGTCTTCTTCTACACTCTACATGGATATCAAGTACACATATCTATTTACTTTATGTTATCAAGCTTTCTGCTCACCAACATAGAGTGGGGGAAAATGTAGACACAAAAATAAAGGCATCATACAATATTTAGCCCGGTCTTATACTATTATTTAGAAGGTTATCAAGTGGTTAAAATATTAATTAATCCCACATTTTTGGCCATATTTATTTTATATTTTATTTTGTACTTCCCGTGTATTTTCTAGCACATACCCACCCATTTCACAATTGCCCCATCATTCTAGCCCAAAATTAGGGCACCCCAACCTCTATCGGGGCACCCTAGTCCCACTTCTTGGCACCCCAGTCTATGTGCACCTTCTCCCACTTCTTTTTGGGGCTTTTCTAGCCGTATATTGTCTTTATCTTTTCCCCATTCGGCCTTGTCAGGATTAATTACAAAATTAAATTTGAGATCCCTATAAATATAAAGCTTCTAAGACCATAATGAGGGTTCTAGCATCACATACTACTATCACTCCATCTAGAGTTGCATCTATTGCATCACTTGCATCCATTAGTGTCATGCATCAAGGTAAGGAGATATGCATCACACACACTACATGGGGGGATTTTATTCTATTCCATGCACACATTCTACTTACATTTTTCTATAGTTACTATTGCTCACTAGCTCACAAAGTGTGACCGGCACAAGAGCACCTAGGGCACAACATGCACACACACACACACACACAATAACTACATTTGGGTCTGAAATGTAGTGCAACGCTCAATGATAAGACCACTAGTTTGGTGGCTGTGGTAAGTCTAACCCATTCATCTGCATCTTTTATTTTTCTAGGGTTTTATACTTCTCTTTGCATTGTAGGTTGTTTTCCAGTTCATCTGACAGATTTAGTGCAAAAAACAAGTAGGGTTTCAGGTCAAGTTGCAACACTATTGAACTTGGGTTTTAAGCATTTATAGTGTTCAGGGTGCCTAAATTATAGTCCAGGGCACCCCGAGGTGCCCCAATACACTCCCAGGCACCTCAAACATCTCATATTTTCCATATTTTCCCTTCGCAAGGTCCCTAAGTGTTCGTCTGCACTTCTAGATTCTTTGTTCAAACCTGCGACATTGTGTGACCATCTACAACAATCTGCTAAGCTATTTCCTTCCCTTCTCTTGCATACTTAGCATTTTATTTCAATCAGAATACTTAATTACAATTATTCCATACTGTTTTAGTTCATTTGTACAATGTTTTATTCCTCCTAATTAAATTAGCATTAATACCCCTATTTAGGTCACTTAGGACCTATTTTTGTTAATCATTTTGGTGAACCTCGCATTTCTTTATAATACCTTCTAGGGTTCTTGCATCCCTTTCACATGGCATCTCCTCCCGAGGAATTTACTAAAGCCCATTTTAAGGCTATCAACAATCATCTTGCCGAACACCCACAAGATTTAGATTTACTTCTGCATGTGGCTCGCATAAAAAATACCAACTTGTCTAAACTCAATACTTTTTTTTCTCCACCCACTTCTATAGCCACTTAACCTCCTACTTCTACACTTCCACCTATCTCTACTATTCCAGTTTCAGTCCCCAATCCTACAAATCATTTCACTCCTCCTTTAGTTTCACATCAATGAAAATCCTCCTCAATTGTCAATCAAGATTTAACCTCTTTGTATCACGATCTCCAGGACCAAATACGTAAATTACAACAAGCCATTACATCTCCATCTTTAGATTCTACCTTGTTGCTACACACTCCCTTTGCTCCTATCCTCTCCACATAATACCTCGCGTTTTGGTGAACCTCGCATTTCTTTATAATACCTTCTAGGGTTCTTGCATCCCTTTCACATGGTGTCTCCTCCTGAGGAATTTACTAAAGCCCACCTTAAGGCTATCAACAATCATCTTGCCGAACACCCACAAGATTTAGATTTACTTCTGCATGTGGCTTGCGTAAAAAATACCAACTTGTCTAAACTCAATACTTTTTTTGCTCCACCCACTTCTAGAGCCACTTAACCTCCTACTTCTACACTTCCACCTATCTCTACTATTCCAGTTTCAGTCCCCAATCCTACAAATCATTTCACTCCCCCTTTGGTTTCACATTAACGAAAATCCTCCTCGATTGTCAATCAAGATTTAACCTCTTTGTATCACGATCTCCAGGACCAAATACGTAAATTACAACAAGCCATTACATCTCCATCTTTAGATTCTACCTTGTTGCTACACACTCCCTTTGCTCCTATCCTCTCCACATATCCTCTACCACCTAATTTTTTCACTCCTAAATTACCCATTTTTAATGGACATGGTGACCCCCATGAGCATCTTCGCGCCTTTCATGTTGTTTGTCTCAATTTTTTTGATGATCATCTCCTCCTTGCTAAACACTTTCCTCATAACCTCCATGCATTTTACATGTGTTGGTTTTACGATCTACGTGTTCATTCAATTGCTTCTTTCACCCATTTAGTTGACGCTTTCCTCACGCACTTTTCCATCAACATCGGGTCAAAGATATCCTACTCCCAGCTAACGTAACTTAAGCAAGGATCCAATGAGCAATTTGCCAATTATGTCTTAAGATATAAGAACAATTTGGATAGTATGACTAATGTCCTTGCTGATGATGAACTAAAGGACCTATTCATAAAAATTCTTCTACCGCCTCTCTCTGAAAGTGTTCTCTTTGAGACATTTTCTTACTTTGATCAACTTTTTCATACCCTTAAGCTCTATGAATCCAAGCTTATATCCATTGGAAAACTCAAATATCAAGATCAATCCTCCTCCTCTACCCATTTCCAAACTAAGACCACATTCAAACCCTCTACATCTAAATCCATCGACACTAAATTAACCATCAACGCCATTACCCCTTCTAAGGAAGTTTCATCCCAAGCACCTAAGCATGCATTCACCAAGCTCCACACACATCACACACATGCCATCTCTAGGTCGTATATCATCACCACTACACCTTCACACTCATCACAGTGTGCTAGATACAACATACACACTTCGACCATTTCCTAATGATGCACTCTTGTTTAAGGTTCATTCTTGACTGTTGAGGGGGCATACTAAATGAACCTCACTGCATACACTCCATTCACTCAGGGGGCACACGACTCCTATCATCCATAGTGCATTACATTCCATCCATCCATGACATATTACATATCTTGGTTTCTTTTAGTATTACTTGCATTTACTTGTATATGGTCACTTTATTACACATGCTAGTTAGATTTCTTGTATGTCATTATCTATACCATCCACACATGCATGTTCACGTCTTTTTCTAGTTATGATCACAGATACAGGTCTCTTACACGTAGCACAGATGCTCACCTCTTACCACTCCTACAATGGTTTTGGGGGCATCCACATTCGTCTCTTATAGGTGTTATTGTTTCATTTTGTTCCATAAGACACTACTTTCTTGCTTATACATACTTTTGACATATGTGTTATCTTTCTAACATACTAATGGTTTTTTCATGTGCACCTTTGGTTTGTAGGATTATTTACTTCCATGGTTATTTGTCTATTTTTCTTCTATTATTTGTCTTTTTTTGCTATTGTATGCGGGCCTTGCTCTATGTTTGGTGTACACACTTGTTTGTTTGTATGCGGCCATTATGGCCTTGAGTGTCTTGCGACATCGTGAGTCGTGTCCCATGTTTTCCACCCACTTTAGCGTTCTATATTGCTTTCTTACATGTTTACTCACATTCTAGTGTGATTCCTGTTAAAACAACCCACTTAAGACCCAAGAAACAACCTAGGGTTAGTCAGGAAAATTATGGAATTTTTTTTTTTATTAGAAGTGTCCACAACCAGGTTACAAGACAACATTTGACACTATCAGGTTCTAGAACAAGAATTAAAATTACATAGAACATACTTTTCATTTTATTATAAATTATAGAGGTCATAATGGTCCAAATTTTAGGGTTAGAAGTTTCAGTTAGGTTCAGGGGGTAAAAAATATAACCACACCCATTCTCTAACAGGCTCAAGGTTTCAACTTGATTTTTCTCACAATTAATACATTCAAATTTTCTATAAATCATTCCCATTAGATGGGAAATTTTCTCACCTTTCCAATGATATAAAGAATTCCTTCTAACTCCTTGTAAAACTCTAGATATGGTCCGCCGGACTTTAAGGGTCAAATTTTCCCCAAGGGGACATGTATCGAGTGGGGAGGAAGAAACCCATTTCTCGAGTTGGCGGGGTCACAAAGGGGATATTTGGAATTTTTCCTTGTGCGGGAGAAAATCCCCATTTACGTTCGCACCTCCGTGGGTCCTCCAAGGACATGTGTTGGGTCCTAATCCAAAGCAGGAGAGGGTGAGGGAAGGGTGTGAGCGGTGGAGAGTTTGGGGCAGTTTTGCCAAGCGGGAGACAAAGTAAAATAATGCCCACGTACCCATGTCCACTAGGGACACGTAGGTACTCCAGCCATTTTTGGGACTGTGGAGGGACAACCATGGCAATGGGAGTGGGGAAATTTTTCCAAAGGGGGAGATAAGGGGAAAGTTAGGATGTGGGTGCTGCGGAAGGGTCATCACCAAAGAGAATGCGGGGGCACGAAGGTTAATAGGAGAAATTTTCCCAAAGAAAAATCTCAAGGAAAAGAAAAGGGCGCAAGGGTTCCACCCTCTCTGCTATCATCCCATGCACGTCCACGGTGGTAACGCCGAGTGATGGCGAGAGTGTGGGGCCAGGTGGGGCAAAAGGTTTCTTCCAAAATTTTAAAAGGTCCCAAGGGAACAAATAATACCATGCCTACCGCCACTGCCCCATGAGGACATGTGCAACCTTTGATTGGCATCCTGTAGGCTATTGGAGAAAAGTTCAAAAAAAAAATTCCAAGAATTTTTTTTTTTCAAAATTTTTATAAGGGTTATTTCGACGGGAAATTTTCAGGCCGCGGGCCTACCAGGGAAAAATTTCCCAAATTTTCCCACCAAGGCAGGAAAACTTCAGAGGGCCATAACTTGAGCTAGAAAGCTCAGTTTTGGGAAAATGAGGACTTTTTAGAAACCTCTCAATGCCCCGTTTGTATAGGAATCATAAATTTTAATTTTTGGCAAATTTTGAGGGGTCAATCTTTAGAAAATAATCTGCAGGCTTCTAAATAGCAAACTGGTAATTTCCAACTTATAAATTTGATTCAATTTGATCTCCTTCCTCACTCAACATGCCAAACAAACATGGAGGATTTCTCTAGGAAGGATTTAACGTGTTTTAGGAAGGTAGATTTACTTGTTTAATTTTCAATTCAATTTTTTCTCGACAATTGACAAAAAATGACTATGAAAGGGATTGGGTTTGATTTTGCAATGTTTAAATTGTTTTCTTAAGTTTTCTTTGTCAATTTGAGTTCATTGATGTCTTAACATGTTAAATCATATCATTTTCAAGTTGATTATTATGTGCTAGGTCTGAACTATAGAATTTGATTGAATTTATTTTTCCAGTATTAATTTTTATAACAGAGATCCATTTCTTTTAAATATGTATATCAATTTTATCATTCAAGTGTGGCATTTCATTTCTAAACTAATCCATTACATTTAAATGACTTAAATCAAACTATTCTAAACCCAAAATGTAACTCTAATTTCAATTTTGTATATTTCCAAAGAGGCAATTTACTGTATTTTCCTTACATACATTTCTTTCTTTCAATCAGATATTTAATTAACTCTTTTTCCATACAATGAAACATTGAATTCAATCCAACAATGCATATGAGAAAAGATCCCTTCAACTCTTTATTTACTTCAATTATAAAACTTTACATATTTCCATGTTGAATGCAATAACAGAATTCTATTTATTTCTTTCCAATAACATAACAGAATATAACCATCCTTCACAATTTGAATATGTATACTTCCATAATCAATTACAACATATTTTCTTCACAAGAATACATTACAATTTTCATCCACATCATAGTGGGAAAGGATTACAAATAAATTTGTTTCACAAGTGGCCGGAAAAACTGTATTTTCCTTTGCTCCAAAACAGCAACATGTAAGATTCCATTTTTTTCCAATTTGATCACAACAAAAGAGGGGGAAAGGCAACACTCTCCACCCAACCAAGGCATCCAATGAAAGGAGAATCCTTCCTTCATCATTGGCCCCCAAGCCCCAACCAAAACACAATAAGATGTTTGATTCCACCCATGGAATCTATTTGCTTCCACAACACATAGCATTCTTTCAACATGCATAATTCATATAAAATACATTCCAAACAAACACGGCAGTTTACAACTGTAATTGAAAACAATCAAAACAAAACTCAAGATTGATCATGCAAGCCAAAGGAGCAAGGTCTATACGAGAAGCTACTTATGCCTCCCAAATTGGAATTGGGCATACACCAATAACAAATCACCAAAATATTTCATCACACACACATCCTTATGCCCCCCACAATCCCTCCTTATGCCCCCTACATATTTCCTTATGCCCCCCACAAAGTAAGAAATGCAAGCTATTTCTTTTCCATGGTGGATCCCAAACCCAAACTCCCTCCACAAAATTCTGATGCCAATGGCATTCCCTTATGCCCCCCCCCCACACATGGATTCCCCATAGCCTTGTCCTACACCATTCCTATGGCAATCTACCCAACCAGCCAACAATTATATAAAACATTCATCATTCACACAACAAAACAAGAAAATAACAACATAAAAGAAGAGTTAAACTCCTACCTCTCCATTGTAGCTTTTGTTTCCAAACAGCAAGCTTTAATGCCAAAAACACAGTCCCAAAACAACAATCTCCAAGCATGCAAAGTTTCTCCAAACTCCTTCCAAAAGCAAGAGCTCCAAACACAAGAAAAATGCACCCCCAATGAAGTTTTCAAAATGTTTCAACAACCCAAAACAAGCAAAGAGTTTGAATTTTATAGAAGAGGGAAGAGAAGAGGATGATGTGGATCCATGTAGGATGCCACATCACACATCCTCAAATTCAAACACAAAAGACAAAATTTCATTCTCCAAAGCACAATAAAGAGGTGGGTGAAAATATGACAAATTACTTGCACACTCCAAAAGCCCACACCCCAAAGGACTACAAATTAAATAAAATGTAAGAGAGTGCAATCAAAACTTGCAACATGATTAATAAAATGCATTATAAAAGTCTAAAATCACCTTCTCCAACCATAAATATGGTTGGTAAAATTAAATTGAGAGGTATGGGACAAGTTTTACTTGTCCCACAAGCCTCCAAAAACAGCCCCCAAGGACAAATTCGAGTTTCCATGGAGGTGGAGTGTTTCATACTCCAAAATCATGACTTATACAACTCTTACACAACTTACACATCCCTTACATAATTAATACAAAGATCCAACAACTTCCATTATTACTTTCCCATATCCCAATTTGATTTATTTAAATTTTAACCATATGATTTCTCACATTAATTCTCACAATATTAATTAAATAAAAGAAAGCAAACATTCACTAATAAAATACATACAGCAATAATTAAAAGGAAACCACATTAATAAAATGCACAAACCCATGGTCACATGTAAAGGTGATCCCCCCCATGGGAATCCCTAACAACAACAAACACAACACAATAAAATAAGTTGCCATGGTGACCTTGTCAAATTCACCTAAAATTCCATTGTGATTGGTCTCCAATCCCCCGATGTTTGTTGTGATTTTTAACATGCAAAACAAAAATAGCTCCTTCGGACTCGTGGCCATATCAAAACATCTAAAATGCATATAAATATAATCATGAAATCATCTAAATATGTGAATCACAACAACATCAAGGAAATTTAACATTATCACATACAATTTATATCAACAACTACATCATCAGCATATAGTATCCATTTTCTAGATCTACTCATAATATCCAAAATCACATGTCTGAACAACATTCATAAAACATCCATGTCAAATGATATATCATCATCCACATATGAGTGTCTCTAATAATCATCCTATATCATAACCAAATCAAGATCAACAATAATCCATGACCAAATGTCTAACATCATACTAATCAAAACATAGTAATTTCCATCATGAAATCAGCCGTATCAAAATAAGTATCAACATGTGTCAAAGGGAAGTGGGCACTACATCTAGCTACTACATTGTTTGGTAACTTACACTTGATTTTATACATGCATGTTTGTTTGTACTAACACTTGTTTTCTAGCCACTTGTTTGTGTGCACCTTGGTTTCTACTGATCACATTCCCTTCCCCCTGCAGGGCACAGTTTATGCTGTCAGTCCTCTTTTGGGGCCACACTCTCCTATCAGTGACGTTGCATGCACCCCCAAAGGCAGGGGAATCATTTGGTGTTTTACATATTGCACAACGCTTCTACACCGGTTCAGTTCGGTTTAGTTTTTGCCCTTGGCATTGTGGGTAATACAGCGAGTGGGTTCAACCCAGTCTATGAACCCCGTACACAACGGATTTTACAGGACATGGTTATCCTTAGCATTATGGTGAGAAGTTATAGGTTAGAGGACACATTAGATTTCCTCTCTACACTACTTCAACCAGTGGCGTCAGATCACCCAAAAAACTAGGAAGTACAAAGATATCTTCACACATTCTCAAGGGAATAGTTACATGTTGGAGGATACAATGGAATTCCTCCATGCACTACTTTAGCCAGTAGCATCGGATCACCCAAAAAACCCAAGAAGTATAGGATATCCTTTCTACACCATTTCTCTCATCATAGATCAAGTTCACATGTTCATTTTATATTTTTTTATTTCCATTACATGTTTTTTACTATATACATGCATCCGTACATACCTTTTTGACATATATACATGTGTATTTGACTACTTGATCGTCTTCTCCTTGTAGGTTTGACCGTATGAGAAGCAAGTAGTCAACAACAAGCAACAACAACAACAATGTTAACAACAATATTTTGCGGCAGAACACACCTCATACTAACATGCAGGTACATTACACACAACGGTAACTACACACACTTTTCCATCCTAGGTTCACTCTCATCACTTTATACTCTTTTTCATCTTTAGTCTCCACACTCCATATTTTTTTTCACTCCACACTTTTTCTAGTCCTTCGAAACGCTTTGTTATCGAGTGTTCCTCTCACCAACACGAAGTGGGGAAAAATGTAGACACAAAATCATGCACTTTGGGTATTATTTAGTCCCAGTATCATACTACTATTCATATAGTTTTTGACTGAAGAAAGTACTAATTAACCCCCATCTTTTGGTCATTTTACTTTGCTTTTTGTTGTCACTGTCGACCTCTTGCACATACATGCCCATTTTGTTTTTGTCATTTTACATCATTTTAGCCTTGACTGGGGCACCCACAGGTGCCCTGATCCCAGTTGGGGTACCATGATCCTTTTTCCACTTTATCTCCATATTTTGAGCACTTTCTAGCCATTTAAGCATTCTATATTTTTTGGTGGTTGGCCTCTTCGGGGTTAATTATGAAATTAGATCAAGAGAACCATATAAATATAAATTTATGAAACCATAATGAGGGGCCAAGAACTAGTCACTAATATCATCACCTAAGGTTGCATCCATCCAAGGCTCCATTTGCATCCATCTAGCTCCATCACAAGGGACAAGTTAGTCCATCTGCATCACACATCATAAGAGGGAAGTTTATTTTATTCCATCCACCATTTTATTACATTTATACACATAGTTATTGCTCACTACTTACACAGAGTGTGACTGGCACAAAAGCATCTAGGGCATGATACACACACACACACAGAGAACTACATCATGTCTAAGATGTAGTGCAAGACTCAATTAGTAAGTCCACTATTTTGGCCACTGAGGAAAATCTGATCCGTTCATTTGCATTTTTATTTTTTTAGGGTTTGAGGAAAATCTGACCCGTTCATCAAGTATTATAAGTGACATATAACACATCTCAACAATATTGATGTGCCATGTAATGAAGGCTTTGGATCACCTTGCAGCCCTGTAAATCTAGTTTATGGACCTCCTTCACATACCAGGGCACTTAGAACTTAGACTAGGGCCCCCATAGGCACCTTGATCCTCTCCTGGGTGCCCCAAACCACTCATATTACCCAGATCTTGACTTTTCTAGACCTCGGCACAGTCATTTTATCCTCTTGTTTCTCCAGCCATCTCTGCGACACATTCTGGCAAGCTTGTCGAATCAATTGAGTTCTTTCTAACTCTCTTTGCACTCTAGGGTTTTACATTTCTACTTTCTTAGTTGTTTGGGTCACTTTTCCTTATTTAGTTTAACTCTTATATATTTTTGTACTTCTTAGATTAACATTAAAATATCACATCTTTTAGTTAATCAAATAGAGGATTGTTCCCTAAATAAGATTCTTGTTCTATGACCATCCATTGGGTTGAAAAGAGATGATTGTAAGGTGCTTCCTCCTTGAGGTTTGATGACATTAAAAGGTGTTGAATGATTAGCAAGAATGCTATAAAATTAATGACATCAAGTGATTTTGAGATGATTGCCCATTCTTTCAAACATGGTACTTCACACAGAAATCACCCACTTGCCCTTCCTAGCTCTAGAACCCTCCTTAAATGGAATCAAATTTAATATGCTCATGCACCTCTTATTCACATGTTTCTCATGTGAGTAAATGGATTTTTTATCCTTCACATATGATGGTACTAAGTACCTTGATAGCTTGATTAGCTCATTCTCACTTATTTCTTTGAGAGATTTGGACATAATGGTGGAGTTAGGATATGATGATCCTTAACTTACTCCTTGAGCTTCCCATTTTACCTATGAACATGATGATCTCTTTTGATCCTCACATGCACCTCTCTAACCAATATGTCACCTGAGTGGAAACATACTTATGGTACCTAGACATCCTTTTTCTTAGTTGCTCCTCCGAGAGATAGGTTTTCTCCACCAGATAAAAGGATTAATCTTTGAATGTAATGTTTGAGAATGAGATTTGTGTTCTTGGACTCCAAACTGCATTGAAACATTGCAAATTCCACTTCTCTAACTTGCAAGATGTGATAACATTGCAAAGCATTGGTTAAGTGTTTGAAAACACTTTCATGAGAGATTCCTTATTTGTAAGCTTGAGGTGACTGTCAACATCACTCATGGTGATCTTCTTTCATCATGTTCATGATGATCATTCCCTTGATATCTTAGAATTCGATGAATTTATTGATATTTAAAATCCTTCACATACCTCATGATGTTCTTGATTGTACCCACTATTCAAATGGCCGCTTTCACACACATTGATTCACTCTTCCCTATCCCTTGGAAGGGGGGCTAATAATGAGATAAGAGTTGGAATGAGATCTTCACTTATCTTCTCATGGCTTATTTGGTCTTAAAATCACAATCTTGTGAAAAAGAGGTATCCTTCATGAATGAATTCAATCATGATGAATCCCTTCTTCCAAAATTGGGATAGCGAGCCATTCAACTTCCTGTATCAAACAGTGCCAAACATGATCATCTCATGACTGATGCTCTAGGAGCCTATGGGAGGTTTTATTTCATTTTTGGACCACAAGGAAACTTCATGACCTCATGATGATGGAAAAAATCAATGAGATAGGTAGAATAGGAGTTTCCACAAATTTTTGAGCTCAATTCCAAGACTTACTATTTTTAGCAGGTCCTATTTAGGACTACTATTTTTATCAAGTTTTCATAGTATCCACTTTATTATGTTTATAGCTCATTAGGTATGTTGCAAATTTTGAGAATTCACCCTTCTTGAAAAATTAATTTTTTAAGACATTCCTAACCCTGAACACGTGTTATTTTTAGAAATGACATTTACAGGTGTCAGGTTGCAACAAAACTAATCATGAAATTTTGGGTTTTGCTCAAAGATTTTCTACTCCAATTTTCAAGGTTTTCTACCCGCTAGATCTTCGTAGGATCAAAAAAATAATTCTCTGTAATTTGATTTTATAGAATTTATGACAAATAATGGTGGTCAGAAGGGAAATCACAACAATTTTATTGAAAAATGGAAAGTTTCATAGAGATGAAGAGTTGATGAAAGTTCTATGTGTTTTCTGACCTGTTTGGGACCCCGACAACTTAAAGGAGTTAGAAAAATTTTCCCATGAGGGGTGAGGTCACACATTTGTGTTCCATTGTCCCTTGGGGGATATAGGAGATAGAGGGGACACATAGGTGTCCAAAGTGTGACTTGGGATTATGTAGGGGCTTAAATGTAGTTTTTAGGAGCTGGAGGTGGTCACATGGGGTATAGGAGCTGCATGCATGAGTTGGGTCACACTTTTATGTCCCCCTTGTCCCTTAGGGGAAAGATGGGAAACCAAGTACACCAAAGTGCAACATGGGAGAAGGAAGGAGGTCACACTTTGGTGTCCCCCTTGCACCATGTGGACATAAACGACAAAGGGGACACCGTGGACACCTGGGAGTCCAAAGTGTGACTTGGGGTAGTGAGTGAGGTCACATATTGGTTTCCCCATTGTCCCCCTTTTCCTCTAGGGAATAGAGGAGACACCTAGGTCTCAAAAGTGTGACTTTTCCATTCTGGGAAAGTAAATTTTTCCTTAGATGTCCAAATTTAGACACCAGACTTAATGTTTTTTCCATGGAAACTTAAGAAAATGTTTTTGGGTAAAATATTATATTATTTTGACTCAAAATCACATTTAAATAATAAAAATACAATTTTCCTTAATTTCCAAATTTAGGGCCTATTTAATTTTGAACTGAGAGGGTGAGATGCAGAGTTTTGAAATATGTCAAGAATTCTTTGAGCCTTAGAGAAAAATTGATGTTTAAACCTTGTAGAGGATTCCAATAGTCTTATGATGCCTATTTGTTTGATTATTAACTCATTTGGTAACTCTCAAAAGCATCCAAAGAAGTCATGTTTCACCAAGGAAATTTCATTCCCTACACCCTCAACTACCCGATGTTGAGCAAATTATTCTTGAATCAAATTTTATTTGCTAAAATTTCCTAAATTACTTCATATATCTTCAATAATATCTAAAATAATCCTAAGATGGTTTATATTTTCCTTGAATTTTCCCGAAGGGTGTTTACTAGTTGCAAAATGACCAATAATGGCCTTTTTAGGCCTCTAGAGGAAGTTGTCTTTCATTGAACCTTATTGAATTCGTAAATCAAATTAATCACTCCTCCCTGAACACTGAAACAATATTAATTTTTTTAAGGAATTTCTTCTAATATGGGGTGAGGTTAAAACTGAGGGAAAGATGGCCATAAGAGAGGCTCATTACAATCAAGAAGAAAAAATTTCAATTATGGGCTTTGTTTTCATGTTGCACATTTTACATGACAATGTATGGATCTATCTTGGGGAAATTGGACTATAAAGGGAAATAGAGAACCTCAGGCATCTCATGGGGTAGTATACCAATGATTTTTTCATTGGGTTATATAGTCATTACACCGAATGACAAGAAAAGATACAAACGTAACCAAGAAATGATCACGACTAACACATAAGAGGGAAAGAAATGCAAAATAGAAATGGAAACACACAACAAAAATGGAAAAAAAGAAAAAACATACTAAATCACCTATGTTACATGTGGGGGACAACCTACTTTCACTATATAACCAATTCTTATTGAATGATTACCCATATACGGGTATCATCAAATGCTTTTCTTCTGCAAATCCATTGATGGGCTCATTGAAATATGAACCCTTTCTCAATTTCTTGAGAAATTTTGCATGATTTTTCTTGCAATTTGAGGTTCCACTCAGTTAGTTCATTTCATTTTTTGCTTTGACATCTTCTTTCCATCTTCTCATTGATTCCCAAGTTCATTCAAATTGTTGATTTTCCTTCATTGCTACGAGAATGAGTCTTGGCCATATTAGTCTTATTGTATTCATACTGAGGCCTATGATATTTGATAGTAATTTTTTCTTCATTTGTCATCTTCTTCATGATCACTATTTCCATGAGCTGATTCTCAGTAGATGTTCTAGGAGTTTCAACATTATCACAAGGCTCTTGATGTTCCATGTTTACCACTTACTTCAAATTGTCTTCTTTCACGCACACCAACTCAATATTGATGTGTTTATTTATATGATGTGATGTGCATAGCACTTCAATTTTTTGAAATGAAAATGGCTATAAGGTTGGATATGAAGAATGAAAAATATCACCTTCTTTATCTTGATCATTTTGAGCCTACAAACTGGGCTTGATGATGAGAGCATCCTTTTCTTGAGTGGAGTCAGCATTGAGAGATTCAAGCACATTATTTTTCATACATTATTTGTTGAGAGAGTATTTATTTTTAATGAAATCAGCCTTGGAATAATAATATACCATCTCATCAATCTTTTCTTAATTGAGAAGGTCTTTGTTTTTATGAAAGGAGAGCGAGCACAAAGTTGGGGCTAAAACATTAAGATCGTCATTTTTCCAACCTTGACCATTATGAACTTGGAAATAAATCTACATGATGAAGTCATCCTCTTATTAAGTAGAGTCAACTCCAAGAGGCCTAATAGTCTTGTCATTCATAAATTCCTCTTTGAAAGATTCATCCTCTCCCAATGGAAAAGAGAAAGCTTCATATTCACAATCATACTCGTTGAATGGAACTTCATGTTGAACACTAAGAACATGGTTGGAAATAAAAAAAGGTTTGGTGAGGAGATCCATTCTAGTAGGGTGTTCAGAAGTAATGCTAGCAAGGGAAAGAACATTGAGGGAACTAGTAATGTTGTTGAAAATATCTAGAAGGGCTCTAATGGGGATATGGCCACCCATTTCCTTATTTCTATTAGAAATAATATTGATAAAAACAACAAGGACTTTGTTCAAAATTATCTTGAGTTACACAAAGATGTGATTAAATGGATTAGAAAAGAAATCAGGGTAATATGTGAAAATGTTAAAGAACTCAAATCTAGCAATGTGGACAAGGGCACCCAGAAATGGAAAGATGTGGAAGAAAAACTGGAGGTTGTGGAGAAAAAATACAATATCCTTGTTGATGGTTTTATAATGAAAATTTCTACAATCAACTCCATCATGAAATATCTCAACAACAAAGGAAACAATAAAGGGGATGTAAAAAGAAAGGAAGTTGAGAAGAGAGAACAACTCCTTAAAGATATTATCCAGATCTCCACTCAATTCAAAAACAAGAACATTCAAACCTGAGCTAGGTTTGATTGATTGTATTGTTGCTTTTGGCTAGTGATTGGCTACGTATGGGATGCATTTGGTATGTTTTGTTGTTGTAGTTTCCCTATGATCCTTTTTTTCTCTTCTTGTTATTTTTAATGTAATATATGAATCTCAGATCCTCCTTTTGTAATAGGGTAGGGTCCTACCAAAACCCTCCTTTACCCTTTATCAAAAAAAAAACATGACTGGAAACATCAAAATTACCTAACAAGAATTTTTTTGATATCATTATGCATTCATGGCCCACACCACTCATTTCCTCAAGATTTCTTTACTTTAGGTCAAGATTTTCTTACCTCCATCACTAACAAATGGAGAACTTGAATTGATGCTCACTCGGAAGTACACACTATTAAATTATGACTCCATCAAATCATCATGATGTTTTTTGACCAATTCCATCATACCTAGGTACTCCTCAATCAACATGGGAAGCCTGCCATCTTCCAATGAAGTTATGAAAGAGTTGTAGTTCCTCGAATCTTGAAAAAGGATATCTAACCTTGGGTTGTCTAGTCTTTAAATGGTATATTTCATTTTCATAATAGGAAGGCATTTCTTTATTTTACCATTGAATGGAATGGTGGTGTGAAACCAATCCATCTGTATATCTCCACCAACATCCCTACATAAGCTTCAGCTCAAAAACATACCATATGAGGCTGTAATGTTTGCTACAGGTATTTTCATCATGATCTTCTAGTCAAGGATATCTACAAATACTACCTAAAAATTCTTGACCTAGCCAATAAGAGGTACTTCTTTGGTTTCCATGGATTAGCAATGGACAATAGTAGGAGTGAGAGAGAGATCGAGAGCTTTAGAAAATTTTGTAGGCATGACATTGTCAGAGACACCGTAGTCGATAATATAATTATTCAATTTATATATATTGACCAGTAAGGAAAGATAAAAAGATTATATCTTCCCGGAGGTGGAGGGTGTGGGAGAAATAAGGTTTTGAGAAGTGGTATGAGGAGCGAGGTGTAGTTCTTCAGTAGTGGAATTTTTAGAGCATGAATTTGTACTACTTCCTTTGATAAAATGGACAAGCCTATCAAATTGTTTGGGATGAGTTCTTAAGTACTCAAACTTATAAATCTAAATTTTGGCTTTCTTAAAATGGTCAATGATGTCAAAAGGTGTAGAAGTGGTAAGAACATAGGGAACTATGACAGCCTTAACATGAGCAATATTTGTATTCTTAGGATCAATAGACACATAAGATGATTTTTTAAGAGGAGATGAAAGAGACTTACCTGAAAAGGTGGTTGGATTCTTGATTGAGGTAGTCTCGATATTTTTCTTGGATGATCCCATGGAAGCAAACAACGATTATCCTCCTTTTTTTGTTATTTTTTTGTAAAGCCACCATTTGAGGATTCAAATGTTTTGCTTGGAAAGTAAAAGAAGAGGACTATTTCTCCGTTTTTGATCGCGTGAATACTACACATGTGTAGCTATCCATGGGTTCTTCAAGATCTTCATCCAGTGAGTATTTGAAATACCCAATCCTAGCACATCCATCTTCTTCTTCTTTAATTTATGACTTAGTAATTTATTCTCCTTCATCTTCATTGGTCCCGAATATTGCATTAATCAGTGGAGCTTCCAAGGCAAGCCTTCGAGGTGCTCCTACAATCTGATTCTTGTTCTTTTTGATGTGAGGCATGTTGAGAAATTTCCTTCTTCAATGAAATCAAGTCATTGAACAACTTTTGCACTAATGGATCAACTCTATCATATTTGAAACTTTGGGCCTTATCTTTCATTGAATGGTTTTTTATTTTTCCTAACATGATAAGATCTTCCACATCAATGGTAAGTTCTTGAGCACTTTCCAATTTTTTGGTTGTATTCTCCATAGTATGAAACCAAATTTTGGAAATTGAGCTTTTACAAATAACCTTTTCTTATTATCCACAGTTGGAATCTTATTGATCAACTTATTGAAATTCATTAAAAATTATCTCATGGGATCTTGCGACTATTTCCTCATCTGAGAAAGTTAATAAAGGATGGCATGAGAATCTTCTACAGTCTTGAATCTTGCTTCAAACTTGGTTTTCATATCATCCCAATCAATAATTAAGCGTGATGGAAAATAATAATACAAGTCCGTTGTAGCATCTTGTAATGATTCCACGAATAACCACATGGCAACATCTTCTTGTTGTACTCCAAGAACACCACATTCTGCAATAAAAACTGTGATATAATCATTTGGACATTGATTTCCATATCCATAAAATTTGGAAAAGTTCTTTCTTGATCCTTTTGGCAATTCATGGAGTGAGGGAGCTAAAGCTAGTGGACCAGGGTTCTATCCCCATGGTGGAGGCACAAATATCCTTTATCCTTCTTCCTCTGGTTCTTCTTCGATTTCTTCTTCTAAAGGAATGAGGTCTAGTGGTTCTATAGTTGCTTCTACAATGTGCCCTTTAAGAGGAAAATTAGGATCAAATTCAAGAAAGTACTCTTGACCAATTTTCCTTTCTATTTAAATAATGGGAAGCCTGAAATCAACTTGATGTTTCTCTTCAAATGTCAAGTAAATTATGTTGCTTGCATGATCATGTCGAGTGTATCTCTTTTCTATCACTTTTCTTAAAGTGTTAAATAGCAATGCAACTAGAAAAATGAATATTTTTCAATGGGGTTCGACAGTGATTTTGGACATTCAGATGATATTTTTGGTAATTTTTAGTTTTTTAGTTTTTATGGATTATTTGAATGAGAATTTGTGGGGATTTTTTAGATATCTTTTATGGGTGCAAAAATGTTAGATCTTCCCTAGTGGAGTCACCAAAAAAATGTTGGTGAAATGAATTTTTGTAGTGTAAATTATTGGTTTTTAGAAATGGTCATAGGGCTAAGCACCTCCTTCTTGTGTATAGGGAGGCTCCCATTATTGAATGCAAACTAACTAAAGTTGTGGGTTTTCCATTCAGTTGAGAATAACACAGGAATACTCCACTAAACTTGTGGTGAAGTGCTTGTACAGTGTACAAGGGAGGATTTTTTTGTGAAGGAATTAAAGCGAAGTTGGAGAAATAAGGAGAGGCATGGTTAATGTTGTGAGTAGACTTACAAAATTCACATACATCAACCAGAGTAGCTCCACATTCAATTAGAAGAATGCAACTATGTAATAAATCAGTAATACTAACAAACTACAAACATGATTTTTTGCATATTCATCAATTAAGGACATAAAGTTCATTCTTGGTTATGTAAGATCGTCATGCTTACAAATTTAGAAAGTAGAGAGGGAGAGAGTAGAGAAACATAAGCATAGAGAATAGAGGAAATTCATATTTTATTTCTTGATGTAGTGGTGATAAAAATCTCAATAACATACAACAATCCATAATTACCAACCCTTTATAATGCAGAAGGCATTCCAAGTTATAACATTACAAATTGTCCTTTCATCTCCCCCTACATGACTTTTCACCTTTCCTCATCACTTATGACCTTCCATATTCCTAGGAAATGAAAATTATTATTTTTCTTATTGATGAAAAAGGAATCTTACAATGTTAATTTGAAGGTCAATTAAGTGAATAAGACAAAATAGGGGAAAAGTACATTCTTAATGGATAATTAGTATATAGAGAGAGAGAAAAAAAAAAGAGAGATAGAGAGAGAAGGGTTGAATAATCTGATGAAGATGAAGCCTTTGTTGATGAAGAACTTGTTGAATGGAAACATTGTGATCACAATATCCTTTTTCTGTGATGTATGAAAACATTCTAGAGAATCTAATAAGTGTTCAAAAGCATTGTTATTAGATCTGCAAAGTGATGGGAACATGATGATCTCTTCTGGTTACAAGGCACAAGTGAGGATCGCTTTATTACTTCTCCAAGATTTCAAAATTCACCTTTGTGACCAAGAACCACTTCCATGATGACAAAACTTTTTGATGCATGTATTTCACTCACTGAAATAGGTCTTCACTTTCGGAATATAGAATTTATCCCTAAATGAGATTCTCGTTTTATGACCATCCATTGGGATGAAATGAGGTGATTGTAAGGTGCTTCCTCCTTGAGGTGTGATGACACTACAAGGTGTTGAATGATATTGTAAGAACACTACCAAATGAATGGCATCAAGTAATATTGAGATGATTACCCATCCTTACAAACATGACACTTCACACAAAAATCACCCACTTGCCCTTCCTAGCTCCAGAATCCTCCTTGAATGGAATCAAATTTAATATGCTCACGTACCTCCTGTTCATATGTTTCTTGTAGGAGTAAATGGATTTTTTATCCTTAATACATGATGGTCCTAAGTACCTTGATAGCTTGATTATCTCATTCTGACTTGTTTCTTGGAAAGATTTAGACATATTGGTGAAGTTAGGATATGATGATCCTCAAATTAATCCACAATATTCCCATTATACCTATGAACATGATGATATCTTATGATCCTCACAATTCACCTCTCTGACCAAGATGCCACCTGAGTGGAAACATACTTATGGTGCATATGCATCCTTTTTCTCAATTTCTCCTCAAGGAGATAGGTTTCCTCCTCCATATAGAAATATTGATCTCTAAATGGAATTTCTAAGAATGAGCTCCATGTTATTAACCTCCAAACTACATTAAAACATTGAAAATTCCACTTCTCTGACTTGCAAGATGTGAGGACATTACAAAGCATCAGTTAAGTGTTTAAAAACACTTTCATGAGAGATGCCTTGTTTTGAGCTTGAGGTGACTACCAACATCATTCATGGTGATCTTTTTTCATTATGTTCATGATGATAATTCCCTTGATGTCTTGGAAATTGATGAAGTTATTGATGTTTCAAATCCTTCATAGACTTCATGGTGTTTGTATGGTGAGAAAATGTGTCCAGACACCATGCACTCTCATCATCTGTTCAACTAGGGTATCGAGGCAATGATTAAGGGACACACCAAGACCAACACACAACAGATAGAATTAAAGGGATAGGGACCGTTAAATCACATACCCTAAGGGAAGTAACCCTTACACTAGGAAAACCTAAGGTTTCCAAGGACCTAGGTCGAAGAAGAGGAAGGAGCCCTATGAAGGTATCAACACTATGGGGGGTGATAATGAACTAAATCAACATGCAAAGTCTATGCTAACCAAAGTAAAGCATGTAATATGAAATAAAGAACTGAAATACAATATGCTAAACTAATATGTGCATAAAATAATAAGCTAACATTAAGTAAATAACAAAGATGTAGGAGACTACTCTATACATAATGACAAGCTGAGTTAGAGCACTTACCTGTTGGGAGAAGTCACCGATGCATCTATCTACCAAAGGAACATACACAAAAAGAGATTAGGTTTCAGGTGGAGAAGGGGAAAAAAATACAATCCTAGCTCACTATAGGTTACTCAAAGTGTAAGCAAACCAGTCCAAACAAAAAGAATCTCCAAGACAAGAGTCAAGATGTAAGAAAATCCAAAATCTGAGTGAGAAAATGAATGTTGGCGCAAGAGAGGAAAGATAATGGTGATTTTCTTTTTAATATGATATGATGATGATGATGTGAAAATGTGAGTTGAAGTCTTTATACTGACACCATTACCTGCAGGAAAAGGTGTCGGATAGGGATTTGAAATTGCATCAATGTAATTTAATGTGGGCAATAACGTCAGATAAGGATGGAAATGAGAGGGAGTGTGTGTAAAGTGTCATGGAAAATGAAGGGAATGCAAGATAAAGGAAATTTGGTCATGAGAAAGTAAGATGTTAGAGGAATGTGGAGGAAAATAAGAAGATAAGAGAAAAAGAAAAACATAAATAGGACCAAAATCTACTCTCTCTCCACGTATCATCCCTAATCCAATGGTTACATGAATAACCATACCCATATCCCAGAATGAGCCCTTTAAGGCACTTGTTCCCAGAAATAGATGCATTAGAAACTTCTAACCTAAAAATAGAAATTGTTAGTAATATGTATGAAAATAGAAAACGTAAAAAAAAGGTGTATACATATGCCCCAACCATTGCTTACCACATGTTTGTAATAGCAAAAATATGGGGTAGTCAGCAGAAAAATAATAAATAACACCAAAATCAAAAGTAGATGATGAAATTAAAGAAAGGTTTAGCTAAAATGAAATATACCCACCAATGCATACCTGATAGTGTTGGTTGTCCTGCCACCTTCAAGTGCAATCCATGTTGCTAGAATCCTTAAGAAGGAAAAATGAAAGGTAATACTAGAGGATCATCAGTAAAATAAGACATAAATCACCTAGCTATGGGTCCATGGGATGGATTTTGAGTTTTAGAAATTAGAGATAACGGGGTCATAGTGTCAAATCCAAGTGGCAGGTCGCAACACTGAAAAGCGAAAAAAACCATAATGGTAGATGTTATAAAGAGGTACTGTCATAAAACCTAGAGGTGTACATAAATGAATCATGGATGATTAGCCCCAAAGGAAAATAAAATGCCGAAAAGCATAAAAAACATGAGGTAGATGTTATAAGAACAAGAGAAGCAAAAATAAATCCAAGCAAGACTATGAGCCCTAGTGAGGATGCAAAAGAATGAGGCAATTCCACAGGAAAGGCTAGGGAAAAAAAGTTGAAAATACTGTCAGAGATGATTGTTGAAGTAGTGAATTTGAGAAGATATGAGAGATGGTAGCTAAGTACCGAAATTCTGAAACTCTATCATGCGTAGAAATTTTTGAGAAATTGGGAATTTTTTGGTTCTTTGAAGATGTGGCCTTCATTAGTTTGAAGGTGATATGTGTTAGGAAGGATGATATCCTTGATGAGGTAGGGACCCCACCATTTCTAAGATTATTTCCTTCTTTGTCATGGGTATAGTCGAGCTTGTGGACAAGGTCACCCACATCGGAAAGTATATGAAAACAAGCCTATTATGTTGCTTAGACATGTGTTGTTTTTGCTTCTGGTTGTGAGTATATGTATGATCACATCACTCTTCTAGGATGTCAAGTTCATGAAGACGTGCCTCATGGATTTCCTCATTCGGAATGATTCCATGGAGGGAGATATAAAGTGAAGGAAGTTCCATCTCAAGTGGAAGGACAACCTCGACTCCATAAGTTTAGATAAAAAGGCATTTTCCTAGTGGCCGTACAAACACTAGTGTGATATGCCCATAATGTAGGATATAGTTTGGTATGCCAGTGTGTACATGATTCACGAACCATCTTTTGTAGGATTTTGTTAATGATTTTGTTTGTAGATTTTTATTTTCCATTGCATTGGGGTTGATAAGGTGTTGAGATTCGATGCTCGATCTTGACTTAGCGCAGAGTTGCCTGATTTTTTTTGCATTTGGAACTCCTTCTGTTTTTAGATATGATGGTGTGGGGAATTCCAAAGTGGAAAATGATTTGGTTGAGGACAAATTTGTAGGTGTTAAGGTTAGACATGTTGGTGAGGGGCATGGCTTTGATCCACTTGGTGAAATACTCCATGGCAGTAATGATGAATATATGACCATCTTGAGAACAAGGGAGATTTTTGATGTAATCTAATCCCAATATACTGAAGGGCCAGGGAGCTGCAGTAGATTGAATCTCAACTCGAGGGGAATGAATCAGATCATCATGATATTGTCAAGGTTTGTACTTTTTAGCAAAGGCATGAGCGCTAATTTCTAGGGTAGGCCAAATAGTAACCAATACAAAAACATTTATGGGGAGTACCATGAATACTACAATGGCCATTATTACGTGCCCCCATATGCTTCATCTAAGAAAAGGGGAATCTCGTCCTTGTTAATGCATCAAAGTAGGGTACCTTTGAAGTTTTATATAATATAATATGTCATCTATGAGTACATAACTAAGATCCTTTTTACGTATTTGTAATCATGTTCATGAGTTTGTGTCCATCTAGATAAGTCTAATGTTGGAAAAATTAGAGAATGTTTTCATACCAAAGATTAGTGAAAGGGGCATTTCATTCGATTTGATAGACATCCTGAATAAATTCATGATGTGAGGTAGTAGAAGTTTGGTGAATTTGTACTAAGGGAATGGTTTCATGAGAATCAGACTCTAGCTGGAACTGTGTGGTGGCTGTGGCTAAGGAGTCAGCTAAAGCATTCTATTCTCAGGGGATTGAGTCGATAGTAAATGAAGTGAAGTGTAATTTTAGCTCTTGAACTATGTCATGATAGGATTTAATATTTTCTCTACAACAATTGATATACACCAATAACTGATGATACCAACTGACACACCAATTGGAGATAAGATCCCCATGGCATGGAGAGCATGCCCAAGATAATAGTTTCATATTTAGCCATGTTGTTGGTGACTTCAAATTACAATCGATAGGGAAGGGGGAAAGTTTGGTTGGAAGAGTCATAGAGTACACAACCTACTCCACCTCCTTGAAGGAATTTTTCCACATCAAAGTGTAACAACTATGTGTCCCTCATGAAAATCAATGATAATTTCTTCTTCGATGACCTTGGTGCTTGGTTTGGCTTTAGGTAAGGGAGGTGCTTCATTATTGGTGTCAGAGGATGGTGCCTCAAGACCGACCGGTGAAGCTAAGGAAATATTCTTTGATAGAAAAAACATTATCGATACCCTCAACGAAGAGGATGTCCTCATTAGGTAGTGCATCATGGATAGGTTGAGGGGACAAAATAAGAGTAGTGACTAGTTGATCTGCTATAACTTTTCCTTTTATCACTCATTTTGTGCTAATGCAGAGGTCAAATTCCATAATAAAAGTCATCCACTTCCCAATTCTATATGTTGGAAGGAAAACATTCGAGAATAAGTTTCACAAAGGATCTTTTGTAAATAATGATGTAGGTAGTTTGGTAACGCATATAATGTCTCATCTTCGTAGCTATGTAGTAGATGGCCAGGCAAGGTTGCTCAATGGAAGTGTATCACATCTCCTAATACTAATATGATTCAACTAATGTAGTATATGACATACTCCTTTCCATTTTCATCTTCTTGTGCTAACATTTCCCCAAAAAACACCTGAGTGGAAGAGGTATATAATAACAAAGGTCTATCCGGAGAAGGAGGTTATAATGTTGGTAGTGAAGTGATATATTATCTTCATGTTTTCAAAAGATTGTAGAAAATCTTTGGTCCACTAAAGTTTGGTTGAATTTTGCAGTAGGTTGTTTATGGTATGTACGCGATAGGTGAACTTAGGGACAAATCGTTAGATTGCTCCAAGATTTGCCAAGAAAAGTGTGTATCTCATCTATAGAAGATGGTCATGGTTATATTAGGATAATAACCTTAATATTTGGTGGGTCCATATCGATGCCACATTTGGATACTAAGAAACCTAAAAATTTTCCTCGAGTCATTGCAAATATGAATTTAATAGAATTGAGATGGATCTTGTATTTGTGCAGATTCCCTAAGGAGATGTCTAGGTCATGCAGAATGATCATCTGTGCATTGATATTTGATGAGTAGATCATCGACATAAAATTTGACTATTTTTAGTATTAGGCCGTGAAATATGTGAGTCATGACACATTAATATGTTGCACAATATATTTTTGAGCCCAAAAGGCAACTTGACATACCAATAAGTACCCATTTTTTTTTGTAAAAGTGGTCTTATGTTGATATTCAGGAGCAATTTGGATTTGGTTATATCCTTAGAATATGTCCATGAGGGATAAAAATTTCGTACCCTTATCATGGATTTAATGATGGCATCGATAAAAGGTAGCAAAAAGTTATCTTTAGGAAGAAGTGAGGTTAATATTTCTGAAATCGATGCAGATAGGGATGGCAAAGAGTAGCCTTCTTCTAAACTGGGATGATATTAGAGACCCACTCAAAATAGTCCACGATGCAGATGAATTTGGCATCTATAATTTTAATGATTTATTTATGACAAATCATTGTTAATTTTAGGTGGAAATTTTCATACATTTTTTCAAATAGGTGCAACTCTAGGATAGGTGATGATATTATGAGAGATAATCTATAGATCAATGCCTTACCTATGTGGCATATCCACATGCAAATACTTCCTTGTTATCTCTTAATACCTCGACATGAAACTCATATAGATAAGGGAAGCAATTACCTTAGCATGACCACATACAAGGGATCATCGTCAAGTTGTACACTGATGGTTGATTCATCTAGCATAGCATTTCCATCTTAGAAATGTTATGGAGCATCACGTAGTTTAACTAACTTCGTCCTGGCAAGGATTGATAGTAGTGACATAATCATCAAAGCGCATAGGTGTTTTGGGAAATTTTCAAGTTTATGATGGCTTCGAGGAAGTTTATCTTCTTGTGCATATAAGAGCTCCGAAATATCCTCATCATTATCTAAAGTGGGGTGAGGGCCATGCTATTCCACATCAATTTCTAGGCCTACGTATTGTTTTACATTTCATTGTTGTCTAGAACTAGTTTTTCGTACATCCAACACCATGAACATCCAAGGTGACCTATTTGGGTATAGGATCCATAATGGCCATGGTAGGAGCAAAGGGACAATCGTTCAACTGTAGAGGTTGGCTCAGAAGATGATGTGGGTGGTGGAAGTTTTCATAGGTGTTGAAGTTTCTTCAAAAGTATAATGAGACACATAATTATGGATTTTTTCCAATACCCAAGGAGTTTTCAAGAGTGGAGGATTAGTGGGAGGTACATAGGGAAGTGTTTTCTCTTTCATCCTTGTTGTATATAGTGTCGTAAATAGAAGGTTGATAAGACATGTCTATGGTATTATATTGGAATCACAAGGATTGAATTTTGGCCAAGGCACATTGGTAGTGTAATACTTCCAAGTGTACTGGACTCAGCTATGTGAAATAATGTAGTATTCATCATCGAGGGGGGAAAAGAAATCTCTTTCCTCTTTAGGTACTTACTCTTTAGCCGTGACACCTATCTTGATAAAATATCGGGGTAAGAGGGGAGGATGATCAAGAAAAGAGTTGTGAAATTCCTAATTCATTACATTCTAAGTGATTGACTTGTTGAGGCGTGATAAAGTTGCAGGTTCTTCTGATTTAGGTTGTGGCGGATATTGGTCCTTTGGTAAGAGGACTAATGGTAACCTACTGCACAATGTCATCAGGTAATCTATTCTTGTTGACCTTGTTTTAGAGTTTGTTAGGTTCATCATCGTTTGAGTCTGCTAATGTAACCTGAATTTCAGACTTTGGATCAAATAATTCTGGATATGGAATGCATTGGATCTCGAGGAGCATTGGGCATTCAGGAAGGGCTAATTAGGAAATGGTACTAGAACATCCCAAGGATTGGGATAAACATCATTGCCTAAAGTGTTGGTTTTGTGAATGAATTTGATAGATTGGTACCCAGATGATGGGACTGCGCACATGTGATGCATCAAGGATGACCTAGTAGGAGATTATATGAGAGAGGATGATCTAGAACCATAATTATTTGTGTGAAACTTTTTTGGTTCTAACTGTGATGGGTAATCAGATACAACCTATGGGTTTTTTCTTAGTTTTATTGAAGCCACGATAAGTTAACCATGTAGGTTTGAGGTTCTCAACGGAGAATATGAGGTTCTTGATTAGGGAATAAGAGGATAAAGTTAATTCCCGACCCTTCATCCACCAAGACTCTATACACTTGAGCATCGTGGATAACAACACTAATGAGTAGGGTGGGTCATCTACACAAAATAAGACTTCATATGTAATCGTTTCATCCTCCAAAAATTACAAGGCTAAGGAATCCCAAGTGTGGAGTTTGCGGAGTTCGTCCCATAGTTTCTATGTGATGGATTTCTTAGGGTTGTAGATTATGATGGGAGATTTGGGAGAAACACAAGAAGGGTCTTAAAATATTTATAGTAGCTTGGAGGAGGAACCTTCGGTGTGAAGCCGAGGTACGCATGAGATCCATAAAGGGAATATTACATGTAAGAGAATTTATCTCATCTAGAAAGTTCAAAGTGCAGCTTGGAGTAATTCATCCATACAATGATACCATGGTAAGGAGGCAATAGAAGATGTGCCCAAGCATGATGGAGGTGTTGTGTTCGATGAAGCTATTTTTTTGGAAGAAGGTGGAATGGGATACTTTTTTGGTAGCATTTTTGATACCATGGGTGAAGGCTCAACTGTGAAAGCGGTTAGATCCACCATGTGGGGGAGGCTTGGGAAGTATCAAACAAATATGGATTATCAACAGGTTTCTTAGGTTTAATAACATGGTATTTATGGGAAAGGATTACGCCTATAGTTAATCTTGGTCCACATTGACATATTGATGAATCTAAGAAGATTTGATCATATGAGGTTCTATAGTACCCATGACATTCATTCATGGGTTTTTATGGTGATGCTTTTGAGTGATTGGACGTGAGATCTCTCTAATATATTGATATTTTTCATAACGCTCTTGTATGATGATAGAGTAATCGAAAGAAGAACCAATGAAGAAGTTGAGGTCTTCCTTCCTAAGTTCCATATAATCACTATGTGAGTTTCCTTTGGTTGCATGTCACCAAGAAAAATAAATCACCCCTAAAGTTAGGTAAGGCTTTCTTGGAAGGGGGAAATATTCGTGGTAATTCGAAGCATTTGAAAGAAGTTTGACGCATGAGATAAAGGAGCATGGGAGACGAAAGTGAGAAGATTCTTGATTTTCTCTCATTCCTCTTTTCTCTGTTGGGTATTTCGAGGGATTAATTACATGTGTTGTATTTTTAAGTTTTGGGTGATGAGTTGGAATTGCATCCAAATTCAGCGGATGAGATGATCTTGTCTTTTAACTTGTTCTGATGGCTTCCTCTAACATATTAGGAGAGAAAGACCTAACCTTATATTGGAGGTGTTGTATGTGAGGGCCTTAAGAAATATTTATGATAAAATTTTATTATCAAGGTTATGGTTAGCTTTGTATGGAGTAAATTTTTCCACTTTAATAAACCCATTGATCCGATTCATTCATTTCTTCTTTAAGATTTATGAATTTTTGCAAGGTTTTTTATAGAGTGAATATTGCTGTTGGAATTTAGAAATTAGATCCTTGACTAAGCCTTCTTAGTCAACTGTTGAATTGGGAGGAAGCATGATTATACCATTTTAGGGCCTCACCTACTGAAAGGTCTTTGCTAGAAGTTTAGTTATTGCATAGATATTTGTTTGAATCCATTCTTTGTAAATATTGCCAAATGTTTTTGAGAAAGAGAGTTGGATATCCCATGAACCATCTGTAATAAATGGTAGGTATAGTCTCTCCAAATTCCATGGCTACGATATATAGAGCCAAGGGTTCATTTTTGGACAGTTTGCAACATCTTTTTTTGGATTGGCGGAGGAGGTATAGGATTCCCATGTGCATCCACCAATGGATGGGCGTGTGAAATAAGGTACTTTGGGTGCCACAATTTTGAGATGCTATTTGTAACATCTTATTTTACATTTAGATCATACTAGCTATATCGTAGCAACTTGGGACAAGGTCATCTGATATAGGAGCTTAATTATCAATACATTAAGATCAACAAAAGAATGCTGGCCTTTATCTATAGGTGTTTCTTAGTGTTCATCAATCATCAATGTTTATGGGTAGGGGTTTTAGGAGATTCATCTTGATCAGTCCTACATGGAACGAATTTGACTATGATGGAATCCCTTTGTTAATTAAGGTGAGGCATGGTCATCTCCATCAGATATATTTTAAGAGACTTCCATTCCCGATCAGGTGTAAGATTCATTTTTATTGAGATTTTTGATGATATATCTAGGATCTATATGTTCATTTTTTACCACAGTACAATCAACTGAGAAACCCTATTCTGAGTGATTAGAAGGACACGGTGAGGACAATTGAGTATCATGGACACAATTAGGGTAGTTGGATGGATTCTCACTTGCAGGATGAGAACTATAACTCTTAGGTGCATGCAGAGAAAATTTAGGTATGAATGAATAACCCATGGAGAAATTTAGGGGATTTAATCGAGCCAAAAAGATCATGAGAGGAGACATTCATCCTTGCAGTCTGGAAGCTGAAAACAATAATCTGTGAAAACTAGTTTATATAGACATAATTAGGTCAATGCATAGATGTTTACAAGGATTCGATGAGCGTTCGGGAAAGGAAAATGGACTAAAAAAGACACAATCAGCCCTTCACAGACCTTGCATAGGGGCCGATGGTGTTAGGAGTGAAACTGATTTTGATAGAACAGATAGATCATCCCTGTACAAATTGACATAGGGGACTGATGGCGTTAGGAAAATTTATTTTTATGTTTTTTGGAATTTTTAAATACTGAAACAAGACAAAAAAGAAAATGGTTGCTTTTAACAAGTTGTGCTTGATCAAAAGGGGACAAAATAATATTTCACGTTGGGTTCACCAAGGATGTATGGTGGGTAAAAATGTGTCTAGACACCATGCACTCTTATCATCCGTTCACCTAGGGTATCATGGCGAAGAGTAAGGGACACACCAAGACCACCACACAATGAATAGAATTAAAGGGGCTACAGGGACCACTAAGATTGCATACCCCAAGCGAAGTAACCATTACACTAAGACAACCTAAGGTTTCTAAGGCCCTAGGTAAAATAAGAGGAAGGAACCCTATGGAGGTATTGGCACTATGGGGGGTAATAATGAACAAAATCAACATGCAAAGTCTATGATAGCCGAAGTAAAGCATGTAACATGAAATAAAGAACTGAAATACAATATGTCATGTTGAAAAGTTTCAAGTTTTCATGTTGTCCATTTTCATGACAACATGGAGTTAGATTATAGTCTTGTGGAGTCTACTTAACTGCCATTATCAGTTAGTGGGAGTTCTCACCACTATTCTATGTGGTAGTTTCACTTCCTTCCTCCTATATGTACATCCTGATTATTGAGCTAATTATTGCATTGTGAAGAGTTGGAGTCATTCTTGTGTTATTATAATTATCTCTCTAATTTTCATACTTGAAATTTTATGCACTTGTTCATATTTTACTTCATGCAAATCACATCTCATGTTTTTCAACATCGGTGCATATTTTGATCCAGTTGATTAGTTCATTCTCCAATATGGTATCAAATCCTAGCTGGTATTAAGCTTATCTAGTTATTTTTTTTACAAGTTTGTTAATTTGAGATTATTATTTTCTAGTTTGGGTTAGTTTTTATTTGTTCTTGGTTTAGGTGAATCTCTAGTTTGATTGTAGACCTCCACAAATACCTTCATCTTGGTGATCATCACCCAACAATAATTCCCATGGCTCGTGCAAGTCCCTAGTGGAGTTTTGCAGGCCCTATAGTATTATTACATATCTAAAAAATCATTCAAATGCAACCCATATTGGGCATTTCATACCTCTACATGATTAGTACGCCCCTTGAAATTCCCTACGCAACATTGAATAGAGTCTAAAAGGTCTTTAAACAAACACAAATTCTATGAGATGGCTCATTCACTCAATGCAGGACCTGGTTGGGAGATAAACCCCTAAAACCCATTGTAGACCTCTATAGAGGTGATTTAACCTTCATACGCCCCTACCAAAATCTCATACCTCTCTCATGCAATGCCTCCACCTACAACATCCCTGCTCTAGTGTTATTATACCTCCAACATTTCCATCTTGGTCATGGTTATGCCAAACACAACAAGCAAAGATTAACACAGTCTTAGGGTTTGATAACTCTAAAATCAACCAATGCATTTCATTTGGTGGACCCACTTGCACATAAGGTAAAAAAATTATTTTCCAATTTCACTCAAAACCATAAATTTTGTATAAGGTTAGATTAGAAAATTATGTGTCCATTGCATAGTTCGTCTCTAGACCTTTCCGTAAAAAAACAAAGTCGTTTCGAGTTCAGGAGAAAAGATTATGGCCTCCGGAAGATGGATTACGCTAGTGCTCTCATTGATATGCTAGTGTGTGTAATTGAATGCACTAGTGTAACAAAGGAGTTCTATTAAGTGTGATAGTGTGCAAGTAGGTGTGTTATCGTGCAAGTAGATGTGCTAGAATACCAAAAAATGTTATGGTAACACGTGTAATGATACGCATACGCATGCAAAAGACAATTTAATAAATTTAATGTTATGGAAATGTGTGTAATTCTATGATAACACACACTGATATGATAGCACATGTAGTTACATGCTAGCAAATTTCTCATGCGACGCTAGAGCATGTAATCTGAAAGTGGAAAAAAAATAGCAAAAATGGCTAGAAACTTGGTTTTTTTGGATTTTCTCCTTCTCTGTTGCACCTAAAAACTTGAAACTTGAACAACAATGCTATAATCACATAAATGATTACATTACTAAAATGTAATCTAAAAATTATTAATGAACTGTAAGTGTCCCACCAAGCATGTCAGGATGTAAGCAATGCAAATTCAAATAAATGAAAGATAAACAATAAGAACGACAAACCTCCTTGTAAATCTTTCTTTGCAAACATCAATGAAGATTGTAAAAGAAATTGGGCTTGTATAATATTTGTTTTTTTGGATTATGGGAGCTCTTGATTGTTTTCCAAATGTAGGATGCAAATGCTATGATCTCATGAAACACAAGGAATGCGAGTGGAAAATTTGGCAAAAGTTGGTTGCAATTTGCATAAGCTTCCGAGGATGGATTTATAAAGGAATGACTTGCATTTTATAGCTGAGGGTGAGGCCATGAGAAGTGGATCATAGTTTTAATGAGGTCCAGGATCTTAATTACAATTTCCTGAAATAGTAAGAGGATTTGGTCTATGCAGTTGCAATTTTGCAGGGGAAATGATGATCTTGATTTTGTTCAAGAAGATGGTTGTGCGTACAACTTTGTTTCCCCCACCATTATATGGTTATAAAAGTGGAGTGGAGTAGAGTGTGAGTAGATAAATAAGATTAATTAAATAACTAGTTTAATTAGTTATAATTTGTGAGGAGATAATTAACCATTTATTAAATAAATGTTTAATTAAATTAGCTAATGCGTGTTAGGAATTTATTTAATTAATTTCAAGAGTGTGATAGAATTAAATTAATTAATTCTAAAGGGTAGTAGTATGGGATTAGAATTAATTTAATTAATTCTAAAGGGTTATGATTTAAATGATGGAATTAATTTAATTAATTCCAAAGGGATGCATTCTAGTAGGATGGAAATTAAGTGGATGGAAATATGTTATGTAACTTTTAGGGTGTCTACAATAAGAATTACTAAAAATAGAAAGTGTCGGGATATTGGTCAAGAAAAAAGGATGCCGAGTCTTTCATTATGAAGAAAGAGCACCTAGATAAGTTTGAAATAGTGCAGAACACCTGAGTAACCACAGATTCATGATTTAAAACTATGCATTTTCAGTTGAATGGAGGAGTAATTCTTTTGTTTGGAGGAGAGGACATTTTCTAATGCTAGTTGGGAGAAAGAAGCATGCAAGGAGATGCACAACAGGACAAATAGATGTCGAGAGAAAGACGAATAGTCACATAAACAAATGACAAAAAAGGAATACTGATAGATCATCGACCGTGAGGCAACTAGTTGGGATAAAGAAGGAGTTTGCTGGAGATAGCGATGAGGAAAAGGAACAAAGTGACCTGAAACCATAGATGAAGGGGCGTGCACTAGAGGAAGGCACATTAGGTGAAGAATGACATGCAAGGATGATTGCGTCGAAGAAATAAGAAGGTCGCGAGAAGTAGGCCAAAGCAGCAAGTTGAAGAGCACAAAGGATAATGAGGCACAAAAGAAAGAACAAAGAAAAAAGAGAGGTGTGCGTAAAGATGTAGCAGAACCACTAGCGAAAGCGGAAGAGCGTGACCCAAGGGTGCAATAAAAGAGAAGATAGTGAGACGACCACACAAGGAAACAAGCTAGAAGAAAGATGCGAAATTCTAACGCAAGATACAAGAAGTGCACAAAGAATAAAGAGGCATGAGAGGAAGTTGAAGCATTAAGAAGCAAGAGAACAACTATAAAGAAAGTGATAAAGCTTGAAGGAGCGTAAATAAGAGGATGCATGAGGAATTAGAAGGAAGGGAGTGGAAGTGTTAGGAAATAGAAGCGACAAGGTGCAAAGGACGAGGCCCAAAAAGACAAGAGTGTAGTGGCAATTGGAAGGAGGAAAGGACGAACATAATGGATTTGCATTGTCATGTTGTTGATGGCGATCGAACAATAGAACATTTAGCAAGGATAAATCAACCACTGGATGATGTGGCGCAAGAGGATTTTCCAAAGATAGATTGCACGGATAAGGGAAACAAATACCTCAGATTCAAATTCAAATTTGAGTGGGATTCTCTGGAGAGTCATTGCAAAGGAGAGAGAAACACGAAGACCAGGCATGCACAATTATAAATAGGGGGAAGATAGCCAACGAGAATGTTTTTGGCCGTGACGATAGAAAGCCAAGTCATTACGGTTGCAGAGGCTCGAAGGGATCGTAAGTACTCCACAAGGGAAGGAAGTAAAGATATTGGAAAGGATTCGAGAGAGGAGTCGAGAGATGAAGACTGGGAATGACCGTAGACCTAAAGTTAGGAGCGAGTCTGGTTATCCCTAGGAGGTGCCAATAATTGTATATCCCTAAGAGGGAATAAATTATAAATGTCGCATCGCCATTTAAAGGTAATACAAGGAAAATATAAACAATTTTCCATCTGCTGTGTTGACTCTGGAAACGACAGGCTTGGGAAGAACACGGTGGAGTCTACGTGTCATCATCAATTTTTTCAGGAACAATTGGGACCTCTTCTTCTGAAGAGGATTAGGACAAATATGATGTCTTTATGGGTCACTTTTTTTTTAAGGTAAGACTATAAGGTGGGTCTTGTGTTTATATAAGCATGCCACTACATGCGTGTTAGGGATGACTCTTGTGAGTTAGATTCTAGACTAGTCAGCTAGGGTAGTTTTTGTTTAGGAGAGCTGCACTTGTAAAGACTATGAGTTAACAAGTAGAGATATGTGGATATATAGTGTGTTACAAAGCATCTTAGTTAGTGGGATTGCAATTGTTTATTTGTTGGGATATGTATTTTTTCATTGACGAATCAATGATGTTTTGAGTTTTCATTCCATTTCTATGTTGTGTGCATCTTATGCTTATCCTGTTGTGTGATTCTAAGGGCTACATGTTACAAGGCATCCCTTAGTTGGGACCCATAACTATGATTGCATCACCCAAGTAAGAGTTTTTGTCACAACTTTTTAGGATCATATTTTGTTTCTTTGGGGATAAATTTGACTATCTTAAGGTTATATTATGATGTATTTAACCCCAAATGTAAGATTATTAGTATGGTTTTAATTCAAGAGTCATATCTATTGTAGCGCTACTTATTTTTTATATTACGTGCTGTAAACTATGTAATTTTATGTGTATATTAAATATTGATACAAATTTGAATGTTATTGGATGAAATTCCACAACAATGTGTTTTGTAATGTTTACTTTCAAACATTTGGCATATTCCTTTCCTATTTATATTATTGTGAAATATATTGTTATTCATTTGTGGATTCCCTTTCATAAATTGTTATATCTTTCCTTTGTGGTCACAGTATGATTGTTTGTAATGATGGTAAGTACTTTCGCTTTAATTAACACATGGAAATTGTGTTTGTATTTTAAGTCCACTCCCGATAGCTTTTGAATTGTCAAGGGTTATATACCATCGAACGCTTTAAACTGTCTTCACCGCCCATCAAAGCTTTGATTCAGTTCTTATTCCATCATTACGAAGCAATCCACCCACGATCGAATCCCATCATCATAAACTTTAAAGCAAGCCAATACAAAAGCTGTGTTGAAGACTGGATATACATTGACATTGTTTTGAATTGTGAAAAATGGGAAGCATGGCGGAGCATGAGGCCAAAGGAGCTGATTTTGAGAAGGCCGCCGAGAAGAAAATGAGAGGATGGGCTTTTTGGGGTTATAAATATGATGATGCAGCTGACTTGTTTCAGAGAGCTGCAAACTCATACAAGCTCGGAAAATTCTGTACGCACTTCTTTATTTCAAGCTTTGTCTCGTTCATTTCATTGATTTTTTAATTGTTTTTTCGCACATTCATTGTAATGTATTTTATATATCTATTTTGGAATTTAAAATCTCTGCAAAATATTCAAAGACGTATCATTTTCTTCTTTACGCATTTGTACTGTAAAAAGAAAGCGATGTGAAAATAGAGGTTGCTACAAATGTGTTTTTCCCCTTAATACCTTAGGAGATACATATGCATTGAATTAACAAAAAATTAATAAGGACACAGTACAAACTCTGCATTGAATTTGACAATATTGATATTCAAAGACTTCTAACTTCCACAATCCATATCGGTTGAACAACTAAGGCTCTTGAATAAAATTGAGTTGGAATTTGAATGAACAACGTTTTGGGTCACACTTCTTGACCCATCATTAGGCTCAAAGATAAAAGAAGACTGCCAATTCACCTCCTTATGTTTTGACGACTCACAAATGATCTTTTAGGTAGCTTGTATCCTATAATCATCTACCGATCAAGAGCATAAATACCCGTCCTCCTTGTCCTATTTGACAAGAGCTTTCGACGGTCAAGCCCCGAGGTTGGAGCGAGGGTGTTTATGCTCTCAAACAATGGGAGGGGGCCTTCAGGCACTTGACTAACATTAGGGCATTTATGTATTTGACCTTTAGGTTGAGGAAATCAAAGGAAGTTCTCAATCTATTGATTGAAAGCTTAAATGCCATTTTTTCGTTTGGAGAAAATCCATTGGATCCTCGACCTCGTTATTCTATTACAAGAATGTTTCACTATCACTCGATTCTGAAGTCAATTGAGTGCCTAAAGGTCATTGTCCTATCGTTTGAATGCTCTCCTCGCCCAACTAAGATACAAGCTACCTACTAGGTTGATGCAGGAGAATTCAAGTCCGCATACAATCTTGCATCATCCAAAAACAAAATGTGGTTTGTGTTTGTGTGTGGTTGCGACGTGTCATCTTTTCGTCATCTTCATGCACGTGGAAGATGGCCAAATAGGGAAAGAAACAGCCCTAGAAGTTCAACACCTTGGAAAATGCTTGATCTAGAGGTTTCATTCATTTTCTAGGATTAGAATGTTCCTTTCTTGGGTAGATGGCAAAAACTGCTAGTTTACATAAATGGTGTAATGAAATTGTTAGTTTGCGTTAACCGATAGTTTCGCAACTGCCAAACTACACAAAGCAGCTACAAAGTAATGGCCCAAAATTCAAGATTTCTAAGTTTCAATCGTTTCAAGTAGCTTGGGAATGTGAAGGGGCACTGAGATTGTCAGGATATATCAGAAAGATTCAAAAGGATCAACAAAAGGTAGTTTTCCAATGTGGAAGGGAGTTGGAGGGTAGAAGCAAACAAAAACAGTGCAAGTGGGAGGGACAAAGTTCAGCCAGGAACTTGCAGGGGCAGTTCCCAAGTCCAAAATAGAGAAGGATTGTGTCAAAGTCCATTTGAGAAGCTATCATAATGTTTTCATATTTATAGGTTGTTGAATTCAATAAAAGCAAGTAGTATCTTGAGTGTGTAATCTATGTCTTCAAGTCTTAATTCAATATACAAGACGAGTTTTGCTTCTGAGTATGCATGTTCAAATGTGTGTCCATTTGTGTGAGTGTCTAAAATGTAGGGAAAAGATACATTAACTTGGTCCGCTCTTACTTGACTTGCATCATTTGGTATCCAAGCAAAGTTGTCTCTTGCTTATTAAGTTTGTGAGGCCCTAATGGGTTTGTTGTAGGTGTGAGAGAGGTCCTATAGTTGTAGAGTTGCAAGAAGAAGAAATGACACACATAGGATTTCCCCTTGGAAGAAGAAGGACACCAACAGTTGTAGAGTTGGTAGTAATGAAGAGAAAAATCCAACTTAGATTGTAGGATATGGAAATTGCACAATGAAGAGGAGTTGTAATAGATGTAAGTGAAGATGAAGAAGAAGAAGCACCCGAGGTTTAGCTTGAAGAGCTGGTGGATGAACCAGAGGATAGTTTCTTTAAGGCTATTGCGAAGATGTGAAGCAATCCATGGTTGGACACCCCAACTTACTGAGAAATTTTATGTCTTGAGGATCTCTTTGATTGGATCGTTGAGTTAGAGAAGTATTTTGACTATGAGTAGAATCGTAGATTGAGGATCTCAAGAGAGTGAAGTTTACTTGCACAAAGTTGGAGAGACATGCATCCTTGTGGTGGGATCACGTGTAGATTGAAAGAGTTAGAAGAAACAAAGATATAATCAAGTCATGGGATAGGATGGTAGCAAAATTGAAGGGCAAGTACTTTCCCTCTGATTATCAACTAAGTTTGTTTAAGAAATTGCAATACTTGAGGTAAAAATAGATGATTGTACAAGACTACAAGGAGTTTTATAATCTCACCATTCGGGCTTGTCATGTTGAAGATGATGAGGAGAAGATCTTAGGATACATGAATAGTCTTCATATTTCCATACAAGAAGAGTTTGGAAGGATAAGATTACATTCGATAGAAGACACATACCAATGTGCGTTGAAGGAGGAAATAAGTTGTCTAGGAGACAACAAAATATGATCAAAGATAGATAAGGTTTTCAAGAGGAAGAGGTCAAGAAAACATCGAAAGAGGACAACACATCCATGAAGAGAAGAAAATACTTAGCATACAGAAGCTACACACCAGCAGGAAGAGGGTATCCTTCTAGAGAAAGAATCTACTTTGATTCATACTTGTAGAGATGTTGGGCATACAACATTTGAGTGCCCACAAGCACAACGAAATAGTATTAAAAAAAATGACGCCGAAAATCACATTGCACAAGCATATGAAGAAAGTGTTGCATCACCCAATTGCATAGAGGATCGGGAACATGGAGAAGCTCTCATGATGAACAAAGTGCTGATAAAACCAACCAAGGAGAAGAATGAACCATTGCAAAGGAAGCATCTCTTCCCAACTTAAAATTTTGCTTTTATTCTCAATTTTGGTTTGGAAGTGTATTAGGAGTGATTAGGAGTCCACAATTGGTCTTAGTCAATCATCCGGTGTGTTGGGTATAGGTCCAGCCTTTGCAAAATTTGAATTTTTGTTTTTCCCTCCAAAAGCAATTTGAATTTGTTTAAGGCATTTTTGGCTTGTTTTTAGTGTCTTGTTGTGGTTTTGGATCCATTGAAGGTTTTTCATAAGTTAGGAGGGTCCTCAAGCTGTTAAGAAGGATAGAAACAACATTGGAGCAATAAGTTCTCTAATGACTAGACAAGTATGGAGTCTTAATGATATGAATCATGCTTCAATCATGTGATCAAATGACTCTTGAAGGCTCCTATTTGGTTGGAGGACCTGAGGGAGTATTTAAATGGCTTTGTAACTGTTTTTGCATTCAATCTATTCGAGGAACAATAGAGAAAAACTTCTGACATGAAGTGAAAACACTGGTTTTTGTTTAAAATTGTGACAGTTGCAATGAGAATTCTCTGTTGTGAAGTTTAAGCAGTAAAATTTACCGTGCTCGAGTCGGTGAAGGCATATTATGGTGGGTAAGAGCTTAAATTTATTTATTTTCTATTGATTTAGGGTTTGTTGTTAAGTGGCTATACCTGTTAAGGAAGACAATCCTTAGTGTCCAAATTTTGTGTGCAAGGTTGTTGAAACCTGAGAAACCATTGGAAACCTTCGAAAAAGAGGTTCTTCATATTGGTAAAGAATATTTCTAACTTGTATCCTTCGTTTTGGTCTTGGTTGTATTCATTTCTGGGTTTGGAGGATGCATTCCCTGTGCTAGGCATTGCACAAGACATGGTTCACTGTGGAAATGAGAATACAGAGTGAGGAAGTTGATTGTTAGGTATAAACTAGGAGTTATCAGTTGTATCGAGTTGGTACAGTCCCTCCTAGGTTAGCAGCATCGATCAAAATTCGAAGAGATTCGCAGAATTTTAAAATTTCCCTTCTCAGGCTTTACCAGAACAGTAAACCATCAAACTAGGGTTTGTAGAGCAGAAATTCGTTTTGTGGAAGTTACAACCGGTGGAAATTGACAAAAACTTGTAGAAATCTCTGTCCCTTATTCTCCTAGCAGATTTTGAAGGTTTTGGTTCAAATCACTCATTCTCCTGTATGGAGTCGATGACAGATTTCTACTAGAGGCAGGACAGGCCTAATTTGGAAGAACGGAGTTTAAGAAAGCCCCTCTTATGCTTAGAGTTGTACAAGGAAACTTCTTGGACTATTGTTTAGAGCTAATGGGTGCCTAAAATTGTCCTAGTTTGGTGTTGAAACCTCCTGTGATTGATTTTAGATAATAAATCCAAGATTGGTAGGCTAGTAGCTTAAGGAGCAAGTTAGGACTTTGTGTCATTTTCCAATTAAAATATAAAAGTATCCCTGGACCAAAATTTAATTTATTTCCCTCTTTAATTTCTCTTTAGCCTACGGAAAATAATATGGCTTCGGGTATTGAAAATGAATTAATTTTGAAATGGGGACATTACATTTAATCTTATAATATAAACCCTGAGCAAACCATAATGTCTTAAAATCTTTAGCTTGAAATTAAAAAGACAAATCTGATATCTAAATGCTCATTGAAAAGACAGAAAAAAACTGTTTCAGAGACTGGACAAAGAAAATTTTATGAATTATCTAATTCTTTGGACAGCGCAGAAAACAATACCTGATTTCTATTAAAAGGAAAAGAAATAAAACTTTGGTATTTCTGCAATACCAATTCAGACAGTACATAGATGAGAAGAAAAATTTCTTCAGAATGTTTGGGTGCCAATTCAGGCCAAAGTGTCTCCAAGAGCAGTGTGGTTACTGCACTTGGCCAAGACATAGTCTTTGTAGACCTATGCATAAGACCACTTACAAACAACAAATAGAAGCATGCACAGGGAGAGAAATCACCTTGTTCATTAGTCTTTGGCTCTCGAATGTTCTTAGAGGTGTGAATTCTGTAGTTCTAAGTTTGTTCCTATCTTTCCAAAAATCATTAAGAGAATAGCCTACAATTGATTAGTAGTATATATGGTCTAGCATAATTGTTTGTATCTTAGGTAGTTTTATTGATGGTTTGCATATTTGAGAAAAACCAGTGCTCAGAATCACTGGCATATTTTAGGGTATCGATGATTTGGAGTTTGCATTTGGCTAAATGAAATATCCCCAAGTGGATATTTTTTCACGAAGTTGGGTTTTAGGCAAATCCCAATATCCAAATGCAAATCGAAATCATATATATCAGATTTTTAGTATGCAGACCTGAACTTTATCATGGATTTTCGACTTGATTAGTTATACTAAACAACCCACACTTCATTCTTACCCACTCCCAAGTATCTTATAGAATTTATGAACCCTAATCAGATCATGATTGGTGTAAAAGACCATACAAATTTTAGTTTGTTGACTGCTGCGATTTTAATCCAGAAATTGCGACTAGGATCTATTATAAAACCTCCACACAACAGCACTTAAAAATATGTTCTTCCAATCCATATTAATCTCCTGATTTTTATCAGTCAATACATGCAATAAAACTCAAGTTTCAGAGAGAAATAAGGCTGAAACTGTACTTAGAATTCCTCGGATTTGTATGGCTGAGAATAGCAGTTTTTAACCCTTCAAAGGTTCTCAAAACAAGCTATTTGGACTCACAAAAATCAGATTATAATAAAGCAATACAAAACAGTCTTTGAGTACCTCAAGACAACTTAGATCTGGAAATGAGTGGGTCGCTCCGCCATGAGAAATATTAGTAAATAATTGCTGCAACCAGATCCATAACCTTCTGCCAATCTGCTTTATTAATAGCTGCAAACTCTAATAAACACTGCTGGAAAATAGTAGAAAACTTTGCAAGAACCATGGAAAATCCTGTGTAGAAATTCCCCCAAAACTGTAAGAGGGTTTTCGTCCTCTAGAGGCAATATATGAAGGGTTTTCGTCTTTAGAATATTTTATACAAAAGCACCAGGCTTAAGATCAAATTCAGAATTGATAAAATGATTATATGATGTCCCTCCTCTAAGTTTACCCTTCCTTTTAAAGGGAAAAAGGGCCCAAAAGGACCTCCAACTCAACCAATCACAAAAAGGTGATTTCTTCTAGACATGTGCCCCAAATTCTCCTTAGACTACTTTGCATTTTTCTTGGGAAGAGTAATAATTTTTATCCTTTCTAAACTCCGCTCTCCCTCCTTTGTCCAAGTCGCATTTTTGCCTAGGGATGACACAAAAATAGCATGGGTCTCTTTTCTACTCTCCCTAGAAAGGATACAACATAATATTAGACCCAATGCACCTATCTAGAGATTACAAATTTATTATTAAGTCAAATAAATTAATACAAGTGCTTTATTAATTTTATAAATATTTTTTTGCACTTTGTAATAACTTATTGTGACTTAAGTCACCCTTATATTTTTCCTTTGGCCGTTGGGTTGACAAAATGGACCAAAGGTCTTCGATTGGGGAAAGGGGACATTACAGTCCTCCCTTCCCAAGATTGCTTGCCCTCAAGCAATTCTGATCTTGTTTTGTCCAAGTGTCTTGTACAAGAGACAAAACATGCTGAAATGTTCTACCAGCCTAGCCCCTGTACCTGTCAAGTGAGCTATAACTTGCCACCATATTCCATCAACAAGTTGCTCATATATTTGGAGCAATGGTTCAACAAACTCCAAAATGAAGACTTCATCTTCTACCATATTATGCATCTCATGATGAAAATAGATTGGACTAGGCAACAATAAATAAGATGCATTATTATGTTCATCATACGTTGGAGTATCGCCAACATCCACGTCAATCTTGGACTTCACAATGGCTTGACTTTGTTCTACCAATTCCCCTTCATTCTTGTCTGGAATGGGATGAATATTGTTGTGAACCAGCTGTTGCGATAAATGAGACGGCATATCTTCTTCCACACATTCTTCAATCCTTTTTTGCCTTGCTATGTTGATGAGATTGATCTTTTCTTTGACTTCTTGAAGATGTTGTCTTGCATTGGCAGCCACTAATCTAGCCTCTTTGGCTTTTTGTGACCACATATCACACAAAAGTTGTGTCTTTGTCACATCCTCCCAAGTCTGATATAAAAAATCAGAGTTCTTATGATTTGAATTCATCACACAAAACCCATTTTTAACACCCAATTCTTGGATGCCACCTATGGAAGGCCCCATGGCATTGTCATCCTCATGTAAAATGAGCATCCTCTCATGATGGGGTAAAGAAACATGACTGCTGTCATAAAAATCAGAATACCTGTCATTCTCTTTTGACATGTCTTCAAGCTTTATAAGTGCATCTTCCGTAGAATTTTCATATCCAACACGTGTACTTTGAATGCCAACACTTGTAGACTCTTCTTCATTCATTTCTCCATGTGTAAGCGCTGCCATCTCATGAGAGTGGGGAGATAAATCAACGCTGTCCCAAATCAGACTCTTGGGATCCTCCTCCATGCTTTCATTGCAAGCATCAACCTCTTCCCAAATCATAGGCCTTTGATCAGAACATCCATGGCTGTTATAATCTGATTTTTCTCCATGTGTAGATGATATGACCAAATTCAAATCAGCACTATCAAACTCATCATATAAATTTTTACATAGCTCATTGGAACTTGAAGACACCAAAGCACTCTCATGAAGAGTTGTATCAACCATATGTGAAGATTCTCTATTCCTTCCATGCATAAACAATTCTACTTCTTTGTCTTGTGGTGTTGGACCTTTGTGAATAGAAAGTGATGATGACTTAGGCTTCCGATCTTGTCTGACCCTCAAACTATTTCTCCTACCTCTTGACCTATCCACATCCATTCTCTGCATAATCTGTTGCATGGTCCGTATCATTTGCTAATGGGTGTCTACCGGTTCCCTACGAAGATCTCTATCCATATCCCATGGAAAGTTTTTTTTGTCCAACTCCCATGATTCAGCTCTATCACCAACCTCTCGTGGCTACATCAAATCAAAAAACCCTCCAGGTGGGAGGAACATTGCTCTGATACCACTGAAATATCCCCAAGTGGATATTTTTTCCCTAAGTTGGGTTTTAGGCAAATCCCAATATCCAAATGCAAATCGAAATCATATATATCAGATTTTTAGTATGCAGACCTGAACTTTATCATGGATTTTCGACTTGATTAGTTATACTAAACAGCCCACACTTCATTCTTACCCACTCCCAAGTATCTTATAGAATTTATGAACCCTAATCAGATCATGATTGGTGTAAAAGACCATACAAATTTTAGTTTGTTGACTGCTGCGATTTTAATCCAGAAATTGCGACTAGGATCTATTATAAAACCTCCACACAACAGCACTTAAAAATATGTTCTTCCAATCCATATTAATCTCCTAATTTTTATCAGTCAATACATGCAATAAAACTCAAGTTTCGGAGAGAAATAAGGCTGAAACTGTACTTAGAATTCCACGGATTTGTATGGCTGAGAATAACTCTTTTTAACCCTTCAAAGGTTCTGCAAACAAGCTATTTGGACTCACAAAAATCAGATTATAATAAAGCAATACAAAACAGTCTTTGAGTACCTCAAGACAACTCAGATCTGGAAATGAGTGGGTCGCTCCGCCATGAGAAATATTAGTAAATAATTGCTGCAACTAGATCCATAACCTTCTGCCAATCTGCTTTATTAATAGCTGCAAACTCTAATAAACACTGTTGGAAAATAGTAGAAAACTTTGCAAGAACCATGGAAAATCCTGTGTAGAAATTCCCCCAAAACTCTAAGAGGGTTTTCGTCCTCTAGAGGCAATATATGAAGGGTTTTCGTCCTTAGAATATTTTATACAAAAGCACTAGGCTTACGATCAAATTCAGAATTGATAAAATGATTATATGATGTCCCTCCTCTAAGTCGACCCTTCCTTTTAAAGGGAAAAAGGGCCCAAAAGGACCTCCAACTCCACCAATCACAAAAAGTTGATTTCTTCTAGACATGTGCCCCAAGTTCTCCTTAAACTTGGTTGCATTTTTCTTGGGAAGAGTAATAATTTTTATCCTTTCTAAACTCCACTCTCCCTCCTTTGTCCACGTCGCATTTTTGCCTAGGGATGACACAAAAATAGCATGGGTCTCTTTTCTACTCTCCCTAGAAAGGATACAACATAATATTAGACCCAATGCACCTATCTAGAGATTACAAATTTATTATTAAGTCAAATAAATTAATACAAGTGCTTTATTAATTTTATAAATATTTTTTTGCACTTTGTAATAACTTATTGTGACTTAAGTCACCCTTATATTTTTCCTTTGGCCGTCGGGTTGACAAAATGGACCAAAGGTCTTCGATTGGGGAAAGGGGACAATTACACTAAAACTGACGTGGGATCTTTATCTGCGTGGAAGTAACTTATTTTTGTGCCTTACGTTAGCATGTTTTAAACAGTGTATTTATTCATTTTTCCTTCTTTAATTAGTTAAGAATCTGGAGATAACTCTTCTACATTTTCTATTGTCACAACCAAATCCATGGGATAGGCTTGCATATTTGAGAAAAACCAGTGCTCAGAAGCTCTAGCATATTTTAGGGTATCAATGATTTGGAATTTGCATTTGGCTAAAATTGACGCGGGATCTTTATCTGCGTGGAAGTAATTCATTTTGTGTTCCTTATGTTAACATGTTCTAAACAGTATATTCTTCATTTTTCCTTTTTTAATCGGTTAAGAATCTGTAAATAACTCTTCTACATTTAATGTTGTCACAACCAAACCCATGGTATAGGTTAGAATCACATTATCTCTGTGATCATTGATGCTTCCTGCTCCACCAAATGTCATTGGATTATGTTTCAAGTCCCCCTTGAAGTCCATTGCATACCATCTTCCATTAATATTCTCTCTTCTGCTATTTTTTTCTTCCTCCAATAGTTTTGATGTGCCCTAATTTATTTGGATATTTGAGGCTTGCCAAATTATAGCAACCCACAGTCTTTGGTAGTCCTTTTTCTCCCCCAAAAAATGTTCACTTATTTCATATTATATTTTGGAATGTTTATAAATCTGAAATGCTCATTTTGCATAAAACTCTGGGAATTTTCTCTTTTTACGTGCTGTTCTTCAGACTTTTAATTTGTTCTTTAATGTTAATGTATTGATTCATTGAATTCTATATCCAACATGAATGGACTTCTAGTGCACTCAATTATGGAAGATGCTTCCTAATTATATTTTGAAAATTCAAAATAATCTAAATTTCTGTTTGATTTTAGTTCCTCAAAATATTGTTAGTTTTGTAAATTGCTCTTCATTTGAGACTTTTGCTTGCCATTAATTTCTTAACTTTATGGAAGATGTTTTCTCATTATATTTTAAAAATTTAAAATTCTATCTAAATTTCTGTTTGATGCAAATTCCTCAAATTATATTATTATTGTGTAATATCCCCATTCCTTCACCGAGAGCCTAACGGCCATTTTTTAGTCTTAGCCTTGGTCATACCCGAGGGGCTAACGACGTTGCAGGCTATTGGGTATGGATGTCTGATTACCACCTTGTTTTATGTTATATTTTATCGTTGACATTATGAAATATCCCTTGTGGGATACCACTTAAAAATGCACAAACTATTGAAAATTTGCAGCCAAATAAAATACTGATTTTTGTAGATTTTTAACAGTTAGGGCAGCGAACTAAAGAAAATTAATATCTCCCAAAATATCCACTTGAATCACTTGAGAATTTAAAGAGAGCTTGCTAATATTATAAAAAACATAAGAAAACTGTTTTTGGAATTTTTTAGATAATAAAATGCTGCCAAAAAATTACAGCATACCCTAGATAGCTGAAAAACTTCTAAAATTCGTAACTTTCTGAATACAAGTGCAAAAATTATGAAACTTTGGGGAATAACATTTACAAATAAAGGAGATGATATTCCAACCTTCAGATCTGAATTCGTACCACCGGAAAACCCCTTAAATAAAGGTTGCAATATTCCAAAACAAGTCGCCTAGCTTGGAAAAGGGTTGGAAAATTGATGAAAAAAGCCTTCAAAGTGATGCTAAACCCTGCTCAAATGGCTGCTGTAAATATGATCTGAAAACCCTTTGATTAACTTCACCAAATGTCTCCAAAACCCTCAAAACCCTTCCTCTGAAACCTCTAAAAATATCTCCATAAATCAGCCCTAAAAACAACTCCAAAATGACAAGCTAGGGTAGATCTCTTACTATCGAAGAATGCCCTGCTAGCTAGAGATGGATCTCTCACCAGTGAAGCTAGGATTCTTGTCGGATTTCATTCCACAAGCTATAGATTTGCAAACAATAGTTGCACATGAAGGAAAATAATTAGGTATCCAAGAATGCCCTCTATCACTCTCCAAAACCTTCTTTTATAACTTTTCATTACCTTTTTCCAAGTTGGGAGCTCTATGTGGGACTAAAAGTGACGTAAGTGACCCCAACGAAGAAATAAAATAATAAAGTACCATAAGTCACCCCAACAAAGAAATAGAATAATAAAGTACTATGAGCCCCCCCTCAACGACAAAATATAACAATTATTACCACCAAGTTGCCCAACTTAATGTCAATGACAAAATTTAACAAAAAAACAATGTGGTAATAAGTCATCTATACCCAATAGCCTCTAGAGTCTTTAGCCCCTTGGGTATGACCAAGGCTAAAACTAAAATTTGGCCCTTAGGCCTTTGGTGTAGGAAAGGGGACATTACACATTAGTATGGGGCAACTTGGTGGGAATTATTGTTATTTTGTCGTTGAGGGGGGACTCATGGTACTTTATTATTCTATTTTTTCGTTGGGGTCACTTAAGGTCACTTTTGGCACCTAGGGGGAGAAAAGTAACTTAAGTCACTTTATGTTCATGTGGGGTTTTCCTTAAGGTGTCGATTAGGGTTTTTTGGGCCCTTTTCCGCATTGGAAGGTTATAAAAGGTGGTGTTGGGAAGAAAAATAGGTCATTTACACACAAATCTTCTAGATATTGGAGCAACTGCAGTTTGCACTTCTCTTTGCTTGTGGGGTAAGATCCCACAGGAACCCTAGCTTTAGTTGTGAGAGATCCACTCCTAGCTAGTAGAGCACTCTTCAGTAGTGAAAGATCTACCCTAGTTTGCTAATTTGGAGCCCATTTAGAGTAGATTTTCAGGCAGATTCTACAAGGTTTCACGTAGGGTTTTCAGAGGCTGATTTCAGAGGTTGAGGAAGATCATTTGCCCATATATTTCAGCCATTTGCATTTCAGATTTCTTCCACACTTGGGGCAAGTTTGGCGCAACTTTTGGAGGGTTTCCAACACCTTTCATAGGGAGACGTCTGCCCTAAGAGACTGTAGTTGGTTTTTCTAGGGTTTCTAGGTGCCCATTTTCAGATCTGGAGGTTGGAATCATTTCTATATAGGTTGTAGATGTTATTTCCAGAAAATCAGATTTTATCATTTGTGTTTAGGTAGTTATGAATTTTAAAAATATTTCAGCAGTTTAGGGCATTCTAAAATTTACTAGCAGTTATCTATTATTTAGAAAAAATCCAAAAACATTGTTTTAGTGTTTGTTATCATATCAGCAATCTCTCTATAAAATGTCATGTGTTTTGGACAAGTGGTTTGCAAGTTATCATTATTTTTCCGTTCGCTGCCCTATTTGGGTTTTATTCCAGAAAAATCAGAATATCATTTCCTGCAATTTTTTGTTAATTTGTCAAGTTATAAGTTATATCCCACTGGGGATATTTCATGTTGTTAGTTTTGTAACGTGTTCTTCATTAGAGACTTATGCTGACTATTTCTTTCTTATCGCATGGTTTTCAAATTTATAACTGATTTTTTTGTTTCTCCTATATGTGAAACTCTTACCATTGCACCTAACATCAGAAGTTGTTTCAAGCTGACATTAGTTTTTACTTTTATTTAAAAATATGTCTAGTATTTTAGTTCCTAAGGTTGCATTTGTGTATTAGATCTTGAAAACTCTACAACATTGAAAAGTTTATTTATTATTCTTCATTCATTTTTTTAGAATCAACCTTGGTTGATCTTACATTATATTTTTTCATGTTTTATTTGATTTGAAAAGCCTTCCAATAATATGACTTATGAGTATAGTAATTGTTTCAACTGGCTGTTCATTTCATCTCTTTTGCAAAGTATGCTTTATGTTTGGATTCCATCTTCTGAATATGAGTTCTATATCTGACCTATCCTGTTAAAGGCACACAAGTATTGCCTTTGACTTGTGTGCCTACTTTGGCTGTGCTGCTGCAATATCATTTTTGAATCAACAGAGTTTTTTATTTGAAACTTAATGCACATGCACAAATCTGTCCATTCTGTGAGGCAGCATTATATGGTAAATTTGTCAATGCTTCTATATCTCTTATAGATGGACATGATGAAGCAAAAACAAATAAATTCATGGAAATGACGTAATATGGAGAGATGACAAGGAAGATGTTGACAAAGGCAGATCAGTTGAAGACTCTGTTATCTTCTAAGTGAACACCCTTTTGATTGTTTTGTATAGAGCATAAAATTGGACTTCGTTAAACAGGAATCACGTGCTGCATTTGGTCTTGGCAATGTCCTCAGTTCTTCTCTGGTTTATTCTCACTGGCTTATAACAACTATCCTAATATAAAAAAGTGCATGTCTTTGTGACGCACAATTATCATAGATTTTCTCATTAGTTCTTGTAAATTTCTCCAGTTTTTCTCGTGCCCTGTTGTATTTACTATTGATTGATGACAATTTCAGCATAAAAAAAATCATGCAGAAAAGCACAAGAAACAAAACAAAAGCAGTTTCAATGTTGGATTCAATTAGTCAAGAGGTGATACCAAAATTAAAACAAAGGTACTAAACAAATACATGATTTAAGTGGATCACTTCACTGAGTTGGGTGAATGGTACCAAAACCTCTTCTTGTTTCCCCAACAAATGGACAGTCAAGTACTCCTAGGTTCCACTTTCCAAAGCTATTAGTTATTATTCACAAATTATGCAATTCAGTTAATCTGCTACTTGCTATTTGTGCATTGGCCTTCATTTTTGGCATTTGTTTGCTATATTTGGAATGTCTGTTGGTATGTTGTGAATTGGCAATGATACAAATACAATCCCGGGGGCGAAAGATGCAATCTCTCCAGCAAATGTAATTTACTAATTCCTGAGGAGATTTTATTGCAATAAATAAAAACCAGTATTCACGTTTGTGTGTATATATACAGGGAAGGAAATCCTAAAGGAGCTATTCATCAATAGGTATGTTTACTTATTACAGCAGGATCAGCTTACATTAAGGGCGCGGAACGTCATTTAAAGGTCTGTTTGGCAGTCTAGCATTATGATTCCTTTTGTTTTATAATGGAGAGAAAGTATTCTTTAATATCATGCCATTGATATTGTAGTTCTTCTCACAGCTGGAAAGCAAGCACGAGGCAGCTTCAGCATATGTAGATGCAGCAAATTGTTACAAGAAGATCAATACTAAAGGTTCTTTTCTTTTCGATGTTTTAGTGAGATTATTTGCTGGAGGTTTTTTTCATGCATGTTAAGTGTTTGACCAATGTCCCGAAATCGTTTGACACTGCAATATTATGTGGAAGCACATAATGTTACATTTTTTTATATTTATATAGGTCAATAATTTACCAAAATGCTAAGCCCAGAAGAGGGAACTAAAAAATATATCAGTGGTTTAAGCATGTCCAGATCTAATAAAGCATTACCCAACACCTATAAGTCTATGCACTTAAAAAACCAAGATATTAAAACTCATGCAATGAATTACATCTCTCAGCATTAGCAGATCATTCATCTTCAGTGAGATCATGCAATGAATAACATTGGAAAAGGACTGAACATAATCCATCGTATTGCCTTTCTGCTTCATCTCAGAAGCTGAAAGCACTACATTTGTAGCCTAACATCCTTGTCTTGAGCAACAACTAAATCACTGTGCAACAGTAAAGGATGATTAGTTGGAAGGGAATGAAGGTCTGCAGCAGACCCAGATGTGTCTTCCTGGATACAAATGTCTGCATGCACAGAAAAATCAAATCCTGGGGTCTTGGATTTTGACAGTTATTTTCTTCCCCAGGCCAATAAATGAAGAATTTTAATCTTTCCAGAACTGCAGTTGATGGAGAAAATGAGTATCCTGGATACCACCATGAACATAAATTCACATTCACAACTGTACAATTACCCATATGAATCTGTACCCGAGGCAGGTTCTTCTTATCATTAGTAGGTGCAAGAGAACTAGAACTAGTCCCACAAAAATCGGTTTATCAAGTATCAAATAGTTGACTGATTTCCTATGAGGATATCCATAACCAAGAAGTAAATTTTTGTGACTATACATCATATACTGTGGCTCTACCAATGGAAGCAAAGTAATATCAAACGAGTTACCAGTATCACTGACAGGAGGGGCATCATTACTAACAAAAGCGGGATACCTTTTATGATAAACACGTTCCCAGTTAAAAACATCATCGATATTATGAACCTGTCCATCTATGTCATCTCAACCATGTCAGAGATCTACTTGAACTTCATCAGGGGCATCCTATCTTCTTCCTGAAATACTACTGGTGCCCTGCACTGCTTGCATCGAAATTGGATCCCTGACCATGCAAAGTACTTCTCAGGTTTTGTTGACGATGCTAAACCCTATCCTATTTGTCCTATACATGCTGGACGTGTTGGCTCCAAACATTAGGAAGGATGGATAAGTGGAGAAGGGAAAGGCTCAGCGTACCCCTTCGTCTTACAATCCTCACTCTTCCTCTACACATTATAATCCCTACAAAGCTTCCGGATTCATCCTCAGAAACTGCAATTGAAAAGACCCCTGCACAGAATATGGGGTACAATGCGACTTTACCAATGAAGTCAGTTAGGATTCTGCTATCCCTTTGAATCATACTTCTGTTCCTTTTTTACACAGAAAAGCTATAAGACTCGAGTAATCACACGCATCAATTTTTATTTTAAATATCATTTTGTGATTCCCAAAATCCTCCCAAGTAACATATATTTGTTCACAAGAATACACAGCCACACAAAAAATCATTCCAAGCAGTCACATATAAGTAGTCAGATAAAAAAACTTAAAGTGCTTCAAGGTTTCAGGCTGTTCACACACAAGATAGTTTTTATCATACAAACCATACCTTTTTCTCCTTAAAGGTTTCTAGGGTTAAGGGACTCTAGACACAGAAATATTGTTGGCTACGATGTCAACTCCCAGCTAGTGTTAAACATAGGTGGGAAAATCAAAATGTTGACTTTCAAAAATCAAATTTAATCATCTGCTTGTCTGTCTTTAGGGAAATCTCCCTTCTTCAGCTCCAAGCATATTCCAACAGTAAGAAAGTTGGGCCAAAAAAAGATAGTTGATTTTCTCATTTATCCATCACACATTTTCTTCTTTATTATTCTACTCTATTTAATTCAAACATGCAGAGGTACTATTGAGTGCACAAAGGAATGTCAATTACATAATAGTAAATGTATACGATAATGCAACGTAGGAGAATATGAAAGTAACCACAATTTTATTCCTTCGGTAGTACTCAATACAAGTTATTTGGTACAGGGATGACTTGATACACATTCCCTTACCCTAATGTACACCGTTCTATTTATATGACACGACTCAATGATTTTCGTTTAAACAGAACTGTCGCAACCTACCATAACTAAAGAGGTTCATTATTGTTAATGCTTGAATTTGTTTCTTTGACAAATGCATCTGCGTTCCAAGCACAATATGGGATCTCTGCTTATTGTGGAGCTGGTCTCATCAGAGAACCTCCGGAGACAACAGTTTTGTTCCTACCTAGTGCTAACCTACCTAATCCTAGATGCAGGACAATAGATCTAATCTAGCTATCCTAAGTGCAAAAGGGAAACTTTGACAAAGGATAAGGGAGAAAAATAAAAGAAAATGGCGGTGATGCACTGAGGAAAGTGGCTGAAGACTGTAACCGACCCCTGGCACTATGCTGTGAGAATGAAAGGGGGAAGATGCTCCATTGTAAAGGTTCTTGATCTTATAATATCTGTTCCCCAATGATTTTTTGCTACATTGTATGGGTGTATTTGACCTTGGCAATCCAAAGGACTTAAAATACTGAGGGACTTGACAGTGCAATTTTGATAGGATTGTCTAAGGCTTTAGGCCTTATGGTCCTGTCCTACTACACATGATGAAGCTCACCTTCTTGTATTTGCTTTTCCCATAATGTTGTTTGCTGAACTGAATCCTATCAAAATTACACCATCAAGTCTCTCATTATTTTAATTCCTTTGGATTGCCAAGGTCAAATACACCCATACAATGTAGCAAAAACTTGCTGACGAACAGATATTACAAGATCAAGAACCTTTACAATGGAGCCTCTTCCCCCTTTCATTCTCACAGCGTAGTGCCAAGGGTGGGTTCAAAAGAGTTTTAATTAATGACGATGGTACTAAAATAAATATAAAATACAAGCTGATTATGTACATTTGAGTAGCTCGAAAAGCCTTTTGGGCAGTTGTTTGACCACTTTTAATGAGATAGCTTGTTTGGTAAGTTTTGTCGCATTGAAATAATGACTCACCCACTATGACAACTTTTCAGATGATTTAAATCTCTTCGGCCTTGTCCTTAGCCCTCCCTAGCTTTGACTTTATAGCTTGTGATTGAACGACGATCATAACGCAGGCTCTCTTAATCAGATGGCAGTCGATGCCTTCGCGTCTTTTAGCTTTGATTTCAATCTCGAGCGATTGGATGCCACATATCTTTATCTGGGCTCACTGCAGGTTTATTTTCTTAGCTAATATATATTGTTTGTTGTTGATCATGAGATGATCTTGTCATAAGGGAATCTGCCAAGTGGATTGAAATGACATTTTAACTTTGGTGCTAATGTTAAAACATTAGCATTTTTGGTGACTTCCCTGGGGTGCTTATCCACTAAGCATAGAATCCACCTACCTTATTTCCATTTGGCGATGGAGTCCTTTAATTCTCCACCAAGCTCTCTTTCTTCTTCTCTTTATCAGAGATCATACTTGCCCAGACAAGTATTCAACAAGCCCTTGGGCGGATGAAGTAGGGTTGATAAGGGCAGGAAATTATTCTTATTGACCATACCTTTTCCATTCAGAAGTTGTTGAGTACCTGTTTGGAGAAGAATGCCTTATTATGATATCTCGGAGAAACTCATTGCAAGACTAATGTGGGACCTGTTCAACCAATCATTCTCCTCTTATTGTATCCAGCTTCAAAACTTTTGTACCAAAAGAACACACACACATATTTCAATTGAAATATGCTGGGTGATTCTGAGGCATCTTATTATGCAGAAAAATAAATTATTAGTTCTACTCTTATTCTGACTGATGTTCAAAGCTAGGCTACGCAAATTCTTGATCAGAACCGGTCATGTGGTTGACCCTACAGCGAAAACAAATTATGAGAGCAGAAATGGAATTTTGAGCCATTTAACTCTCTGTCCTTCGACATCTTCTTCTTTCCAATATATCCATTCTTCATTTGTACATTGTTGCAGTGTATGCATTGGCTCATTATCAGCAGTTTTAAGCTCTTTCCCATGCTTTGTGATGAGTATGATAGATGGTGGCTTCTCATCACTGAAGGCACTAGCCTTGTCTTGATCCTTTTGTTCCTCAAGGCTACCGAAATTTGTCTCGCAGGTCACAATGGATTTCAATAGAGATTGGAATCTTATCAGACAACCTTCCCTCGAGTGAAGATCCCTGCATTCTTTCTCTTGAGCACTATCTTCCTTTTTGCAAGCAGACTTGGAAAACATATTCCTACCCTCAGCTATTGTCTCATTACTAATATTTCCTTGGATCTCTGCTTTGGATTCCTAAATAGTAGCTGTCAACTCATAATGAGCAGAGCAACTGGGATCTTCACAAGGTAATGCAGGATTAGAACTCAGTTGCAGAGTAGGGGCAGTAATACGTCCTTCTCAAGAGATAAACATTCTTGTTCAAAAATAGGGAATTCATCCACATCATTATCTCCCATCGATTCTTTTCCTTCTTGCTGCTCATACTTCTCTTCATCCTTATAATGGCAGAGGACATGATTGTCTGCCAAGTTTTTCTCGGCTTCAGCCCTTAATATTGTTAGAAATATTTTAAAATTTCCTGAAAAGCCCCCTCCTTGTTTTTGACAAAATTGAGAAGATTGCTGCAATTTTTGGGGTTGGGGATATGGCATTGGATAACTCAAAACAACTAATTGTTCTTTGCTCTTTTTGAATAGCAAATTGATGCTTGAAAACCAAGTTTTTATTTGAAATGTGAGTGAGCAAACCTTTTATCTCATCCACGGACGAGGTTGGGATGATTGTGGTTAGCTGAGGATTTGCCTGGTAGAGCTCTGGGAATAGTGGGGAATATTAGGGACGAGGGGTTTTATGGTTATTGGAGCCAGAATACCAGCCTGAACTAGGTTAATTTTGGCGGTGACAGAAAGTTCCTAGGCCTATGGAAGTGTTTTCGCACTTAGAGCTTGTACCATAACAGCAATGTTTGAATCTAAAGCTCTTAAAAAACATAAATAAGCCAAATCAGGCGGGGATCGAACTTCGGTTGGAATTCTCTCATGTGTTTTATTAGATATGAAGGTGAAGTATGACATATATTCCATAGGGGCTCTGTTTATTAAAGTAGTCAGATGTTTTATCAGGGATAAAACATATGCCGCCTCCTTGAACTGTTTGAAAAGTTTCTTCCCCGACTCATCCCAGATAGAAATTATTCCTACTTCCAATCCTTCGTACTGGTTCAGATCTTTTCCTGTCAGAGATGAAGCCAACAATGTCAAAGCCACATCTTCTTCAACATTATGATGTATCACACATACATCGGCTATATCTTGGATATGTTCTATTGGACTGATTGAGCCATCTCTAGTGAATGTTGGAAGAATTTTCAGAGCTGATTTTGAGATATGATATTGTTGCAGATGCACTGGAATTACAAAGTCCCAAGAGACAAAGCAAAGACTCCTTTGGTATGCCATAAACATCATTTTTAATATGGCTGTAACATAATTATTGCAAAAATGAGACTTTTTGAAAAATGCCTCATTTATCTTCTGAATGTGAAGGCACGGTCTTCTTTGAGCTCAGAAATGTGGATCTTTCACCAGTAGAGTCGCAAGGTGATTAGAAATGCTGCTTCCAAAAGCAAAATAGAGTTGAAATCGTCACCAAAATTTCAGCTGGAAATGTACATAAGGATTTACATAAGATCAAACAATAAGATGGATTTATGTAAAGATCAAACAATAAGAACAAATACCCGTTCCACTGGGCGTGCCCAAACTGTAAATGCTTGGATTTGTTACTTGGATTAATGCACCCATGTTCGTATCACATGGGATCTCTTCTCAGTGAAGGACTGCTCTCAGCAGAGAACCTCCCGAGACAGTCGGTTTTGTTCCTACCTAGTGCTAAACTACCTAATCCTAGATGCAGAAAAACAAATCTAATCTACCTATCCTAAGTGCAGACAGTAAACTTTGACAGAGGACAAGGGAGAGAAGAAATAAAAGAAACTCGCGGTGATGCACCAAGGAGGAAAGTGGCTGAAGATTGTAACCCTCACCTCATGAGGCTGAACCGATTGCCATGCATGCAATGAATCGACTAACATTCTCAACAAAGCAAATTTTTAGAAGGCGAGCTTCATCCTGTGGAGTAGTAGGATGGGACCATAAGGGCTAAAGCCTCAGAAAATCCTATCAAAACTGCATTGTCAAGTCATTCAGATTGTATGAACTCCTTACATTGCAACAGAAACACGCTAAGGAGAAGAGATTATAAGATCAAAAATCTTATCAATGGATCCTCTTCCCCCTTTTATTCTCGCACTCCAGTGCCAAGGGCGGGCTCAAAAGACTTTTAATTAATGATTATTGTACAGAAATAAATACAAGCTGACCATGTACATTTGAGTTGCTCGAAAAGCCTTTTGGGAGGCTGTTTGTCCCCTTTTATTGAGATGGCTTTTTTGGTAAGTCAGGCTGTGCCAAAATAATAACTTTCCTGGTACAATAACTTTTCAGATGATTTAAATCTCTCCCTCCTTGTCCTTTTCCCTCCCTGGCCTTCACTTTATAGATTGTGATTGAACAGTAAATTGTAATCGGGCCTCTCTTAATTGGACGGAAGTTGATGCCTCTACCTCTTGATTTAACTTTGCTTTCAATCTGGAGCGATTGGCTACCATGTATCTTTATCTGGGCTCACTGCTGGTTTATTTTCTTAGCTAAGATATATCATCTGCTGTTGATTATGAGATGACCTTGTCGGAAGGGAATGTTCTATGGATTGAAATGAAATTTAAGATTGGTGCTAATGTTAAAACATTAGCAATTATAATACTACCTAACATTGACAATACAATCATTAATAACATAATTTCGGCTACTAAAACATGTATATTAATAATACACTGATAAGAATGACAATACTAACATGACAGTCTACATTATCCCCCCTTAAAACAGGCCGAAGTCCCTTCCAACACAACCCATATACAACATAAGAAAAACAAGATTGAAGAGGGAATACTTAAAACATTCCTGGAGGGGCTACTATCAAAAACTTCCAAACACCTGGAGCTGAAAATAATTGGCAAAAAGGAAAAAATCTTCTAACAAGTGTTGGAGGCCAATCTTGTCCACACAAACAACTTTCCAATTATGATTCTGAAAACTGAAAAATCCAGTAAGGATTATTTTTTCTTTGTTGCCAGCAATTCCTCATGTTGTGAAAGCAAAATAAGCATACGTTTGTGGAGTGGAAGCAACAAAGGGAATAGATGGTACAGTGTAGAGATATACAACACAAAAGGGACATACCAGAGAGCATAGGTGCTGGCCATATAGCTTGCAAAGGCCTTTCATCAGTATTGGAGTTGAAGAAGGGCACACAAAAACAGAAGGCGTGTACATTTGCATAAAGGTAAGGGTTGTATGATGCAAAAATGTACAACCTCGGAAGAGTGTGCAACTGGAAAAAGATAGGACAAACGGTGCCCATAAATTGAACGTACAGTGCAGCAACTTAGAGGGGTTCGTATGGCCTAGCAACATGGAGAGCTTTGTACAACAGCAGGAGCTTCTAGGGTGTAGGGTGGCATAGGGAATTGTATGGTCCCTAGGGGATACAGTGGCAGAGAAAGGCATACAGTCTGCTTCTGACTAGAGGGGCATACAAAAGAGCAGGAGAGATGTTTGATAGGGAGGAATAGTTGGACAAACAGTAGGGGTATTGGCAGGGGGCAGTATTTGGCACTATTGCTAGCTTGGACAAGCAGTCTTCACTTACTTGGGTGTATGGTCTAATAATTTGGTGTTGCTTTATGAAGTTCTCTCTTGCATCAGTGTATGGTCCTTCTTGGTATTTTTCTTTCAACTTGACATTTATCTTTTATTTTATTTATTTTCCCCTTTATAACCATACTTTTCTCACTTTTGTCTTTTCACATGGTGGGTCCCTTGAGCACTTTTCCATTCACACATATAAGCTTGATATAAACCATATTAATATTCTCCAACCTCATCCGATATAATTTTGACTTGGAGTTGTTCACAATGTCTTTAATTGTTGTGATGCCCAATTTACACATTACTTTTGATATTATCCCTTATGGGATACTACTTAAAAATGCACAAAATATATGAAAATTGCAGCAAAGTAAAATACTGATTTATGCAGATTTTTACAGTAAGGACAGCGAACTAAATAAAATTAATATCTCCCAAAATATCCACCCAAATTACTTGAAATTTAAAGAGAAGCTTGATATTATTATAAAGGACATATAAAACACTGTTTTTGGAATTTTACATAAATTAAATTGCTGCCAGAAAAATTACAGAATGCCCTAGGCGGCTGGAAAACTTCAGAGGTTCGTAACTCTCTAAATACAAGAGCAAAAATAAGGGTCTTTGGAAATAACATTAACAGATATAGGAAATAATATTTCCACCTTCAGATCTGAAAATGGCCGACTGGAAAACCCCCAAATAAAGGCTGCAAGTCACCTCGCTTGGAATGGGGTCAAAAAATGATGGAGGCACCTTCAATGTGTTGTCACGCCTAGCCCAAATGGCTTCCGTGAATCTGATCTGGAGCCCCTTTGATTATCTTCCCATATGCCCCCAAAACCCTTGAAATCCTTCCTCTGAAACTTTTGATAATGTCTTTGCCACACAACCCTGAAAGCGGCTCCAAAATGACAGACTAGGGTAGATCTCTCACTACTGAAGAATGCCCTGCTAGCTAGGGATGGGTCTCTCACCACCGAAGCTAGGGTCCCTGTGGGATTTGACTCCACAAGTTGTAGATGTGCAACAATAGCTGCACATGAAGGAGTCAATAAAATGTATGTCGATAAAAGGTTCCTTTCCTTTCTCCCCCAGCTCCTTATATACTTCCCCGAGGCAAAAGAGCCCCAACAGACCCTATATGCATTTCATTCTATGGAGGGGCCAATAAAATAAAGTGACTTAAGTTACTTTTCCCCTTTAAGTCACCATGGTCCAAAAGTGACCCTCAACGCAAAATTAGACTATTAGAACCATGTGGCCCCCTCCCCATAGCTCCTAGCGTCCACAGCTCCTTGGGTCTGACCACAGCTTGGACTCGACTTGGCCCTTAGGCCTTTGGCGTAAGAAAAGGGGACATTATAGTCCTCCCTTCCCGAGAAATGCTTGACCCCAAGCATTATCCTGTCATGTTGCAAAGGCTGAATACCATGCCGTAAGTTTCTCCACCTCACCCTGCAGTCAATTGATGATCGGTGTGATGCGAAGTAACCAAGACACCCCATGTAGTGATCATGCTCTCCATGCCGTGTAGAGAACAATGTTGCTCCTAAAGTAGTATGATGCCCACACCGACTCTCCCCTGGTACCCACACCGAAATTTCCAATCTGTCCAATCCCTGCCAATGCAAGGCTATCATCATGTGATCACTCACTGCCTCTCCAATCGACTCCTGGGTATGAAAGTTCACTCTGGATCCCATAGAATCCCCTGAATCCACCTGTGAAACAACCTGTATATGCACAAATGGTGCTAACTCTCCCACATGACCTGCACTCATGTGAGAGCAAGGCTCCTCATAATGTATCTCAATGTGTCCCATGGAGGAAAAGTCCCAAGACTCTAGTAGACAGTCAACTGGCAATATCGGCTCCACATAGTCCACCTCCTGCGTTGAATGTGAACCTACTGAATAACCATGAGTCAATTTCGTCTCTCCACTGACTAACACGTGGGTGAAGTGCTCACCGGGCATAGAAGCAGTAAAATACATAGGAGTGTTATCCAATGTCGATTCAAAAAATGATGAACCCGCAAGCTTTGACTTGTCACAGTGACAAACCGTATATGCCTGTATAAATTTGGGGATATCCTCCCTCAACCTGTGCCATATGAACCTCTCTGACATGAACCTGTAGGTCTCATCGCAGCTCAAATGCCCAGTCATGGAAGGACAATGCACATGTCGCAATATCTCCATCCTCAACCATGAATCTGACACAAGGCTCAATCTTCCCTGATAGAAGATCATCTCATCCTCCAATCTGTAGCTGTCATCCTGTATGTGACCATCCAGAATCTCACAAGTGTGTCGGTTCTTGGAGTACTCAACAAGCAAATGAGGTCTCCAGTCTACCGAAACTTTAGATAACCAACATAATGATAAGCTCGGATGATCTGAACCTGTAATCCCAATCTCAGTAACAGTCTCATGTGCAACATTGCTGGCCACACCCACATCCATCATACTCCACATCGATCCACAATAATAAAACTCCTCACCATGCCAGATCATCCTCTCCATCCCCTCAGCTGTAACCACCCTTGGTGCTCCTGCAGATACTCCCCTCAAAATCACATTCCTGCCCTCAGACTTAAACTTCAGCTCTATCGTCTGAAAGTTAGTCTGAAACTCACCAAGAGAGTGAAGCCACTGCACTCCCAGCACTATGTTGGTCACTCCCATACCAACAATGTGGAAATCATTGGTAACTATATAGTTACCCATCATGATGCTCACTTGGGGAACCCGCCGTGTGCACCTCAAAGACTCTCCATTGGCTACAACCCCGTTGAGGCCCTCAAAATCCTCTGTCTGTAATCCTCACCTCTCAACCAATGAGGCATCAATACAGTTGTGGGTTGCCCCACTATCAATGAGTACCCCAACTCGTTGACCCTGCATAACTCCTCTAATCCTAAATGCCTTGTACATCAGAGTACTAGACAATGTGGCTATAATCTCTTGAGGAAAAGTCTCCTCCTCCTGCCCCGCATCAGCACTATCCAACGCAACCCCATCTCCATCATCCATCTCACGAGTCTCTAACTCCTCACCTCTGTCACCCTTTCTCTCCTCAAAGACTTCAATGAATTGGGCCTTCCCTCTACCTCTGCAATCATGTCCTGGAATCCAAGGTGTGTGGCAATTGAAACATAGTTTCTTTCGCCTCAACTCATCTCTGTCTTCTCGGGAAATGATTGGATTTTTAACCACCTCCTGCCTCGGTGGAGGCTCCCTCTGCTGACATTCATCTGATCCAGATGGAGGTTCCCTTTGCTAAACGCGAGGTGGAGCCCTCAGCTTTGGAGTGGATAACTCCAAGTCCCGAGCTTTCCTAATAGCCTCGTGCAAAGAAGAAGGTTCAAATGCCTTCACAAACCTAGCGAAAGCACATGTCAAACCTGCTATGAACAGTGAAATCAACCTCGTCTCCATGACATCAGGTACCATGACTGATAATATCTGAAAATCTGCGATGTACTGATCCAGGGGACCGGTTTGTCTCAAATGAGTCCACTCCCTGAAATACTTGTCAGGGTCCCTCCTATCAAATCTGCTCACCAGCCTCTGCGCGAACTCTGCATAAGTAGTAATGTGTATGTGTCCCTATGTAATCAACCCATGATGCCACCAATCATGAGCGTCTCCCTCAAGATGCAAGCTTGCAAACTTAATTGCATCTTCCTCATGCATAGGATTCAAGTCGGAGTATGTCTTCAACTTCTGGACCCAAGACGGTGCAGTACACTTCTTAGAACCATCGAAGTGTGGAATGGAGATCTGTCCCAATCTCCTCTATAACTCTGGTACCTATTTTTGGTGATCTCTCTTGGGTCTACTGCTAATCTTCATTTTTCAATATTCCTGGAATGGCATGTTGTTACGAATGCCCTTACTAAAGGTCTGGATCCTCTCCCAACAAGACTCCTCATCCAACATATCTACTAGCTAGTTTACCTTTGAAACTTCTGGATCCTTCAAGAAAGAAGGTTCGTGAAGCCCCAAAGGCCTGATAGAAGAATGGGGAGGCCACTGCCCTGAATGTCCACTCTCACCTCTTTGACCCTGTTGTCCCATATTGCTATTTTCTCTTCTCATTATGACTGTTGTTATACACAGTCCAACAGGCTGAAGATGATTAAAAAATATTCTCTTACCCTTTTTAGCAATCATAGAACCAATGCTAGTACCTTGAGAGGTACTCTCCCTTCTTGCACCGGAGTCTCCAATGAAGAAATCATGCTTGCCAACACTTGTAATCCCAAAAGACACATTTGAATTCCTTCTTTTGCTTATGAAATCAGTCACAAAGTTTTCAAAATCAGAATTGATAGTTTTGGATAATTGCCACATATTACCAGGATCCCATACCTTATAATGCCCATGAGCCCTTGTATCTGTTAAGTGAGCTAAAACTTGCCACCATATATCATCCACAAGATGCTCATATACACATAGTTGGAGCAATGGTCCAACAAACTCCATGATGAAGACTTCATCATCTACCATACCATGCATCTCATGATGGAAATAAATTGGAATAGGAAACAATAAATAAGACACATTAGTGTGCTCTTCATACCTTTCAAGGCCATCAATGTCCTCCGTGTGTTCAAGATAGACATATGTTGAGCTGCCCCCAACATTGTTGCCTGAGTGCCTGTTGAAAGTATCTGAAAGCTGATCAAAAGTTGTTGGTTTGGAAATTACAGCAGGCTGCAATTTTACACAAGTGTCCATGTGAGGCTCCTCCTCATGTGTCAGCTGCTCCATAGAGTCTTCTTTCGTGGGTGTAGACTTCCTTGCATCAATTGCCCTCATCATTTCCTTGAACTCTTGTAAGTGTTGTCTTGCTTGAGTCGCTATCAACCTAGCAGCTCTAGCTCTGCTATTCCATTCCTCACACTTTTTAAGAGTTTCCATTACATCCTCCTTGCTTGCATAAACAAATTTCTTCTCCTGAGCTGGAATAATTTCTCTAACAAGCAAAGTTTCACTAATGCAATTATTTTGCTCAATGGAAATCATACCCTTTTGTCTAGAAGCTTCTTCTACAAATGAGTTCTTTTGTACTTCAGGTACTGGCATATGATGACCTCGCTTGGGCTTGCTACCAATCTTCATCATGCAATAATATGGAAATGACATATTATCTCTGAAACCCTTACTCAAAGATTGGTATTTCCTCCAACAAGAATCCTCATCAATCACCTCTATTGGCTGCCCTTTATCACTGTTCTCACCATTTTCCTTATTGTCCCTAGATCTTCTTTGATTCAAATTTTGAGTGAGCTGACTCAAATAAAGGTTAGTGGCTTCTTGTTGTTTCACCATGTTGGTGAACATTTCCTTCATAAAACCCCCTTTGAGATCTTTCCAAACTACCATATTTAACCCACATAGGCTGGAGGAACAATACTCTGATACCACTGAAATATCCCTTGTGGAATACCACTTAAAAATGCACAAAATATATGAAAATTGCAGCAAAGTAAAATACTGATTTTTACAGAAAATGACCGAGCTAGGACAACAAATGGTATTAAATTGATATCTCACCAAATATTTTCCCAAATTACATGAAATTTTGAGGGAAGCTTTGCAATAATAATAATAAGAACACTAATAGAAAACATTTTTAGACTTTTTGGAATAATATATTGCTGCCAGAAAAATTACAGAATGCCCTAGGCAGCTGGAAAACTTCAGAGGTTCGTAACTCTCTAAATACAAGAGAAAAAAATAAGGGTCTTTGGAAATAACATTAACAGATATAGGAAATAATATTTCCACCTTTCAGATATAAAAATAGTCAACTGGAAAACCCCCAAATAAAGGCTACAAGTCACCTCGCTTGGAAATGGGTTCAGAAAATGATGGAGGGCACCTTCAACGTGCTGCCACGCCTAGCCCAAATGGCTACCGTGAATCTGATCTAGAGCCCCTCTGATTATCTTCTCCAAATGCCCCCAAAACCCTCGAAATCCTTCCTCTTAAACCTTTGATAATGTCTCTGCCACACTACCTTGAAAATGGCTCCAAAATGACAGACTAGGGTAGATCTCTCACTACTGAAGAATGCCCTGCTAGCTAGGGATGGGTCTCTCACCACCGAAGCTAGGGTCCCTATGGGATTTGACTCCACAAGTTGTAGATGCGCAACAACAACTGCATGTGAAGGAGGTCAATAAAATATATGCGTCAAAAGTTCCTTTCCTTTCTCCCCAGCTCCTTATATACTTCTCTTCAGGCAAACATAACCCCAATAGACCCTATGCACATTTCATTCCATGGAGGGGCCAATAAAATGAAAGTAACTAAAGTTACTTTCCTTCCCTTTTAAGTCGCCATGGTCCAAAAGTGACCCCCAAGTGCAAAACATAGATATTAGTACCATGCGGCCCCCTTCACAATAGCCCCCCAACGTCCACAGCCCCTTGGGTATACATCTATGACAAGTATGACACATGAAAATGACAAATTCAATGATGGAATTTGTCATATGTCATATAATTCCTAAAAACCTATGACTCACCTAAGTGAGATGACTCACCATGTGTGAGGTGGAAAATTCCCAATAAACCAATAAAAGACAAATAAATCTTCACACCAACACCTCCCTTTCGTCAAAGTTTAGGTAGAGGCATGGAAATCCAGAAAGAGAAAAAATACTCCCCTAGACAACTAAGAAAGATGCGTCATATGGGTCCCAACAACAAAAAGGCTTGATGAACTACCCATGTACAAACTGCAATCTTTCTAGAAGAAGAGGAAGAGGAGAGAACTATAAAACCCCCTCGAAGATTATTTATGATGAACTCCCAAAGAATATGATGGACTTGTAAGTCTACAATTAGTGGCAAAAGAAGGGGGAACATGAAATGTCTCAAGAGGTTGATCAATATGTGATGGAGATAGTATATCAAGATATGCGGATATAATCTTCTCAAACTCTGCAAGGTGAGTTTCTGTAAACATAGAGGCATTGTTAGGTAGGTGGAGCTCTTGAGGCATGTGAATTCAGAAGTAGATGCAAAAAAGTGAATTTTCTGTCATCAAGCATGTCATCTAAATCTTGAGTCAAGTGAAACCAATATCCCATGTTGCGGAGAATTATTAGAATCATTTTGATTAAGCAACATTAACTTATGATTGAAGCAACACTTGTATGGAGTGATATCTCCATTATGTAATCAAATGATACTATGTAGATTATCTCAAAGGATAAACTCTAAATATCTAATGTAACATGTATAGTGGGTAAGCACTCAAATTTTGAGTCATGTGGAGGAGAAGTTTTCGGGATCTCTAATAAGGAGAAACACTAAATTATGATGAAGAAAAAAGAGGAGGCACAACCATATCATAAGATAATAAATCAGTAAACTCACTATCATCCATATGTGAGATTTCAATCTCAAGAAACATCAATTTCATATGAAAGAATCAACATCTCCATGTAACTGACGGATGAAGGTCCATGCATTGTAAAGGCATTCAGTGAACTCAATCTGATGTAGAAGGTCCTTATATATTATTAGACAAATTAGTCCATATACCATGTCATTTTTTTTCCCCCAGTCATTTTTCATAAAGGATCATTGAGTTTAGAAATAATACCAAGGAGATTGGGTAACAAATCATGCATGATGAAATGATCTAATATCCCATTTTTTTAGGATAAATATTTATCTGAATGTAAGTGAAAAACATAACAATGAAAGTTAAAAGCCATGAAAAAAGAAACCCCCAAAGAACAGTTGTCTTACCCCATGTTTGTGGCGCTTTATACTCAGTGTGTTGGTTAGTGCATTTGTGTAGTGTTAAACATATGGTCACTCACCTTGCAATTGGTGAAAAAAATGTGCAAGTGTGGAGACCACAATGTTTTTTAACACATGTAACTCGAAGCAACACTATAACAAGAAAAATAAAGAACGAAACAAAAAGAAGAGAAAAAACTAGGTTCCTTAGTGAGAAATTGTGTCTCACATTGTAGGTTGGTGCTCCATTATTGCATGGTTGTGGCAGAATTCACTCACTAACTCGCAAGTAATACTAAGAGCTCAAAAGGGTCACAAAATGGCATTATGGAATGTAAACAAGTTCTCTAAACACGTGATAAAACCCTCCTGAAAATCCTATGATTCTTTCACAATATCCTCCAAAAAGTAAATTGGAAAAAAATGTCCAACAAGTCCTTAATTCAAAGTTTTCCTTAGTTACTTTGATTAATTTAATTTGATTCAATTTTTTTAACTAGGTCCCTAAAACTATACTAACCACTTTGCAACAATATCCAATAATAATTGACCTAATTAATTTTTAAAAACTTTTCCTAACTAACTAAATAAAACTAGTTAAAATAAAATTAAGAGACTAGGTTTAAATTAAATTTTAAAAAGATCATTAATTTTATTGTTAAAAAAACTACATGTTCGAAAAAGGGAGGGAAGGATTTTAAAAATTAAAAGAGGTTGAGGTTCGACCACAACAAGTGGCACTTAAATGGTGGTTCGAGGAAAGCACCTCATATGCAAGAAATTTTGGACTATACAGGTTTTGGTATTCGTAGCGAGGGTAGGTAGGAGCTCAGAAGCGAAGATTGTGTGAGAGATCACACAAGGACCAATTAGAGGAACCACAAGTTACAGGTGAGCTCGATAGAGTCAAGAAGGGATGCATGCAAAATAGAGGTTGGGAGTTCCGGCTAGATTCACACGACTCTGAGCAGGGAACATACCCCACTATGAAGGGTGCGTTGTAAAGAGACGAAGATCAATTGATTTCACTGGCATGCTATGCTGAAGGCTAATCCCTTGCATGGACATGCTGAATGCTCGGATAATTGAACGTGATGCACAAAAGCTATGTAAAGGATTGGGCAAATGCAGATTGAGGGGAGGAGCTTGGAATGCAGAATAAGATATAGGTGAGATCGATAGGGCTTAGTCGGAATTTAGTAGAGGGGGGATGAACAGGGTTGAGCTCAAGGTGGGTCAAAGGGTTTTGACATGACTATGAGGAAAGCCAACAGAGAACATGATGAGGGTGAGGGGTTGAGCTTGATATGGCTCAATCAACATAGGATTTGAATCTCGGTGATGTGAACACAAGGTCCGACCCTGAGATGGCTCAGTCAAGGATAGCCAAGATATCGATGGAGGAAGATTCAGCCTCGCATGGCTCAAGTTTGTAGGGCAAAAAGGAGCTCAATGAGTAGAGAGCTGACACGATCCTGAGGTGGCTTGACTAAGCTATCAAATAAGTAGCATAGAGGATCTTGCACAACTTGAGGATAATATAGGGTGAGGAGCTCGGGTAGGCAGGAAGGAGAGATGGAGGATAAAAGAGAGAACTAAGAGGGGGAGACTTGTAACACAACTAGAACCTAAAAAAAGGAATCCTTCACTATATTTAGTTACAACTAGCTAAGACTTGGAGCTAGAAAACACCTGAATCCTTCAAATATAACCTGTACAGAAACTAAACACCCAAAAAACAACAAACTTCCAAAAATCGAGATTAGCCCAGATTAATGCCAAAATGCACAAAACAAATACATATTAAGAACTTGCACAAAGAGCTAATAAAACACAAAACTGAGAGTAATTAGCAACAAACCAATGCGAGTGACACGTTTACTGAAATGCAGCATTGATACCATATGAGAGAGTGTGAGCATGAGGACCAACATAAATGCATGCACATCAAGGTAGTTGCACTCGAATGGAAACGTGAAAAAAGTAATCAACAAGCAAATTAACCATTAAGAAATTGATCATGCAAAAAAGAAAGGGTCTACTCATTCTCATAGATCAAAAAGGAGATGTACATATTGGGAGTGTTGTGTAACTCCCATGCCTAGACTAATCATACCTCCATGAGGGAGAAATGAGTTACAATTCAAAAATATAATGTAACTCTTGTATGACACCTATGACAAACAACTATGACACATATGACAATGACAGATTCTATGACAAAATCTGTCATGTCATATAACTCCTAAAAACCTATGACTCACCTAAGTGAGATGACTCACCATGTGTGAGGTGGAAAATACCCAATAAACCAATAAAAGGCAAAAAAAAATCCTCACACCAACATTCTCTATTGTGTTAACAAAAGTGCCTTTCGATTTAAAATGCATGCGGTGCAAATATTGGTCACGAAAATACTTCCATTGTCTTGACATAGCCTTGGTCAAAATATGTGCTATGATTCTTTTTCACCTCGGGCGAGCATATTTGAATATAACCATACTTCAAAAATAGGCCACACTTCATTTCGCCTTCTATTAAATTTTATCTTTAGACCCTCCATTCACAATTGCGGTCGGATCATTGGACGTTATGCTGGATGCACATTCAAATTGGTGGAAGAACTTATCACCGAACTTTGTCTCCTTGATGTCATATTTTGTGAACTCGGGTGGGTATTGCTACCACAAATTCACATGTTCAAAATTTGCGCCAAAGGTATGCAGTTGAGGTGAAAACATGCAGCGTTAGGGGCTAGTATTTTCAGTTTTGGACGCCATTCCTTAAGCATGAAACTCAGTCTAAATTGGCAGCTTCAGTGAAGTAAAATAAAAGCTGTGCATGCTCAGAGTTGGTGCCAAAAGCATGCATGATTAAAGTTAAAAATAGCAGCTAAGTCTAAGCTAAGTTGGTGCCAAAGATAGGGAGTTCAAAGGCTAAAAATAGCAGCAGCAGGTTGCTATTTTTAATGAATATAAAAGCAGTGGTTTAAAACCAATTTGGACGCCAAAGTTAGAGTGGAAAAAGCACATGCTAATAATAGAGAACATGGCGCCCAAGAAGAAAAGCAAACTCAGACTATTTTAGTGACTTGCTGAAAATAGAACATGAAGTTTATTAAAAGAAAAGCATGCTGCTGTTACAACTGGGTTTAGACGCCATGAAGGGGAATAAAACATCTATTTTAATTGCTTGCATGCTGCCAGTAGAGAGTTGGCGCCAAAGGATGAAGGAGGAAAGATTATTTATTAAATTAATCACATGCAGCAGTTAACACTAAGGGCTAAGTAAAGTTTGAGGGATTTAATTTAATAAATAAATTGCAGCAGACCCAGATTTTGGTGCAGCAGGCTTAGGAGGGCAATTTTTTGTTATTTTAATCTTCATGCATGCTCCCCATGCCACAGGATGATGGATTAAATAAATCAAAATAATTTTGCATGCACTGGAGGGCTGAAAATGGAACACAACAGTCCATAGAGAGGGTTTTTTGACATGAAAATTAGTTACACACTACTTCCAGCGGTTTTGGATAGTTGTTGGTCGAAGACCTTTGGCCCATTTAGTCTACCCGACGGCCAAAGGAGGAGATTAAGGGTGACTTAAGTCATAAAATTATTATAAAGTGCCAATTTAAAAATAATTATTATAAAGCACTTATAATAATATTATTATGACTTAATAAAGTGTCTTTTAAATGGCCAAAGTGATTTTATTTCACTCTAGGCTAAAAGTGCCAAAATAGACATTAGGAAAATAATAAAAATATTATGTAATGTTTATTTGCCCAAGGGAGAAAGTGCGACTTGGTATGGGCATGCTTTTAGGGCACTTTGGCACTCCTTTCTCATTGGAAGATGGAAAGGTGATTTATAATATAAAAAGGAGAGGGGCGACTTGGGCATGGCATTGCATAATCATTACTATTCATGCTTTTGCATAATTGGAGCTGTCACAAACTACAGGAATTTTTAGGGGACAAAAACCCTCTAGGAAACTCAAGGGAGGAACGAAAACTCTTCCTTTTTCTCATTCCCAAGTTGTATGAAGACTCAGGAATATTTCTGAGTATTTTGCTTGATCTATTCTGGCTGGAGCGACCTCTTTTGGGGTTTATTTGCAAGTTTTAGCGAGATTAAAAGTGTTGTTTTGGAGCTGCTGTCTGTAGGAACTATTAGGCATATTTTTCTACATAATTTCCAGCACTTTGTGGAAGGTTTCAGACTATTTTCTAGCTGCTGTAATAAACAGGTCAGATCTGAAATTTATCTTATAAAGATTCAGTATTTTGTGGCCTGAAAACTATCATTTTGCTTGCTAAATTTCAGTCAATTACAAAAGAGGCATCAGAAAGGGTTAAAGTGATTTTGTGTGATTGAAAAATACCAATTTTCTATTCCTACCCTAGTCGCATTTTCTGGAATAAAATACAGATCTGCACTCAAATTCAGTTTTTAAGTGTTTTCTAGTTATGCATTGTTAGGGTATTTTATTGGAAAATATCATAAAATTATCTCCCATTAAAGGGGATCTTTCAGTGGTATCAGAGTAGCAATCCTCCCACCTGGAGGGTTTTGTTTGATGCAGCCTAGAGAAGTTGGGACACATAGATATTATACAAGGAGTCAGGCACGTATTCTCATAGATTTAGATACGGGAAGTAGTACGGATATCATGGACAGAAGAGACGGATCACACAGTCCCCCACGACGTGAGCAAGTTGACCCAGATATTCTTTTCAGCGGTATGATCGATTCCCATCAGGAAATGATTCAAACCATGAGACAGTTGATGGAGAATCTGACTATGGATAGGCCAAGAAATAGGCATGACAGAAGGGAAAGATCTGTATCCAGTAGCCAACAGCCACAGAAGGCACAGCAGGGCACCTACAGAGGTGGGTAGCGTGAGAGGTTCCCCTCCACGTGATAGGAGACATACGGAGGAGAGGAGACCCACAAGGACTGCGGATAGACCTCTGCAGCCTAGATTCCTACAAAGGGAGGAGCCACCATTAGTTGAGGACCCACTTGAGGGCACAGTCTTTCAGGATACTGTGATGGCAGCGCATGATGAGTGGAGAGCTCTACCACAGGAGGTACGGAATGCCTTTCCCCTCCACCAGTATTGTGTTCAAAGGAGGGAAATCTTGAGAGCTAGATAGGTACAAAGGCCTAGAGAACAGCAGAACAGGGAGTTGAAGCAGGCCACCAACAAGGTGACCCTTTCCACATTTGATGGTAGTGGAAAGATTAGTGCCAAAGCATGGATTCACAAGCTCGACACATATCTCACTCTCAAACCTATGCAGGAGCAGGAGGCTATCCAATTTGCCACGTTGCACCTTGAGGGAGTAGCGTACGATTGGTGGCACCATGGGCTAGTCACGCAGAATCATGATCTTCTGCAATCATACAGGGAGTTTAGTGAGAAGTTGATTGCGAGATTTGATCGCAGGGATGTAGAGCTTTACTATAGAGACTTGGCACAACTTCGACAGAGTGGACAAGTTGATGCATACATCAACGAATTTCAGCGTATAGCAGTGATGGTGCCAGAGATGCCTGAGAGGCGAGTGGTGATGTTGTTCATTGAAGGACTTCATGACAGGCTGAGGGGATTGGTCAAGGCTCTTAAGCCTACAACTTTGCATGAGGCTATTCGGACAGCCTTGGACTTAGACACTACTCCAATGCAGCCCCAAAGGAAGAACGTCAAGGAGGAAAAATCAGAACAACAAGAGCAGCCCACTTCTTCGAAGGTTGAGTTTACACCCAAGATGGAGACTGTTTCAAAGAATGAGCTTCGCCGGAAAAATTTATGCTTTCATTGCAATGATCCGTGGGAACCGGGGCATAGGTGTCTTGGGAAAGGCAAAATACATCTCATAAAGGTTGAGGATGAAGAGTCCGAGGATGAACGGGAGCAGCCAACACCGGGCATTGCAAATGAGGGTAGACTCACCTATCTTTCGGGAGCACCCAAGTATAATCCATTCATGTTTGAAGGCACAATGTTCGGGTGTAGGATCATGGCACTTCTGGATAGTGGATCTACACATAACTTCCTAGATGCAGGTTTGGTAGACCAAAAAGGTTTGCAATGTGATAACTTTGAAGGCTTTGATGTGACTATAGCAGGAGGTCTCACTCTCCCGTGCAAGAAAAAGGTCAATCAAGTTAGCATTTTATTTGGTGAGTATACACTTTGTGATGACTTCTATGTCATGGATTTGAAAGATAACAATGTTGTGCTTGGCATGCAATGGCTTCATTCATTGGGAAGAGTCACCCAAGATGTGGAAGCTATGGAGCTGAGTTTCCAACACAAAGGGAAACAAGTCACGTTGAGAGCACTCAAGTACACGCTGCCCCATCAAATGGCAGCTAAGTCTATGATAGTTTGGGATAAGGAACCATCTCGTGAGGACATCTACGAAGATTTTTCACTGCATATCAGCACGGAACAGCAAGGATGTGATGAAGAGTGCGGCAAATTTGGAGCATACATGAGGAGGCTGGTTTCACTAGTGACAAGTAAGTTGCATAAGATTTTTTTTGCAGTGTTTGAGCAGCTTTGTATAGTGCATATGAAGCTATTAAAAAAGCCTCGGCTGATCTGGGATCCAGGAACTGATAAGAATGCAGAATTGCAGTTTGTGATTGCTTGGGGGCAAGCAATCCCGGGAAGGGAGGACTGTAATGTCCCTCTTTTTTTGGATAGTTGTTGGTCGAAGACCTTTGGCCCATTTAGTCTACCCGACGGCCAAAGGAGGAGATTAAGGGTGACTTAAGTCATAAAATTATTATAAAGTGCCAATTTAAAAATAATTATTATAAAGCACTTATAATAATATTATTATGACTTAATAAAGTAACTTTTAAGTGGCCAAAGTGATTTTATTTCACTCTAGGCTAAAAGTGCGATTTGACATGGTGGGCCAAAATAGACATTAGGAAAATAATAAAAATATTATGTAATGTTTATTTGCCCAAGGGAGAAATGCGACTTGGTATGGGCATGCTTTTAGGGCACTTTGGCACTCTCTTCTCATTGGAAGATGGAAAGGTGATTTTATAATATTTTTCCTATAAAAAGGAGAGGGGCGACTTGGGCATGGCATTGGATAATCATTACTATTCATGCTTTTGCATAATTGGAGCTGTCACAAGCTACAGGAATTTTTAGGGGACGAAAACCCTCTAGGAAACTCAAGGGAGGAACGAAAACTCTTCCTTTTTCTCATTCCCAAGTTGTATGAAGACTCAGGAATATTTCTGAGTATTTTGCTTGATCTATTCTGGCTGGAGCGACCTCTTTTGGGGTTTATTTGCAAGTTTTAGCGAGATTAAAAGTGCTGTTTTGGAGCTGCTGTCTGTAGGAACTATTAGGCATATTTTTCTACATAATTTCCAGCACTTTGTGGAAGGTTTCAGACTGTTTTCTAGCTGCTGTAATAAACAGGTCAGATCTGAAATTTATCTTATAAAGATTCAGTATTTTGTGGCCTGAAAACTATCATTTTGCTTGCTAAATTTCAGTCAATTACAAAAGAGGCATCAGAAAGGGTTAAGGTGATTTTGTGTGATTAAAAATACCAATTTTCTATTCCTACCCTAGTCGCATTTTCTGGAATAAAATACAGATCTGCACTCAAATTCAGTTTTTAAGTGTTTTCTAGTTATGCATTGTTAGGGTATTTTATTGGAAAATATCAGAAAATTATCTCCCATTAAAGGGGATCTTTCACAAGGGAACCAACCCTCTCTCAAGGTTCACCTCAGTCATAGGTTACCCACAACCTTGAGGTGTTCCAATTTTGTCAACAGAAGAGAGAGTACACACACCATTCTCTATTAGGGTGCACTTCTGGGTGACAAAAGGTATGTTGATTGTGATGTTGATAGTTTGGAAGGACTTGCCATCACTGAAATCTATTTCTGTTCTCTCACTGCAATCCTTCACCTTCTTCCATCTCCTTAATCTTGATGCTATTGCAATCAAGGTGGAACACTTATAACTTCAAGATCCGTTCATTATTCCGCTCTGTTGTACCTCAGTTTCTATCTATAGAGAGTTCTTTGGAGTTTAAGTTCGATGAGTCTAATGATGTCGCTTCCTCGCTCACTAATTGATTTAAATCTTTATTCCGACTTGTTCCATAAACATGTTTGGAGCAATTTTGGGCTGCCACGTATCATCATTTTAAGTTGTTATGCATGCTTCTTGAGTCACTTTTGGCATTCATTGTGGAATCTTCTTGGTTGAATTGCATTTCTCCACTTCATTTCATTAGCAAAATGATTGTTGATATGAGACTGTTAAGTGTACGTCAATCAATGCTATGGACACATTTAACATCCAATGACTAACTAGTCGGACAATTACTTGCATATCATTTGCCACAATTGTAAAGATAGCCATATCTCAAGGGGCCATACTCTTTTCAATGTCTATTTAAGCTTTTCTAAATTTGGTGTCTTACAATATTTTGGTTTCTCTTCCATCTTCAAATTCATTCCACCAAAAGTTTAAGTTTCAGCAAAATACTTCTTCATTTGTGTAGAAATTGATCAAGCTTCATACTAAAGTTCATGAAACTCTCCACCGTTAGCCAAGCTTGATCTGTGCATACTTCGGAAAATTAAAGGCACTTCATGACTGACACTTTGTATCACTGATTTAGTCTATATGAATCAGCTCAAGCTGTGTGGTCCATCACAGTTAATAGGAGGTTTCGATCACTCACCATGGGACTGCCATTCTAGATTTTCAAAAAATGTTGGATGAGTGACACTTAAATTGATGCTCTGAGCTGAAACAATCTCAAGAAGAAAACCACTACTTTCCTTGATGGCCACAAAGGCACTTAATATATGCAGGGCAAAGATTCCTAGAGCCAGCTTTTGCTGAGAAGTTTCATTTCATATAGAAGTTAGGAACAACTTCTCCTCAGCAAGCAGGAAATAAAGAGAAACATTTATATCCTGAAATTGAATACAACATTGTAATTATCTATACGTACACTTGTCTCAGTTCACACTGATTGCATGCAAGTTAGACTAACTGGAGCCTTATTGACTGCATGTAAGTTGGACTAATTGATGTGGATTTCACATGTCCAATTCTTAGGTAGTCTACATGTGCTTTGCCTTCTCCAGCCAGCAGTCTTTGTCATCGTTTTATATATCTATATAAAGTTGTAAACTATACTATGCAACATCAATTTTGGCGGCTAATTCCTTATTCTTCCTTGGTGTCATTCATTTTGAGTTTCTTTTCATCTTTTTTCATCTATATGTTCGTTTAGGGTATATGCTCGTTTAGGGTTTTATCAGCACCACTCCTGGAACATCACCTTCATATCTTTTTGTAGAGTTGTAATGGAAGAAGTTTCTGGAGTCTTATTTATCATTAGATTCACTAGCCACATTTTTCTTTACATTGGTATTGTCTTCGTTTCAAAGTTCATTGCCATTCTATAAGCTTTTTCATACGATGTGCACAAAACAAGTGTCAATTTGGATCAATTTAGAGTTTCTCTTGAATACATGTCAAACAGATGTATCCATGTTGGTATTATCGGTGGGCCATCTCTTTCTCAGCTTGTCCACCATGTCTATTATTTCTTTTAGATGTCCATTTTATGTCTTGACATCCCTTGTTTCATGTTATAAATTTTGGCAATTATATGTTTTTTCAAATGTTGTTCTGAAATCTTCCAAACTCTTAAGATGGCCTTTTTCATATTTCATGTACCATTGATGGAGGCACCTCTTAGTTTTGTTGGAAATTCCTTCATACAATATGCTTCATCTAATTGCCTAGTGATAATCCCTAGACTGCACGGATACGGGTACGGGTACGGTACATCGATACGGCAAATTTTTAAAAATCTTGGGTACGGTACGTTTTTGGGTACGGTTTATATATATATACATGTATATAAATATATAAATATGTATATAAATTATAAATTTAAAGAAGCATTTGCATACTTACTGAAATTTAATTCTCATACATTGCATACTTATTGAAATTTATTATTTCTCTATCACAGTTATTTATCTTAGTGACTGTGATAAGATTCAAGGAGTTTTGATTGTTCATGGTGACCTTCCTTGATCCACTCAGCACGATAGTATTGTCTGACATATTTCCCGAAACATCATAACTAAGCAAGAAAAATAGGGATCCAAGTTGGCAAGTGGGACGATTAGTCCGAGCACGGGAGAATACTCGCCGAGTTTTGGAAAGCTATCCAGTATTTTTAATTACTAATATGTCTACAGGCGATCAAAGCTCATGATTCTTTCAGAAGATTGCAAGAAGTTGCTTGGTCCAAAAAGGTGCAAAAATGGATTTTATGAAAATAAGAAAAATATTGCCATCAATGCATAGAGCTCGAGAAAATATACACTTTTAGAGAAAACGACACCTGAAACGGAGTCGCAGAATGAAAGTTATGGCACATGCAAGTTTTTGCTACTACATCTTCCCGGACCCTTTCCAAAAATGGCAAATTTTTTTCTATTCTTGTGATTTTTTCACCAAAAATCCAAAAAAGGAAAGAATTGCCAAAAAAGGAAAGAAATGCTGTCTTTAGCAAGTTTTTTTTGGACGGATACGGCTGGAAACGTATCCACAGGGATAGGGTACGGTGCCATACCCGGACCGTACCCTATCCCTGTGGGTACGTTTCCAGCCGTACCCACAACGTACCATACCTCGTACCAGTACTTGGTACGTTTCCAGGATGGTACGGGGACCCCCAGGGCGTTTCTGTTCAGTCTAGGATAATCCATATGGTTTCAAAGCAATCATCCTATAGAATGAGGAGTGAGCGATAGGGAACCTTTCATTTGATGGCAAGCGGACAAGGAGTGAGTGATAACAAGTTTTGTGAGGAAAAAGTGGATCTTGTTTGTTGTTTCTTGTAAACTTATACAATGTCAACTTGTTTGTGGGTGTCCTCAAACTTGCAACGATTTTAATTGGTTCTTCAAATCCCTCGTTATCTGTGTGTTCAGTCCAGCCTGACATCCCTTAGTGAGTCAGCTGGCAGTACCTTTCTCATATGATCCAATGGTTTACACTTCTGCTTGAATTCCCTCTTCAGTACAATCAGTCCTAGTCTCTCCACTTGATCTACTAGGTTCAGAGTAATCCTTGTAGCTTGCTCCTATGAGTTGCCACTTTGTCCCAAAATGCTCCCAAAATTTAGTTTCCTTGTAGATAGATATTTGGTACTTTGTCGTCATTGGCGTTTTTTGGAACCCACTCCATGTTTCATTTGTTTCTCATGTCAAGAAGGGTTAACTGTCTTTTACTCCCATTGAACTTCAATTACTAAACCTTTCTTACTGGAGAAACTTCCTTCAACTTCCTTAATTACCAAGCTTTCCTTCTTAGGTATCTTCTTCTACCCACTCTATCATCCTTAACAACCTTTAATTCTTTTCCCGGATGGCCAATCTCCCTGACCTTCTAACTTCTTGGCTACCAAGCTCAGCCATTGACTTCTCTCACTTCTTGACAATCAGAATCAATCTTTTCTTATGAGCCTTGAATAAAATAAACATCAATGAATTTTTCTCCATTATTCCTCTCTTTGTTGTTGATCATCGTATTGTTTCTTTACAAATCTTGTTTCAATTTCTGGTTCATGCTCTTCATGTGCATTTTACAGGTCAATAAATTAATCTGTAAGAAACTGAGGCAGTCGTGTTATCAATTAATTAGTGTGGTTATTCCATTCAGAATTATCATCCACTTCTTGTAGAGTCACCTGCATGTCTTAGATGAAATGAAATGTATTCACGAGTCAAAGCTTAGCTGAAGTAATTTGTGTGTTATAGGTTATTTGAGGCTCAGTTGAAGCAACTCATGTTGATAACTTTGGGTCTCAATTGAGGTAAATTGTGGGCCATTAATTTCTTGATGTTGACGTAATTCATGGGTTTTGATTGCTTTGAGATTTAGTTGAGATAACTTGTAGGAAATTGAATTCTTTGAGGCTTAGTTGAGATACATACAGTTGATTGAATTCGTCGAGTCTCATTTTGGGTAACTCAAGGGCCATTGATTACTTTGAGGCTGGGTTGAAGTAGCTCTAGTCCCACGGGTTGGATCATGCTTTGTTGTGGTAACTTGTAGGATTCTGATTGGTTGAATCTCAATTGAAGAAACACGTGGGAAAGTTGGAATTCTTGGTTGAGGTAGCTGGTGGAGATATCAAAGTGCGTATTGAAGTGAGTCGAGACTAGATTATTGCACTATGTTTTAATGATTGAATAAATGGCTAGATGAAGAAAGCAAAGTTGATTGGAGTTGCAAATTAGTGATACATCATGAGGAAAAAAAATTGAAAGATCTTTAGATATGGTTGGGTGATGGTTTTCCTCTAGTTCAGACCTATTGGGTTTTGATTACTAACGTTGTTGGTTCATGTATAAATACTATTGTTGCAAAATTTGTTTACGACTTTTTTGTTTTGTACAGATATGTTGGTGGTACAATCCTCAGCACATTTCGTCGTCTTTTAAAGATGAAGGCTCTAGCCATCTGTGGTCATCATGTGCAATCATCTAAATTTGAATGCTTCTTTAAGGATATGCTTGTGACAACTCTCTGAGTTATGTTCTGTTCATCAATGTAATTTGTAGTCTGGAACAGAAATTTACAGTTTTGAGCTTCTTCTATTGGGCTTTAATATATTTTGTTCGAATTTTAATTTTTCCTATGGAGTGCTGAGAGTATTTTTTGTCTCATGTATGTTGTCTGCAACAAGAGAGATATTATATAAGTCATTAGGATAGCTGGGCAGAATTTATGCTTTTGTCATGTGAGTTATGAATTTACTATAGAGTTTTTATTTTCAATATTTTGTTTTACAGATGCTTTGAGATGCTTAGATTTGGCTATTGATCACTTCGTGGAAATTGGAAGACTGTCAACAGCTGCAAAGCATTATAAGGTAATGGGAAGTGTTTTTGATAAACACGTGGAAACAACTGTGTTCATGTACTCTTTCTTCACATGTAAACATGAACCTATGAAAATAATCTCAAAAATCTACTGAGGAATATTATTTTCCATTTTCTCTCTCGATAGTATCTGTAACGCTCAAAATTACTAGAACTGGGAAATGAGGATTTTTTTTTTAAACATACATAAAAATAGATTACACAGCTGTAATCATACAGATTTATTTAATCAAATTCTTTAAATCAAATTTGTTCTTTTGATCTATCTGATAACATCTGTGTAAGCCATGTGCGGCTGAGAAGGGTGTATCCAGATCTCCACGATCTCCCTTCGCCACTACTTCGAGTGACAATGCTTACTAGCATTTTGGCTCAACATTTTTTTCAGGTCATGGGAACCATGTGAAAGTCCTTGGGTCTACCACGAAGCTAGTTTTCCGACTTCGTATTTCAGTATCCGACCATTGCCTACCTCATGTTCAGTGTTCAACTTCCCATGATCAGGTTACTGGCAATTTTAATTTAATTGGAGGACTAGGTGATCAGACAATGCACAACCATCAATGCATTACTTTGGCCAAAGTTTTCCACTGTGCAGGTTACGGCTAAACTCAAGACAACACACTAGTCTTATGATTTTAAGTCTTCTGCCACCTCAAAACTATCCCTTTCACAGTTATCTAGATCTTATAGTTTATATTTACTTTATTTCCAATTTAACCTATCTTGCAAGAGTTTATATCGAGATAAATGCCAAAGGCCAACTAGGATCATCATGAGATAAGTACATTTGTTACGCTTGAAATGTATCTATTTCAGCATTTCGCATGTACTTATCCCTTAATATGCCTAATGGATCTTTTCATCTATTTATTTTCCCATTTAGTTTCTCTTTTCCTGATGCTTGGTTTTTTTAACCTTAAATTACCTTTTACAACGATACTCTTCCATTCTCTATACAACAGGATTTACAATCTTATCATATTAATACCAAGTTTAATGAAAGGATAAATTAAATATATATTAAAACATGTATATTTAATTATTCCTTCGATTAGCTACGCCACTAAATAGATTATTTAATTTAGAAATTAAAGACAATTGATTGTTACAATAATTGCCCAATTATCGGCTTCATACATTGACAAATATCAAATAAATAAATTTAACAATTTATGATAAGTAAGATTTTTTACTTCTAGTATTTATCATTTACTCATATTGAGATATTATTACATACAAGGTAATCATCTCTTTATTAAAATCATAAATTACATATGTCGTTAAGGTGAAATATATAACTATTACGGTAACTCTCACATAGTGAGGTTTGAATATTAACAATGGGTCCAAGATCCCAATAAATTTAGTCAAAATTATGGGATATCATCCTTCTACAAATTGAAATCCAAGTATCTCATTTAGATCCATGCTACGATAAAACTTCACAAGACATGAGTTTCTGCATATCCGAACGTGACGGCTAATTGTCCTGCAAGACTGGAGTAGTGGTATGTTGTCAGTTCAAAATGAATTGGCATGAATATTGCCTCCATTTTCTGATGCAATTATTTAATAAAATATGAAATGATATACATGTTATTTTATCAACAAACGTATGGTAATACAACATAGAATGTATTATTACATGTTTTTCATCAAGATACAACTATGAATGTACACAAATAGAACAACCAATTTCTATTTCAGCAATCATGTTTCACTCTAATCACAAGGATCAAGACATAATCAAACCATAATCATTCAACATCCGAATTCTGATTAAACCACAAGCAACTCATGCTTCACATGGTACAGATTCAACTATTATTTTTCTTACCTTCCAATCAACAAACAACTTAACAAAACTGTCTGAAATCATCATTTCCAAATACCAATTAGACATATTCCCTCTAGGTAATGAGCAACTCTATAAAACACACAATAAATTTATTTCAAACAATCAAAATACATTTATATATATTTATAGGAACAATCCAACTAAACAGTGTAAAAACACCTCTATTAAATCATTTTAACATGTTCTTTCAGGTAACCGACAGATCAACAAAACAAATTGACCCACATACCACAGGATGATAATTTTGAAGTCTATTTGCATAGAATAACAACAATAAGTTTCTAACACTTCCAGTAACGAAATCCTTTGAGAAAAACTAAGTCATCTTACATAGACTGTTAACACTAATTTATTTTTCAATCAGGTAATAAAATTATACCTACAGGCAAATCAACTTGTACATATCCAAATCAGTTCGTTCCAGCATTAATTTCTTTTCTGTTTAGAAATTATTAGAATCCGGAAGCAAATATATCAGGCAAAATGATGAAATACCTGGTAAAAACATTTTTCACACTACCCAGAAATCACTTTTCTCATACAAATAAATTATTGTTTGACTGTAATAAAACCCAGAGGCAGAAATCAATTTGGGTTTCCAGAAATCAAATTTAAATAGAAAAATAAAATAAAATAAAAATTGATTAGGAACACCCATCTGCGTTTTTTTCTAGGTTTAGCTAAAACCACACAAAGGAAACTTAAGAGAATACAAAATCCATCAATTTCCTTTTTAGATTTCATTTCCAAGCAATTAAATCAGAAGTTGTCCACAAATTCATTTAATTGCCATTTAAAATAGAATGTGTATTTCCTCATTATTTACAAATAATGCTGCAGAGAAGGGAGAAGATATTCATGCCTGAAGTAAACCCAGAATTGACAACCTTCTACTCTTCCCGCTCCAACAAGTTGAATCCTTCTTTCCTCCAAAACTCACGTAGGTATTCCAGAAGAGAAGAATGAAAACAGACAAAGGAGAAATAAAAGAAATATAATGAAGAAACTATACTATAATGGAGAATTTTCGGGCTTCCCAATGTTGCTTCATGTGTCAATGCATGCCACATACTTGGTGTCAGATGAAGGCGTGTCCCTTTCAAAACTCTCAGATTTTAAATATTAAAATATTATTATTATTATTCTTTTTAACTTTTGATTTACATGCCAAATCCTTTTAGGATTTAAATATATAATTTCACAAATTAATAATGCATTTTTTTTTTAATTTTATTTTAATTGATACCTAACTTTAATGGTAAAATTAATCATCATAATATAAGTCCACATATTGCCAACAATATGTTATCGTAATAATTATTCGAATTCCCATGTTCCATATAAAACATTCAAACAAATGAAAAATCACCAAGTCCGTAAATAATAATTCGAATATTCTCATAAAGCTGGTTTGATATAGCATTGTCAAATAAAACAGAGGCAGTATTCATCATGGTCATTGCAAAAGTCGAACAAAACAAAAGACGACCAAACCGATTAAAATAAAGTAAACCGGAATACAAATAACCGAAAGATTCACTATCATTTATGAACCGTTTTACCTATGATTAAGGCCTAATCATGTTTTAGGAAGGATCATCAAGGTGGGTGTGGGGTTATTCGTTCCGCAATGTCATGCCCCGCAACAGAAGTTGTGGGTCATGATACGACGAATCAAATGAATTTTACACCCAATGATGATCTCGTCTAATCATGTTTAGACTTAACCGTAGTTAATTTAACTTACAAGAAATTTTGGGATGTTACATACTCCACCCCTTAGAATAATCATCATCTCGATGATTTCAGGATAAATAGATAAACTAAACCCATCATTCATTTGTGGCATTAATATATTTCAAATCAGCTTAAAATTTGTATCAATATCATTTCAGCTGAATCATAAAGGTCACAACATCCCTTATATATCTAGAAAAATCAGTCACATAATCTGTAGACATAACACATTACTGCTTAAATGACATATTTTCCAGGTTCATTACAAAATCTTCAACAGTAACTATTCATCAAAAAGTACCTTAGTTCCAATATTCAGTTGTAAACTTATCTACAGGATTTACTTATCTACCTCTTTACAGAAAAACTGAATTTAGCACTATAACAAAAATATATTCTTAAAAATCAGTCAAACAGATGCGGAAAAGTAGTCTGGATATCTTCCAGATTCTCCCAAGTGGCACTTTCTTCAGAATATTGGTCCCACTGGACCTTACATTGTGAAACCTCATGGTTTTTCAAGTGTAACTTGCGGGTTTCTAGTATCCTTATAGGCTCAACCGTGATTACCCCTGGATCCAGAACCTGCAATGAATCCCAATTAAGTACATGTGTTAAATTAGGTACATATTTCTTAAGCAAGGATACATGAAATACATTGTGCATCCTGGATAGAGCGGGAGGCAGTGCTAGCTTGTAGGCTACTGGTCCAATGACCTCTAGGACTTCAAATGGTCCTACAAACCTAGGAGATAGTTTGGCTGACCTGCCAAATGAAATGGAACTCTTTTTAGGTTTGACCCTAAGAAAAACTTTATCTCCCACGTTAAATTTTCTGTCAATTCTTTTTAAATCTGCATAACTTTTCTGTCTATTTGCGGCCTCTTTCAATATTTCTTGGATTAATTTAACCTGTTTTTCCATTTCTGACAGCATTTCAGGTCCAATTAGTACTCTATCTTCAGGATTATCCCAACTTATTGGTGTTCTACACCTACGACCATATAAGGCCTCAAAAGGAGCCATCTGAATGGAAGAATGGTAGGTGTTATTATAGGCAAATTCAACCAAGGAAAGATACTCTTCCCATTTGTATTGCTGATCCATGCAATACATTCTTAGTAAATCTTCTAGCACTTGATTTACTCTTTCAGTTTGACCATCAGTTTCAGGATGGTAGGCAGAACTTATGTTCAGTTTTGTCCCTAAGGCAGCATACAAAGTCTGCCAAAATCTGGAAGTCATCCTTGAGTCCCTGTCTGAAATTATTATTTCTGGAACTCCATGTAATCGGAAAACTTCTTGCACAAACCTTTTTGCCAGTATGGGTGAATTATCCTTTAAATTACTTGCTATAAAATGTGCCACTTTAGTTAACTTGTCTACAACTACAAGTATAACATCATGTTTATTTTGGGACATAGGTAGACCTTGGACAAAATCCATACTTATAACTTACCACTTATATTCTGGCACGTTGTGAGGATATAATAATCCTGCTGGATGTGAATGTTCAGCCTTTACTTGCTGACATTCCAGGCATTGTGAGACGTAAAGAATCACATCACTTTTCATCTTTTTCCAGAAGTATTTCTTTTTGATGTCTGCCATCATTTTTGTTACTCCTGGATGTCCCGAGTAGGGAATATCATGAAATTCTCTCATAACTTTATTTCTGAGTTCTTTACCCTCTGGTACATATATTCTGTTGTTATAACGCAGAATCCCATCTGTTTCCAGCTTGAAACCATCATACCTTTTGTCTCTCAGATCTTTTTCTAGAGCTGTTTTAACATGATTGTAGTAGGGGTCATTGGTTAACTCATTTTTGACTTCATCTTTGAACTGGGTTCTTAATGTAATTATAGTAGCAATATACTTTCTGCGACTTAAGGCATCAGCCACCCTATTCTCTTTTCCGTTAATGTAATTTATATCAAAGTCATAATTTGCTAGGAACTCCAGCCATCTTCATTGCCTTGCATTTAGATTTGGCTGTGTAAAGATGTATTTGAGCCCAAGATGATCTGTTTTGAGTTCAAAAGGTTTCCCAAGCAAATAGTGCCTCCATACCTGCAGCGCATGAACAATCGCAGCAAGCTCAAGATCATGTGGTGCATAATTTACTTCATGCACCCTCAACTTCCTACTTTCAAAAGCTACCACGTGCCCATCTTGTAGTAGTACTCCGCCCAAACCTTCCCCTAAAGTCAAGGTTACCACCGAGAAGTTCCCATTTATACCTATGACATCTTCATAGGATCCAAGAGGTGCACTTACAAGTCTAATCCTTTTAACTCCTTAAAGGGTTCTTCACACTTGCTGTCACCATGTACAAATTTCTTACCCTTCTTTAGCCAAGAAGTGATATGTCCCGCTAATCTTAGAAAAGCTCCTTTACAAAACTTGAACCGATCAAGTAGCCAGAAACTAGTTCTCCATAAAAGCTTCTCAGGTTTCAATGGAGTCGCTTCTTTTCTGCTTGCTTATTATGGACTGATCATAAATCTTATGTTGTTACCCCTCTTTATTTATTTCAGTGATGGCCTTAAGTATTGTTATTCCATTTTCCTATTGATAGAAAGCACACTTAGCGAAATTTCGCCACCACACTTAAAACATCCACCCAGAGGTCCTTTTCTCTCAATCTTAAATGTTGAATCTTGTTCCTTGTTCCATTATTTTTATTATTCATAACATTTCTACCCACTATTCCTCTTTTTTTAACGGTCCATTCTTGGAGTATATTAATATATCACCCGCTATTCCTCTTTTATTGATAAGTACAAATTGGTCTAAGTATTCCCTTTAAACATGTTGTTCTTCAAGTGTTTGAAAGCTGCTATTTTTCCTTCTATTTTCCTCTTTAGAGGCATAAATACTTAAACTTTTGTTCTTGCCCATAGATTTTTCAAAAGTGGTTTCCATAGGTAGGTCCATGAACATCTTCACCACCAATGCTAGGATTCAGTCCCATTATAAATTTGAGATCACTCTGGAAAAACTTTTCATCCATTTGATACATAGGATCATATTTCAGCAATCGAGTGAAACGATTCCCAATATTCTGTAACTGAGTATTTCCTTGAGTCAAATTTTGAGGGTCCCTCCATCTTTTGGTCAAAGTATAGCTGAGGTAGCCATCTTTGATGAGTATACTTGAACTGCTCCCACGTGATCATACAAGAATGTAATTCCTAGTTCCATTTTCGGTTATCACTAGGAAGATGCCTTCACGGGACAATTGGTAGGCTCCCCATACTGGTTTGACCTCCTCTGAAAAATTCCCTAATCTCAAAATACTTTTCCATTTGGAGAGCCAATTTTCTAGCACCATCCCCAAGAGTTGTACCATCAAATTTAGGTGGGGATATTCTTTTAATGTCCCTTGCTAACTACAGCATCCATAGATTGCTTTCTTATTTTCCCTTTCATTCAGGTGCATCAGGTTGATCATCATGTTGCTCATCATCCCTTTGATCCTCATCTTCTTCACCATTTGACCTTGTTGTTCTATGGCAGCAACTCGGTTTTGGGTGTCATTCAAAAGGTTGAGGATTTCTTTAACTTAGCACCAGCTTTATACCTATGACACGTCATCATTATTTACCCCAGGTGTCACTACCATATTAGCTCTTGTTGCCAGCCTAGCCAAAGTTTCCTATTTTTATAAAAGAGGATACTTTTTATTAGAACGTGTGTCCCATTAATGTCCAAGTGTCTGAGCCTCTAGCTCTGATACCAAAATGTAATGCTCAAAATTACTAGCTCTTAAAATGAGGTATTTTCAGCTAAACTTTAAATATGAAACAAAACATTACATAGCTAAATCGTACAATCAAATTTAACAACAAATTATTTAAATCAAATTTGTTCTTTTGATCTATATAATAACATCTGTGTAATACATGTGTGGCTAAAAAGGGTGTATCTAGATCTCCATGATCTCCCTTCACCACTACTTCAAGTGACAATTCTTACTAGCATTTTGGATCAACCTTTTTCAGATTATAGAAACCATGTGAAAGTCCTTGGGTCTACCATGAAGCTAGTTTTTTGACTTCAGTATTCTGGTATCCAGACCATTTCCTACCTCATGTTTAGTGTTCAACTTCCCATGATTAGGTTCCCTGGATTAATTTTAATTTAATTGGAGGACTAGGTGATCAGACAATGCACAACCATCAATGCATTACTTTGGCCAAAGTTTTCCGCCGTGCAGGTTACGGCTAAACTCAAGACAACACACTAGTCTTATGAGTTTAAGTCTTCCGCCACCTCACAACTATCCCTTTCACAGTTATCTAGATCTTATAGTTTATATTTACTTTATTTCCCAATTTAACCTATCTTGCAAGAGTTTATATCGAGATAAATGCCAAAGGCCAACTAGGATCATCATGAGATAAGTACATTTGTTACACTGATATGTAATCTATTTCAGCATTTCGCATGTACTTATCCCTTAATATGCCTAATGGATCTTTTCATCTATTTATCTTCCCATTTAGTTTCTCTTTTCCTGATGCTTGGTTTTTTTAACCTTAAATTACCTTTTACAACAATACTCTTCCATTCTCTATACAACAGGATTTACAATCTTATCATATTAATACCAAGTTTACCGAAAGGCCGAATTAAATATATATTAAAACATGTATATTTAATTATTCCTTCGATTAGCTACGCCACTAAATAGCTTATTTAATTTAGAAATTAAAGACAATTGATTGTTACAATAATTGCCCAATTATCGGCTTCATACATTGACAAATATCAAATAAATAAATTTAACAATTTATGATAAGTAAGATTTCTTACTTCTAGTATTTATCATTTACTCATATTGAGATATTATTACATACAAGGTAATCATCTCTTTATTAAAATCATAAATTACATATGCCGTTAAGGCGAAATATATAACTATTACGGTAACTCTCACATAGTGAGGTTTGAATATTAACAATGGGTCCAAGATCCCAATAAATTTAGTCAAAATTCTGGGATATCATCCTTCTACAAATTGAAATCCAAGTATCTCATTTAGATCCATGCTACGATAAAACTTCACAAGACATGAGTTTCCGCATATCCGAACGTGACGGCTAATTGTCCTGCAAGACTGGAGTAGTGGTATGTTGTCAGTTCAAAATGAACTGGCATGAATATTGCCTCCATTTTCTGATGTAATTATTCAATAAAATATGAAATGATATACATGTTATTTTATCAACAAACGTATGGTAATACAACGGAGGATGTATTATTACATGTTTTTCATCAAGATACAACTATGAATGTACACAAAAAATAGAACAACCAATTTCTATTTCAACAATCATGTTTCACTCTAATCACAAGGAACAAGACATAATCAAACCATAATCATTCAACATCCGAATTTTGATTAAACCACAAGCAAATCATGCTTCACATGGTACAGATTCAACTATTATTTTTCTTACCTTCCAATCAACAAACAACTTAACAAAACTGTCTGAAATCATCATTTCCAAATACCAATTAGACATATTCCCTCTAGGTAATGAGCAACTCTATAAAACGCACAATAACTTTATTTCAAACAATCAAAATACATTTATATATATTTATAGGAACAGTCCAACTAAACAGTGTAAAAACACCTCTATTAAATCATTTTAACATGTTCTTTCAGGTAACCGACAGATCAACAAAACAAATTGACCCACATACCACATGATGATAATTTTGAAGTCTATTTGCATAGAATAACAACAATAAGTTTCTAACACTTCTAGTAACGAAATCCTTTGAGAAAAACTAAGTCATCTTACATAGATTGTTAACACTAATTTATTTTTCAATCAGGTAATAAAATTATACCTATAGGAAAATCAACTTGTACATATCCAAATCAGTTCGTTCCAGCATTAATTTCTTTTCTGTTTAGAAATTATTAGAATCCGGAAGCAAATATATCAGGCAAAATGATGAAATACCTGGTAAAAACATTTTTCACACTACCCAGAAATCACTTTGCTCATACAAATAAATTATTGTTTGACTGTAATAAAACCAAGAGGCAGAAATCGATTTGGGTTTCCAGAAATCAAATTTAAATAGAAAATAAAATAAAATAAAAATTGATTAGGAACACCCATCTACGTTTTTTTCTAGGTTTAGCTAAAACCACACAAAGGAAACTTAAGAGAATACATAATCCATCAATTTCCTTTTTAGATTTCATTTCCAAGCAATTAAATCAGAAGTTGTCCACAAATTCATTTAATTGCCATTTAAAACAGAATGTGTATTTCCTCATTATTTACAAATAATGCTACAGAGAAGGGAGAAGATATTCATGCCTGAAGTAAACCCAGAATCGGCAACCTTCTACTCTTTCCGCTCCAACAAGTTGAATCCTTCTTTCCTCCAAAACTCACGCAAGTATTCCAGAAGAGAAAAATGAAAACAGACAAAGGAGAAATAAAAGAAAATATAATGAAGATACTATACAATAATGGAGGATTTTCGGGCTTCCCAATGTTGCTTCATGCGTCAATGTGATGCCACATACTTGGTGTCAGATGAAGGCGTGTCCCTTTCAAAACTCTCATATTTTAAATATTAAAATATTATTATTATTATTCTTTTTAACTTTTGATTTACATGCCAAATCCTCTTAGGATTTAAATATATAATTTCACAAATTAATAATGCATTTTTTTTAATTTTTATTTTGATTGATACCTAACTTTAATGGGAAAATTAATCATCATAATATAAGTCCACATATTGCCAACAATATGTTATCGTAATAATTATTCGAATTCCCATGTTCCATATAAAACATTCAAACAAACGAAAATCACCAAGTCCGTAAATAATCATTCGAATATTCTTATAAAACTGGTTTGATATAGCATTGTCAAATAAAACAGAGGCAGTATTTATCACAGTAATTGCAAAAGTCGAATAAAACAATAGACGACCAAACCGATTAAAATAAAATAACCGGAATACAAATAACCGAAAGATTCCCTATCATTTATGAACTGTTTTACCTTTGATTAAGGCCTAATCATGTTTTTTGAAAGATCATCAAGGGGGGTGCGGAGTTATTTGTTCCATAATGTCATGCCCCGCAACAGAAGCTGTGGGTCATGATACGACGAACCAAATGAATTTTATACCCAATGATGATCTCGTCTAATCCTGTTTAGACTTAACTGTAGCTAATTTAACTTACAAGAAATTTTGGGATGTTACAGTATCGCACTGCGACCATACAAAAAAACATGAATGTTTGATGGTTTGAGGATGTGTATAGCAACTTTATAATATCATGCATGGCATAATTTGAATATTCCCTATTTATAGAGTACAGGCCCTATTTTACTAAGGAAGCCCTTTGGGCAATAGTTTTTGCAGTTTTAATAGATTTGGTTATTAATTATAATTCCTTTATAACGCATATGGTGGTTTAATTCATTGTGAAACTTCATGAATAATGAATGTAATTATACATGTGGTGGTTTTATTGATTGTGAAACTTCATGAATAATGGATATAATTGTGCTGCAGGATATAGGTGAAATTTATGAGAATGAGCAAGATTTCGGAAAGGCTATGGATTATTTTGAACGAGCAGCTGACCTTTTTCAGGGTGAAGAAGTTAATAGCACAGCTAACCAATGCCAACTCAAGGTTGCACAATGTGCAGCTCAGCTTGAACTGTAAGTTTTTTTGTTTTGTTTTTTAAACCAAAGAAAGGAAGAAAGGCAACCAATATGAATACTAAATTGTAAAACTATCTTTTTTTAACTTACCAAAAGTTAGGCTACGAAAGAATAGAAAATAAATGGCATGGTGGCATACCTCAAGCCATAAAACCCCACACACTTCATTATGAGGATCTTCTTGAGCCAAAGAAATATAGAAAAAACTTGAGATTGTCCATGGAAAATAATTCAAGCAGAATAAGTGACTCAATTTTTCAAGCATAGACCAATTACCGGTGAGCATGCTCTACATGGAGTTGCAGCCCAGAATGAGGATCTGGTCTTCCTCGTTCCCCAAGTAAAACTTGGGATATCTGATTGTATTATCTTCCTGGCACCTTCTACACGAGAAGGGAAATATTTTGTTTTCCTTTGGAAATGAGCCTTCTAGTAGGATGGTGTACCAATGCCATAGTGGTTATCTTAGTTCGCCACAATCCCTTGTTATAATCCAAGACTTTGTAGCCAAGGTTTTTCCTTTCAAGATGGAAAATTTTCCAAAGAAAACTAATTATAAGTAATGTCATGAGGATGTTTTTGGTTCTTGTCATCGGATATGGTTTGCTACAAAGGCCCTTGGGTAGTAGGGCTATAATTAATGATGGTCAAGCCTTTTTTCAAACTTAGAGAAGTCACAATATAGGTCAATGGAGCCATCAGTTACCCTCAAAGCACCTGATGAGATGGAGAAATTCTTGTTCCAAGGTAGGAAATATAACTTGAAATTAGCATTTCAAGTGGGTTAGAACCTAAATAAACTACAGATATTCCTCAAAACCACTATATTTTCAAATCTTTTGGCACCCCAAAACAGTGTGCTACAGTCCGCTAGTTCATGTTTGTAACAAGCACTAGAGGTTCATTGAAATCAAAATTACGGCACATAATGATTTTGAGCGTTGCAGGATGCTCTATATGTCTCTCACAAAATCATATAATATTTACATATTTTTCATAAGAAACAATCTAATGTATTTGATGTTAATTTCATTATTGTAATATGTTTTAATCCTTATTGCACTCTAATATCAATTTCAATACATAATCTTTGTCATAATCATAAAGCAGTTTATGGAGATGCTTAGCCATAAAATGACAGGATCTATGCTAGCTAGTTTTGATACCGTTCTTATTGTCTCTGTATTTGAGTCATAAAAACATTAATCCCTCGATGAAATTATTATTAAACTTTATTCCCTCAATGTTTACAACCCCTCTTTCATCTATATCTTTAACAAAACCATGAGACAATTTCCTTAGCCAAAACTATTGCATAATTGGTCGATTAACTAGAAATTGCATCCAAAGTTGCAATGGAAATGCCGATAGGGAGTGAAAAAATGAAAACTTAAGCGACATTTTGCCAAATGGTTTGAAATGCAAATGCAATTAAGTGATTGCGATATAGGTTGTTAATTAGGAGCATTATTATTCAATCATGACCCTAGCGTCAAAACAATAGAAATCTGTACACAAAATCTGAAGGATTGAAATTGTGGGCTTTGTTTGTTGAAGTCAATATATATAAGGGAATCTGTAGATTTGTGGGCTGGAAATAGTTCCTAGATTTACCCTCGCTTATTGCAACGGTGGACTGAAATTTCTTATGAATTTTGATTGTCATGATGTAAGGATGTTCATTGTTCAAATGTTTGAATGGTTCACAAGACTGGTCTCTAAATGCTCACAAGCAATGCAATGAGATTATGTATGGCTTTTGAAACATGTTGGAAAAAGATGGGTACTTGGAAAAATGCACTTCACAAAATTTCCTTCCTCACAGATGCAATCTTCTCCATAGAAGTGGTCTTCTCCACAGATGTATGCCATCTCCTTCATTGAAAATCTTATATCCTTTGAAAATTCTAGAATGCCCTAATAGCTTTTTTTCACTTATGCTTTGAATTGGAAATCAAATGATTTATTTGATTTGGCACTTTGTGACGATAGTGCTCTAGTGAATTTCACATTAAAAAGGTGTTGTAAATTTATGACACCTTAACGACAGAGTTACGACATGCATACAAGTTACAACATACAAACAACTCACCAACAAACATATTTATGACATAAAATATGATTTATGACATGATTTAGACATTTTCAGGATGATTTATGATACCGATTTACGATGGACTTATGATTGGTTTTAAGAATGGAAGGTTTATGACAACTTTACACTTACAATGGAAAATAACAGCCTATCTTAAACCTGATTTAAAATTAACTTAGGCGCTTGTTTTAAACTTGAATTTTTTAATGAGAAGAGTAACAACCTTTACTTCACAAACCCTTTTTAGAAACGTTAGCAACGAAAGAACCTCCAACATTGTTGACTTGTTATAGAACCTATAAACCAAAGAAAGCTTCTTAAGAGGTTTGAGGTTTGATACTTGTTTGTTCATAGTATAAAACAATCGAGTATATAAAACATTTCTTCTAAATACATTACAGGCTCAAAACATTGTTGTTTATTCTCAACTGCATATTACCTATTTTTTAATAGCATAACAAAAAGGGCAAAAAAAAGCTGAAATTTTACCTAGAATGCTTTATCAGTATTATAACACAGGAATTTTCTAGACTATGGCAGGAAAACAACAATGTTGGAGTTATATTGATCTTTTCTATGGCAGGAATTTTCTATTCTTTTGTTCTTTGCAAGGACTTAAATGTTTCTGACGTGCATTATAATGAACTCAAGCTTCTGAAACAAAATATTATTCTTCACATCCAGTCACTTAGGAATTCTATTCTTTTGTTCAATGCAAGGACTTAAATGTTTCTGAAGTGCATTATAATGAACTCAAGCTTCTGAAACAAAATATTATTCTTCACATCCAGTCACTTAGGAATGTTATTATAGGCTTCACATTGTAGGAATATAAGACTGTTTATGAGATGAAGTTTTCTGGATAAAACTGTCTGAGCTTTTTCTTAGCGACGTTTCGGATCACAATTGATCCGAAACGTCAATAAGAAAAAGCTCAGACACAGTTTTATCGAGAAAACTTCATCTCATTTTATGGACTGTGAAAACGTAAAATCATTGAAGACTGTTTATGTTATGTGGGGGAATTTTTGAGTCTTTTGTGATAGGTTTTAATGATGGATTTCCTCAATCGGTTGTGGATGAAAGAGGAGCTGAACAAAAGAAAGACGACATGGATGAAACAAGACAAACTATGGATGAGTGAGTGGGGCATCAACCTATAAGAATGCCCATCCACCAATCAAGAGATAAAACATTATGCGAGGGAAAAGTTTAAATTGAGCATGTGGACAAATTACTACATGACCAAGTTTAACCAGGCTACTGTGAACATGACCAGAAAACTTATGTAGGGGCAATTATCAAATGGAAAATGAAGATGTGTGATAGGTAGGTGGAAGATCCCAAAATAAAGGTGGAAAGAGATGATGTCTTTTCTGTGCATCAAGTATGATCGATACACAATGGCATAATGCCATGAAATGCTACACACATGACAAAATTTAAGCTAGCGACCTGGAAAGCCTACAAGAGGTGTCTATGTCTACCATATTTGAAGAAGAAAACGTTGAAAAAATGGGGAATTTCTGATCAAATTCACAGCAGGATAATGAAGCTTCATAAGTAGAACAATAGCAGAGAATTAGATTAGGGTCTGACTGCACAAGTCTTCTCTTTTTCTACAGTTTCTCACTCCTTTGGTTATACTTTTTGTTCTTGGGGTCACGTGGACTGTTTTGGCCTCGTGGACAATATCAATATATCTGTTTATCTATCTAGTATTGACCACGCAAATCTAGCTGGTGGAAATCTCTTTTCTCTTGTTGTGTCATGGTTTGACTATGTACCTAACCAGTGGTTCACATGTCATGTTTTTTTTTCTTTTAAGTAGCAGTTCTATATCACTAGTGAACTGACCATTATTCATTGACACAGCTTGAACATCTGGTTAAAATTGTTTAATCTCAACAAAAATAACAATTATTAAATTTATGTTTAATAGGCTTGTTTTAGCAACATGATTGATTAATTTTTACAACTGCAGAAACTTGTGTGCAAAGCCTAGGACAAGGCAGATTGTTATAAACTGTGTTTGTCTTTCATGCGACTTGAACACCTTTTTACTTCTGCTGTCTTGTCTGCTCACAGATATCCAAAGGCGATAGAAATTTTTGAATCTGTAGCAAAAGAAACCATCAATAATCACCTGCTGAAATACAATGTTAAGGGGTATCTCCTCAATGCTGGGATTTGCCAGATTTGCAGAGGGGACACCATGGCACTAAACAATGCATTCGAGAAATATCAGGTTCTTATATGAAAAGAGATTGAAACTTCTGCACTATTACAAGTTTAAGGTTTTTATTTCTTTGAAGCAATTGTAACATGATTATCCCTTCAGGAACTTGATCCTACTTTTTCAGACACGAGAGAATGTAAATTCCTAGCTGTGAGTCTCTCCTATTCTTGGTCCTAAATAGTTTCATTTTATTTTAGCTGTGCTTTTCATAAGAAGATTAAACTTGTGTCATGTTAGTGCTTACATTTTTAACTTGTACTTGAAAAAAGATTCATACATAACCAAAAACATTGGAATTCTATGGATTTTTTTTTGCTACTATTGATTAAACCTGTTTCATGTTAGTGCTTACATTTTAAACTTGTCTTGAAAAAAGTTTCATACACACCCAAACACATTGGAATTCTATGGAGTTTTTTTGCTACTATTGAAGTGAGTTCTTAATTGTTTTTCTCTTTTTGATTTCAGGCTTTAGTGTTGTCTTTTGATGAAGAAGATGTGGAGAAATTTACTGATGTGGTCAAGGAGTTTGATAGTCTGACTCGACTGGTATGTTTTCTCTGGTCCGAAAGAGGTTACTGGATATGAAGTTTGTTTGCTGTGCCAATTACTGTGACTGTCATTATGTGCATGGTAAAGAATGTTTCATATGTGTATTATGGTCTCATTTCCTTGATTCTATGATTTTAAGTTCTCAACATGTTTGTAACTCTGAACAAAACAACAGTTCACAGCTAAGTTGTTGTAAGAAATAGTTTTTGAGTAAGTCACAAGGTCTGAGGTAATGAGAGAAATGTTCTTAATTTTGTTAACATGAAATTTGAGGAAATAATAAAGCAAAATGACCTTAAATGTTTGCACGTCCATGAAAAGACATAAAGTTAGCCCAAAATGACCTTCAAGGAAAAAGAGTTCCACCATGAAATTAACCTTATAATACAAAACCTGTCCAAACATATTTTGCCTGTTTGTTGAAGCTTTAGGAATTTCCAAGTTAGTGATAATGTACTTTCTTTTGTATTTCTAGAGGTTTGATGTCGACCATTTGGAGTTCTTTAGATGGAGAGCATGCATTTGGAGATATGCAATCACAACATACAAGGAACTAATCACTTTATATTATTATAATAGGATTTTTTTTGAAATAGCCCAATTCCAATCATGGGCAAGAAATGACATAAGCTGCTAGTCTACACACTACAGTTATTGCCCTTGGCTACATAACCGGGCAGGTACACATGGCTAAAAAATGGCTAATTTTATCCTATTGGAAATATGAGAGAAATATGCACAGATCAATTATATATGGAATTCTTGCTTTTGAAAATGAACCCTTTGCAATGTGGAAACAAAACTTGGGGTGCTGGCCTTGAGATTGATGGGTTGGAACTATAGCATTAACATCTATTAATGTTCTATGCATGATTTTCCATAAGCGTTTGGATGTTCCAGTCTTCCCTCCATCTATGGCGCACATTCTTATGATCAACGAGTACATTTCATATTGTAATTATGAAATATCAAAGAATGTAATGTCCTTGTACGCACCCAGAATTGCATGTGCTACATTATCGGAAAACGGTTACAAAAGTCCCCAATGATGATTCAGGTCCTTTCAAGAAGGTGTTTGAGCTCCAATTTCCATTCGCAGTGTATATTTGTTGCTTAGACGTCTTTACTTAGCCTTCCCATGATTTTTCCAGCTTTTTGTCTCTTTCTGCGCATGTTTTGGCCTTTAGTGCTAGGACCGCCGCCTTGCCTGGGCGGCGGTTCTGAAACCGCCGCCCAAAACAGGGCGGTGGTCTTGAAACCACCGCCCTGCGCAGGGCGGCGGTCCTGCCCGCTTTTTCCAGATTCCGTCATTCGTGTTTTAACATGTGACGGTTCACTTAATTTCACTTTTAACATGCATCCGTAAGCCAAATTGTCTAAAATTAGCTTTGATTGCTTAGTTCTTCTTCCTCCTATTTTAAATAGATTTAATTAGTTGGAACTGCTTCTTCTTGCCTTGTGCATGAAGGCACCTCCCATCCTCCATTCCTATATATTCCATGCTTGTATTCAAGCAGAAGGCCTGAGAATTTTTGTGTATCTTGCATTGTATTGTTGCTACGATCTTGCTAGGAATTGCATAGCCAAGCTCTAATCTCTTGTGCTATCTCTCTTCTACTTGCATTGCATCCGGACTACCATCAAGTTGTCATTGTTCAAGTGTCATCCTCCTGCTGTTGTTCTTCGCAGTCCCAATCCCTTGGACTCACATGAACACTTGGAGAAAGAAAGGAACATACTGAGGGGACAAATACAGATACAACCAGATTTGCCAAAGCTTTTGCTTGTCCAGGTTGGAATTGTGTGTTTGTTTGCTTTATTTGTTAAATTGTCAATCTCAAATCACTAGTTTCAATTACATATCAAATAGAGTAGAAAATCGTTCATTTCAATAGATTAGTCAATCACAAGTAGATCAAATCATTAGTAAGTTTGTTTCTTTAACATTACCAGGGAAGTTGTGGGGAACGATAGCCCTTTCAGGGTCATGATTTGTTCTTCGCCTCTGAGGTAGGGTTTGAAGGGTTTTGATTGGATTAGGTTATTTGTTTTAGATTAAATTCACACATTCACACAAGTAACCAGCTACATCCGGCTGATTACTTGTCTTTAGTTTATTTATTAGATTAGAACACACTGCTTAAAAATTAGAAAAGATAAAAAAAGATTTCCTTTGATAGATTAGTTTGCTTTTATTGCTCTGATCCGATATATTGTGAAAAATCCAAAAACATAGATTAGATTTCCTTAAGTAATTAGTTTTCTTATCAAAAATCATTTATTTCATTCTGTATGACCATCAACGGCCCACAACAGGAAAAGACATACAGTTGTGATCCCTTGGTCCCACAACATGACGGGCCAGAATTGGTAACTGACATTGATACCAGTTTACGTTTGACAGTCTTACGCACACCTGCAACTTTTGCTGAGAAAATAGAACAACTCAATGCGCTAAACATCGTTGCTAATCAAGCCTACGACTATTGGACTGCTCCTGGCAACAGGGTTTGATTACGTGCATGACCATACAAGGGACACAGCCTCCATGAGTCTTTGGTTGTGATCCTCAGGTCTCACAACCCAACAGGCCTGCTAATCAGTTAGACATTGACACTAGTTTGTGTACATTAGTATTTAGATCTTCACCACTTCCACCAGATATTATTGCACAACTTTCCTTACTAAACATAACAACCGATCAGGCTAAGACTTTCTGGACCAGACTAGAAAATCGCCCATAAATCCCTGTGGCTCCACCACACCTCTTGTTCTTACTTCCATGACCTTGTCTGGAAATCTATACGAGGCGCCTGCAGGTCATGTTCCGCGTGTTCAACAACCAACAAACAAAATCTTGACAGAGCTCGACATTGATTGGAGTCTCTGAACGGCTATCATCTCATATCGAGCCATCACACCACTTCAAGTTAGGAGAGCATTCTTTGCCTTAGACTCGCAGATCCCGATATTGTGTATTGAAGACATAAGATTGCCCAATTAGCTTGATCCCCGTCATTACACTCACATTCACATTCATTCTACACCGGCTGTCTCGGCACGACCTCGAGAGGTCGGGTGCGAAGAAGGTCACGTGTTGATTTTCTGTTGTACAATCCCCTTTTCAAAATTAATTAATTTTGGATACCAAAAGCCTATTCTTATTATTTTTTGTAGGCTAAGGGGAAATCAAAGAAGGAAATAATTTAATTTAAGTGGTCCATCCAAGGGTACTTTTATATTTTAATTGGAAAAACGACACTTAAATTATATTTTTAATCCAAAAAATTGAAATAGAATAAAATAATAATAGAATGATGAACTTCTATTATGGGGCACCTGAGTTGGAATTAATAGAATAAATAAATAAAGTGAGCATGCATGAATACCAAAATCCTAATTTTAGGATAGGAGGGTGGATAACATATTTTTAAATGTGTTTAATCCTATTTCTTAGGATGGGGCACCAACATGGGAGAGAGCATAAATTTATTATTTATTAATTGTTCACAAATCATGCATGTAAGTCTAAAAGGGGGCGCCCACTTTGGAGAGTGCCTTGGAAGTTGTAAAGGCAGATTTGGGGATTCATTGTACACACATCTTGGAAATTTATGAGTTATTTTCTTTGTCTGCAAGTAGCTTCTGCTTCCGCAACAGCAATAGAGAACAAAAATCCCTCATTTGCATATAGTATTTGAGAACGGAATCCCTCACTAGTCACAATCTCAGCTGGGCAATTCAATTCAGGGGTTGCAGTGGTCATTCAAGGGTGCAAGTGTTCTGTCCAGTTCAACTCCCGACAATTGTATCAGACACTAGTATTTTTTGTTGTAGTTGGTTAAACAACAAATTAAATAAAAGACTGATTTCTTCAATCAAACATCTACAAGTTTGCATGTTTTTATATATAAAAATCAGATTGGATCGCTATTGTTATAAAAGTTAATTTTATGCAATAGGTGTTGCATCTGGAGAGTATTTAACAAAAATATCCAGATTTGTTGGAAGTATTATTTCTTCCAGGGATCTTCTACATATCCGGACCTTGTGGATGTGACCCCATGAATTGAATACACATCTTAATGGTATTTGGACCCTAAAGCTGAATTAAGTTTTTTTCAATCATTATATTTCTTTTGCAATTGGGTTTTGCTGTTTTAGATAATTAAGGCTTTTTCAAGGTTGCTGTCATGGAATGTTCAAATTTGTATACTGTGCCCTAAGAGCTTGTTAGGGCTATCCAGATTCTTGGTAGAAATGTATTCTATCAAAGATTTAACAAACAGCCCAAAGTCTATGGGCATGGCAGCAGTATTCTTGGAGGCCTTCCAAGTTTCAATTTTGAATCACCTACTCAAGAGTAAAGCATTGCATTCAGTATGGGGCCCTTAAGTTTGACGACATTGCTTCGAGAGGATTAACCCCAGCACTTTTCTCAATGAATCAGCTATGGCTTCAAAGACTGGTTTGTACGAGATGTAGCGAAAGATGTTGAGTCATTTTGAAAAGAGAGCAGTGATTACTGCAATCTCCAACTTGTAGCAAAGATTTAGTTTCCATCATTCTTTAAGACTTTGATAGAGGTAGATGGTATTGTGGAGATCTTGTGATTTGTTATACAGGTACCATTTTCTGCTAGATTGTTTTCTTGGTTATTCTTAAGATATGATGCCTATGCCCGCCTATAAGGAATGAGTTCTAGTTTGGAACCACTGTTGTATTGACCATTCCCTGCTATGGTAAACCATCTGTCCTGCTTTTCCAATGCATCGGGAGCTCGAAAAAAGTATGGAGTCAACTTCTGGGTCAAGCTGCATATGTAATCTAGAATCTGGTGTTCCAGGTCTTACTACTAGACCCATCATCAGCGAGTAGCTTGAAGCCAATTCTTGATCAAGAGATAGCTTGAATTGAGAGTATCCTATAAATAGCTGTGCATATTGACTGTATGCTATAAATAGCTTGAATTGAGATCTATCCTTTAGAGGGATTCTTGTGAGGTTGATAAGGTTAGAAAGTTGTGATAATCCATGTGAAATTGAACGTGGAAAACCATGAGAAGGCTTAGGAATTCACCTCTAGTTGTCATATAATGTCCCACCCTGATAAGTTAACTAATGGGAAGCTAATTGCAGTGATGAGATAAGCTTAGTATAAGTTTGGATAAGTTTTATCCAAATTTAAGGCATCCAGCTGTGACTGAGAATTCCATGATTTAGCAGTCCCTATTATGATTTCTAGGCTGAGTCTTTGATCTTAAACGCTGAGCCAATGCTGTCAGTCCTTCCGAAGTACTCTGCAAAACATAGAGTCTCGGTATCTGCATTGCTTTATCAGGTGATTGGTTCGGGTCCTCATGCTTGAAGCGTTGATTGACATTAAAAGTACCTTAGTTGGCATATCCATAAGCTTGACTGTGGCCATGCTTCTAATGTCTGAAACCGATTGACCAATCTCACTGTTGTATGGAATTTAACATTTTGTATAGCAATGGATCTTATAACTCTTAGTATGAGTTTAGGATCATGACTTGTATCTTGGCCTTCCTAATGTGAAAAGCTTGAGCAGTATAATGGGCAAGTTGCTGAACCAAAGTTTTTTTACCCTCTCTTGTCAAGATATTGGCAACTTTTTGTGGGGATACTCTGTTCAACTGTACACTGCAGAGAGTATCCTTCTCATCCTGCTGAGAGAGCTCCTACATGTATAAGCTGCTGAGACCATCCTACCTCTTTTCCATGCTATTGTTCACGAGGCTTCCTTAGAAAGCACTAGTCTTGAGCGTATGATGTTAGTGTGATAAAGGGATGTTATAGACTAGTTGGTGGTTTGAATTCCTTAGCCATGGTCAGTGATTTAGATAAACAATGAAGTGTCTTAGTTGGACTTATTGTGATCATTTCACAATACATCCACCCCACGGATATCCTTTATTCCTAAACGAGCTCATAAAAGGTATACATCTGAACATGTCCTTGTCTTGTCCATATTCATGGATCAGAGAACCATCCACTTGGATATGTGATCGAAAACTGCTAATTAAGTAACTGAGCCATCGGTGAACTTCAACCTCAACCAGTAAACTCAAACGATGCTATGAGGATTATGAAACATTATGGTATGTAATGAAGTTCCTAAGGCAGAACCCTTTTTATTAAAAATAATACTGCCACATGTGTTGTCTTTGTAACGATACCACCACTTAAGATTCAAATGATTGGATTTTCTTCACATTGCGACTTATATTCCTCTTTAAGTGCATGTATGAACATTGCTGACGATTGGCATGAAAACCAGGGTAACTCATGGGGTGTACTCATGGATACCTCTTCCAGATCATTTATCATAATACGATTGAAATGTGTGTCTTTCATTTTAAGAAAAAATGGCCACTAACTGTCAATGGTATGTTTAAAGATTCATAACATCCATGGTGACCTTAAGAGCTCTTTATCTAAAATGATCTATTGCTTGAAGAGTCTGAAACTGCATTGTTAGTCGCATGCAATAAGCTCTCTCTCTCTCCCTAGTCTACAGGACTAGTAAGGATACTGAGGCCACTGTGGATCTCCCCCTAATAAAAGATGAGGTATTACCCACAAATGCCTCTAACTTCTTAGCTATGGAACTTCCCTAGGCAAGTAGGTGGATGAGTCTGATGGTGTCACCACTCACTAGGTCTTCAGGGGACACCACTAATCTCATAGCTTGAGGTAATCCGTAAATGGTGAGATGAGAGTGTAGTTCCACCAGTTACGGGTGTGAATTTCGATCATCACATTTCCTTTCGTCAGGACCGGATCTATTGATTCTTTTCTCCCTTCAAAGTCGGTGGGAATAGCTGAGGATCACTTCCCTTTATTCATAGATGTGCCATTTACTATGCAGATCCAAGAATGGATATCATGAATGCCATCTACAATGGACGTAAAAGATGTCAACCATCTATCTACTTTCAGTCAAATACTACTTGTACCAATGTCGGTGCCTAGCTCCTTATCTGTCGCAAGTGCCACCAGCCTCTGGTGCAGAACCATCTAGGAGAGGGGCTAGCAGCTCTAGAGCCCACATCATTGATCACTTGTTGCATATGTACAGTACACATATCCCATGACATAACTTGGCAGCACTAAGCACCCTTTGGAAGGACCCATTCTGGTTATCATCACATCAGAGCTGATAGATTAGTTAGGTCGGCACTTCTCTTAAGGTGAACATTGCTGGCTCAAATTACTCAGATCTCCAACCTAATCTCCCTCAGGAAACCATCGTGGTTCATAACTTGTACTGGCTTCCTGTCAGCATGGCTTTGTCAACCTTACCCGAGCATAAACATAAATGACACTTATTTTAGTGCATACATCTACCCAAGACCCCTCAAAGGGGCAGACTCATATTACAAGTTTCTTTTCTACTACAGGGGTTACATCGGCCTTGGATATTAGGTGGAAGACTCCTAGAGAAAGTGCTATTGCTTCCTCCTAAGATCTCCTAGCCTAGCCCCTCCAACCTTGGGTGCTCCTCGACTTCAGACACAGGTAAAGATATTTGATGAGATTTCTTTTCCACTCTTGCATAAGCAACATGCTTTTGTGAGCTCTTGTTCACCCTTTAAGTTATTCAGTATTCATCTTCAATTTTCATTACCAACCTAGTCATTAAAGTGGCGACGTTGAGCATTTAGATTGTCCATGATGTGACTTTTAATCCTTTATTTCGCAAAAATCTAGGATTTAATCAATACTTAACTACAAAATCTCCACTTACGAGATCTTAAGTTGCTTACTGATGTCCCAAAAATGAACAAGACTTTTGTTCATCTGCAGGACATTCCATATATACTTTCTTTTTTTCTCTAGTTAGCATATGCTGATTATTGTCTAATACAGTTAGTATTGTAATTCAATACTCTTTTGCTTCTAGAGAGATTTCTCTTCCTAATACTATCTATTGTTAACAAAACTGTATCGCTCATGGTCCCAATTGACCTACTAGGGTTTGGTTCAATCTGAAGGCCCAATTAATATATTCTTTCAGGTCTTTCTGATCTTAGCATTTGGAGGTAGATACCACTTACTACTCCTTGTACTACAGACAGGTACTTGCTGTCACTTACTAACTGTTGTTCTAGTCTGGTTATGGACTGGAGGGCAACATGCTGCTTATTAAGAGTCTGCAACATTTGCTGTATTACTTATTAGTACCGGTTGTTATGCAGATCTTTCATGAGTCTAATGCTGCAAAATGTAAAAAACCCGTGCAGTAGTAGTTTATGGCACCACTTATGATCAGTGACTTTATTGGTACTCACAAGCTGAAATTTACATGGCAGCTTTGACCATGCATTGTGCTATTATTTTAGTTGATCCATTAAATTCCATTTTAATATTTTATTCATGAATTAAGTGTAGGATAATGAGGTCAAGATGGAGTAGTGATAGACAACAAACAAGGTTGCAGACATTTATAATAAGTGTACCTCAAAGCATGAGTTTGCAGGTAGCAATCACAAGCATTGCCTAAAGAGCCCTAGAGAAGACACTGTATTTCCTATAAGGAATATTAGGAGCAGCTTTACATCTGCATCCACATGATTTGTTTTAGATAGAATCTAATTTAAATTTAGTTTACTTGAAAACACACTATTTATCAGCTTATATGCAAATACATAAGTTTAGCCAGTTTCACATTTATGTTAACTAATGCTTTATCGATATAAATTAAGCTATGTTCCATGGGGACGCGTCCCCTATGTTTTTTAGCTCGTCCCCGTACCGGGGACATTTCGGAACCTCGGGGATGGGTAGGAAACGTCCCCTTCCCGTCCCCAAACTTTGCAAATTTTAGGAAACGTCCCGGGGACGTAAAAAAAAACAGGGGACGGAAGGGGACGGCTGGACGTCCCCGGTACTTTTAGGGGACTTCTGGCCATCCCCTAAACGTACCGGGGACGTCTAGCCGTCCCCTGCCATCCCCTAAGCAAACAGGCTTAAAAAACACATTTAAAAAAAAAAACACACTCTTAATTAAAAGTAAAGCAATGCGGGGGCCCACAAGGACCCCCACTTTCATTTCTAAGTGCCCTAAACCTAAAACAAACATCAAAACAAAAAAGAAATTCATTTCTGAATAAAAAATTTATTGCATAAGGTAGTGTTCAAACTTCAATACAATCACTTGGTACAGGGAGGAACTGTCACATCAGTGCCCTTCCCCTGAAATGAATCATTCTGTTTATATGACAAAAGAATCAAAGAACCAATGATTTTCAGTTAAAACACAACTGTCAACTACAACTAAACATAACAAAAGAGTCGATAAGACACTACTAAAAGCCAACAAGAGATTAACAATAACAGAAAATAGTTGGTTACCAAAACAATGTTTATATTTCAATCAATGGTCTACATTGATTAGATAATTGAGGAGATTGAAGATGAAATGGGCTGGTATATTCCGCTATTATAATTGAGAGAAATTCTTTGTATGCTATTAAATGTCACCCCTTTGTTCTGGATATCTTCAATCAAAGCTGCATGCTGGCTTCGTTCAAATGGTCAACAACAGACCTTTAAGAAGTCATGTGCGGTTAGTCTTAGTTATCATCCATTTATCATCCATTGGTATAATCTATAAGTTGTGAGAGAAATGAATAAAATAGTTCTATTATAAAGTATGGAGCTTATACTTGTAGTCTCTTTAGATTACATGACATTGATAGGATTCTTATCGTGTGATTTCAATTTTGAATTTTGAAGCCTGCATGTTGTTTATCATCCATCCTTAATAAATTTATATGACACCACACAATTCAAACAGTCCTATCAACATTTACTTTATGGATGTCTACAAGAAAATATATTGTAGCGCTTTTCTTTCCATAGAAATATGGCACAAAATGCCAGACTTTTTGGTCTTTGATCTTGGTATATCATATTCTTGTTACAAACCAATTTTTTCCTCCACGAATGGGGAGTTTTCATGCAAGAAGACAGTGAGGAATGCTTTAAGTTTAAGTTTATCAATGTGTTATACTTATCATATGAATATTTGAAATTTCCTATATTTTCAAGGTTAAATGATAAATCTTATGTGAAATCTCAATTCAACTCTAATTTTATGTATTAAGGTTTGCTTTAGCAATGTTATCATATGAATATTTGAAATTTCCTATATTTTTTAAATTTTCCTTTATTTTTTAATAGCCGTCCCCTAAAAAAAGGCCTAAAAAAAAATCCATCCCGGAGACATGTCTCCCCGTCCCGGAAACTTGATGGAACATAGAAATTAAGTTAATTCTCTATTTTGAAGCTTGGTTTTCTTCTTTTTCACTTTACTATTCCTAACAAGCAAGTGCAAAATTTTTGACACTTTTTCCATTTTTAGTGATTGTATCTATAAGCTTTATGTGAAGGCTCCTATAATTTAGGTTATGATGTATGCTCTTTTGTAAACTAAAAGTTTAAATTGCTGAAGACAGTGACATCTTTAGAATAAAAATGGTTAGCATGTACTGAGTAATTTTATTTCTGCTGGACTTTAAATGCTATTTGAGTTCTTTGCATAGAGTAAAACAGGAGTGCTTGTCATGGCATAATATTGCTCCGAGATGTAAGGCCTTTTTGAATGGAGCAGGATCAATGGAAAACAACTCTGTTGTTACGTGCAAAGAATTCTTTAAAGGTCAAGGAGTTGGAAGAGGATGACCTTACTTAAGAAGAAGAGGACGACCTTACGTAAAACAGTAGCAGGGACAATGTGATCTGTCTATGAAGCCATATCCACACTTGCATTAGAAGCCATACAAGCCTTCATTTATAGGATTATAAATTTACATTTATTTCACTTGCACAAAAATATTGTTGTTTATGAAGGCGTATGTCAGCCATACCATATGAATGGTTAAATGCTTTTTCTCCCCAAATGAGGTCTGCACCATTGATTTATATTTACTGGTACTAACACACTTTGATTGTTCACTTGAAGAAAACTTTACTAATTCAATGTAGATATTTAGAAGTTTGAAAAACTACTCAGAAAATGGTTATTATATGATATCAAGGTGTTACAAAACAGTTTGGAATGAGTAAATTATTATTGATAATTTTCACCTCTTTGTAAGAAAAAAAAATATTTATGTATATCTAGAGTTCGATTTCAACAATTTTAAGATGGATTGTCTTTTTCCAAAAACTTCCTCAATGTTTGGGATGAGGCAAGGGCTAGGGAAAGGGTCTATAACTGTTCATTTACCAAAACACTTAACTTGATTTCTTCATAAATTGCTCATAAAGATATCAGCAATTATTCAACTCTTGTTAAATGATAGTATTTAAAAGCCAATTACAACACGACACATAGGATGTAGAGTTATGTGTACCTTATTCAATTGCCTTAGTACCAATTATTTTTATACTAAATCAATTCAAAATCTGTTTTTCCCTCTAATTAAACACAAAATGAAAATAGTAATGTGGCAAGGTCTTACTCTACATCATTATAAGTTGTGTGCCAATGTGACACCTACATAGGTCTGTGCACCCATGAAATTAGGGTGCATGATTATAGGGTCCCCGCCCTACTTTTTTGTCATTTAAAATTTAGTTGCGAGACTTCAAATTTTATATTCATATACTTTTTTCCATCTCTTAAGAGTCCAATTTCTCATTCAATCAATATTTTATGATAAACTTAAATGCTAATGTTTTTTATTTGATGAATATTGTGGTTGAGAACACAAAAGATAAAGGGTGAGTGGTGGCTAATAAGCCAATGGTAGCCAACTGTTTATACCATTCACTCATATCATCCAAGGTTGAAAAGGATTTACCAATAGAAAGCACTATTGTGGAATGTTGGTGTCTTTATGTGGACCTTCATTACATTGATAATAGATTAAGAGGAAATAGTGGTATTGGAAGTGACTTTTTCAACTTTTTTGCAATTTTTGATAGGAAAATATATGATGCTCAAGTAGATACAAGAGCATCCTTGTCATTCACAAAAGGACAAGTAATATCCAATTGGAAAATAGGATAATAAGTAAGCTTACATGTCACTAAATGTTCAAGGCAATTCTTTCATTTGCAATAGGTATAAACATCAGGAATCTATAATTATACAAGGAACAAGATTTTTTTGCGACTTCTTCCTACATCAAGATATGCCAGTAGATATCCTACTATGAGGGGTATTTATAGATAGGTATTGTTCCTATCGAAGTACTCCATAACATATATTGTTTACACTTTAGGGAGAGAGAACAAGGATTCCTAGGTTGACATATGCCACTGAACAATACTCTGAAACTTTAGTGCAACATCCAAACGCCTCTTTTCTAAAGAAAATAGAAGATGAGACAAGCCATAAGAGAGGAAATTTGTTTAGTTGATCCTCAGATATTCTTGCAAAAGAAAACACCTAAAATGGAAATTAAAGTGAAGGAAAGAAAATGAAAATTAGTAAAAAATAATTCCTATACTTGCACATGATTATCAGAATATGGAGAAAACTATAAAATAATTATTTGATGCCAAATTAATAGAGGCTTCTACATCACCATATTTATTTAGATAGAGGGTAAATGTAGGGTTTTTGAAAGGGCACTAAGCCTTATACAAAATAAACATCCAAGGATAAAACATTAACAAGTCCAAAAAGTACTAAAAGCATGAACTAGGTATAAAGATACCAAAATTGACAAAAGGCATATAACCAACAACAAATGAGCAACTAGCTAACAACATACTTTACTAGCACAAGATGGTAGTCTAACTTCTTATTCTTCACAAAGGAAATTGAGATGATCCTCTGACACCTGCATGTCAATGTCTTGCACCTATTGATTGTCATCTTCACTTTTTTGATTGTCTTTCTTCCTTAGGCAAATGTCTTCGTCGTGCTCTTTCCTCTCCCTAAGATCCTCCATCATGAAGATGCTTGTAGCATTATTCTTGATAGTGGTTTTGCTCAAATAAATTTGGCATGCCTACATTTTTTAGACCCAAAATATGGCTAAAACAAGGATTTTTTTACTACTAAACACAACACACTTAGTACGTGTGACAACGACAACAAGATAACTTTTATAACACACAAGGGTGCAACCTGCAACAAATGTTACCAGGGGAATTAACAAATCATTTCTTACAATTTGTACAATTCAACTATTTATTTAATTCCTTGCTCAGTAGATGAGGCAAAACCCAAAGTTTGCTTTCACAATACCATACACATACAACTCACCACATATACATCACCGCAGTGATTTCAATTTATTTAATTTATCCATCCTACAAAATCTACTTTATTCAACTTCTTGTTAAGACACAAATCACATGAAGATTTGTTCATACTTAACCACTCTTATATATGACACCAACGGATTTGATTTTATTTCGTGACATTACACTGTTAACATTCATATCCACACTAGATACTTGAGAAGCTAATTAGTTTACATATTGGGGTGACTTATTTTTTGGTTTAATATTTTGTTTTGCAGAATGTATAAAGCACATAAGAAGGCATAAGAAATTTGTTTTCGTTATGGTATTCTATTTCCGCTTTAACATGTTTCTTGCATAGGACCAATTCACCTTTCCTTTATTTAAGTAATCCAAGGTTTACTAATAAATTTAATGGGGGAACATCTCAATTTCCACCTTCACAATACTGTAGTAATACTTTCAACGATTATTGTTCAGTGAATGAGATACGTAGAGAAAGAACAGTTCCAAGAATACCACAAGAGAATGGTGTTGCAGAAAGAATAAACAGGACAATCATGGAACATGCTAGAAGTATGAGGATACATTCTGAATTGCCCTTGTAGTTTTGGGCAGAAGTAGTTGATACAGTAGTTTATTTGATTAACCGTGGCCCTTCAAGTTCACTAGATGGAGAAATAACAGAGGAAGCATAGACCAGAAAAGAGGTAGATCTTTCTTTTCTTGAAGTTTTTGGTTTAGAAGCTTTTGTGCATGTTGATAGAGAAAATAGGAAAAAGTTGGATGCAAAATCCAAGAGGTGCACTTTCATTGGTTATGGATCTGGTGATTTCAGTTTTTCATTTTTGGGATTTAGAGAATTCTAAAATTGTTAGGAGTCATGATGTTGAATGGAATGAAAAGAGAATGTAAAGGGATCAAATTCTGGTACCTGAGGATGAGAAAATTGAGAAGTTTATTGATGAAAATGAACTCTTGGGTTTTAAAGAAACATCTACAGAAATACACAGTAACCATGGTCGGTTAGGCCCTGACCGGCATCGGTCAGATGAACCGCAAACGGTTTCAGAGGATCCAAGCCGGTGTCGGTTAGAAGTGATCAGTGTCGGTCACTGTTAGAAGTTGATACTAATGTCCAGGTGGTCCAGATTGAGCCTCCGATACCCCAAACTCCTGTGAGAAGGTCACAAAGGGTAAGTAAACTTCCAGAAAGATTTTCACCTTCTCTATTTTATCTATTATTGATTGATAGTGGTGAACCAAAAATATTTGAAGAAGCAATGCAAGGTAAAACTCACATTCAGTGGGAGCATGGCATGGATGAGGAGATGAACACTTTGGAACAAAACTAGACTGGGATTTGGTTAAATTTCCAGCAGTAAAGAGAACATTGTAGAACCAGTGGGTTTACAGAATTAAGGAAGAAGAGGGTAGATAGAAAAGGTACAAGGCAAGGCTTGTAGTAAAGGGATTTGCACAAAAGGCGGGTATTGACTTTGGTGAAATATTTTCTCCTGTTATTAAGATGACTTCTATTCATACTGTATTGAGTTTAGTTGTAGTAGAATATTTGCATTTAGAGAAACTAGATGTAAAGACGGATTTCCTTCATGGTGATTTGGATGAAGATATTTATATGCAGTAGTCGTTTAGGTATGAAGTCAAGGGTAAGGAGAAATTAGTGTGCAGGTTGAAAAAGAGCCTATATGGGCTCAAGCAAGCTCTAAGGTAATGGTACATGAGGTTTGATAGTTTTATGCATGATCATGGTTACTTAAGATGTGAATCTGACCATTGTGATTATTTTAAGAAGCTTGAAAATGAGAGCTATATTATTTTGTTACTGTATGTGGATGATATGCTTATTGCAGGATCTAGTATGTAGGACATTGGTGAGCTTAAGAGAAAGCTAGCTCACACGTTTACAATGAAGGATTTGGGAGCTGCATAAAGAATCCTTGGCATGCAAATACATAGAGACAAGAAAAATAAGAAATTGTATTTGTCTCGAGAGGATTATATCTACAAGGTGTTAGAAAGGTTCAACATGTAGAATGCAAAACCTATTAACACACCTATGGCTGGACACTTCAAATTGAGTAAAGATCAGTGTCCTTCATCACAAGAGGAGGTCAAATACATGACACAAGTGTCATATGCTTCAGCAGTTGGAAGTCTCATGTATGCTATGGTTTATACAAGACCAGACATTACACAGGTAGTGGGAGTTGTGAGTAGATATATGGCTAATCCAAGTAAAGAGCATTATAAAGCAGTCCAATGGATACTCAGGTATTTGAAAGGGACATCTAGCATGCAGTTATGCTATAAAGGTTTGGATATTTCATTACGTGGCTATGTTAATTTGGATATGGCTAGAGATCTGGATGGTAGGAGGAGCACTACTGGGTATATTTTCACAGTAGGTAGAATGGTAGTTAGTTGGATTTCGAGATTGCAGAAGGTTGTGGCTTTTTCTACTACAGAGGTAGAGTATGTTGCAGCTACAGAGGCTAGCAAGGAGATGATATGGATGAGTAGGTTCATGGAAGAGTTGGGAAAGGAGAAAAGTAATTGTAAATTGTTCAGTGACAGTTAGAGTGCAATTCATTTGGCAAAGAACTCAGCATTTCATTCAAGAATGAAACACATTCAGTTGAGGTATTACTTCATATGGAAAGTATTGGAGGATAGACAGTTGAATCTGGAATAGATTCATTCGAGCAAGAACCTTGCGGATATGCTAACAAAGCCATTAGCAAAGGAGAAGCTGGAGCTACACTCCACTTCTGTTGGTCTTCGAGTTTGAAACTTGAAGAGGAAGAAACAAATCCAAGGAAGGATCTAAGAATGATTTTGTACATGTATGGTGGAGTAATTAAACTTCAAGTGGGATATTGTTGAGTTGTGAAGCTTAATTACTTCATTTTAGCATGCAATTGAAACTTTCTAGAAAATACAGTAATCGGCATCGGTCAGGGTAGACCGGCATCGGTCAAGTAAGTAAGGAACCGGCCACAGTTAGGCAGAACCGATGTCGGTTACCTATGTGATGAATTTTTAATTAACTCTTAGGAATTATATCTATTTTTAACATTAAAATAGAGTTATTGATTGTAATTACATGGCTAACTACCCTAAGTTTATAAACGACTATATAAGGATAAAAGCTAGGGTTTAGAATTAATGGATGTATCATAATTACAAGATAATTATGTGATAGAGAATTCTTGGTGAAGAATCAAAAATCTTGAAGGAAGAAAGTACTGAACATCTGAGAAGTGTAGAAGATTGTAAATCTTCATTGTATATCTTGTCAAAGCTTTGGATAATAGATTTACTTGTTTCTTGGTGGACGTAGCCCACACTGGGTGAACCACATTAAATTTGGTGTTGATTTATGTCTCTTATTTTGTATAATTATTCTGGTAGAATATCTACTTTTATTTACATGTATGCTTAGATCTGATATATTGTCTGTATAATCGGTATGCTAACCCCAACACCGAATAGTGTAGTATGAGATGTCTTGTAGTGTAAGGCTATCAAATGGTATATTTTGCAAACGGTGGGTCATGGCACCAAACCAACTGTGTAGAAATGTCTGGGTGGCTAGGTGAACACTAGAGGAGGTGTCATTTTGGTGCACGACAACGTCGTTGCTTCCGGGATACCTCGTTCGGACGTAGTCCCTTAAGAGCCATGAGACCAAAAAATTGTTCAACTTCAACGGGTTACTACGCAGACTCCGTGGCACCTAAGGATGTCTCATTTGATCCTACACCCTAGTGTAGGGACCCTCTATAATAGCATATCTCAGTTTTTTTCTCCAATCAGTGCTCTCGCTGCCCTTTTGTGTGCAAACACGCGGAATCATGTAGTTTGAGATAGTGTAAGGCTGTCAAACGGTATATTTTGTAAATGGTGGGTCATGGAACCAAACTAAATATGTTGACATGTCTAGGTGGTGAGGTGAATGCTAGAGGAGGTGTCATTTTGGTGTGCGACAACGTCGTTGCTTCCGGGCTACCTTGTTTGGGCGTAGTCCCTTAACAGCCCTAAGACAAAAACATTGTTCCACTTCGATGGGTCGCTATGTAGACTCCGTGGCACCTAAGGATGTCTCATTCAATCATATACCTTGGTTTAGGGACTCTCTACAATAGCCTATCTTGGTTTTTTCCTTCTCCAATCAGTGCTCTTGCTGCCCTATTGTTTGCAAACGCACCAAATAGTGTAGTTTGAGATAATGTAAGGCTGTCAAATGGTATATTTTACAAACGGTGGGTCATGGCACCAAACCAATTATGTGGACACATCTGGGTGGCTAGGTGAATGCTAGAGGAGGTGTTGTTTTTGTGCCTAACAATGTTGTTGCTTCTGGGCTACCTCGCTCGGGCATAGTCCTTTAAGAGCCCTGAGACCAAAAAAATTTTCAACTTCGACGGGTTGCTATGCAGATGCTATGGCACCTAATGATGTATTTTTTAATCCTACACCTCAGCATAGGGACCCTTTACAATATCCTGTCTCAGTTTTTTCCTTCTCCAATCGGTGCTCTTACTGCCCTATTGTTTGCAAACGTGTCGAATAGTGTAGTTTGAGACAGTGTAAGGCTGTCAAATGGTATATTTTGCAAACAGTTAGTCGTGGCACCAAACTGACTACGTGGAAATGTTTGGATGTCTAGTTGAATGCTAGAGGATTCATCATTTTGGTATGTGACAATGTCGTTGCTTTCGGGCTACCTCGTTTGAACGTAGTCCCTTGAGAGCCCTGAGACCAAAAAGTCATTTGATTTCAACAGGTCACTACGTAAACTCCATGGCACCTAATGATGTATCATTTGATCCTACACATCAGCATATGGACCCTCTACAATATCTTGTCTCATTTTTTTCCTTCTCCAATCGGTGCTCTTGCTGCCCTATATTTTACAAATGCGTCGAATAGTGTAGTTTGAGACAGTGTAAGGCCGTCAAACGATATGTTTTACAAATGGTGGGTCATGGCACCAAACCAAATGTGTGGACATGTCTGGGTGGCCAAGTGAATGCTAAAGAAGGTGTCATTTTGGTACACGACAATGTCGTTGCTTCCGGGCTACCTCGTTCGGAAGTAGTCCCTTAAGAGCCCTAAGACAAAAACATTATTCAACTTCGATGGGTCGTTACATAGACTCTGTGGCACCTAAGGATGTCTCGTTTAATCATACACCTTGGTGTAAGGACCCTCTACAATAGCCTGTCTTAGTTTTTTCCTTCTCCAATTGGTGCTCTCGTTTCCCTATTGTTTGCAAACGCGCTGAATAGTGTAGTTTGAGACAGTGTAAGGCTGTCAAATGGTATAATTTACAAACGGTAGGTCATGGCACTAAACCAACTACATGGACACATCTGGGTGGCCAAGTGAATGCTAGAGGAGGTGTCATTTTGGTGCATGACAATGTCATTACTTCTCGGCTACCTCGTTCGGGCGTAGTCCCTTAAGAGCCCTGAGACTAAAAAATTATTCAACTTCGACGAATGACTACGTAGAATCCGTGGCATCTAGAGATGTCTTATTGGATCCTACACCTTGGAGTAGGGATCCTCTACAATATTTTGTCTTGGTTTCTTCCTTATCCAATCGGTGCTCTCGCTGCCCTATTGTATGCAAATGCGCCAAATAGTGTAGTTTGTGAAAGTGTAAGGCTGTCAAATGGTATATTTTGCAAACGGTGGATCGTGGCACCGAACCGACTATGCTGAAACATCCAAGTGGCTAGGTGAACACTAGAGGATATTTTATTTTCATGTGTGACAACGACGTTGCTTCTGGGCTACCTCGTTCGGACGTAGTCCCTTAAGAGCCCTAAGACCAAAAAATTGTATAACTTTAACGGGTGATTAATCAGACTCCGTGGCACCTAGAGATGTCTCGTCTGATCCTACACCTTGGCATAGGGACCCTCTAAAATAGCCTATCTCAGGTTTTTTTGTTATCTAATTGGCACTCTTTCTACCATATTGTTTGCAAATGCATGAAATAGTGCAGTTTGAGCCAGGTGTCAGACTGTCAAACACTATATTTTGAAAACGGTGGATCATGGCACCAAACTGATTATGCACACATGTAGGGATGGTCTTTTAAACACTTAGGGAGGCATCATTTCGGTGTGTAACAACATCGTTACTTCCGGGCTACTTCGATCTGGTGTAGTCCCTTAAGAGCCTTGAGACCAAAAAATCATTCAACTTCGATGGGTGACTATGTAGACTCTTTGGCACCTAGAGACATCCCATCTAAACCTTAACCTTAGTGTAAGAACCCTCTACAATAGCATGTCTCGGTTTTTTATTCTCCCAATTAGTGCTCCCACTGCCCTATTGTTTACAAATGTGTGAAATAGTACAGTTTGAACTAGTGTAAGGTTGTTAAATGCTATATGTTACAAACGGTGGGTCGTGGCACCGAACCGACTGTGCACACGTGTAGGGATGGTCTTGTAAACACTTGGGGAGGCATCATTTTGGTTCTCTAAGCTCCAGGTGCTTCTGGGATACCTCTTCCGGAGCTAAGAACCCCCTCCACATGTACATAAATCGTTGTTAATTGCTTCTCTTTTCTTGTAAAAAAATGAAAGCTTCTCTTAGCTTTGATAATTTAGAATTCTCTACTAACAATGCCAACCACATGAAGGTGGAAGCTTTTCTTACACCACTAACCTACACATAAAAGTATTAGTCAAAGAAATTTAAGTTTCAAATAAAAATCATACTAGATATATACAATATACACAACTTTAATAAAATATATAAACTTAAATTTATCTAACAAATTTATATATACCAAATAAATTATATCAAAGAAATTATATATACCATACACAAGCATTGTAAATTCATTCCAATGAACCATCATGATCAAATCTACTCTGAATAGTGGACATGATTGCTTCATGATCAGACTCTCGAAAATTCCACAGAATCTTGTCATTAGGTCTTCCTCGATATCTATACAACTAAATATTTGTCGCTAGAACTAGATGCGAATATAAGAGTATTTTCATGTGTTTCTCAAAGTCTTCAAATACCCAAACAGAGGAGTTTTTTAATAGATACCGTCAAAGCTAAGTTTCAGTAACTACCACTGACTATGTAGGGTACTCAATATCTTCACCATCTATAATAGGAGAATTCGAATTCTTTCTTTCCTCGATACAACGACATAATAAATAGTTTGTTCCTTCTTCATTGTCTTTTGTCGCAATAACTATAAACACATGTCCTAAAAAAATAAACGTCTCAACTCAAATTTATATTGTACATATTAAAATTTCAATGGACATAACTCAATACAAAAATTATAAATAACCATAAATACCTTGTCGCACCAAAATCAAATTTTGTCAAAGTCCTTGGATGCTGTAATTTCATATGCAAAAATAAGTCGTAATGCTTGTGGAGGTTGATAACTAGGAGGTGGAGTTATAGGCCTACAAATCCATCCATTCACCCATTCTTGTGAATCACACTCGAGCAGTGACAAATTCGATACAAAATGTAAAAAAACATGTTCAACTTTTTTGTCCATGCGGCCCACGAAGTAGCTTCTGAGCTACAAAATGATTGCATATCACTGGACCTAGTGAGTGTCATAAAATCTTCGTAGTTAGAAATTTTTTATTTTTTTATCAACCAAAAATATCTGTGAACTATGAAATTTTCTTGAGAACCTTGGGCCATGTTATCAATACACCATTCCACTATGCTCTTTGCATCTTTTAATTTAACACCATTTTTGTACTTCAACTCTTATCTTGTAAGAACTCTTTTCACACATGCCCATGTACCGTCATGCTCTTTTTTTCCATGTCTAACCTCAGTGAAACTCTAAATATGTTGCACACCCATCTTAACGTGCATCATGCTCATCCAATAAAACATTCATACATTCTTTAACTGAAATGTGTAATTATATCTGACCATATATAATGTTGTTTGAAGTGGATGTCCGTATCAAACAAGTTTCCATAAAATAACTGAAAACACCCTTGCCAAAATTCAGTAGAATGAGTACGATCATCACTGATATAAAAGTGGTACTCTCTTAAAAAAATTAATCATTCTTTGTACTATCAGGAGAATGTGTAAATACTATATGCACAAAAATGACAACTTGTACTGAGTTGTAATATTGCGATTGAACCTCCATTTGTGGTTACAATGTGTAATTCTTTACAAAATCAACCACTGAAACAATAGTACCAATAGAGAAATGTGTCCCTGTATATCTTGAACGGTTCATCCAACCATCGAACTTTGTGTGTATGCCTAACATACTCATAAACAATTTCATCTTTAAATTTTCTCATAAATTGAAAAACAAGCATATATTCTGTAACTAGCTCACACCATTTAAACTCTTTTCCATCTTCGACTAGTATACAACTGATTTATATTTATCAAAATCAACAAAATTATTTCCTATTACACCCAATTTTCTCATGGATGCAACTTTCCAGTTTAGGTAATCCGCCGATTGTACCACAACTTCCATATAAACAATCCTGACTATAAAAAAATTATCCAACTTATTTTCACAAAATATCATAGGAATGAAATCCTTGGAAGATATTAGTGGAACTTGAACACCATATTCTGATAACATAGTTTCAGAATGAAAATTAGAACGAATACGTAAAAATTTAGCATAATACATCACAAATTCAACATGTTGCCTAGAACAAGTGGTGCGAGCGTGGTTGACTTTCACATAGAATGGTTTCAACATTTCAAAAAAAATATTGACTAATTTTAATTTCCAGATGATCTTGTTCAAACTCACGAAAAAATTGAGTTTGAGTCATATCTAAGAAATGCTTTAGATGTGGTTCGCAATTAGTAGAACCAACTCTTTGTTTTACAACATCTCTTGTATCAGGTGAAACTCTAGTGTTATCATACCAAAATTGAATAACAACTTCTTTTATAGCATTAGAATTATCTTTATCTTTATGCGGTGCTCTAGCAGAAAATGCCCAAAAATTGGTGTTATTGAGTGATTGAAGGAAATTACATCTTTCAATTGCTTTCATTAGAATTTTTCGATTAACTTGCAACATTCGACTTATTTACGTAATCAAACGTTGTTTTTTATTGATTCACTTACAACACTAGTAGCAAGTACACGATGCACAATATTACTATCCCTAGTGTGTCTCTTGACACCAAAAATGTGATATGCATCATGAAGGTTTTCAACAATTGTAAAGGTTTGACCATGTATATTAGATGTTGTCAATTCTAAGGTGTTTAATGTAGGTCTCATTTTAATCAATTTCATCAAATTAACCAACAAATGACATCTTTGGGAATCATTTAAAGTTTCAAAATGATTATTCCAAATTTCAGTGGCTTTTCCTTTGATTTTTCGTTCAGAAAATTTGTTAGAAATTGGTTTCAAAATGTTTTCATCAATTTCAATAAAATAATTAGGTTTCTTACAGAAAATTCTAGGAGGTGTTTTTGTCAAATTTTACTTGTCTACAGTTTCAACATGAATTTCCTTATTCACATTTTCATTGTCTCATTCAATTTCAACATTTGCTACATCACGAGTATTTAATTCTTCTTCAACATTGACAGTAAAAAAATCTTCATCACGAGTATTTAATTCAACTTCAACATTGACAGTAGAAAAATTACTTGGTTCCTCATTGCTTACAATAGTAGGGCTTGAAGATGAACCTCTTCTTGATTCACGAAGATTCCACATTCGCTCAACATTTTGAAAATTTGTTGCCTTCAATTCATTTGGTGTTTTTTTACTTAATGAATTCCTTTTTTGACTTCGTTTTTTGTCTCCCATGATGTTTTTCTTCCGGTGATAAGAAAAAACGTGTAGAAAATGACATAATTTTGTAGAAATTCATACGGTAAAGTTAAACAATAAAAATCACATGGTAATTAGAACATTAGGATGTGTGTAAATATGATTTAAGAACCGCGACCGCACTTTACAAACCGCACCCGTGGTTTATAAAGTGTGATCACGGTTCTTTTTATAAAACCTGCAATTAGTGTTCTATCTATATCATCAAACCCAACCCTAAGGCTCAGGAAATCTCTGTTTTCCCCAACCAAAGCTATGAAAGGTCATTATGAAGTGTAAAAGGTCAAAAAACTTCAATTTTTCTCTTCCACAGAGTTGAACCATTCTGAAAAACTGAAAACATTTCACAAAAATGGTGTCATCTCGTAGGGGAGACTGTTAGCTTCGTAGAAATATTGATTTTAAAGTGAATAGAATAAGATAAATATCATTTTGTAATTTTTTACTAACAATAGGTCTTTAAGACATTTTTTCCTGCGAATGTTCATGTCTACGTTTCAGACTGCAACTTTTGTTTCACTTATCAAAATGTGATAAAACTTATACCATCCCAAGCATGGAGAAGTTCTATACACATATATATATATATATATATATATATATATATATATATATATATATATATATATATATATATATATATTATTTCGATATTTTTTTATATAGTTATGGCGGGAAAACGGAAATTGCTTCGTTTTCTAAATTTTTTTCAGACCACTTTCACGGAAAAAAATCATAAATAAATATTGCTCGAAAAAATACAAAATAAAATCCATCCCAAGATAGACAACTACATCTAACTTTTCACCAAATGAAAAAAAAATAACAAGATTTGGTCATCCAAATCGCGAGCAAACAGACTACAATCTTATAGGTTTTTTAAAAAAAAAAACTAAGTCATATAATTTTAAGTGTTTAATATAACTAAACTTGTCAGTTTTTTTTTTTAAATAGTAGTTTAGAAACTAGATTCCGGATGCTATGATTTATATTTATATAAGTTTTTCTAATTTTGAGTGTGTATATTACTAATAATCCCTACAAGTTCATATTTTACTATTTTTTGCAATATGACGTCCACTTATGACCCCTTTTTTGTCCACCAACTTATTGCATGTACCCATATCTTGTAAAGATATGGTCATATAAGAATTTTGTAACTCTTTCACTCTTTTGATTTGGTAATGCCTTCACTTCAGTCCATTTTGTGAGGTAGTATGTGCATACCAGGATGCATTCTTTTTGTTGACACTTAGGATCAATTAGACCAACAAAGTCCAATCCCCATTTATCAAATGGTTGTAATACTATATGAGGCTGTAATGACATTTCATCTGATTTGGTAGGCCTTCCCATTCTTTGGAACTTATCACATCTTCTTACATATAATGTTGCATCCTTGTGCAATGTAAACCAATAAAACCCTCTTGTTAATACCTTTTGTGTTGTTTTGTTTGCAACGAAGTGTCCTTCGCATGGTTCACTATGGTAGGATTTGAGGACATCATAAATTTCCTCATCATCAATACATCTTCTCATAACATTACCCTACCCTGTGTGGAATAGGAAACCAACTATCCAAGAGAAATTCACACTTTTCTCTACAATTTTTCTTTTTCAGAATATAGATAGTGTAGAGGTGTCTTACATGAAACCAAATAGTTGGCTATATCAGCATACCGGGGTGTCTTGGTGGAAATGGAAAACAAGTTTTTATTTGGGAAAGAATCATCCACTATTGCTTTCTCATTTTTGTTTTCTATTCTTGAGAGAAAATATACTACAACATTGCCTTTCCCGGGCTTATCAACAATGGTTACATCAAACTCTTGTAAAAACATTAACCATTGTATTATCTTGTTACTTACAGCTGGTTTGTTGATCAAATATTTAATGGCAGCATGATCTGTATGGATAAAAACTAGATATCCTATGATATAGTGCCTGAACTTGTTGATGACATATACAATGGCTAAGAATTCCTTCTCAGTGACCGTGTAGTTAAGCTCAACATGCTGCAAGTTATTACTCACATAATAGATTTCACAATTGAGTATCCCATCTTTCTGTCCTAAAACAACACCGATTGCATGATCAGAAGCATCTGTATGTATATGAAATGACAAACTCAAGTCTAGTCCTCTCAAAACTGGTGCATAGGTCAACATTTGTTTCAATGCCTAGAAGATGGCTTCACATTTTTCTGTCCATACAAATGCAACATCCTTCCCTAATAAACCAAACAATGGTGCTGGAATTTTGCTAAAATCCCTGGATGAATCTTTCGGTAATACCCATCATGGCCCAAGAATCTCCTTACATCCTTCTAATTTTTGGGTGTTGGAAAATTTCTAATTACTGGTATTTTTTTTGGATCTACCTGGATCCTCCCTTCAAACATCATCATATAACATTTTTCATTGCTTAAGGACAGATTATGCTCCTTGCAACTTTTGATAACTTTATATAAGATCTTTATTGCTTCATCATAAGTATTGTCATGGTTTGTGAATTCATCCATGTATAAATCCATGCAATCATTCGTGAGATATAAGAAAATAATTAGAACTTCCCTTTGAAACATTGCAAGTGTGTTGTACAATTTGAATGGAAGAACATAGTAATAAAATGTTCCCCATGGACATGTGAATGTGGTTTTTTCTTGATCCTCTGGAGCAATTTGTATTTTATTGTAGCTACTATATCCATCCAGGAAAGAAAAATACTTTTCACCAGCAAGAGTGTCAAGTACCTAATCAATAAAAGTAAGTGGGAAATGATCCTTTTTCGTTGCAGTTCATCTCCCTATAATCCACACAAATTCTCCATTTTCCATTCTTTTTTGGTACAATAATGAGGGGTGACACCCATTGACTGTGTGAAATTGGATATATGAATCAAGTGTCTAATAGTTTCTTTAATTTATCCTTCACTATGTCCCTTATTGTTGGGTTCATTCTCCTTTATCGCTATCTTATTGCCTTGCAACTATCCTTGATGTATATCTTATGAGTACAGAGTTTAGGATGGATTCCATGCATGTCTCTCAAATCCCATGCAAATTATGTCATGTGCTTTTTTAGAAGTGAAACTAACAGCTACTCATGTTACATGCTTAATTTATTGTTCACATTGAAGTGGCTTGTCAGGTGTAATATCCACTTGCTTTGAAATATTAGTCATGGAGCATATGCTACTACTTACAGAGTTTAAGATACAATCATGTGGAAGAAGCTGGTGTAGGATGCAATTCTTACCTAGAACATTCTTAGTACTTTGTTAAGGTAAGATTTGATTTTCAGGACAGCTTATGCATTGCAACTTGCCATCTTCTTCTTTACTCTTGTCATAATTATTCTGTAAAACGTTTGAAAGAACAACATCCTCCTCCTTTCCTTCTATTATGCATGAATTGTCCATCATCATGAGCTTCAGAACTATACTATGGTCTTCTTCTTGTTTCTCCACCCAAACTGTTTGGTATTCTTCATTAAATGGTTGCGCAAGGGGTAGAGCATAAGATTTTTGGTAACACTTCCATTGGAGATGCTCATATTACTAGATATCCATCTAATGAATGCATCAATAGTTGCTAACCAAGGTCTTCCGATGATAATAGGATATCCTCCTAAGATTGCTTTTGGTTTCAAAACAATGAAGTCAGCAGGGTGCTCCCAGGATTCTATCACTACTACCACATCCTCCAAAACTCCTTCAGGATTTACTGTGGATCTGTCTGCAAGCTATAAGACTGTGGTTGTTGGTCTTAATCCTTCCAATTTCAAATCATCCATGATTTGTTTTGTCATTACGTTTATTGCTGCTCCCAGATCAATCAGTGTGTTTTATTATCACTGTACCATTGATTGTGACATTCACTAGAGGGCTTCCTAGATCAATATACTTGGGTAGAATTGAGTTCCCAAGCATAATATCAGTTAATTTCCCAATGACCTGTATAGTAGATGGGTCTTTCCTTTTCCTACCTGAATTTTTAATGCATAGGTCATTAACTAGCTAATTGTAAATAGGCACGTCCTTGATAACTTGTATTAATGGTATCTTGACACAAATGTCTTTAAAATGATTGAAAAAGTCAGAATCAGCTTATGATCTAAGGTTGGTATTCTTTTCTTGTAATATTTTAGGAAATGGTGGCTCATTATCTTGTGTTTTACGCTTGCTAGATTTCTACACAGGTTGTTGCAGATCATCCTACAGTGTCTTTTTTCTTTGTTTCGGGTCATCATGCAATAACTATGGTTCCTTTGCAATTTAAGTAATGGTTGGTCCAACTGTGAAGGAAGTGCTCTTCCTGAGCGAAGATGGATATTGTTTATATCAATAGAATAAGTAGGGTATTGAGCTGGTTCAGTGGAATAGGTTGGCTGAGCAACTTTATTGTTAGGATTAGGTGTTGGTTGAGCAGGTAGTTGTGTAGCTTTTGGTTGAGAGAATGATTGAGGATTAGACATTAGAGCTTGTTGCTACTCCTGATAAGGAGGATTTTGATGATTTTTATGGTAATTAGGAGGTGGGTTATTTCATTGTTATCCCCTCCATGTTGTTGCCATGAGTTAGGAAGGTTGTTACCATTGTTGTTTTGGTTGGCCTTGGTATTGGTTAGGTTTCCATTGTTGACCATGGTACTGTGAGGGTTAGCCCAAGGTGGGGGCTACATATATGAATTATTAGACCAATTTTGAAATGAATGCATAGGGTCTTGTGTCATACCTCCTTGCCTTGGTGGCCATGGTTTCCTTTGAGAAACATAGAAAACTTGCCCATATTTTGTCTCCAACATTTTGAAATCAGGTGAAGCCTCTCTTTCTTGAGCAATGCTAGCTAATTCTCTACATCTACAGTCTGATTTCTTCCTTCTACATGCATGGTGGTACTCTGTGAGTGTTTCTTCTGCATCTTCTTTCTTCTTTTGGCATGTAGAGCATCTAATTGATTAGCCATGTCATTGACAATCTCTTGCTTCATATTTTTGAACATGCTAACAATCTCAAACTTAGAGATGTCCCCCCATTGTTTTGGTAGATACTCCACCTCTTGATCTAGCATTCATCACTCTCTTCATGGTGGCTCTTGAATAGTTTTTATAGGCGTCACAGATATCTTCAAAACTAGCCTTTGAAATGTTTCCTACTCCTATCAGGTCTAGAGCATCCATGTCTTCATCATTGAGCCCCTTTAAAAAGAGAAATTTGAGGGGGTCATGTGGTATATCAGTGGTATGTTTTGAATTTTAAACACAGAACAAGAACCATTCCAAATAATCCTCTAACAGTTCATCCTTTTTTTTGCTGCATTCTGTAGATTTCATCTCCTCCTTTGATGCTTGGTCTGCAATAGTCTTGATACTTATTGAGGAATTTCTCCTTCATCTGTGCCCATGTAGTAACAACATTCCTTCCCAATCCCATGAACCACCTTAAAGCAACATCTTTGAGTGTTGTAGGAAACAATTTCAACTTATGTGCATCAGTGGTATAATCATAGCTTCTACACAAAACATCAAACTCAAAGAGAAAGGTGTCTAGATCTTCTGACATAGCTCCATGGAAATTTGGCAAGGCTGATGGAGAAATATTCTTCATCCCAACAACTACATTATTGTCAGTGATGGGGAACTCGAAAGTGGTTGCCCCATTTCGAGCATTCTGATCTACTTCTTCTGTCATTCCTAGTTGTTCAGGAGCAACTACAGAACTGTCACTTGGAGGATTGTCTTCAAAAAGTAAACTAAGTGTAGAGGTTTCTTCTTCAGAATATTCAGAGGTAAATGAAGAGATTTGTGCTACCTATGGATTAGGTAAAAAACTACCATGGGCATCCCTTGGATGGTGCATGCATCAACTACTAAACTAATTCAATGGTAATTAGTTGGGGGGTTTTAAATTGAGGTAAATTCCTAAAATCTAGACTGGTTCTAAAGAATAAAAAACCATCTTCAACGAACTTATAACTTGGCAGGGTCCCCGAAAACGGGACAAAAAATGGTGGTGCAAATTAACTTGCAGCAATTATTATGTTGTTCACTAATCCACAGTAATTTATTCATCAAACCTAGGGATGTATAATTTTAGCACTGTTGGTGTTGTATACATAGTTACAAGTGTTCTTCTAGGTATCTGTATGTATAATCTACATATTATAAGTGTTCAAGAGATACAACTAAATGGATTTTTGTCATAATAACTGGAAAATATAATGCTTGAACTAAACTAGGTTGTAGATAAAAATAGATACTACAAATAATGAATAAAACAAGTAGGTAAAAATGACTCACAAATAAAGAAGTGAAATGCTGCAACTCTAATCTACTCATGCATAGAAATTAAAAAAACAAAGAAAAAGGAAAGGGGTTTAGTAAACCACAGGTGGGCCTTAACTTGGGTGCTATCCCTTCCTAAGGCTTGTGTCTACATCAAGATGATAGAACCCAAATTTTTATTCACCAACATGAAGATTATAGAATATAACTTACATCAATTTCATTACTATGGATCGATATCTACTACAGTTTTATCATTCTCTTTATATTCAGGAGAGACATGAAGAGACTCCTTCAACTAGTAGTTACATTTTGATTAAGTACTACATCACTCCCAAGAAATTTATAGATTCTTGTGCATGAAATCAGAACTGAAGAGAAGTGTTCTAATACATCAACATAACTAACTATTCATTCAAACAACCAGTTGTAAAATTAAATCAACTAGTTCCAAGTTGTAGTTGCAGAGAATAATTAGAGCATTGGCGTGAGATCTGCTCTTATTGTCATAACTACTTCTTTACTAGTAAGTGCGAGCTCAGGTGAAGCATCCTTGTTGATCAAGTTTCCTATAATCATGGTTTTGTATATGTGTGTTATTCTTTGACTGTAGGTGCCTTTTTACATGGATGAGTCCCAGTTGTTGCATGACAGTTGCTACAGATGAGTCCCCTTGTATTGTGATAGATTTTCTTTAGCTGCATGTTAGAGACAACATATAACATCTTCTTGCAAACAAGTATGGCATTCATATAAATCACTAATAATCATTCATTGCATCAAAGAGTTTAACATGCACATTCAAAATCCATGAAATAAAGTAACTTAGTAATAGTTATAATAATTAATATATAAGTGCCATAAACTTAAGTTTAGGTGAGAATGTCTTGATAGGATAACAGAGATAACAAGTACGAGGGTATACAAAATACAACAAATGAGACAGTTAAAATGGTAATTATAGGGTCTCATCATGACCCTTCAGGTGGCTTGTCACCACGTCCTAATCCTGAGGCGTAGAAGAATGTGGTCATTGGGGCCCCTACGGAGTCCCATTCTGTTCAGCTTCAGCCAATGCTCATGGATGGGACCCTGTCTCTATAAATTCCCTTGCATATAACTGATTCTTCTCTGGTTTCAAGATATTTTTCCCTGACTGGAACATTTATTGGACCCAGACCCCCTTTTGAGGACATAAAAAAATGGACACGCATGAAGTGGACCCCCTGTGACTCCCTTGAGATTATGGCTATGCCAAATGACTTCATCTTGTTCACCTTTAGCGTTAAAGAGAATTTTTCTTGTGCTCTCCTTGGGGACCGTGGTTCTTTGGAAGAAGAGGTTTCTATCTTTGAAAATAGACTCACGGGTATCAATCCTTATACTTAAAATTTTGACCCAAGATTCCAATCTAAGGTTTGATCTTCCTTAGTCTCTCTCTATGGCAATTTTGGGATCCTGCTATTATAGAAGGTATTTCTCTTTCCCTGGGTACTCTCATTTCCATTGATCAGGCTACAAAGGATAAATCTAGACTCATTCATGCATGAAACTTGTGGTGAATGTTGATGTTAGTGGCCCTCTACCCATATTCATAGACCTCATGTCATATTTTTGTGTATGGACTCAACCTATTGAGTATGAATATATTCCTCAAGATTTATCTATCTGTAACAACATTGGACATAGGGCCTTGGTCTATCCATCGAAACCAACCCCTAAGCAAAAAAACTTGTCGATGCTACTCCCTAAAGAAGAAAAGTAAGGAAAAATTCCTATAAGTCACTCCTAAAGTTGGCACCTCCAATCCCTTTGCAGTCCTTGAAGATGGTGAGATCCCCTCTTCTGAGCCATTTTCCAAGTAACAACCCCTTGACTCACCTTCTTCTACTCTCCCTCTTCTATCTCCCCTATGGATTATGTGCTCTCTCTTTGTCCCTCCTTTCCTTCCGTCGAAGCTATCGCTTTTTTCCCCTCTTCTCCTTCCGTTGTCCTTTACTTGGAGGAGAAGGCTTCCCTTACCTCACCTTATTCATTGGATTCAGAGGAATGTAATAAGGCACTAGAATCACTAGAAGCATTTGTAATGAAAAATATTGATGTGGGAGTCAATAAACATAATGGAAGACCCAGTACTTAGAGAAAGCTTCAACAGAAGTCAACCCAAAATATTACACAAGGCATTCAAGGTACCCTCACTATGGAAGGTGGGGGGAAAATCTGGATAGTGCAACCTAAAAAATGAAGAGCATTTCTTGGAATATTAGGGGAATCAATGAGTTTTTTTTCCTTAAAAAGAAAAGAGTCCTCAAATATATTAGGTTAAAATACTGTTCGGACATCATCATGTGTCCCTGCAAGAAACTAAACTAAAGGAGGATTTCAGCCTCTCTAGGCTATGGCCTTCTACCTCTTTCACCTCTTAGATATATTTTGTAAATTATGGAGACCCTTTTTATTCTGTGGGATCCGGAGGTCCTATATGGTGATTGCATTATCAAAACTCCCCATTTCATGGGAAGGTTCTGTTGTATATATTTCCCCCCCCCCCCGCGCGTACAGCATATAGATAAACGCAAGAAAATCGGGTTTCGGAGAAACAAGGTTTTAGAGGCGGAGGAGTAGGGTCTCTAAAACCCGCATCAAAGGAAATATGTCGGGGAGGTCAGAAAAACCCAACATCAAAGGCACATGTCGGGGGATCTCTAAATCCTGACATCAAAGGAAGAGCATGGTTTCGCGAGGATCATGAAACATGCATGCAGATCGCAAAAACCCGACGCGAATGCAAACGTGGAAACACTTCCGAATTGGGAAAGACATGGTAAAAAAACATGAAGAGACATGTCGGGTGGTCTCCAAAACCCGACAACAAAGGAAAACATGTGCGCACGAGGGTTGGAAAACCCGATGCAAAAGGAAAGCGGGTTTCAGGAGTCGGGAAAGCACGACGAAAAGCATGTTGGGAACCATGGCGCCAAAGCCTGATGCACCATGCAAGTTACATCTCGCAAGGTCCTAGAAACGCATGGAAAAACTTGGAAATAGCAGCGGTGTCGGGTTTCCAGAAAACCCAGCGCACCAAAAGACATGTCGCAGGGGTCTTCAAAACCCGACAGATGCACAAGAAGGAAATCGGGTTTCCAGGACGCGGGAAAACAGATCGCCATAACAGAAGAGCATGGATTCACAAAGGAAGCATGTCGAGCCAGTTTCCAAGCCCGATGCAAATGCACGAGGAACAAGTTCCGAACAAAAAATGACAGGCATAATTTGGGGATCTCATCTGCCACCATGGTTGTTGAAGAATTGAATGCAGTTTTGGAGGTAGTTGGGGCAGTTCGAATTCTTCTCTTCTCCCTCATTTTTCTCCATATAAATGTAAGGAGAGGCTGTTTTAAAAAAGGTTTGGACATTTCTGCTTTGCACCCTCCCTTCTCTCCCTGGCAAGAGAGATTTGTGGAGTTTTCAAACCTCCCATATGGACTGTAACATTGTTTTTTGCCTCTTGGCCATTGCAATGTATTGAATCGATCCTTGAGCAATATATGTGTGTCTGTGGTTGCTTCTAAACCCTCTTACATATTTATTACTGTCATTTTTTATCTTTTATTGCATTTTGGCTATCTGTGCATGGTGTGGTATTACATCTATGTGGTCTGTGTTTAACTTTGCAAAACGGGTGTTCTTCATTCCTCGGTGCATCACCTCCGTAGTTTAGGTTTATTTTTATGCATTTCTCTCTCCCTGTCTCCTTGGTAGTTAGATTAGGTTTTTGGGGTAAACCCTCTGCGTTTTATTGGTGCATCTGAACAGAGGAATAGGAGCCGGCCTTCATCCGGAGAGCTTTTTCCGATTTCGCAAGGTCCCACACTTGGGAAAAGCTCCATGTTGTGCAATCGCACTGGGAGTCTCAACCGATCGCGTTGCGGAGTCCCAGGGGTGCTGTGATTCGACACCAACAATTTTGGCACGCCCGGTGGGACCAAGAGGTCATTCCATCAAAATTTGAAGGATTTTTTCATGAAATTTGCACAAAAAAATTGCAGTTTTTTACAAATTTGGAATTTTGCATCTCCTAGCCTGAACTCCGAAATCATTTTTCAAGGGTTTATCTTGCTCAAAAACAGGTCAAAATTTTAACAGTTGGTAGATCTGAGGGTAATCTTCAAAAGGGTATCTTTAGTTTTTTTGAGATTTTGATTTTCAAAATTTCATGGTTTTTTAGTGATTTCGGGTTTTTCGGAGTCCGAGAACATCAAAGCAGACCCAACAGTCATTTCGGGTTTTGGGAGATGCATTGCATGGTCCTATTCCCGACAGCAAAGGAAATCGGGTTTTGAGGGATGTCGAACATGTTCCAAGTTCCGACACATAGCAATTCAGGTTTTGTGAGTTGCATCGCATGACCTGAGTTCCGACTGTGCTTTTCGGGAATCCGCAGCTGCACAACAAGGCCATGAATTCCGAATTGAAGATTGTCATTCCTCTGGGTCCTTCAAATTTTTAAATCTCCATTTCAATATTGTCAAGTTTGGTGTGTAACTTGGCAACATCCATCCTTTTAGAGGCATTTTCAAAAAACACATCTGGCGACTCCACCTGATCAGCAACCCATTTCTCTGAGTTACAGACCCGTTCCCATCCATTTCCACCCATCTTTCTTTCCATATCTTTCATTCTTTTCCATTCCATGAAGTTGTGCAACCATGACTTCATTTCCATCATGGAATTCACATTTTCAACAACAGCAGTATATCACACCTCCAACATGTTTTACAAATCCTCCAAATCAGCATTTTGGTCAAGTTCAGGATCAACATGCATACCCATATGAGCAGCAATGCCAAAATCAGTTTGGCTATGGAGCTTTCCAGAGCAAGGGTACGCATGCAATGAAGACAATGAAGAAGAAAATGCAGATCTGCTGGAGAAAATCCAAAAGATGGAGGCAAACATGGTGCAATCTAGGGCTCAGGCACAAATGAAAGCATTTGGAATTGGTTGCAGAGCACCTTGTCCATGGGTGGGACCTTTTCCAAGGCATTACAGCCCTCAAGAGAACTTAGACTTCATGATTGCAACACTACCATTACTTGCAAGGTGGATTGAAGGAATAGAGGTGTATGAGAGAAGTATTCTGCAACCTTGTCAATGGGTAAGCACACCACCTCATACTCTTTCTTTTCCTCCTTCTCAATCTATATCATTTCAGCAGTGTCAAGTTTTAAACTCACCATCTGCTGCCCTAAATGTTGAATCCATCCCTCTACCCCCTAGTCTTCCATCCCATCTCAGTTTTTCTGCCCTCTTCTCTTCCAAATCCAAACCCCCTCCACAAGAGCTAAATGAAGTACCTTCCACTCCAAAGAAACAAGAGGTTTCACTAGCCTCCACCACCACACAAAATTGTCAAATCAGTTGAGTTTCAACCTATCCCTCCTATTGCATTCCCTAATCCATGTTAGGAGGATGAAAATTAGAATGCCAGCCAAGGAAAACCACAGCAAAAAGAGAGTGCCAACAAAGAGGAAGAAATTCAAAGTCTGAAGAGTTGGGCTCTTAGATTTGGGATGACAAAGATCCCTTTGCTGGTAAAGCCTACGGAAGAGGCTAGGATTGGAGAACAAATGGTGGTCAGGACTGATTTTATTGCAGTAGAAGAAGAAGATCTTGCAGTCCCAACTTGTCCTCTAGAGCAACAGACTCGAAGAGTTTGACTTGACAAACTTCGTGCTAGAGGAAGAGCTTATATCAAGAGAAAGATTGTCTTCAAGTAATTGGAGGAAGAAGAAGCTGCTCCAAAGGCAAATGAAGAAGAGCACATCCTAGTTGTGGAGGAGGAAAGTGCAGATCTAAGGGGTTTGAGCACAAAGCAGGCTACAGGGGAACCTTCAGTTCTTCTTTCTACTTCACCTCTCCCAAGTTCTAGTACTGAAGAGGAGTTTGATCTCTCAAACTCAATATTGGAAAGTGAAGGAAACCATGGTGGTCAAGTTGCAGATCAAGAGGACACCACGGAGGAAGTTGAACACGAACAACAGGACAGCAATGAGGTAGTTTACCTGTCAGATTTGGAGGACTGTTTTGATGGAGAGGAGCCAATTGAGTTTCCACTATTCTCTCTTTCATCTTCCACATCCCAAACACTTGAGTCTGTTGTCATGAAGGAGATCATTTATTTGCAGCAGCCCGCATCTTATAGCAGCTCTTTGGAATCAAAATTGGAAGATTTCAATCTTCCATGTCCTTCATTAGAGGAAGAGAAAGGACGGAAGGATTCCGCCATTTCTTCCACGTCACCCATCTCAGGAGGGTCTACAAGAAGAACTCCATTTTTGGAGTTGGAAATCAGAGCTATAGGCATATCAAAAGGATCATGACCGTGCCCAATCAGGATACTTGGCTTCATTGAAGCCAAGGGAGAAGCCAAAACTAGTCATGCTCGCTTCTAGAGCATGAGGAGTGAGCTACAAAGTACCAAGGATCAGCTGTCATACCTCTTCAATTCAGATGCAGAACAACCAAAAGAGGTATTGAATTTTCCTTCAATTGATACCTTGATGATTTGGGTAGAAGACCAGCTTCTTATTGATGTTTCCATTCATCCTAACCAGCCATGTTCAGCTGCCAAATCAGTTGCATGGTTGCCAATTTTGAGAAAAGGAAGCTATTTCTGCACAACCAGTTGCAGGGTTTTTTTAGCTCACCTTTGCTTCTAGTTACAGTAGAGTAGGTAGGTTTGCTTTCAGCAGAAGAAGTGCTTGTGCACACTCTGCATGTTCCATTTGGGGCATGTATGATTTTCAGTTTTGTACATAGTTTTTGTGGTGTTGGTTTTGCTCTGGCATGGTTCATTGCAGCGGTTTTTTTGGTGAGAACAACTCTTAAGTTCAGTGTGCTCTCAGAGAAGGAGTTGCGGTATCAGGTTCAGGATCAGATATCGGGTTGGTTCAGGTTATCGCTTATGACTCCATGCCCAATGGATTGCTAAAAGGCCACTGATCTTCTACCTAACAAGCAGGTAACCCCGTGAGTTGCCAAATTGTTGTATATATTCCCCCCCCCGCGCGACAGCAATAAGAACGGCCGACGCGAATGGAAGCGGGTTTTAGAGGCAGAGGAGCAGGACGCATAGGAAATATGTCGGGGAGGCAGAAAAACCCGACACCAGGGCAAATCGCGGGAGTCGAGAGGACAGGAGGGAAGAGCATGGCGCGGGACATGTTGCAGGGGCCGCAAAACCCGACGCGAATGCAATCGGGAAAACGAATCGGGAAAGCAGGGCGCAGAAGCATGTCGGGTGGCTTTCAGAACTCGACAACAAAAGACATGCCACGAGGGTTGGAAGACCCGATGAAAAGGAAAGCGGGTTTCATAGTCAGGTTTGCACGACGAAGAAGCATGTCGGGAACCCGCCAAAGCCCGACACCAAAAGACATGTCGCAAGGGGTAGAAAACCCGACGCACAAAGGAAATCGGGTTTCGGGGGCGGAACGACATGGCGCAACGAATACATGTCGGGGGGTCTTCAAAACCCGACAGCAAGGGAATTCGGGTTTCCGGATCGGGAAAACACGCCGGAAGAGCATGGAAAGGAAGCATGTCGAGTCAGTTTCCAATCCCGATGCAAATGCACGAGGAAGTTCCGAACCCGACAGGCATTGGGGATCTCATCTGCCACCATGGTTGTTGAAGAATTGAATGCAGTTTTGGAGGTAGTTGGGGCAGTTCGAATTCCTCTCTTCTCCCTCTCTTTTCCTCCATATAAAATGTAAGGAGGGGGCTGTTTTTAAAAAGGTTGGACATTTTTGTTTTGTGCCTCCTCCCTTCTTCTCCCTGGCAGGTGGATTTGTGGAGCTTTCAAACCTCCCATATAGACTGTAACACCGTTTTTTGCCTTTTAGCCATTGCAATGTATTGAATCGATCCTTGAGCAATATATATGTGTCTGTGGTTGCTTCTAAACCCTCTTACATATTTATTACTGTCATTTTTGATCTTTCATTGCATTTTTTGCTATCTGTACATGGTGTTGAGTTACATCTGTATGGTCTGTGTTTATTTTTGCAAAACATATGTTCTTCATTCCTCGGTGCATCACCTCTTTAGCTTAGGTTTATTTTTATGCATTTCTCTCTCCCTGTCTCCTTGGTAGTTAGATTAGGTTTTTGGGGTAAACCTCTGCGTTTTATTGGTGCATCTGAACAGAGGAATAAGAGCCGGCCTTCATCCGGAGAGCTTTTCCGATTTCGCAAGGTCCCACACTTGGGAAAAGCTCCATGTTGTGCAATCGCACTGGGAGTCTCAAACGATCGCTTTGTGGAGTCCCAGGGGTGCTGTGATTCGACACCAACAGGTTCTTCTAAGAGATATGAGTCGATATTGGTTGGATCGCTATCAATCTTTATGTGCCAAATCTTGAAGCACAAAGGGAAATCATTTGGAAAGAAATTATGGAATACATAAATATTTGTAAGCATTTACCCTGGCTTGTAGTGGGTGATTTCAATTCCACCCTCTATCCCTAAAAAAATTAGGGTGGTTCTCTAGCTAACCTCAGTAATATAGACTCTTTAACTGACTTCATCAAATTAGGTGATTTTTTATTTCGATATGTATTAAGCATCTTTTACCTGGTTGAACTGTAGACTAGGTCATAACCACATTCAGAGTAGGTTGGATAGAGTCCTTGGTTCTATGGATTGGATTCTACGCTTCTCTTATTTCTATCTCATTTCTCTTCCCAAAGTTGATTTTGATCACTACCCTTTATTATTAAGTGCAACAACTTCTCAAAATATAGGAATCCTCCTTTCAGGTTCAAAATGACATGACTCCATAATCATAATCTTGATAATCTCATTGAGAGATAGTGGAAGGTGGATATATAGAGAACTACCATGTATATATTTACAAAGAAACTTAGTTCTATCAAGAAGGAGCTAAAAGCATGGAAATTCAAAACCTTTGGGGATATTCGTGATAGAAAATAGTAACTCTCCTAGAGGATTTTAGAAGTTGCTACTGATATTGAGAAATATGGTAGAACTATTGCTCTCCATCAACAAGAATCCTCTTTACTAAGTGACTACGATAATAATCTAGCTGCAGAAGAGGTCTATTAGAGACAAAGATATAGGGATATTTGGCTTCAACAAAGGGATTAGAATACAAAGTTTTTCCATGTTACAACTTCCAATCACAAAAGAAGGGAAAAAATTAAGGAGCTGCTAGCTATGGATGGTAAGCACTTGAATTTTGAAGATGATATTTCTAAGGAGCTGATTGATTTCTACTACAACCTTCTCCAAGAAGAGGGAGACCCTATTGAGACTCTAATGTCAGAATGTTGTAACACATTCCCAAGTTGATCTTGGTTGAAATAAATTAAAAGATAATGCATCCTTTCTCCATTAAGGAAATACATAAATAAATTTTCACTATGAAAGGAGATAAATTTCCTAGTCCTGATGGTTTCCATGTTGTTTTCTTTCAAATTTATTGGGAAATAATAAAGGAAGATCTATTAGAATTTGTTAATGAATTTTAAAGGAATGATTCCCTTCTGAAATAATGGACCCTAAATCTTTGGCTCTGAATCAGTCTCAAATTTTAGGCCTGTCAGTCTATGTAACACTTTTTACAAAGTAATCACCAAATTTTTGGCTTTAAGACTAAAACCCTTTATGAATAAACTTATTTATAAACAACAGAATGGTTTTATTGGAGTCCAATTGATAAAAGGATTCATATCTATTCATGAAGCTATCCATTTGGTCCAAAACTCTAAATCTATAGGGATGCTTCTCAAATTGGACATACAAATTTTTTTTGACCGAGTCAGCTTGCCTTTCCTGCTCAGAGTACTAAAAAAAATCGGGATTTGTGATAAATGGTGTAATTGGAATTTTAGTTGTAATTCTTACCCACATTTATCGCTTATGTTCAATGGTATTCCTATAGGATTCTTTAATAGCAATCAAGGTATCAGGAAAGGCGATCCTCTTTCTCCTTTCCTTTTCATTCTGATGACTGATACTTTAAGTCGGGCTCTAGATGCTACAAAGAAAACTGCTGCTATTTCAGGTATAAAGATCACGACTAGAACTCCTTCAGCTACACAACCAATTTGCTGATGATATTCTTCTCTTGGGTGTTGCATTAGTTGTGGAAGCCAAGGATTTGAAGAAGATTCTTGATTACTACCAATCTACTTCACATGAGCTTATCAATTTCACTAAATGTTGTGTTTCTTTTCTTAATACTTTGGCCAACAGAAAAAGGAAGATAGTGGATATTTTTGGTTGCAGAATTGTGGCCTTCGGTCTAATTATTTAAGTATCCCACACTTTAAATGAATACAACTCATATATATATGGTTATTGGTTATTGAACGTTATCAAAAGAAGTTGGCAGGATGAAAGGGTTCTCTTCTTAGTCAAGCAAGTAAGTTGCAAGTGGTGAAAACCACTCTTTAGAGCCTTCCTATTTATTTTATGTCCTTTCTTAAAATTCACTCTTTAATTGTTACTTGAATTGAACAAACACAAAAACAATTTCTTTGGTCTGGCTTTAAAGAATGGAAAAGGGTTAATTTAGTTTCTTGGAATATTGCTTGTAAACCTATTCACATTGGTGGTCTGGGGATTCGAAGAGTGGCATATATGAATGAGGCAATGTTGGCCAAGCTGGGCTAAGATATTGCGTCTAAGGATTAGGCCCCTTGGGTTCAACTCCTTATATCCAAATATCTCTATACATTAGGATATTTTCTCTATGTAGAGAAACCGATGGGTTCTAAAATTTTGGAACTCTATAGTTAGCTCTTTGCTATTGTTGAAAGCTGAAACCAAATGACACCTAGGTAATGGTATGCTCATTGATTTCTGGAATGATTGGTGACCTAAGAAGGCCATCATTAGAGATTATTGGTTTGACTCTAAGGTTGCTAATATATTTGAGTTGTTGCATGACTTCTAGGACTTGTTCCCTAGAGGCTATCATGAGTTGAAAGGGGTACATGAATCTTTGGGAGAGATGAGATTCAAGTTAAAGGAAGGTGCGTGCCCAGTTAGGAAGAGGAATTACTGGATGAATCCTAATCTACACGTTAAGGTGAAGGAAGAAATTGATAAGATGCTGAATTTTGGAATCATTGAGCCCATTGAGGAGTCAGAGTGGGTTAGTCCCATGGTGAGCAGCATCAAGAAAGATGGTAGAATAATAATTTGTGTGGATGATAGCGAGTTGAATGCTACATTTGTAATAGATCCCTTTCTCAAACCATTTACAAAGGATATTCTGGAAGGTGTTGTAGGGCGCAAGATGTACTCCTTAACTGATGGATTTTCTGGATATCATTAGGTTCAATTTGCTAAAAGGATCAAGAGAAAACAACTTTCACCACTAAACGGGGAAGTCTTGCATACATGGTTATGTACTTTGGATTGAAGAATACACCTGCAGTAGTTTTGTGCATTGTTGTGCAAGCATTCCAGGACTTTATTCATAAGTTCTTGTAGGTTTATCTAGATGATTGGAAAGTGTATGGGCTAGTGAAAGATCATTGTGACAATTTAAGGCTTATGTTTGAGAGGTGCCGACAGTTGAGCATCTCTTTGAACATCAAGAAGTGTTTTTTTACTACACCTTTTGGGAATTTTCTTGTACAAATCATCTATAAGGAAGGCTTGTTAGTAGATCCCGCTAAGTTTGTTGTCATTTTGAGCTTAGAGGAACCTATTAACCAGAGCGAGGTGTGCAGATTATTGGGGCACATGGGATATTACAAGAACTTTATCAAAGGTTATGCTAAGATTGTCACACCCTTAGAGGAATTATTGAAGAGAAAAGGAAAATTTCATTGGGGTGAAGCGCAACAACGTGCATTTGAGACATTGAAGGAAAGGCTTACTACAAAACCTATTTTGTGTTTTCCTTCATGGATCAAACCTTTTCATGTGTATGTGGATGCCTTTGACATGACCATTGGCACGATATTAGCCTAGCATGGAGAAGGTATTTTTGATCACTGTATTTTCTTTGCAAGCAGGAAGTTAACACCAGCTGAACAAAATTATACAATTATGGAGCACGAGGCTTTGTCCATGATTCACGCGCTGCATAAGTTTCGACAACACTTGTTGGCAACACCTTTTATTTTCTATACAGATCACATGAAATTGAAGTACTTGGTGAACAAGCCCGTTTTGTAGGGGCGCATATGCCGTTGGATTCTGTTATTTCAGGAATTTGATTTTACAGTGGTGGTTAAGCCAGGCAAGAAAATTTTTGGACTAAATCATTTATCAAGGATTAATACAAGAGAGGACGCACAGAGCATTGAGGATACAATGTCAGATGTACAACTATTTAGATTGAACTACGTGCCCTCTGACTTAGAATATATTGTTTTCTTTTTACAAGAAGGTGTGGTGCATTAGGAAATGAAGAATATAGAGAAGAAACAACTTGTTATACGTGCCACGCCCTATATGTTGATTAGTGGAGACTTATACAAAATAGGATGAGATGAATTTTTGCATCGGTGTGTACTTGAGCATGAGCGTGAAGCTATTATGGAAAAGGATCATGGTGGTATTGCAGGTGGACACTATGTAGGAGATGCCACCCCGCGTAAGATTTTATTGGATGGTTTGTGATGGGAAACATTATATAAGGATTACAAAGAATATTGTAAGGCATGTGACCATTGTCAGCACCTTGGAAAGCCTAGGCATAGAGATGAAATACCTTTGAGGATTATTTCTTGTGCAAAACCTTTTGAGAAGTGGGCAATTGAATTTGTGGGTCCTATTTCCCTACCCGCGCGTAGGACTCGATTGCACTACATCATAATTTGTACATATTATCTTACAAGGTGGGAAAAATGGTGCCTGCAAAGGATTGCACGACAACTAAAACAACAAGGTTTATGTGGGAAAACATTATTTGCAGGTATAGATACCCATTTAGTTTGACAAATGATAGGGGTACTCCTTTCCTTAATGAGACCATCAAGATACTCTTAGCAGAAATTATGGTCACACACCATAAAAAACACACTTTCAATGTTAGGCTAATGGAACTGCCGAGGCCTTCAACAAGATATTGAGCCATACATTGACTAAAATTTGTGATGTTAGAAGAAAGGACTGGGATGATAAAGACTCTGCTGTACTTTGGGCATACATGACAACCTACAAGAGGTTGAATAAGGCTACCCATTTTCAATTGGTATTTGGCGTGGAGGTTGTTCTACTGGTGGAATTCATGTTACCTTATTTGTGTATTGCACATGCAAGAGGTTTGGATGATGAGAAAGCACTTGAAGAGCACATTGATAAACTGATGTAGTTGGATGAAAGGTGCACTTTATAGCACAAAGAATTGAGAAGGATATAAAATTGCTAGGAAGAAGGCTTCGCATGATAGACATATTAAGGATAAGAAGCTTGAAGTTGGCCAAATGGTTCTTTTTTATGACTCAAAGTTTTCTTGCGCCACCCTGGAAAGCTTAAATTGTATTGGTTGAGACCGTATATTGTGACTTATATACTTGATTCAGAAATGCTTTCTAGTTAGAGGCGTTGGATGGGACACAATTACCCGGTAACTTCAACGGGAGTAAGCTAAATTTCTACTATAAATAAGAATCTTCTTTGTGTTTTTAATTAGGCTAATATTTCCATTAGATTAGGTTTCCTTAATGCATTTCCTTTATACATTGTTTCTATTTTATCATTTTTATGCTTTGTCAATTTAGTTCAGTGTTTTGTGTAATAAGCGTGTATTGCGTGGTAGAAGCTGATTACTATCTAAGTGTTTTCATGCGCAGAGGACCACACATACCCTTAGTGTGGGGTGGATTATATACTAGGGTACATGGACCAGATTTGAATGTTCTCTGAAGATGAATAGGCATAGAGAGATATTGAGTAGGTGCTTGAAGTAAAGGTGCAGATAGAGAAATAATTTTTCTAATGATTAAAAACCACGTATGGATGGATGGTGCACATAGTATAACGTGAGGTAGGCTACAACAAGTGGAAAATACTTAGTGAAAGGTGCATGGTGAAGTACTTGGCACATGGAGGTAATGTGAAAGGAGGTTATGTGGCTAAGGAGTAGTAGGCATGCATGCACAGAAGGTTATGACTGTGGTGTGAAAAAATCAACCCAAAAAAGGAAAGAAATGCCAAGTTAATGCGAAGTAAGGTGGTAGGTGGAGAGCAATAAATGCAGATTTTTTTAAAAAAGCTATATAAGGAGGTGTTGGGAAATCATTTTTACCTTTGCGATCAAGAGAATTCAGATGAGTTGAAGTCAAGAGAGTTGTGAAGTGCGGAGAGCTACGAACCAGTCTGATTTGTCATATTTATGCACGAGAGATTTTCTGATGCTCCATTAGAGAAGGTGTTTTGAGTGAAAAAAAGGCATGCACGAGAAGGAGAAATCGACTGTTAGGGTTTGGATTTGAGCTAGGGCACTCATATTTGAGCTAGGGAATGTGGATTTAAGTTACAGAGCTCGAATTAGTTACAAAAATAACACCTTTATAACTGTTCCTATGACACCTAAGAGAGCACCTGGAGTGGCCACAAGGGGAAGGAAGAAGAAACGTTGAAGTCAAGAGTCAGAAGTGGAGGACGCCCCTGAAAGCTATTTCTCGGAGATGAAATACTTAGAAGGGGTTTTATGGGTTGTGATTGGGATTCACACACTTTCCATTGTAAAGTAAGTAATTACAACCATAGAAACAAAGATAACAAGGATGAATTGGATAAGTTTCTAGTAGTGAAGATGAACAAAGAGAATAGAGATGATATGGCCATGTATGATGATGTAGGTGAAAAGTTTTGTTGACAAAGGTGGGATTTTTACTAATTATATGAGCTCCCTTATTTTGGAAAACTAGAGAAGTTATACCAGTGGTTGATGAGAAGAGTCCATGAGGAATTTTTCTATTTTTTTGGGTGACAAATGAGGCTCACCACGCCCTTGATTGGGAGTTTGACAAGACTAAGGAGTTTGGGTACTGAATTGAGCAATGACCTCATTGACAAGGAGGTGATAGAAGTAACAAAAAGGCACTAGGATATATAAAAGGAGGGATTGGGATGTATATCCCTAAGTTGCATAGAAGTATCTAGTTGTTTAGGTGGCATCGAACCTCCTGACTAAGTTGAACAATCGAGAGCGTTCATCGCATATAAACAAGGTTTGGTTGCATGTCGTAAAGAAGATGACAAAAGGAGTGGTGTATAATTTGTCTAGTTACATTGTTGAAAGACCATTATTGAAGAAGCGCACCAAGGTGAGAAAATAATTTTTGACGTGATCCTTTTGTCACTTGTATTTATGGAAATTGGAGTGCCCAATGGGCCAAAGGATAAAATATGGAAATATCCTGAGGAGAAGAAATATCTAGAAGAGAGATTTTCTAAGTACACATGTGATGGGACCATGAGTGGCCCCTTTAAGAAGATAGCAGATTTTTGGTATGAGTGCGTGCGTGCCGCATTTGAGGAGGAATGGAGAATACCAAAGGATATACCTTCGATATTGGATAAACAAGTATAATTTGTAGTAGTATATCAACACTTTTGTATAGGGCAACGTTTCGGGATGAAGGATGAAAAGTGGAGTCCTTGGTGTAAGCTCCCATATGCCATCACCATGCACACTACTTCAAGGCATCTTTGCATAGGTTTTTAGATGCGCGCCGGTTTCTTTTCAATACAGATAAGGTAGAATGTGGCTACCACACCCTCAGGAAGACTTATGTTTATCCAAGTAAGTCTACATATATTGAAAATTTAATCTCAGATGATATTAACATGAAGGCTATGAGTTTGGCCATTGGGAAGTCTAGGGCAGCCCTTGTATATATTCACCTCAAGCCAAGGTTAGAAAATGGAAAGTATGTTGAGAATAAATTCAAGCTCCTTAGACCACCCAAGGGAAAGCATACCATGGGCACATTACAAGATGAAGAAGACACCTTTCCCCTTGAGAAAGAAGAAGGAGAGGAAGAAGAAATTTAGGAATATAGTGGTGGCTTGGAGCACAAGGGAAGAAAACAACCTATTACTAGAGAGAAAAGAGAGCGCAAGGTAAACCATCCACTTCAGGAAGAAGATAAAGTGTTGGAGACTGACACAATGGAGGTGGACATAGAATAGACTATTGAGGAACATCAGTTTAAAAGAGTGCTAAGAAGAAAAAGGACTCAGAGCACGGGGACATCACAACCCCTTAGGAGGTTACCTAGGACTTCACCTGTGAAAGTAGAACCTGAAAAGAAGAAAAGGCGCAAGTACATTCCTCAGAAGGATGATGAGGAAGATAAATCTGAAGACAACGTGCCGAATACTCCAGGGAAGACTGAGGATGTAGAAGAGCCTCATGTGGATGAATTCCAAGGAAACAAGGAGTTGAAGGAAACAAAGTTAGAAATATATAAGGGAGCCTTCAAGCATGCCCCATACTACACATAAAAAGGACCAGTGTTGGATTCAGGAGTGCAAACCCCTAAAGGTAAGCACTTGAGGAAAGGAAAGGAGGAAGAAATGTATAAGACATAAAACATTGGGTGTATTGATGACCCAAACAAGATTATACACGTTTGGTTCCAAAGCATTTGGAACCTAATGACCTTTATGGTTGGGAGCTGATGGATGAAGACATGACAACTACATGCAACATGGAAAACAACTATCTTAGAGCATGCAAACTCATATGGATGAGCCTGAATTCAATGTATGTGAGGAATCATGTGTTCTACGTAGGTTGAAAAAGGCACCACACTCACACCATGTCATAGTTAAGCCTACTATGATGTCTGATGAACAGGTGAGCAATGCTTTAACAAAGGTATCTGTAGAAGTTGTGTACAAAAATGTAGACAAAGTGGAAACTATTCAGGTGCTCTTGGAAGATAAGAAGGACAAGGATACTGAAATCAAGCGCTTGACAGAAGAAAAAGAGATAGTTGAGGTAACAGTGCACATTTGAGATACTCAATATGGACAAATAGATTGGGGATGAGATTTTGAAGAAGAGGTCAGATTTGGAAGATAAATTTACATAAGATTTTCCACGTTTCTTTACACTACTTACACACTTTAGTTCATATTGTGCTAGATGAGGGGCCCATAAGGATGATGTTGCAGAACAGGTGTAAAAGGATAAGACAACAATTACACACAAAATTACAAGTTACGAGTCCATACTATAGACTTTGAAAGATGAACTAACGAAAGTAGATTTGGCATTGAACATGTGCGTAACCCTAGATGTTATTATCAAGACAAGAACCATGACGAAAGAGGATGAGGTTCAAAAAGTAGTAAAGAATTAAACACTTGGTTGTGTGGAGATGTTTACTTTGATAAAAGAGGATCACGATGCACTTACATCATCCCAAGACCTGCACAAGGAGAAAATAAAGGATATTGGTAAATTGATAACACAACGAATGGATGTCATGGATGGAATAGTGTCAAGCATGGCCAATGTTCTCAAAGTGCTGCAGAATGAAGGTGAGAACATGACTCTTAATGAGATGAGAATTCAATGACTTTTAGACATTTCAGATACTAATAAAGTAAGAGATGGAATGAATTAGAGGCAGAGATAAAAGAGAGAATATCTTGAGTTAATTATTCCTGTGGAAGAGTAGTGCACCAAGTATTTTCTCATTCTTTGTACAATTATTCTTTCATTCTTTATTATTTTTCATGGAGACATAAGTTATGATTACCCATTATCTGGGGATGGAAATGAAATTAGTGTGGGGTAATGTTGGGCTGATGAAATACAACCTAAGTATGAAAGGTATCAAAAGGATTGCAGGTGCATGGGCATGTGGAGTATGTAGACGTGCACGTAACTATAGTGAAACATGCCATGCTCAGGAAGGCATGAAATCAGGACTTAGTCATTTTCCAAGGTTTTGGGCTAATTTTGGACATGGAGTACTGGAGCACATTTTGTAGAAGACTTGAAGAACATACAAAGGTTATTTTGGACAAGTAGAAGATCAAGTGCCATGCATAGGGGTTTTAGAGTGTTATTAATAGGATTATAACACTGTTATATTATTAGATGATCTGTTATTAGTGAGATTGCATGCTCTTGTATTTATCATGTAAGGGCACATGGCTATTATTAGCATGTAGTCTATTTTTGAAAGGTGCATGGGTGGTGAAGGGAAAGTCCCCACCCCTATAAATATGTATTGATTTGCATGGTTTATACAATTCCATGTTTTGTTAGTGTTATGTTGTGCATTTTTGAGTGCTATGGTGACTATACAATGTATATATGAAGCTTCTATGTTTTACAACAATTAATATAATGGATATTTGTGGTTGGATATTGATTGTAGAAACATATGTGAATAGTTGTCATATGGTAAATTTAATCTTGATTCTTGTTTGATTAATCTCATATTAATGGTTAAGATCTAGATATGGTTTATGCACTGCAATATACTTAGTTATCTGTTATGGATCTGGAGTATTGGTACAATCATGCTAACTTCTTGAACAAGATGACATACAACATTGAATTTGGTCGCCCCTTGCGCAACTTCAAGTGAGCACTCAGTATCGGGCTGAGAGATGTGCAGTGTGCCTTGGGCTGTTGGTGGTCAATTTAGCAATAGTTTTGACATCTCTCCTCGTCAAGGAACATGTTCAAGTCATAAAACTATAAAGGGGGAGGTTGTGGACGCTTGCCACACGTCATTTCTAGACTAAAATAATAACTTTTTAAGAGCTTCTTTTAAACAGGAAAGTTTGGTTTTCTGAGTGTTTCGCTCCTACTATCCTACAATTTAGAGGCTCAAGATCTTATATTGGATGTATATAGCCGACTTGTGGCTATCATAACTTCTTATCATTATGTATCTCTTTCATATATGTTATATTTTCATTAGTGGGTCGGCCTTGGTGTTGGCCATAGCATAGGAATAGTATATATAGGGGTTAGTAGGTAGTAGTTGATCATCATATTCAGCATTTGAGTCTTATTGTTTGGTTTGGAGGTTGCCCCCTCGAAGTGGCTAAGCTATTCTACTTGCACATTGAGATCATTTATCTGAAATATTGTGTTCATTGGTGTTATATTTCTGCTAATAATTAGATTTATACAAGTAATTACATTACAAGTGGTATCAGAGCTTGAACTCGGCCAACACTGCGTCAAACCCTAATTGTGAAGGTTCATCCATATCTCAAAATCGGTAGTGAATTTTTCTACAAATTTTTTTGTGGTGTGGTGAAATCAGTCAAGTAAGCTTCCCTCCAAATTTTAAGAATTTTTGACTTGTTTTGCAAAAGTTATAGCGGTTTTATGTTTTTTCATAATTCGGCTACCTAGGGTGCAATTTGTGGAATTTTTCAAAGTTATTTACATTTCCAGAAAGAAGATTAAAAATTAGTTTGAGTTCGTTCTTTGAGTTTTATAAAATTTGGCCGAATTCCTATTGAAATCCCAAACCCTAAATTTCGACCTTGATCCTTAAATCTTACCATTTTGGGGCATCATGGCTGGGCCTTCGACAAGAGGCAAAAAGAATCCCATCACTCCGGGTAAAACCCCTGATAAGGATGAGATAATAGTTGAGGAGTTAGAGTCAGAAGGGGTATCTACAGAGTCCTCAGGGTTAGGGTTTACTTCAACTGACCATAAGGTCAGCTATCTTGAGTTAGAGTTGCGAAACCTCGAGGGTAGAGTGGCCAGCAAAGAAGATGTAGAAAAGATTGGACAACGATTGGAGGATTTCATTCACCAATTTAGTTACAATATCATGGGTCATCATATCCTTCCTAATCAGCCACAACTCAATCATACTCATATTAACCAGGGTGGATCTTTAGGTCAAAGTAATAGACAAACTAGCCAGGGTGGATCTGCAAACATGACCAATCCAAATACAAACACTCTGCAAGCCCGTAACATGATTCCAAAAGTGGAAATGCGTAAGTTTGATGGAAAGGATCCACTCAATTGGATTAACCAGATGGAGAATTTCTTTGATCTTCATCAGATTCCATCGGGACAAAAGGTTACCATGGCATCGTTGTATCTTGAACCTGACCAATTCATTTGGTATCGATGGTTATGTGCTCAAAGGAAAAAGAGTGGCCTCAATGTTACATGGACAATATTCACCAAAGAGTTGCAATTGCACTATAGTTCTAGTGTGTCAGAGAATTATTTCAGTCAATTAGCAAAGCTCAGACAAACAGGAACAGTCAAAGATTACATCCATCAATTCCAAAACCTTTCCTTACGGGTGGAAAATATTCCTGAAGATAATTTGAATGACTTATTTCTTGGGGGTCTTAAAGAACAAATTGAGACTGAGGTGCGTATGTTTAATCCTCATAAGGTTTCAGACTCTATGATCATGGCACGTAGGGCAGAGGAAAAATTTCTTTCCAGTAGGAAACAAACTGTCAGTAATATCAGAGATCGTAGCACCCTTCCACCATCATTCCCTCGGCCAGTGAGACTGACACCTCAACAAATTGAAGAAAAGAGAGCCAAAGGGTTATGTTTTAATTGTGACAACAAATTTGGACCAGGACATAAGTGTGCTGAAAAGAAGTTGTTCTACATTGAGGGACCTACTGAAGAAGAAGAAAATGAAGAAGATGAAGAGGTAGAGCCAGAGGAGGAATTAGGAGATCCCCAACCAACAATATCATGCCATGCAATTTCTGGTATTAGCACTCCCCAAACTCTCAAAGTAGTTGGATTCTTAAAAAAAAATAGAGGGTAACAGTGTTGATTGATTCGGGAAGTACTCACAATTTCATCAATCATAAGTTGGCGGTACGCTTGAACTGCTTTGTTTATCCAGCTCCAGAATGTCAAGTCATGATCGCTGATGGGAAAACTGTTAGTTGTTCAGGAAAATGCCATAACATTAATCTCGCCATGGGAGATTACTTGCTAACTAGCAATATGTATGCCATTGCCATGGGAGGAGCAGACATTGTGTTAGGAGTTCAGTGGCTTACCACCTTGGGAACCATTGAAATGAATTTCCAAGAGTTGTTCATGCAATTTCAGTCAGAAGGGAGGACTTTTAAACTAAAAGGACTAAGAGCAAAGTCCCCACAGATGGTAAGTTCTCATCAGATGCAAAAATTTCTTAGAAAGGGTGCAGAAGGGTTTGTGGCACAACTATTTTCATTGGAAGCACATCATTCCAATACATTTATACCCACAGATATGCAAGCAGTTATAGATGAGCACTCAGTGGTGTTTGGAGAAATGCCCAAGGGTTTGCCTCCAAAAAGAGACCATGACCATGCCATCCAGCTAGTACCAGGGAGTCAACCACCCAACATCAGACCTTATAGGTACCCCTATATGCAAAAGAGTGAGATTGAGAAGATAGTTCAAGAGATGTTAGAAGCAGGACTTATTCGTCATAGTCAAAGTGCTTACTCTTCTCCTGTAGTGATGGTATGGAAAAAAGATGACAATTGGCGCATGTGTCCAGATTACAGGGAACTCAATAAGTACACAGTTAAAGATAAGTTTCCTATTCCTGTAATTGATGATTTGCTAGATGAGTTACATGGTGTTGTTTACTTTACAAAACTTGATCTTCGTTCTGGATATCATCATATTAGAATCAGGGATGAAGATATTCATAAAACAGCCTTCAGGACACATGAAGGACACTATGAGTTCTTGGTAATGCCTTTTGGACTAACAAATGCACCCTCTACATTTCAAAGCTTGATGAATTCCATCTTTAAGCCATTTCTTCGAAAGTTTGTTTTAGTGTTCTTTGATGATATATTAATCTATAGTAAAACATGGGAGGAACACCTGCATCATGTAAATAAGGTGTTGGAAACTCTTGAACAACATCAACTTTATGCAAAGCCTTCTAAGTGTTCTTTTGGTGTCAAGGAGGTTGAATATCTGGGTCATATTGTCTCTTATGAAGGTGTTAAAGTGGATCCTAACAAGATAAAAGCCATGCTTGAATGGAAGGTTCCCAAAACCCTAAAAAATCTCTGAGGATTTTTGGGGCTTACAGGTTATTATCGTAGATTTGTAAGGAATTATGGCAGCATCGCAGCACCACTCACAACTTTATTGAAGAAGGACTCTTTCCATTGGAACGAGCAAGCTACTATGGCCTTTGAGAAGTTGAAGGAGGCCATGTGCACCACTCCAGTTCTAGCCACCCCAGATTTTTCAAAAACATTCATTGTTGAATGTGATGCTTCAGGGTATGGTATGGGGGCAGTACTCATGTAAGAAGGTTGACCCATTGCCTTCGAGAGCCACCAATTCAAAGGTAAGAATATCTCTAAACCAGTTTATGAGAAAGAAATGTTAGCAATACTTCATGCAGTGAAGCAATGGAGACCATATCTAATGGGAAGACATTTCAAAGTAAAGACAGATCATGATAGTTTGAAATACTTCTTAGAGCAACGTTTATCATCAGAAGAACAACAGAAATGGGTCTCAAAAATGTTGGGGTATGATTTTGAGATAATATACAAGAAAGGGAAAGAGAATGTAGTTGTTGATGCTTTATCTCGGAAGGATGAATCTGCCCAGGCATTGTTGTGTGCCATATCTGTATTACAGGAGGATTGGATAGAGGATGCAAGGTCTGAATGGAAAAATGACCCAGGTACACAAAATCTCATTCAGAATCTCCAACAAGATCCAAGCATGTCAGAAAAATTTGTATGGAAAGGAGATGTTTTATGGTATAAAGATAGATTATATCTATGTAAGAATTCAATCCTTAAAAATAGGGTTCTATCTGAGCTCCATGCTTCTCTAGTAGGGGGTCATTCTGGCTTCTTAAAGACTTATCATCGAATCAAGCATGATTTTTTCTGGGAAGGGCTAAAAGGAGATGTCCAAAATTTTGTGGCAGAATGCATGGTTTGTCAGCAAAATAAGGGCGAAACAATTAAGTCCCCAGGTCTTTTACAACCTCTATCTATTCCTAGCCAGAGGTGGGAAGAGGTGTCCATGGACTTCATCACAGGATTGCCTAAATCAGAAGGTAAAAATGTAATCATGGTGGTGGTGGACAGACTCACCAAATATGCCCATTTTTGTGCTTTATCACATCCATTTGTTGCGAGTACAGTAGCAACGGCCTTCAGGGATACAATTCAGAAGCTACATGGGACACCAAAGATTATAGTAAGTGATCGAGACCCTATCTTTACTAGTAATTTTTGGACTGACTTGTTCTCATGCTTGGGCACACAACTAGCTCGTAGTTCCTCTTATCATCCCCAGTCTGATGGGAAAACAGAGGTGGTAAACAAGTGCTTGGAGGGATATCTTCGTTGTTTTACATCAGATAAGCAAGCGAGATGGGTCCAATGGTTACCGCTGGCAGAATGGTGGTATAACACCTCCTTTCATACTTCATCTAAAATGTCTCCTTTCTTGGCATTATATGGGTACCATCCACCATCTATCACTTCATCTTTGAGAGTCCAGCCAAAGGTTCGAGCAGTTGAAGAACATATTCAACACCAACAAGAGGTGCTTTCTAGTCTCAGGGAGAATTTGGCCATGTCACAAAACCGCATGAAGCAGCAGGCAGACCAACATCGCAGTGAAAGACATTTTGAAGTCGGTGATTGGGTTTTTGTGCGTTTACAACCATATAAGCAAATGTCCTTAAAACAACAGAAAAAGGATAACAAGCTTTCACCTAAGTATTATGGTCCTTATCAAGTGTTACAGAAGATTGGCAATGTAGCATACAAACTGGAACTTCCTCCGGCTACTCGAATTCATCCAGTCTTCCATGTATCTTGCCTAAAGAAGGTAATTGGACAGACAATATCAACCCAGACAGTGTTACCTGAGCTTGATGAAGAGGGAAGAATCATCCTAGAACCAGAATGCATCCTTCAGACATGCACTAAGTGATTGAGGACAAGGGTCATCACTGAGTATTTGATCAAGTGGAAAAATCTAGACAATGAAGACGCAACTTGGGAGGATGCAAATTTCCTGCAGCAGCATCCAGATCTTCTCAACATTGGGGACAATGTTGCTTTGAAGGGGAGGGGCATGCTATGCCCTTAATCATATATCTTATATTGGATGTATATAGCTGACTTGTGGCTATCATAACTTCTTATCATTATGTATCTCTTTCATATATGTTATATTTTCATTAGTGGGTCGGCCTTGGTGTTGCATAAGCATAGGAATAGTATATATAGAGGGTTAATAGCTAGTATTTGATCATCATTGGAGCATTTGAGTATTATTGTATGGTTTGGAGGTTGCCCCCCTCGAAGTGGCGTAATTCTTATTGCATACTTGCATCATTATTAGATTTGTTCAAATGATTGTTAATGAAACTAATAAGAAATAAAAGGGGTAATATACTCAACACATCGCCCATGGGTGATGGGTTGGCTTGGAAAAACAAAATCAGCATTGGTCCCTAATAAGGTCAGAGGCTAAAAAGATGGAGAATATGAAATGGGGACAAGTGATAAAGGTCCAAAGTTACCCAAAAAAAGGGTAATAGTATGAAATGAGGGTGAACATAAGGACACATAGACATAACTGAGTGCAATGTATGAACAACAGGATCTGGGGTGACTCTAATAACGAAATCTCTTGTTGTGGTTTAGCTTACATGACCATTTTTTATCATAACCCAATCTTAGAAGGCCCCTTAAGACACCCACTCAGGAGGAGAATGCGTCAACAATCCTTACACAAAAGAAATGGTTAGTAAGTATAAAAAATATGGTGTAATACAACCTAAACCTCATGAAGTATGAGAAAAATAAGTCATCTATATGTCACCATGAATTGGAACTCTACAAATTCTCATTTTTACATTCACCATAATTTGGAAAAGTTCTTGTTTTAAGTTTGATCAATACACTGAAGCTCTGGACACAATCCACATGAAAGATTCACTAGGAAAAATGAAGGGGGAACAATTATAAATTCTTCAAAATTTAAAATGCAAATAACCAGTAATCAAAATATTGAATGTAAAGGAAAATAAAATAATATATTGGTCTTTAAATAAACAAGTATTCACCACTTCAATATGAAGAATGAAAATTAGAGATGCACTATAGATGTAGACACTTCTAGACACAAAATCATTCACTTTAGGCATTATTTAGCCTGATATTATACTACTATTTAGAGGGTTCTCAAGTGAAGAAAGTAATAATTATTCCCACTTTTTGGCCATATTATTTTTATCTTTTATTTCATCTTTCCCACGTATTTTTCCTATGCATGGTCACCTGTTTCAAAATTGTCCTGTCATTTTAGCCTAAACTGGGGTGCTTAGGCCTGTACTGGGGCGCCCCAGGGTACCTTGGTCCCACTTGGGGTGCCCCGATCCATGTTCTACTTACCCACCTATTTTGGGGCCTCTTCTAGTCATTTTTCATCCTTATATTTTTCCTAGTCGGTCATGTCTAGGTTAATTAAAAAATTAGAGAAAGAGAACTTTATCAATACAAAGTTATGAGACCATAATGGGGCTTCTAGCATCACATAATACTATCACTCCATCTAGAGTTTCATCTATTACATCACTTACATCCACATAGTGCCATGCATCAAGGCTAGGAGATATACATCAACACACACAACATAGGGGGAGGGATTCTATTCTATTTCATGCACACATGCTATTACATTTTCTATAGTTATTATTGCTTGCTACTTCACAAAGTGTGACTGACACAAGAGCACCTAGGGCATGACATGCATACACACACATGAACTACATTTGGGTCCGAAATGTAGTACAACACTCAATTAATAAGTCTACACTGTTGTGGAAGATAAGGTCAGTCCGACCCAGTCATTTTGCATCTTTTATTTTTAGGGTTTTGATACTTCTTTGTCTTCTACAGGTCATTCCTTCATCCTTGCATTATTTGCTCAGACACCCAACGCAGTTTGGCAGATCTAGTGTGACAGGTAGGGAATTATTCTTAGAGCATCTTACGACACTTACTTCAAGATCAGATTCCAAGCTTTTACATAGACTAGGCCTACCAGACCGGGGTGCAGCGCCCCAATACCTTCCTAAGGCGCTACAATCTTAGGCTTATATCTTCCAGATCTGACCTTTGCAAGACCCCTGATTGATTGTTTCTATTTCTAGAATATACAGTCAGACTCTTGCAACAACCTTCAACAATCTTGAGCAATATAAGTCCTTTCTTTTACATCATTTACATAGTTAGGGTTTTATTTCATTTGATCATAGATAATTTTAAATCATTCCATACTGTTATTAGCATAGTTTACAATGTTTTAGTCCTCCTATATTAGATTAACTATATTATTATACTTTCTTATAGTTTAGTTTAATTTTAGTTAATCATTTTGGTGAACTCAACCTCACGGGGCATGCTGCTCCTACCATTTTATCTTGCATTCCATTCCATTCATCCACAACTTAATGCATTGGCTTGGGGGCATTTACTGCTTGCTCTACATAGTGTTTGTATATGGTCTTCTTTACTACACATGCTAGATTGATCTCTTATATGTCATTTATCTATATCATACACACATGTGTGTTCACGAGTTCCTTATCTAGTTGTGATCGTACAGATACAGGTATCTCTACACGTAACATGGATGTTCACCTTTTACTACTTCCTGTACTGGTTCACAGGGGACATCCACATTTGTACTCTATCCATGTGTTATTATTTCATTTTGTAATTAACAATCTTACATTACTTGGTTATACATGTTTTGACATACTGGTTATCTTTCTAAACATGCCAACGGGTGCTTCATGTGTAGCACTTTGTTTGTACAAGATTATACGCTCTTCATGAATATATGTCTGTTTGTTTTTACTTATCGGCCATTATTTGCTATTGTATGTGGGATTTTCCATTTGCTTGTGTGCACACTTATTTTTTGTTTGTGGCCATGAAGACCTTGTGTGTCTTGTGACATTATGAGTGATGTCCCATGTTTGCAACCTCGCTTTATGTGCTCTACTTGTTTTCTTACGTGTGTACACTAATTTTCTTGGTAGTTACTACATTGTCTGCATAATTAACACTTGTCTTATTACATACATGTGTTGTTAGACTAACACTTATTTTAGCTAGCCATCCCCTTTTGTGCATGCCTTGGAAGAAACCAAGTGCTTTCCCTTTCCCCTTGTAGGGCAGAGTTCTACAGGTCAAAGTGCGGTAGGTGCTCTTTTGGGGCCGCATTATCCTTTCAACAATGTTGCATGTGCCCCCAAAGAGTGGGTGGCATCATTGAGGGTTTACATACTAACACAACATATTTATATCGATTCAGTATAGTGTAATTTCCACCCTTGGCATTGTGGGTTTACATGCAATGAGTAAGTTTAGACCATTCTATGAGCTCCATACACAACGACCTCTACTGGACATGGTGTCATTTTCCATTTCTGCAAAACAGTTACATGCTTGGAGGTTACAGTGGGTGTGCCTCTCTACACTACTTCATCCAGTGGCATTGGATCACCCAAAAAACAAGAACATTACAGAGATCTATTCACACATTTTAGTAGAATTCATTAAAGCTTGTAGAACACAGAACATTTCCTCCCTATACGTCTTCAGCCAGGGTGGCGTGAGATCGCCCCAAAAACTTGTGACATTACAGGATATCCTTCTACACCCTTTTTCTCGACATGGATCAGGTGCACATGTTCCATTTACACTTTTATTTTCACATATTTTACATTTTCATACTTTACACATTTCTATACACATGCATATTTTACACAACATTTTTACATACATATATATTTGACTACTTGATCATTTTCTCCTTGTAGGTCCAACCGTATGAGGAAAAAAAATTCAAATGGGGGGAAACAACAACAATGATGATGATGATGACAACGAAAACACATCACAATGACACTTTCCTTTACTAACCATGCAAGTACACTACACACTGCTAACTACACCAGCGTTCCATCCTAGGTTCAATCTCATCACTTTTTATGCAACATTTTTCATCCTTAGAATCCACGCTCCTCCACATTTTTCTTTTTGTTGTTCAATGCTTGAGTCTAGTCCTTCGGCGTGTCTTCTTCTACACTCTACATGGACATCAAGTACGCATCTCTATCTACTTTATGTTACCGAGCATTCTTCTCACCAACATAAAGTGGGGGCAAAATGTAGACACAAAATCATGCACTTTAGGCATTATTTAGCCCAGTCTTATACTACTATTTAGAGGGTTCTCAAGTGAAGAAAGTACTAATTAATCCCACCTTTTAGCCATCTTATTTTTATCCTTTATTTCCTCATTCTTGCATATTTTTCCTATGCATGCCCACCTATTTCCTAATTGCCCCGGTCATTTTAGCCTAAACCGGGGTGTCTAGGCTTGTACTAGGGCACCCTGGGGTGCCTTGGTCCTACCTGGGGTGCCCCGATCCATGTTCTACTTTCCCACCTCTTTTTGGGCCTCTTCTAGTCATTTTTCATCCTTATATTTTTCCTAATCGGCCATGTTGGGGTTAATTACGAAATTAGAGCAAGAGAACTCTATAAATACAGAGTTATGAGACCATTATGAGGGTCCTAGCGTCACATACTACTATCACTCCATCTAGAGTTGCATCCATTTCAACACTTACATCCACATAGTTCCATGCATCAAGGATAATATATCTGCATATACACACAACATAGGGGGGGATTCTATTCGATTTCAAGCATACATGCTATTAAATTTCTATAGTAATTATTGCTCTCTACTTCACAAAGTGCGACTAACACAAGAGAACCTAGGACATGACATGCACACACACACCAGAACTACATCGGGTCTGAAATGTAGTACAATGCTAAGATTACTAAGCCCATTGTTGTGTCAGCTGAGGTCAGTCCGACCCATTCATTTTACATCTTTTATTTGTAGGGTTTTGATACTTTTTTTTCTTTTACAGGTCATTTCTTCATCTTGCATTATCTCAGACACCCGGTGAAGTTCAATAGATCTAGTGTGACAGGAAGGAAGTATTTTAGAGCATCTTACAATAATTCCAAGATTAGATTCTAAGCTTTTACAGAGACTAAGGCACCTATTCTACAGACTAGGGTGCCCCGGGGTGCCCCAATACCTTCTTGGGTGCTACAGTATGCTTATATCTTCCAGATCTGACATCTGTGGGACCCTTGAGTGATTGTTTCTACTCCCAGAATATACATCCATACTTGAGACAACCTGTGACAACCTCTAGCAATCATCTAAGTCTTTTCCTTTTTCATTTTTGTATAGTTAGGGTTTTATTTCATTTGATATAATAATTTAAAATCATTCCATACTATTTTAGCATAGTTTATAGATTTTTCGTCCTCCTATATTAGATTAACTATCATTATAATTTCTTATAATTTAGTTTAGTTTTATTTAATCAACACTAAATCATGCACTTTGGGTACATTTCTAGGTCCTAATCACATACTACGATTCATATGATTCCTAAGCAAGAAAACTAGCAATTGACATATATATTTTAGCCTTTTTCTTATGTTTCATGTCTTCTTTATAACTTCTTACACCCTATAGCCCAGTCAATACTTTACTCTTTCATCTTTTATCACTCTAAACATCAACACCCATCTAGGATTTCAATGCCCATACACCCATTTCCCCTCTGGGCACCCCTGACCTCTTTGTATCTCACTCACCTCTTTTGGGCCTCTTTTATCTTTTGGGAATATATTTTTCTTATGGGTAAGAATTTTAGTTGTCAATTACAAAATTCAATCAAGGGAATCATATAAATATAAAGCTTTATGACGATAATAAAGGACCAAGCCTAAAAATCTATTGTCATCACCTAAGGTTATATCCAAAGGTATTCTAAGAGCATCAAATCATCCATATAGCACTCACTCAAGGGACAAGGGACTACATTTTTTGCATACACGCATAGGAGGGGAAGTTCATTTTGACATCCAAACATCTATCTACATTGCTACATCTAGTGCTATCAAGTGCATCTTGCATAAGATCACCTAGAGCATGATTATCTTGCACACACACACAAGAAATACATGGAGTCTAAAATGTAGTTCCATTATTATTCGTAAGTTTACTCAGTCAGGCGACCATTGGGGTCAGTCTGAATCCCCAATTACATTTTTTCTTTTTAGGATTTGATGTGTGTTTGGGTTTTACAGGCTATATTTCTCTTTTCAGGTTATAGGAAAATTTTACGGGCATAGTGCGGCACAAAGGTGACAAAAAATGAAGACCAACGACACAGGAAAAATCATTTCCTGAGGTATTTCATAGTTATGAGTGTCCAAAATCAGTCTGTAATGCCCTGGGTACACATGACCTGATCCAGGCACCCCAGTCTAGGCATATCAGACAGTCACATAATTTTTTGAGCATGGTTGCGACAATTTCCTCCTCTTGTTCATCAATCTTTCTGTCCATAACACTTCAGGATTAATTATGAAATCAACTAAGTATTCTATCCCTTCTCATACACCTAGGGTTTCATTTTTATCTAGCTTATTGCTTAGGTTAGATTTGTACTTTATTGCTTCATTTATTGCATGTGACTCTGAAATATCTAGGGTTTTAATTTTTTTTTTGTTAAATAGCTTGGTGAACCTGACTCATTCAAACACTCTTGTATCCTCATTCTTCTTCTCTCATGGCTCATAAGGTCTCCCAAGTCTCCTTGCTTTAATTTCTTCAAATGTGCCCATCTCATAAAGAAGATCTCCACAAAACCCTAGACACTATGTATCTCCCTATCAACATTCCACATTCACAAGTTAGTGCCATCTTCGATTGTCTCTCCACTGACTCTATTAGTCATAATTACAATCAATTTATTTGAAAATCCATTCAAGATTTACATTATCTATTTCAAGATAAGTTTCAGGTTATGGAATCCACGATTACAACTCTCAAATCTGAAATCCAAAATCTTAAGGACGCTTCTCAAGCTCACGCTAGTTCTTCTTCGTATCCTCATTCTATGTCTTCTACATGTGCTCATATCAGTGAACCTCAAGTCTTACCATTACTAAAACCTCTTAAGTTTGATCTCAATGCTAAGAAACAAGATATTATTCTACAACTCATAAATTATGAATTAATCAGCTTGCTATCTACTCATTGGTATCCTCCTTATTGGCTTGCAAAATATCAAGGTCATCCATATATAATTATCATAGAATCAATGGACATAATGACAATGATTGTTATGATTTACAATGAAGTATCAAATACCTTGAGCTTAAGGGTTTTCTCTCATTCGCTACAAAACATTATAATACATTCCCATCTCCAATTGATAAATCTCAATGGGTTCCTAAATCTGATTCATCTATGTATAATGAGCATCATGCCATCGTTACTAATGTTCCTTCTATGGAAAGTCAAAATTCACCTAAGAAACTTCCTCTCAATGTCAGTCCATCCTCTTCTCCTCTCGAATCATCTACAACGTTATAAATCCCACATAAGATACCACTATTCAATATTCCTCCCCATCCTAATCCACTTCTGTTCTTGATTCATTTTGTCAAAGCAACTGCTTCTTCTAATAATGACTAGGACACATTTCAAACTCTTTCACCATCGCATGGTGCTATTGTTGCTTCTTCCTACCATTGTGTTGGATCTCTCTTATCATGACACAAATAACTCTCTCCCATAATGGCATGGTATCTCTTGTGTCTCTGCATAGATCTCCATCATCATACAATTGGGGGGCATCATACTTATTTTTTCCCCCTTATAGCATCCTAGTTCTCTACGATTTCCACTCTTATGCTATGTGCTTCATGTTTCATCTTTCTGAGCATCATTACACTTCTGATACAATTTTTATCATCATTACCCTATGAAACACTATTGTGCTAAGGTTCACACTTGACTATTGAGGGCATACTAAAACAATGAACCTCACATCACTCACATTCTTTAAGCTTTGTGTTTCATGATATATCTATCTAGAGCACATTTTCAAACCATTTCCCGATGACACACTCTTGTTTTATGGTTCAATCTTGATTGTTGAGGGGTTTTCTATAAATTATCCTAATCTCATACTCATCCACATTTGGTTAGGGGGCACAATGCTCCTATCACATTCACATTTCATATCATTCCATCTCACTCATTCACAACATACTGCATGGTTGCACATACTCTTCCTCGCTTATACTAGTTACATGTACACTTTGTTTTCATGCTAGACATATACTTCATATGTCATTATATTTTCCATATACACATGTTAGTTCACTTTTTCTCTATATGTGAATGCAAACTTGTTACAAATCTTTACACACAACACAAATGTTTGGCACTATACCTCTTACTAGTCCCATCGAGGCTTCTGGGGGCATCTACTTTTGTACACACTATATGTGCTATTTTTTCATTTTATACTACTTCATAATCTTACTAGAACACTACTATATCGATATATACACGTCTTGATATACTTTTTTATATTTCTAACATGTGAATAGGTGCTTCATGTGAAGCATTTTCTTTGCAGGTCTATTTTCCACCATGGTTGTCTGATACTTTGCTTGTTATTGTTTGTTACTATTTTCCATTACATTCCATTATTTACAGGCTATGCCCTATGTCTTGCTTGATCATTACTTGTATGATTTTTCCCACTTCAGCCCTGATTGTCTTGTGACATTGTGAGCAATGTCCCATGTTTGAAACCCACTTTTTGCGGTCTACATTGTCTTCTTGCTTTCTAGTTACACCTTGTCTTCTATCCATAGGTGTACTTACAGGTTTTGGATCCTGTATTTTAAATCTTTTCAACACCTTATTGATATAATCCTTATGATACAAATAAAACTTCATGTTCTTCTTGTCTTTATGAATTTACATGCCAAGGATTTCCTTTAAAGATCTCAAATCCTTCATTATAAATGTGTGAGCTAAATTTTTCTTTAAGCTCACCAATGTCCTGCATACTAGATCCTGTAATAAGCATATCATCCACATACAGTAACAAAATAATATAACTCCCATTTTCAAGCTTCTTGAAATAAACACAATGGTCAGATTCACATCTCATATAACCATACTCATGCATGAAACTATCAAACCTCCTATACCATTTCCTTGGAGCTTTCTTGAGCCCATACAAGCTCTTTTTCAACCTGCACACAAGTTTCCCATTACCATTGACTTCATAACCAAACATATGATTCATATAAATCTTTTCCTCCAAATCACCATGAAGGAAAACCATCTTAACATTAAGCTATTCTAAATGAAAATCTTCTGTTGTAACCAGACTAAGAACAATACAGATGGAAGTTATTTTAACAACAAGAGAAAATATTTCACCAAAGTTAATACTTGCTTTCTGTGAAAATCCTTTCTTTTACCAAAAGTATTGCTTTGTATCTCTTCTTTCCACCCTCTTCCTCCTTGATCCTGTAAACCCACTTGTTCTACAATGTACTCTTACATGCTGACAACTTGACTAAATCCCATGTCTAATTATTTTCCAAGGAGTCCATCTCCTCATCCATGCCATGATCCCACTTCACGTGGGTATTTTGTTACATTACTTCTTCAAAACACTCAGGTTCACCATTATCAGTCAATAATAAATAACATAATGAAGAAGTAAACCTTTTTGGAGGTCTACTTACCATTTGTGACATTCTCACAGAGATTTGGGGTGCATAGGGCTCATTCTGTGCTTGTTGCACATTTGTGTGAATCTTTGATAGTGATCGAAGCCAGTCGCCTGTAACCGACGCCGATTCCTCTATAACTAACGTCGGTTCACCAAAATGACGTTGGTCTTGTGTATCCGATGTTAGTTCACCCAACTGAAGTCGGTCCTTCTTTGACTGACACCAGTCATGTTGACCGATGCTAGTGTCTATGGATTTTGATTTTAAATTTGAGAATGCATCTTTCCTAACAAACTCTTCACCTGGTTCATTCTTGGGTACCAAAATATGATCCTTGTACATTCTCTTTTCATGTTAATCAATGTTACGTCTCCTAACAATCTTAGTATCTTCTAAATCCCAAAACTGGAATCCAAAATCACCAAAACCATAACCAATGAAAGTGCATATTTTGGATTTAGCATCCAATTTCTTCCTATTTTCCTTATCAACATGCACAAAAGCTTCTGAACAAAATGCTCTAAGAAAAGTAAGATCTATCTCTTTTCTAGTCCATACTTCTTTTGGTATTCCACCATCCAGTGCACTTGAAGGCCCAAAATTAATTAAATATACCGATGTATTTACTGATTCTACCCAAAACTTTAAATGAAAACCATCATGTATTCTCATGCTTCTAGCATGTTCCATGATTGTTTTGTTCATTCTTTTAGTAACTTCGTTTTCCTGTGGAGTTCTAGGAACCGTTATTTCTTTGCGTATTCCATTCACTGAATAATAATCATTGAAATCCTTGTTACAATACTCACCACCATTGTCAGATCTAAGGAACTTTAACTTTAAATTTGTTTCATTTTCCACAAGGGCTTTCCATCTTTTAAAAGTCTCAAAAACATCAGATTTCTGATTAATACAAGAAACTCATACCTTTCTTGTGGAATCATCAATGAAAGTCACATAATATTGGGATCCTCCAAGAGAAGCAACCTGAGTTGGTCCCCATACATCTGAATGAACAAACTCCAAATTATAATCCTTCTTTTTTGCCCCAACCTTAATAAATCTCACTTTCTTCTACCTTCCAAATATACAATGCTCACAGAAATCAAGATCTACATGTGTCAAATATGATAACTTACCCTTTGCCTTTAAGATCTGCATTCCTTTTTGACTCATATAGCCTAGCCTATAATGCCAAATGCTTGCATCTGAATCTAAAGTAAATACCACAGAAAATGAATCAATAACACCAATAGAAAAATACAATGTTCCTACCTTCATGCCTCTTGCTACAACAAGGGATCCCTTGGAAACTTTCCAAGAATCGGCTGTGAATGTAACCATGCATCCAGATTCTCCTAATTGCCCTGTAGAAATTAGATTTCTCTTGAGCCTTGACACATGCCTCGCATCTTTCAATACCCATGTATTTACATTCTACAATTTAAGATGAACATCACCTTTACCAGTAATCATGAATGGTTCATCATCTCCTAAATAAACATGTCCAAAATTACCCTAAACATAATTTCTGAAATAACCCTTATTAGGGGTAGCATGGAAAGAAGCTCTAGAATTTAAAACCCATAACTCTAATTTATTATCCAAGGAGAGAATTAGAGCATCCTGGATTACCTCACTTGCAATGTTTTCCTCTTTACCTTTTTCCTTACCTTTTTCTGGTATATTATCTTTGTTTTCCTTGAACCAACACTCATTCTTTGCATGTCCTCTCTTTCCAAAATTCTAGTAGATTATATCTCTAATTTTGGATTTAGATCTGCCATTCTTTGTTCTATCATTATTCTTTCTCTTGGATCTCTCTTTATATCTTTCCCTGCTTTCCACATTCAAAGCATTCCTAGATGATGATTCTCATGCACTTTTCCTGCGTATTTATTCATTCAGGATTATACTAACCACATCATCAAACTTTATAATATTAGAAGCAAATGTTGTATTACTAACAACCATTACCAAATTATCCCAACTATTTGGAAAAGAGCATAAGAATAAAAGTTCTTTTATTTCATCATCAAATGAAATATTAACTGATTTCAATTGATTAATAATAGAATGGAAATCATTCAAATGATTAGACACAGGTCCACCTTCTTACATTTTAGAATTAAATAATTTCTTCATCAAATAAGCTTTATTCGATGCACATGGATTTTCATATAAGTTTTCTAAAGCTTTCATTAAATCTATCCTGGTTTCTACTTCTATTATATTTAAAGCTACAGATGATGCAAGGCTCAATCTTATAGATCCCAGAGCCTTTCTGTCAAAAATATTCCATTCTTCGTCAGTCATCTTTACAGGCCTTGCCTTCTCATCCAATGGTAAATATAAATCTCTTTGATACAAATAATTCTCCACCCACACCTTCTGTAATTGATAATTACGGTCTTCAAATTTCTCTACTCTGTGTTTGTTGTCTTTTTTCATTGTTGTGCTCCCACTTAATCAAAAAACTCTCTGAGAGTAAATCCTGTCAACACACAAAACCTCCAAACAAAGCTCTGATACCAGTTTTTTGGGTCAAACTATAAACCAGTTTTTAAAATCTATAATCAATTAAAGCATACCAACAATAAACATAGAATTTAACCAGAAGGAAAAATAAACAAGAGAAAGATAACACCAAATATAACGTGGTTCACCCAGTGTGGGCTACATCCACCAAGAAATGACCAATATTATTATTCAGTGCTTTACAAAGGAAATACAAATGAAGATATGCTTTCTCCTCACCAACTACTCTTTCTTGCTCTCTAAGGAAACTTACATTCAAACAAATGCAATTCACCACTTTCTAACCCTAATTCTCATGCCTTTATACATATACAAACTTAGGGCACCTTAGCTATTTGTTTACAACCATTAGATCAACTTTACAACAAAGATTAGATCTAATTCCCGTGAGTTAAATATAAACATTCATGCATAGGTAACTGACATCGGTTACCCTTAACCGATGCCATCTCCTCCTTGCCTTGACCGATACCGGTCCCCAGGTGATTGACACCGGTAAGCCGACCGACACCGGTTACTTTGTATTCCAGCAAGTTAGTAAAACATGCTAATGTGAAGCAATTAAGCTCCACAACTCAACAATATGTATATGGGATATGTCGAAACCCATTACTTATGGGGAACTGTTATGGGTTGTTTTGTTAGCCCATGGTTTTTTACCCATTATATTGTAAAACCACTTTGAAAATTTCCTATTGATGTGCTTATATAGTTGGGCATGCAGTAGGGTAAAGAAGAACATGGAAGTACATTATTGTATTGAAAACAATTAAGTTAATGCAATAAGAGATAGAAGTTACTGTGCTAGGTTTTTTCCAGAAAGGGTTTCCCGGGATAAATCTTGTGTATTCCAATTATGTCCTCTGTTTATCTTGAATATTATATTAAGTATAGATTCTAGTTTATTTGTTCATCATATCAAATTCGGTTCATTTGGTATCAGGGCTAGGTTTTAGATTTTATGTGAAGAGTTACGGTTTCTAAAACCTACAAGAAACATTTTTTGAGTGGGATCTCTATGAGTGAAAATTTTAAGTAGAAGAAAATGGCGAGAAGCACAAAGATCAAGATCAAAAAATTTAATGGCCAACATTTGATTTATGGAAGCTCAAGATGGAAGATCTTATTTTGGATAGAGATCAGTGGATTGTTGTGTCTAGAGTCATGTCTATGGGTATGAAGGTAGAGGAATGAGAAAAAATTGATAGGATGGTAAGGAGTTCAATCAAATTATGTCTGTCAGATTCAATTTTTTTGAATGTGTTTGATGAGAAATCCACTCAAGCATTATGGGAGAAGTTGGGGAATCTGTATTAGAGAAGTTGAGAATGAATGACAATGACTTTTTTCAGAACATCCGAACATCTTTAATAATGTGGTAAGTCAGTTGATTTCTATTAATATTAATATAGAAGAGGAGGATAAATGTATTACTATGTTGTGTTATTTACCCGAATCTTGGGATAATCTATTTATGGCTATTACTAGTACTACGACAAAATTATCGGTTGAATATGTAGTTATGGACTTAATATCAGAAGAAATGAGGAAGAAATCTATTTAGGGTTAACAATCCAAGGATTCCTTGTATGTGAGAGTTCATACCCAAGAGAAAAGTAAGGAGAGGAAAGGATAGTCAAAGTCTAGAAATAAATCAAAGAATAGAGAAAAAGATAAGAGGAAATGTTGGAATTTTGGTAAAACGACGCATTTCAAGAAATGTTGTAGATCTAAGAAGGTAGGAAAGGGTAAGTCATTTGATGATGTTTAATCTTCAGATACGATGTTTCATGGTTGATTGACTCGGGTGCCTCTTTTCATATGACTCCACACAGGGAGTGGTTTTTTTTAATATGAAAAGTACAATGGAGGTGATGTATTTCTGGGAGATAACTCGAACTACAAGATCATAGGTCACGGGAGAGTCAAGTTGAGGTTTAAGGATGGAAGGATTAAATCTCTCTCAAGTGTTCTGCACATTCTAGGTTTGACCAGAAACCTAATACCTATAATTAAGATGAATGATATAGGTGTTCATGTAGTATTTAGTAAAGATAGTTTTAAGATGGTTCAGGGTGCAATGGTATTGGAAAAAGGCATTCGTACGGGAACACTATTCAATCTTGAGGCAAACATTTCTACATATGAGTGCAATAACTATGCAGTTTTGAGGATAAGACAACTTCATATCCAACTCCTACATCTGGTGCAATGAAGACGATGTTGTGGTATCATAGGATGGGACACATCAAAGACAAAGGACTTCATACTTTAAAATCAAAAGATATGGTTACAAGAATTTATGAGTGTCCTTTAGATTTTGTTTTCAGATCATTGTGTGTTTGGAAAGAAAACTAGAGTAAAGATTCCTACTAATTCTGCAAGATCATAATCAATTCTACATTTGATACATAGTGATGTGTTTGGATCTGTAAAAGTTTCATCACTAGGAAAATCCATGATTTATGTTAGTTTTATAGATGATTTCTCAAGAAAGACCTAGTTATATTTTATCTAGAATAAGTCTAAGGTTTTCAATAAATTTAAAGAATTTAGGGCTCTTGTAGAAAATCAGCCATAAAGGAAAATAAAGGTTTTAAGAAGTGACAATGGTGGGGAATATTACTCAAATGCCTTTGAGAAATTCTGTAAAGAGTGTGGAATAAAAAAGGTAGAAGAAAAATCCATATACACTATATCAAAATTTAATTGTAGAAAGGATGAACACAATGATGATGGATAAATGTAGCAGTATGCTCATTGGTGTCGGTTTGGACAGAAAAATTTGGGTAGAAGTAGTGGAAATTGCATGTTATTTGATCAATAGATCACCGACATTTGTACTTGAAGAAAAAACTCCATAGGAAGCATGGACTAGTAAGATAACCTTTGTTAGAAATTTACATGTATTTGGTTGTATTGCTAATATGTATATTCCAAAAGAGAACAAAATCAAGTTAGATAATAAATATGCTAAGTGCATATTTATTGGATACTCTAATAGTGTAAAAGGATACAAGCTATGGAATCTATAAATACAGAAGGCCATTTTTAGACATAATGTAACATTTAGAGAGCTTAAGGAGATTCCAGAGAAATAAGTAAAACCAGATGGAGATCATGTTAAAATTGAGGAAGGTGAATTTGTGTCTGAATTTTATGTGACTTCATAAGACGAACCACAAAGAGAGTTGCAATAGGAAGATTAAGACAAAACAGATGAGGAACCAAAATATGTTGAACCAAAAAATCCTATCTTAAGAAGATTAGATCGGCTGAGAAGGGTACCTAAGAGGTATAGTCCTCTTGATTTCTATTCTACTTCTGTTTTATCAGTTTTTTCTGTTACTGATGATGAACCCATGACTGTGAGGGAGGATTTTGGATAAAAATTAAGTAAGTTTTGGAAAAAGGCTATGGAGGAAGAAATGGAGTCCTTATACAAGAATAATACATGGGACTTGGTGAAGTTATGTCCTGAAAGAAAATAGGCTGGTTGTAAATGGGTGTTTAAGAAGAAGTACACTACAGATGGAAAATGGAGAAGCATAAAGCTCACCTTATGGCAAAGGGATTCTCTCATGTGGAGGGAATCAATTTTTGTGATTTTTTTTATCTTGTTGCTAATTTATGGTTTATTAGATTTCTTCTAGATATTATTATTGCTTTAAATGTGGAAATAGAGTAGATGGATGTTAAGATAACATTTTAGCATGTTGAGCTTGAGGAGGAAATCTACATGATGCATACATGTTGGTGAATTGATTTGTTGTAGGTCAAATTATTGGTTTTTACCAATAGTCACATGGCTAAGCCCCTCCTTCTTGGGTATGGGGAGGCTCCCATTTATTGAATGCAAACCAAATAGAAATGTGGGGTAGTCGTTAGGCCGGGGATCACATAGGAATACTCTATTAAACTTGTGGTAAAATGCTTCTACAATGTACAAGGGAGGAATTTACTTTAAAGAGAGGTAAAAAAGAGACGGGGAAATAAAAAGAGGAGGTTAATGTTGTGAGTATACTTACATATTTCACACACATTAGACAAATTAGGTCCATGGTCAATAAAAATAAATAAAATATGTAAGAAATAACAAGACTAATAAATTAGAGATACAAAGTTATATGAATTCATCAATCAAATACACAAAGTTCCTTATTGGTTGTACAATAGTACAATGCTTGCAAAGTTAGAAAGTAGAAAGGATGGAGGAACATAGACAAGGAGATAGAAGAATGCAAGTTTATGACTTGAAGTAGCAATGAAAGACAATAACTTAAAAAAATCAACAATTTATGACCATTTGGAATGGAGAATCCTTTCCAATTTATAACTTAAAATTTTTCTCTTCCTCTCCCCCATTTGAATTTTCATCTTTCCACCACTTATGAACTTTCACATTCTCTAGGAATGAAATTAAGTCCTTTTCTTATTCACCAGTCTCCAAAAATGGAGTTGTCAAACTGTTATCCAAAATAACCCCTGGGCTATTTTGATAACATACAATCCCATCTTGGACTTAGGAAGGTTTAACTTAATTTTTGGGAGTAAGAAAAGGTCGATAAACACAAATTTTATGCCACAAAATGTTTACAACATTCAAAAATGCCATGAAACAAGAGCTTAATAATATCCTGCCAAACTTGGGTGAACTTTCCAAATCTAAAGACTCCGCCAATTGTCAAAGAAGCCACTAAATCCTTTGAAAACCCCACGACGAATGAGGAGTGACCAAGTGTCACCCATTCCAGGCACTTGAGCGAAAGGGAATGTAAAAGGATCCCCAACTCTCAGAATTACATGAGAGGCTGACACATGGCATAAGATCAATGACAAAAAAGGTGGGGAAAAACGTAAAAATTCCATAAGCCTCTCAACCAAAAGAATTATATGGACCTCAAGTCTGTGGAATTCACAAAAATCAATAATGTTTTGGGTCCGAAGTGAAGGCAAAAGGTAGACGCATTTGCGGTCAAAGGTGGAGGAGAAAGACACGTAGGATGCACAAGTAGATAAAGTCAATCCCCACAAAAAACCAAAGGGTGCCACATGTCATAATGCTGAAAAATCACAGGGTACCATGTGTCATAGAAAACATTGTTTGGTTCTCTTGCATTCCAAATATTCAAATGGTCATATCTTTCTCTCCTGAGCTCCAAATTTAACAAAATTGGTCTCATTGGAAAGATCAAGTCCCGTACTTCATGTTGGAATTAAGATATTTAGGACTTGAGGGTGTTTGGTGAGATGAAAAGGTAAAAATATTCCCAGAACTGGAAATGTAATTCCAGGTGGCTCAACCACTAGAATTTAATGGTGTCTCTCTATACAGTCTGGTGGTATACAATAGGATCAAGGCACCCATACCTTCTTGTAAAAAATAAATGGTGATTAGTCCTTGGTGGTTGAACCCATCACTATGACATCTCTCTCTCTCTCTCCTTCTCTCTTCTTTCTTTATAAAGCTGGAACTCATCCATTGTAAAAAGGACTCTCTTTGTTATAACGATACCATGCAAAAATGGTGTCTGACTTCCCATGAGTTTCATACCTCTAATTTTTTTTTTGTGTAATGTATTTGTGCCTTATTCCATAAATGTAATGGTCTGCACATTCTTGCAAGCATTAAAACTAGGATTTTTGGCTATTCTCTTTCCCTCTCTCTTATTTTATGTGTTTTTGTCTCTTTATTTCCTTCTTTGGTATGTTGTGCATGCTTACTACTTGTAGTTTCCATTTTTCTATGTTGTTAACAATTGGGAAGAGTGAATCTTCATGGTTCTAGTCTTTGGCACATTTGTCTTCCATTTCCTTCTGTGTTTTCTCCTTTCCTCCCCCTTTTTGAGAGTGATCAACCCTATTTATGGTGTTATCACTCCTCTTATATTAGGATTTTTCCCTTCTTGCATCTCTCTAACCCTGGTCCCTTTTAATGTGTTAGATTAGGAGTAGATAGATGTTTTTTCCACATTAGGATTAGTTTAGCATTAGAAATAGGTAGAGTAACTAGCCTTCTCTGGAGGTCTATCTCATAGTGCATGTCCCACAACTTGGAGATAGTCCTATGTTTCCTCAAAATCATGGATTTTTCATAATTCAAAGAAGGGTTCAATTTTTAGCTCCAATAGTTTCTAGATACGCCTTTTATTAATTATTCTCACAAAAAGCTATGATTTGTTGTCTCCCAAGCTTTCAATAGAGGATAAAATCAAATTTCATTTATCTCTTTATTCTTGTGCTTGGTGTTGACAACAAAAATTCTCTACTATATGGTCTACCATTATGGATCCCAAGCTTGCTCACATTGCATGGTGTATTATTTATTGGGATCACTCATTTTCCATAGGCTCGTTCACTTAGGTGTTTCTAATCTATGTTTCTCTTTTTATGGGTGAAGTGAAACCCTTATGCACCTTTTCTGGTTTTCTCAAAAATCTCAATCCATATGTGCTTGGATTCATGACATCTTTCAGTGATATCGGTCAGAACCCATTTTTTGGAAACATATTTTATTAAGGGATTGGCCAAGTTTTCCCATGGCCTTCACCCACATCTGGCATGATTTTAGAGTGAATATCTTTTTCTTCATCTAGAAAGAGTGGAATGTTATTCTTTGTGCACATTCGATTGTAGATTACTATCTTTATTGTTTTAATAAAATAATGATTGTGTCTAATGTTAATTTTTATATTCAAGTCCAACCTTGAAAATTAGTTGTTATGTATCTTGGGATATGATAAATTATAGTGTAGATGGGTTGATGGAAATGTTATCATGTGGCACACATTCCCCTTAGTTAGTTATATGTTTATAATATATGGGGTCACATAAGAACTAGTTATATGGGGTGATGAGTTGGCCTACATTGAGATTACATATTACCCATCCATTAAGAGTAATATATTCCTATATAAAGGATACATGTATCATAATGCGATAGTAGGTGAGGTATGTGTGGATTATTCTACTTGGTATGTGTGAATAATCCTTAAGGAGCATTGTATGGTGTTTCCCTACCTTAAGGGTATTTTTCTACATATATTGAATATTTTGGCATCTTAGCCCACAGATATCTCTTGTATGGCCTAGATACTAATTATATGCTACATATTTTTGAATTATTATATATAAATATCTTATCAGTATCATTATAAGTGGTCCACCATAGAATCTTGTAGGTAACTAGGGATATGCCCCTTGCATTGTTTCTTGAGTTTTTCCACCCTCTACTAGTCAAGTTCCCTCTCCAAAGGGTTGTAACCATCAAAATAGTCATTCTTGTTGTCTCTCACGCAACCTTTGTAGGTGGGCTTCACCTCCTTACCACCAATCTCCTCCTTCGACTCAATAGGGAGGGTGGGTCTCTCCACCTCCTCGCATCACAACTCACTACCACCACTAAATACTATGTAACGTCTCTTTTAGGGACTCATAGGAAACTATGCAAAGATGAAGATAATTTTTTTAAAGATATTTAGTAGGTTGTTAATGACTGATATAAATATATAAAAACCCTAAACTACTTCCAGTAAACACCCTTCTAGGGAAGTGACCCTTTTTGGGGTTTCAAACCCACTTTTGTGCCCTCAAAACCCTTGAAATAAGCTACCCTTGAGTCTCTAAAACTATTATATATTACTAGAGATCATATCATGTAAAATAAATTATTTTTATATGCTTGGAAGTGAGAGATCTAGTTTTTATGATAAAACCCTCAATTGTAGAAATTAATTTATTATTCTAGAACTATAAATAACCTGAGAGAGATTGGAAAAATAGTAGAACACTTCCAAAATTAATAAAACTTAATATATTTATCTCTAAAAATATGAAGAACACGATTCTGATCTCAAATCCATGAAAATTTTGCAAGAACACACCAAACTATTCCTCGAAGATGGTCACCCTACATGAAATACATATGCCAAATTACACCATAAAGTTAGTCGTCTAAACTCTGAACCAAACTTGCATAGGAAATAATTATAAGAATAATTAATTTTACACACACAAATATATTTCTTCTCTATATTTCTCAGTATTCACCATTTCAAATATATAGAAATATGCAACTCTTATAAACTAGGAACTTGCTCTAACAATAATCCTATTTAGTTGTGATTGTTACTCACGTAACAATACACAACTCAAATCATACGAGTTGTTAAAACAACTCCAATAATATATTATTGTTTATATAACAATAATATAACTACTAACATTTATACTTATTGAATACACAAGTATAATGTAAACATTAATATCCTAACATTCCCCCTCTTAATGTTTACATGGTAATAAAAGAACTTTCGTACTTCCTTTGCAGCCTGCCACCTCTGCGCACTCATGATCTTGGCACACACTCGAAATGAAGGTAGAATAAGGAACACATTAAATTATTATCGATCATGCACTGTCAGAAACACATATGACCGACGAGGATGGGACCACACTCAGGAATCATCTGCTTATCAACCAGTCACTCTAGGGAACACATCTGACCTAGTAGTGTGGTAACTCAAGCAGGAACACATATGAGCAGCCTTCAATGGTTTTCAAGAGGCAAACCAAAAGCTTAGGTAAGAACAGGAACACATCTGACTGTTCTACCTCAAAAAGACTAATGATGTTACATTTCACTGTTCTAGCACATATATCACTTTGAGGGGGGAACATGATCAACGTGATCCAATGTTCCATTTCCAGTTTTTTAGTTGTTTATTAAAACAACTCCAACAAAATATTATTGTTTATATAACAATTTAATATAACTACTAACATTTACACTTATTGAATAGTCAAGTATAATGTAAACATTAATATCCTAACAAGTCACTCCACTCTAGGAAGGCCAAATATGCATTAACAATTATAAGAAGTGCAAAAATATTCAATTAATGACCAATTGAGTTCCTTAGGAAAAATTGCCTATGGCTGGAAATGAAGACTATATAATTAAAGAGATCCCTCAAGGGAGTGGAGAATCTTGTGTTAAAGTATTTTCTGGTCTTGGCGAAGGGTTTCATCCTAACACAAGGCTCTCCAAGGATTTTCGTCCTTAGGAGAGGGAGAGAAATTCTTCACAAGTAATCTTTCTGAAATTATATGATTCATATATCCCATCAAATGGCCAAACAACCTCGTTTTATAACCATAAGGGGTGTTACATTTCAAATGATGGCCAACCCAAATAAAAAGTACTTTTTAATTATTTAATTTTTTATTTGGAGAATACATGCTCAAAATAATTTATTTTCTAATTAAATAATTTATTTTATTGGAGCGCTAGGATTCCCAATAAGAACACATGATGATAATAACAATATATTCTTAGATAATGAATTTTTTTTATCCAAGTCTTCCCCTTGCTTCCTTCCTTGGGTAGAAAATGGGTTGAGGTCTTCAAATTCACTAGTCTCCAAAAAGGGACATGATTTTTGTTAGAGTGGGTATTTACCTTAGCTCATGTTCACCTAGGTATTTTATTTACCTCATGAATTTTATCCTCCACCACTTATGTGTGTGGATATTTATTTTTTCTTATTTAAAGATATCAGAAGAAATTATCTAGTTGTTATGACTAACTTGTTTCCTAAATCTATGGTCTTGACTAGATCTTTGATGACTAGTTTTTTCCTTGATTTATGACTTGATCTACGACGTTGTCTGGTTCTTAAATTGATATTCCTCACATATATAAGCAAGGATCATTCTCATTGTATTTCATAGAGTTTCATAATAATATATGATATTGCTGCTCATTTTTTGCAAAGGTTTTTGTAAATTTATTTTGGCAAATTACTTTCATCTTATTGAGAGTGATGTTTAATTAGCATATGAGTACTTTATGGCTTGGTATGATTTGTTTATCATTCCTTTTATGGTATTAGAGCTAAAGATTTTTGTTGACATTTGTCTGTAAGTTTAATTTTGCAAACAAGGTTTTTTGGTATATTCATATATTCGAGATTTAATGATTTTAGATGTAAAATACTTGTAAATATTTTAAAGTACCATCACGTGTGACTTGCATATTTAAAATGTAACCGTCAATTTTTATATACATTCATATACATATATATATATATATATATATATATTCATATATATATATATACACATTAAGTATAGTTAAATAAATATGGAGCAGTCGTTTATAAATTTTACAAGTAATGTATAAATATAATTATTTTGTATTTTTGACCGGTAGAATAAAAAATTTACCATCACCTAAAAATTGTTTAACAAACATAGGTAGTTGTCAAATTTAACCCCTGAGTCCAAACCCCTTTGATTTTATTTGTGTGGTGAAGGCAAGAGCATTTTATTTTGTTTTAGTGGCAACTAAAATAAATAGTAGAGCATAAAATTGAAAAATTTGTATCTTTTGATCGGTAACTCAGATTTGAGTGCGTTTTTTGCAAAAGTTTTTGTTTGTTTGTGCTTGTTCCATTAGAGATGTTTATTTTGAGAAATACACTATAATTATAAAGTGTCATATTATAACACACTCAATTATAAAGTGCCAAAATCTAGGGAGTCTTGGTGCATTGCTTGGTTCTTGCATTTTTTTGGTGATTTTTGAGAATGACATATTTATCTGCTTCTGCATTAGATCATGCAACAAGCCATTACAAACACATAATTACCACACATGGAAACCAATAATAGAAACAATAATTAAACAGAAATGATTATGAGCTTTAACTTCTTCAGAATAACCAGTGTTCACTAGAGAATATGAGAACTTTCAGTAACGGTGCAATTTGATGAGTGTATGGGTTTGATAGGAACTTATACAAGTGATAGTATTTTTCTTTATTTGGAAATATGTGACTCTCATTTCAAAATATGGGAGAAATTGGAGGGTTTATTTGGTAAGGTGGATCACATGAGAGCCATGCAACTTGAAATTGAGATCACCTCTCTTAATTCTGAATATTTTCCATCAATTATATATCTTACCAAGTTCAAGATTTTGTTGACAAAATTGAAGGAGAATGGAAGAGATAAGAAAGATGAAGATTGTGTTTATTTATTTATATCCAAGTTGAGAGGACCATTCCAAATATTTTCTTCTACCTTTTTCTTTAGCAAAAATTCTTTAGGTGACATATTTCAAATGTCTGACTTAGAAAAATTTTATGAAAGACTTACTAGGGAAGAATCCAAATTTTCTAACCTTGAGTCTTCCACCTCTCAAAAGGAATTAGTTGCATCTAATCCTAAGGGTAAGGGAAAACCAAAAAGTAAAACCAAATCCATCCCAATCCATCTCAAAGTGCCTCTAAACCCAAAGAAAACAACTCTAAACCCAAGGAGTCTTCTAAATCTAAGAATAAATCTAGCCTTTCATGCTCTTCTTTGTGGGAGTATTGGCCATGAAGAACATAGGTGTTATAAGTGAATGTAATTCTTAGAGGATGTAGTCAAGAAACAAAAAACTTCTATCTCCACTCCACCTCCTTCTAATCAACATGGAAAAACACTTAATGTTGTTGGGAGATCTCAATCACCACTTTTAGATAGTTGGGTTATAGATTATGGTGCTTCTCATCACATGACTTCTTCCAAGGATTCTTTTGTATCTCTAGGTTTGAGTTCTACTTCAGAAATCGAGGTTGGAGATTCTTCCTTTCTTTCTATTAAAGGAAAAGGTGACATACACCTTGATGGTGGTAGTATCCAAGATACACTATATGTTCCTAACATCACTACAAATTTTCTTTCTGTATATCAAGTTTGTCATTTTGGTCAAGGAAAAACCGTGAATTTTACACCACATGGGGCATAAGTATGAACTTTGTTGGAGCGTTATTCAACTTTTTCTCAAGGTATTGTTGATCATGGTTCTAGACTATATCACTTTTAGGGTTTTTATGATATTTCATTTATAAGGATAGGCTTGGTTTCTCATGCAGATTCAAAGAGTAAGCTTTGGCATGAGATATTTAGAGATCTCAATAATAGATATTTGAAGGAGTTGAGAACTTATGGTATGGTTGATGGTCTTCTTAAATTTTCTTGTCTTGAGGGAGTTTTCTCTGGTTGTGCATTATGGAAATGCCACCAAGATACATTTCCTAATAATTTTTCTAAGAGAGCTTCTTCACCACTTGAGCTTGTACATAGTGACTTGATGTTTTTTCCTACCCCTCTTTCAATGGAGCTAAGTATGCACTTACCTTTATTGATAATTTATCGAGGTGTACTTGGGTTTATTTCTCAAGTACAAAAGTAATTTTTTTCACACTTCAAAGTCTTAAAGACTTTGGTCGAGAAACAATATTCTAGTTTCATAAACAACCTTTGCACTAATAATGGGGGGAGTACTTCAGCAATGAGTTTTCTGAATTTTTGGCAACTTATGGCATTATTCACCAGCATTTTATTCCTCATACTCCACAATAGAATGGCTTAACATAATGGAAGAATCAAAATTTGAAGGAAATGGATAACTGCATGATGCATTTTAGAGATTTATCCCCTATATACTGGGAAAAAGTAGTTAATTGTGCTAACCACATTCAGAATCACACACCACATATATAATTTGAGCATTTGACTCTAGAAGAAGCTTGGTCCAACACTAAGCCATATGTATCTTTTTTTTTGAGTCTTTTGGATACCATGCTTGGACCTTTGTTCCTAAGAAGAAAATGAAAGCCTTGGATAAGAAGAGAAAACCATTGATCTTTATAGGGTATTGTGAGGACTTGAGAGCTTATCGACTTTTAGATCCTGATACTCATGAGGTTCTTTTTTGAACACATGTTCATTTTGATGAGTGCTTCAAACCTCATGATTCTTCATCTTCTTCCATGCCTACTTCTTCTTCTTTATATCATCTTGAGGATCCTTTCTTTGAGGGGATTGATGAGGAATTTATCGATGTCGACAAGGATCCTATTCCCATTGATGTTGTCACTATGCCTAGGTGGGCTTGTACTAAATTTTCTAAGGAAACACGTTTCATACAGGATCTTCCTCCCACAAGACATCATCACACACATTCGACATGTTTTGGAATTTTGTGTCAGGTAGTTTATGAGGATCCATAGTCTTTTTCATAGGCTCATGGGATACAGGAGTGGGATGATGTGATAAGCTAAGTATTCTTCTTTGATGAAGAAACATACTGGGGATTTGGTATCTCTTTTTAAAGTAATAAAGATGGTTAGGTGTAAGTGGGTATACTAAACCAAATATGTAGCTGATGTGTCCATTGATAAGTATAAGGCCCGTCTTGTCACAAAGGGTTTTTCATAAGTTGACGGTATTGATTACTCAAAGACTTTTTCACCCATTGCCAAGATGGATTTTGTATGCCTTTTACTTTTTATTGTTGTATCACAGGGATGGCCCATATACTAGATGGATGTGAAGAGTTCCTTCTTACATGGATATTTACAAGAGGAAATATACATAGAGTAACCTGTTGGATTTGTTCAGGATTATTCTCTTGTTTGTAGACTCTGAAGGTATATCTACGGTCTCAAACAAGCCCCTCAGGCTTGGTATAAAAATATGGATTTTTTTCTTCTATCTACTAGTTTTGTTCGTTGCCACTCCGATCCTATAGTATGTATCAAGTAAGTTGGCAAGGATATTATGATACTTATCTTGTATGTTGATGATATGTTACTTACTATAAGCTCTTCTTAACACAGTCAGAGTATTCAGAGGGATGTTTCTACGCAGTTTGACATGACAGATCTTGGTTTATTGCATTATTTCTTTGGATTGAATATTTCTCAGACAGAATAAGGGATTCATTTGAGTAAGGAAAAGTACACCCATGATCTTCTTCAATGCTTTGATATGGTTGATTGCAAGCCAAGTCAATCTCCTTTTCAGTCTGGCATCACTCTGACTTCCACATGTACCAGTCCACTTTGTGATCCTATATTGTATAGGCAGTTGGTTGGAAGTATCATGTACTTGACCCATACTCACCCGGATATTTAATTGCAGTAGGGCTTGTATCTTGGTTTGAACATTCTCCTTGTAGTAGTAGCTGGTAGGCTGTTAAAAAGATTTTTCACTATTTTTAGGGCAATTCCTATTTTGGACTACATTATACTAGGGGTTCTACTCAGTTGGCTGGATATACAGATTCAGATTGGACAAGTTCTACTGCTTGCAAGCATTCCACTTTTGGCAATATTTTTTGTCTTGGTTCTTCTCTAGTTGTTTGGGTGTGTAAAAAGTAATAGGCTATTGCAATTTCATCTTCAGAGGAAGAGTACATGACAATATTTATAGTGAGTTAGTAGATTCTTTGGCTTCGAAAATGATCGACAGAGTTTTGATTCCCACATGATTCATCGAATGTACTTTGGTGTGACAACTAAATTTAAATTTACATTTCTCGCAACCTTGTTGAGAACAAGTGGACCAGGCATATTGAGATACACATACAATTCATTCGTCAACACATTCAGGATAGATTTCTTTTCTTGAAGTACATTCTGATTCAGGAGTAGGTTACAGACATCTTTAATAATCCTTTTGCATAACCTAACTACATTGAGTTGCGTGGCATGTTTGGTGTTTTGAAATTTGTTCTTGGGGAGTGTTCATGAGAACATATTCCTTCTTCTTCTTCTTTCTCTTTCCTTCTAGTAGTATTCTTTCCTACTTTTGGTTCGAGATTTTTTCATGGATAAATTATACATGAGTATCTGATCAGGCCCAATTTCTGAGACTCATACTATGGATATGCCACTTTTATTTTGGGCCCCTAACTTCACTTGAGGGGGGTGTCAGAGTATGTATTTACCTTATCTCATGTTCACCTAGGTACTTTATTTTCCTCATGTATTTTATCCTCACCCACTTATGTGTGTGGATGTTTATTTTTTCTTATTTAGATATTAGGAATATATTATCTACTTATTATGACTAGTTCTTTCCTAAATCTATGGTCTTGACTTGTTCTTTGATGACTAGTTCTTTCCTTTATTTATGACTTGATCTACGACCTTGACTGGTTCTTAGATTGATCTTCCTTACCTATATAAGCAAAGCCCATTCTCATTGTATTTCATAAAGTTCTATAATAATATATGATGGGTAAGTGCACCAACCCGGGGGGGCAAAAAAGTAGACACAAATGTGAAAATAAGAAAATCACGTACGTGTTTTGTCATAACGCGTACACGTTATGTTTTTTGGTTAGGTAATTCACGAAGCTAAAAAATGTACGCGTTTTGTAAAACTATAAACAAAAAAACTGATCCCCTCCTCAATTTCATTTCCCCCAAATAGGAATTTGAGATAAAAACCCTATAGTCACGGTTTGTATTCAACAACTAGCTCCCAAGATCATTTGCAAATCGTCGCGAAGATTGGAATAAAAAATGGCACCATGGAGAAGAGCAAAAAGAGGTAAGGAAATTTGTTTTTTCTCTGAATTGCATTGAAATTTGGTAATTATATTGTAGATTTTAATTAAATACATGGTTTTTTATTGTTACAATTCCACAACCACAACAAAATGCTGCAAATTCTGTGAACTCTCCTAGCCATCCTATAATTGTTGAACATTCCCCAGGTAGTCAAGAGGATTTAGCAACCCATATAGTGGAAAATAAAATTAAAATTGAGGAATTAATTAAAACAATGAGGGATCCCCATTCTAAAAACCCCCATAGTGCCTCACTTGCAAACACATTGGATGCATTATTGACTAAGGTTGACGCGACAATGAGTCAAATTGATTGTTGGAAATATTATAGAGAGTGTTGTAGGGAATAATATGCCAAAAAAATCTCATATGCAGATGTAAAGGAAAAACAAATTGCAAAAGACCGCATATGTGCATTATTAACTTACCCCATAACTAATTTACCTGCTCTACTATCATGCAAACATTTTCCAATTCACTAGTGCAATAACGATTTGATAAAGAATCATTTTTGGGATTAATGGTGGATGGTGTTTGATATTCCACCTTGCAATAACAACTAGGTTCCACTATACTTTTTGAGTAAAATATATTAAGAGTTTATCCTCAATGGGATCCCAAACTATTTTGATTTCCATGAGTTTCAAGGCCAAGAAAAAGGCACTGTATAGGATAGACCAGCTGCACAACATGCACCTATTCAACATGGTAGAGTCCCCACACAAAATCCCCCTCATCCTGAGACTGTCCCTGCAGCAGTGAAGGAAACAATAGAGATTAATACATTGCATGCACTTTAGGGGCTCTCTGATACCCTTTTCTGACATAGGAGGGAGATTTCTGATACAAATGTTCATGGAGGTAGACAAAGTATTCCTCCATGTAGTAGTAACATGAGGCCACATCTTTGCACGTCATGTGGTAGCATATGCTTGAAACACGATGAGGATGATACTTTCATGCATACTGGTGTTGGTGGAGTTTCCGCTAGTGGTACACACAATAATGTGGCTATGTGTGATACCTTTTTGAGTGATACATTTGGATTCCAGACATCGACGACATCTTCATAGTATTTGTTATTTTTTATCATGTAAGTAACAAAAATATCTGAGTACTTGATTTACTTATATATGTTAAAATTTTAAAATAATTGTATTTGAACTTGGTCCAATTTATTAACTTACACATGCATATGTACATGTATGTATTACTATTACAACGCGCAGGAGGGACGTCATCATCCCAACCACAAACTACAAGCACCATGCCTATGCATACATTCACAGAAGTAATTTAGAACGTTAATTGTGTAAATTTTCACGTATGAAAATATATATAACCTTTGAACTCAAATATATGTCTATATATGTATGTTCTTGTATATATTATATATGCTCAACTAACTTTATGTGATATATTTTTGATAAAGTTGATGACCTCACTAGACACATCACCATCTCTGTGAGGAGTAGTGAAAGGTGTTTCTGTTGTGATTTCATCTGCGTAGAAAATCACTGAGGTATTCAAACTATGTATTTTCATTAAATAGCTCGTGTAATTCATATTATGTTAAATTATTTTAATAATTTCCTTCATTGTATCATTATGTAGATAATCAACGTGACTGCATTGTGTATACACAAGAGTTACCTACGATAGGCAACAACCTTGTTCATATGATTCACCGATGTGGTGTGGTAAAAAATAGTTGTATATTGATAAAATTAGTTAAAATATTATCATTACATGTACATGTACTTAGTTGGCAAAAATGTTTAGATTTGCATTCAAAAAAATTATTGTTAATATAGTTCTATAAGATAATTTTTATGTTTGATTTTATAATCTTATGTGTATGTAGGGTTCAAATCCTTCCATTTTTACTTCAAGGGCAAAAAATTCTCGAGCTTATCATTTTGATACCCCCATTCATGATCCAGTAGCTCCTGATGACTCATTTGAGCGTGAGATACAAATTCAACATGACCGAGATATTGCGATAAGTGTGTGTAAATGTAAATAGTTTCATTAGCATGGTTTTATAAATATTGAAAACTTATATATTAAGTTTTGACAAAAAAAATGTTTGCATTTATAGGTTCAACTACAGGCGAGTTAAGAGTAGAAGAGGAATCGTAGTCAGGCCATGGGGGATCCCAAGTCATCTCACAGATCTCCATCTATGTCTAAGGGAGGGCCTTCTTTGAGCAAGGCCAAGAGAGGGATATATTTTGATGAATTATATATATATATATATATATATATATATATATATATATATATATATATATTTATATATAATATCTTATGACATTTATTTTATATGCCTATGTGCATGGAATTGTATACACGTTCGACATTGTATGTATGCTTATATGACATTCACTTAATATTATATGACCTATATTCACATTTTTATATTTATTTTGCAAGTCAATACTATTTGGAACTCAATATTTTAATATGAGACCTTACATTTATGAGATTATTTTTGTATGAAACTAATATGATGTGCACTTGACAATATAAGACATTATGGATTTTTTTTTTCATTTATTGGTGTTGTATACTAAATTTTTCAATATAATGTAATATTTTGACATTTTTCTTTGTTGTGGAAGAATAGTATGACTAATGTATTAAAGCCATCTAGAGTAGCGGTGATGTGGAACGCAATAAGGAAAAACTTAAAAAACATTTCGTCCCTTTACAATTTGCATTATCAACTACGTCGTACGAGCTTTCGACTACACGCGCCGTCTCTTTCCATTGACCAATTACGTGTAATTATTATGACCAATTGCGTGTAATTATTATCACCAAAGGCGTGCGCCGTGCATACCTCACAAAGTACAATGATATTTTTGACTTTTTTAACTATTGGAATTTCCCATTATATTAATTAAAAATATATGAGAGTTACAAGAGCGTGGGTGACCGCAATACTCACGGTTCCACAAAAATACTACTTAGGCACCACAAAATGCTTGAAGGGAAAATAGAGAACACCACAAGGGCAAACACGAGAATTAAAAAATTCCAGAGAGCACTAAGCATAAGTCGTCACTCCATGGGGAGGAGGAGGATCATCCCGAGGAGGGATGAAAGCTCTACTCGAGGGCTCTACCGAAAGAAGATCAACTTGTCAGCCATCTTGATTTAGCATCTGCATCTGCAAAGGCACCATAATTCCTCAACAATGGGGTGGAGAGCTAAAAAAATTCTGAACTCCAGGCGGAGGAGAGGCCTAATGCGGAGATCCTACCACAGCCTTCCCCCTCAGAGGACTCCTGGCTTAGAAAAGGATGAAGCTGAAGGGCGACCCAAGGGATATGCGAAGCGGTGGCCGCGAGAGTGGCTTCTATGACACAGTCTTTGCGGAAGTGTCTAGGGAGGCAGAGATGGCCAAGGTGGTGGCAGCGAAGGGTCAGGATGGACCCGACTCATCATGTAAGAAGAACTCCCCCAGTGTGCAAGCAATTCCTACAAATGAGAAAATTCCAAAGTAAATTTTTCGGCTTGAGTTTGAATCTATATGCACATAGTAGACAAAATAACCACTTTATCATTAGTGGAGAACAAATTGATTATTCTGGAATATCATAGTATTTCGAGCTTTCCAAATATGAAAGAGAATACAAGCTCTAAATAAATGTCATAGAGTATCAATATAATTAGGCCAAGGAATAAAATCTCCAAATAAAACCAGATGTCAATGAAAGAATTATGGGTGGTAGGGTTGGAATAATGTATGAATCCATGACCAAACGATTTGAGCATGAGAACAAGACCATAAAAAATGTTTAAAAGCTTTAGATCGAGAGCAGAAAGGGCGTTTGGTATTGGGAATTTTGATGTGACTAAGACACTCACCAATAGGAAGGCCCTGATAGATAAGGCACCAAAGAAAATGGTTAATTTTAGGCTCAAACAAGGAGTTCCAAGCATGGGAAACCTGACAAAGCCATATAGACTGGGCAGATTGCAAACCCCAGTGGGCGTTGAGCTTGGCAATGACAAGCGAGATGGGACTCAATAGTTGGTATATGGTGTCGAAATCGTAGCAAAGAAAGGCAATATCATGATTCCATCGCCAATTGTGCCACCATGCATCTGGAGGCTTAAGCCCCAATTTATGGAGCATGACATCTGGCATCAAATCTTGAATTTTGCAGATATATGGAAGGTACAAATTGGTAATATTAAATTTTATCTTGAGCTCAACAAATAGCTCTTAAATTTATTAACATATAGCTATGTGTGTTCTCACTTCATCCAGATAAGTCTGGATGCACACCCGAAGCGCGTGTAACCACCAAGACCCCCCTTTGTTTACTTAACAAGATGTTAGCATGCATGTCCATCATCATACCAACCATTCATACTAGAAGATACATCATAACATGACTATTCACCAACAATATTTGAACTCCTATTAAACCATACACTTAGATACAATAATCTTAGCAATCCATAAGCAATTATCCATGAAAACCACAATTCATTACATAGAGATAAGATGATTACAATATTACCCAATACATGCATTTTTTGGACCATGCACACTCTCATATTTCATACAGACTCCATACTAGCACTTAGAACCCTCACGAATTCTCTATCTCCATAACTAAAACTCTAACTCTCTAAAACAAGTAGGCATCACCCATACATATATATACGGTGGGGAATTCCCCTTCACCTCTTACATGATTTCTTTCCTAAATATAAGCGTGTCATTCTTAGCTCACATTCTTTTTACAACTAGTGTTAACAATAGATTAAGCTATATTTAGCTCAGACCTTGCATGCTTTAATCTTATTATTAGTCTTCTCCTTGTGTTGTCTTTTTTCCTTTCCTGCATGTTATTTTTCTATTAAAAGGCCTTACTTGTATGCCAAGTCATCTTGTTTTCATCTATTTTTTGCCTTTGTCCCAAAATTCCTAAATCCTGAATACTATGCATACATGCACAGGCCTTGCACGCTAACTTGTTTCACTGCATCCCCATGCGCTAATGCTTTCCTCCTTGTGCGTGCACACCCATGCGGTTCTTTGGACTTGTATGCACCTATTTACCCTACGCGCTCACCTTTGCGCATGAATAATACTTGGTCATTTATGTGACCAACATTACCCCACACTAGGGTTATTATCCATCCTTGACAATACTTGTTCAAAAGAATTTCCTTTAATGAATGAATAAAGAATCCAACAAAGAATTAAATAATTTGAATATTATATCAATGAGCGCATCCATAGTAAGGCCTTCTATGGTGGAAAGAGTTATGGGAATTACCTATCTAAAATATTTTCTAACTCCTTCCATCCTTTTATCTCCTTTGTTGCTTTTACTAGAACGACATCTATAATAGCAAGCACTTCCACAGGGGTTAAATCATCGATCTTCCCTCTGATATCCTTGATCATCACACCAAGGTATGAGGCCGCATCTTCTAGTGCATCCATCATGTGCATAAACAAAGGGAAGAGCTCCTTAAGTCTTTCCCTAAGTGTGTCCTTCATGGTTTTAATTAAATCTCTTTTCTGCTCCACGTCAGCCATTAGTTTTTTGTGCTTGGCCTTGTTATTCTTCATGTTAGCCTATACTACCTTCAACTCTACCATCTCATTAGTGGTGTGCATGCTTAAACCTAATTCAAAATATTGGTAATGATAAAAAATGAATTCTACCCTCCGCACAGCTTCCTTAACCTTTGCTGCTAGCACTTCATATTGTGCAAGGTGTATTTCCACATGCTCCTTGTTCTTCTCCTTCTGCGTAGCTACCTCTTCGGTCATTGGCCTTGGACCATCCTTCTTCTCATGCAACAACATTCACACAAAGTCCTTTAGATAATGCAATTCTGAGGGGTACTCATCTTGGGCACTGTCTACAAGGTCTAGTCGCGAGATTGTGATGGCATTCACTATATCTTATGCCTTCTTATATGTTTCATATATTCAATCTCTTCCTTCTTTTAGACTCTAATCAAGGCATTGAATCTTCATATCTTCTCTCCTCATCCTTGTGCATCCTCTTGATGGCAACATCCTTATTAAAAATCCTTAACCCTACCTCTGAAGCTATCATTTTATTCAACATATTGCATGTTTTTTCACCTGTGAGTAGTTGGGAGTCTATGATGGGAAAGGCTTCTCCCGGCATGGATTTCATCTATGTTTTAGATAGTGACTCCCTATTTATTTCAAACTTTGGATCTTCCATGTGTGCTTGATAGTTCCATGAGAACATCTTTCTGGTGCATGGGAGGGCTTCATTTTTATCAAAAATTACCCAACGGGATAAGTCTTCTGTGGGTACTAAATTTTTATACCTAGCCCTTAGGACCTTTGTGGATCATCAATGTATTCCATTTGGGATCCTTGCTGTGTTTTCCTTTGTCATTATCCCTTTCCCTCATGTTTTTTTAGACACTTCTTGCGAATAGTGTGCCCTAGGATACTAGCTTCTCTTGTGCCTGTATTCTCCTTGACACCTGTGTCACTATCTTTGTTTTCTTCTTCCTCACACTCAATATCACGCTCACCACCATCTCCTCCAACATTCTCCTCAGTAGGCTTGTCATGGCCTTCTTCTTATTCACCATCCTTCCTTGTTCTTCTTCATATGTGCATATTGCACTCTTCTTATCATCATCATCCAAGTTATGGATGACTGGGGGATCCTTCTCATGCACTTCCTCCTCCTCACTAACCTGTCTTCTCCAATTCCTCCACATCTTCATCACTGAAACCACCCTTGGCTTCTTCTTCTTTAAATTTTTCTTCTTTTTTGGGTTGGGTTTGTTGGCAACTTTTTGGGTGCTTTAGAAGTGCTTTTGCGTTTTCTTCTCTCTCTGCACTCCTACTACTTCTTCTTCCTCAAACATTGATCTAACATAACCTCCGCTTCCTCTTCCTCCCATTCTTCTTCTTCCTCATGAGGAGGGGTCTCCTCGTGCCTCCTCTTTATTCCCACAGTTTTCTTTCTTTGTGACAACTCTTGGAGATGAAGATCGCACTCACTAATATATTTATCGTCCTTCATCTTTCTCATGAGATAGATGAATACTTTGAAGGCTTGTTTTCCCACTACAATGGTTGTGGGACTTAGGTCCATGTTTTCAGACTCTATGGTTTCCACATACGTTGACTTTGATGGATAGAAAAAAGTTGTGCACAAAGTGTGATAGTCAGAATCCACACTATCTGTGTCAAATCTCATCTTGCGTGCTTCTTTGATTCTGTTGACTGTGCTATGGAATTACTTTCCTATAAAGACAAAGGGTGACTTACACCATGGGCTATATTCTCCATTTGTAAGCTTGAATCTTCCTAGGCTGAAGTGTTGGTGCACCATGAATTATGTCTTTCCTTCAAGCATTGAGGGAAATTCCCTACGTATACGCCATTCATTTTCGAATTCCTCATGCATTCTCTTGTATCATTTCTCCACCTGAAGCTTGTATGTGTTTTTTATCATCTCTGTCACATGTGTAATCTACAAAATTTTCACGTGGGTAAATTTTCATCCACATGGTGATCCACATTTTCTCCTTCGAACCATTTGGCACCCCAATATCCCAAAAAATGATTAATAACAGGACCGCGCCCTAGGTTATCTTTTCACCTTTCTCCACTTGGATCCTTGCTTCATCCATGAGCCCCTCTGTAATGTACAACGTGATGTTTTACATGGTCTTCTGTGCCATCTTATGCGCTATATGTAGCCACTTCTTATTCACCTATGACCACCTCTCTGATGCCCAGCTTGCATCTAAAGAGGCGTGTTGCAACTCTCGTGCCTAGATCAGTGATGCTTGTAACATCCATTACATGATTACGTCGTTGGTAGTTAAACTTTGTGGCAGTGGCCTCCACTATGTCATTATCCCCTAGGTCCTTCCCAATATCCACTCTAGATGTGCAGATACCTTGTAACTTCCCAATCAGTTGCATGGTAATAAACATTATTCTCCATATACAAAGTAGAAGAAGTCCTTCATGAACATGTGACAATATAAGCCACTGGTAAAGTCACTCTGGCTTGCCGAAGAAAGGAAATTCATAAGTTGGAGGACTCCAACACTCTCCAAGTCCTTCTTCACTGAGTCATCATCACACAACTGAACCATTCTATGTCCTATCCTTTCATCTATAATCCTTCCTTATTTTTCTCCTTCATGGGCCTCAGAGTAATGATTATAATCATTGATCTTTCACTTTGTGACCTGAGATACCCAATATTGCACTACTAGTACCTCGAAAGGGCATTGTATTTCAGAAAACCACTCCTCTGGAACATCCTCAATGATGGGTTTCTTTCCATTTCCCTTTCCCTTGGGTGAATTCTTAACTAGGATTTATTTCTTTGGTGCCATTTCTTAATTTCACCACTCTCCAAATTTGTAGTTAACAACTTCAACTTCACCCTTTACCAATTTCAAAACTCAAACCTTGTAGAAACCTCGTGTCTACAAAAACCCCATGCCCTAGGTGCTAAATAAATCCTACTCAAATTCCTTGTGTCTTGGCATCAGAGCATTCAACTCTTCAACCCCCTTGCTTTACTTGCTTCAATGTCCTTGTTCTTGGTTATCTTCTAATCCCTGTGCCCTTGTTTACCTTTATTTAATGTTACACCCCAACTTCAATTTCACCAATTGATGTTGTTCCCAAGCTTGTTGCAAACTTCCTAGTTTGAACCTCTTTACTTCTAAATATCCTTTCTCGAACCACCTTTCACTCCTTGCTCGCATGCTTCCACCAATGAACCTTCTCACACTAATTAAATAATGAGGTTTTTCTAAATTTTCTGGTTTGTCCTTTGATTTACTCTTGTTATCTCACACTAGCTCTTCACACTTTCACTCTTTAATCTCTCAAATGGCACAAAAGTATTTCAATATTCGTAAGGTAAGAATGAACTTATCTGTCACCCTTTTTATAGTTTTCTGAAATTTTATCACATTTATTACTCCTCACCTACCATTCACTCCAAATCTTTAAATGTACTTTTTACTTTTTCCCACACTTTTTCCTTCTTTCTTTACATGTGTCAGTTGTAACCTTCTGACATGCCACTACTTTTAAGGCTATAGTCTATCCTTGCACGCACCTTCCTAAGCTATAACCTATCTTCCTTTGCACCACATACCAAGTAGTCTATCATGTTAATACCTCCCTCATGTTACAATGTGGCCCTATGTGTGGTTTTCCAATCATCTTGAGAAATTCCTAATTTCAAGCACCATTATCCTAAACCTTGTACAACACTTTAATTCTTTTTCGCATACCCAATTCATATCCATCAAACACCCTTCTTTCATATTGTTGTGTGCACCCTTGTACCAACTCCAACAGATGTACTAGCACCCCATAGTCTCTTTTTCACACACTCATACCTGTTTCACCCCACACTAAAAGTATGTACAGTCCTCTACGCATCAAATTAATATATAGTAATCAACTCTTGTGCGCGAACACACTTATTATAACAAAAACTGAAAACAAACATGAAAGGGAAATATAATCTAAGTGGAAATATTACCTTATTATAAAGCATAAAGGAAGCTTATTTATAGTAGGGATTTAGGACCTACTCCCATTGAAGTAACCGGGAAACATGGTACCATCTAGAGCCTACTAATTGACATGCTTCCTGATTCCAGTATCTTGGTTACTACAAAGGGTCCCAACCAATGAAATTTCAACTTCCCTAGGATGGCAAAAAAACTTGGAGTCATACAGAAGTACCATATTTCCAAGAGTAAAGGAATTATTCTTGATATGCCTGTCATGCCAAGCCTTTATATTACATTTCTATATTCTGAATCCAATGCACAATGATGCACTACTCATCTAATTGCATTAATTTTTCAATGTGCTCATCAACTACCTGTTCATCATCCAATCCTCCTGCATGTGCAATACAAATGGAGGGTAACATAAATTCCACTTGTAACATAACCTCTATGAAAAACACCAACTAAAAGTGTGTGGCCTTATTCAATCATTTATAGATTGTCATGTATGCCTAAAGAACAACTGATACCTTGTTATCCCAATCCTTTCTGTAAATAGATCACATATTTTTGTTAGTGTTTGACCCAAAATTTTGTTGAAAGCTTCAACAGTTCCATTGGTCTATGGGGGTGATAAGGGTTAGTCCTTATGGTGTGCCACTATTAAATCTGCTAGTAAAATTATAATAGTCTCATTCAAGAAATGAGTCCCTCTATCACTTGTAAGGCTCAATGGACATCCATACATGCTGATGATGTTTTCCCAAAGGAACCTAACTTGTTGTTACACTAGTGAAATATTTTTTAGGAGCAACCTCTACCCACCTTGTTAATTAATTAGTACATGTGATGATGTAACATCACATGTCCTGCACGGTGTTTGGGTGGTGTAATAGGTCCTATAAAATCAATTTCCCATTTTTGAAAAGGATCTGCACTCGCTATGGGCCTTAATGGAATCTCATCTCTATTCCTAGGATTTCCAACTCTTTGAAAGTGATCACATGATTTGACAAAATCCCTAGTGTCCTTGTATAATGTCTCCCACCATAAACTATTGCTAGTAAGGATCTTGTACACATGTTGCCGCATCACCTACATAGTGTCCTCCTATTATTCTTCCATGAGCTTCCTCTATGATTGAATTCACACTCATGTTCTAAAACACATCTGTGTCAAGACCTCCATCTCTCCCCATCTTATATAAATGCCTCCTCCAATGATCTTGATATGACATGCAATGCATTAATAGAAAGTTGTTTCTTTTCTCAATGTCTTCATTCCTTCTAGCACAACACCAGTGTGTAAGAATATTTACAATGTCCTCTGGATTAGTTGGCACATGGTTCAATCTAAACAATTGTGCATCGAGCATAGTATCCTCAATATGCATTTTGTACTTCCTTCTCTAGAGTTTATCCTTGATAAGTGATCAGGTCCCAAGTTTATCTTATCCTGGCTTTTACTATGACTATGAAGTCAAATTCCTGAAAAAGAAGTATCCATCGACAGATGCACCCATGCAAGACCGGTTTATTGACCAAGTACTATCAATGCCGTATGATATTTGTAAAAGATAAATGGTGTGGCCAGCAATTACTTGTCTAAACTTGTGAAGTGCATAGATCATGGATAATGCCTTCACACTTCATAGTTTTATAGTTATATTTCTACCGGGCTCAGCTTCCTACTTGTAAAGCATATGGTATGATCCACATTTTCCTCTCTTAGTTGTGCTAAGACTACGTAAATAGCCATGTCAAAGGAATCTACATAGACATGAAAAGTTTTGTTATATGAAAGGAAGTGTAATATGGGTACGGTGGCAAGCTTCTCCTCCAGGGTCTCAAATGCCTATCGTTGCGCACCCCCAATAAAATTTTCCTTTGGCCTTGAGAAATCCTTTTAAGGGCATGGAAATCTTTGCATAAAGCTTGATGAAATTTTGACAGTAACCAGTGTGCCCCAAGAAACCACACACTTCACTCTAGTTGGTAGGTTCTTCCAGACCTAAAATGACTACAATCTTAGTAGGGTCTACCAACAGTCCTTCATTACAAATTATGTGCCCAAGTAAAGTACCAAAAGGGGTAGCAAAGATGCACTTCTTGATATTGAGAGAGATGATAAACAACTTGCATCTCTCAAACATCAATCTCATGAACAACAACTTATCATAATGATCTTTTACCAACCCATAGACGGTCCAATCATCTAGATAAACTTGCAAAAACTTATTAATGAATTCATGGAATGCCTAAACAACGATACACGAGAAAACCACTGACACATTCTTCAATCCAAAGGGCATCATAATATATGTAAAACTTACCCATTCAGTTGCAAAGGTGGTCTTCTCTTGATCCTCACTCATTATGCATACCTAATGGTACCCTGAGAATCCATCAGTGAATGAGTATATGCACCCTGCAACACCTTCAAGTATCTCCTTAATGAATAACATAGGAAAAGGATATATGACACATGAAGCATTGAGTACCCTTTAGTTAACATAGATCCTGATTCGGCCATCCTTCTTGATATTGATCACTATGGGGTTGACCCACTCAGATTCCTCAATAGGCTCTATGATCCCTGACTTGAGCATCTTGTTAATCTCCTCTGTTACCTTTCAACGCAGGTTTAGGTTCATCCTATAAGGCCTCTTCCGAACTAGACGTGTGTCTTCTTTCAACTTAATCTTCATTTCCCATAATGATGGATATACGTCCTTTAACTCATGATATGCCCTTGGGAATAAGTCTTGGAAGTCGCACAATAATCTCCAATAATAGCCTCCTTAGGCGCATCCTCTAATTCAACGATCTTTGCAACCTCTAGTTCTGGCTAATATTATCATTTATGAGGTATATATTTGTTAGTGCGTACATAGATTGTTTTGGTCGTTGAAACAATCTACCTAACTTTGGTTTGATTTGTTCGTGGAGGTTCCATAGGACTCCTTAGTTTAAGGAGATCCTCTCCCTATAAATTTGTATTGTGTTGGAGATTAAGTAATAAGAACTATTTTTTGTTGATTGTATTATGTAAATCTAATCCAGCACTGTTAACATTAACCTATGAGCTCCCGAAATAAAAAATACTAATTTGAAACCTTCAAAACCTTTTTGAAGTAAATGCCTTATAATCATTTGACTATAAATTAAACCAAAATACTTAAAAGATTCTAATATTGACACCTATAAATAACTAGCGACTCAAATGGCAAATCGACTTTGACACAACAGACTTTGCACAGTTATTTTACACATGTTCTGAAATCACCAAGTTCACAGCATGGGCGTTGGAGACCAGTTCAATTCACACGTGGATACTTGCATGACACAAAATACCCAAAGGTAATTCTAATTTCATATCAATTAATTCCACACCTCAGTTAATGATAAAATGTTCGTGTTCCTGCAACCAAGACGAGACTGTGTAGGAAATCCGATGTGAAATAAGAAGATGACTTACGACCAAAATGTGTGAAATGCAGGGTAGATGGATCGATCATGCATGCAGGAAAACAAACCTGCTACAATGGACTTGTTGATGTTTGATAGACCACCATTATTGGAGATGCGGTGACCGAGCTATTTGTGTCGAATGCACGTCGGATAGTGAACCAATTGAGCAGATTTCAAAGGACCAATGCAGGTCTAAGCACTCATTTAGGGACCATAATACAATGCAATCAAGAAGTTCCGCTCAGATCTTATACGTATAGTGTTGAAAATAACCCGGTAGAAATATCACAACTCAAAGAGTTAGAGCATGTAAGTAGACAAGCGCATAGAATGCAAGTGCGAATAAATGTAATACATATGATCAAAATTTGAACCGATCAATGCGAATAATCATACACATGCATAGGAGAATGATAATCAATCAGAATTTGGAGTATATCAGATACAGAATAGATTGCAGATGTAGAATGGTGTCTGCTATTCAAATCAAATTTCTCACTTGGTGTACGTTTCCTTTCCATGTTTAGACACATTTACACAATTTTTACATTTTTATTTCTTGTAACTTTTGATAATCTCCCTCTCAGATCTTTCTGCTCTGATGCCAAATGAAGTTTTGATGTGAGATTCACAGAAACAATACTTCTTGATTGATTAACTTCATATGGGATGCTATACAAATATATAGTGATATGCAACTCCTATAAATTAGAAAGTTTCTCTAACAACACCAAAAATAATCTCATCATTTCTTATATTAGTATGATTATTACTCAAGTGACTATACACACTCTAACGGTAAACTCAAACCATGTGAGTACTACATATTCTCAACACAAAATAGAGCTAACCTATAAAGGTTATGTTTGTACTCAATATAAGCAGTTAATGGAAGTTCTTAAAAAAAATAGTGGGCTCTACCTTCACTCTTAAGAAAATAGTTAATGGTAACTTTCTTAGAAATGTTGTGGGCTCTACCTTCACTCTTAAGAATACAAGTGACTGGTAGAGGTCAATCTTAATTGTTGATGTAATTAATTTTCCATTGTCAACTGAAATGTTGTAGGCTCTAACATCTTTTCTGTTACATAAGATCTTACAAAAGCTATATGGATATGTTTTGATGACACTACAATTTTCTATGATAAATTTATATAATACATTTATTAATCGCTAATAACTCGCTATTAAATAAATTTAGAAGAAACTATTAAAGAAATAACTAATCAAAATTTACCTTGAAAACTAAAAAAAAAACTATTTATTAGTAATGTGATACTCGATTAAATATATATATATTAATGTATTCTTAAGTTCACAAGGGGGTGTTATTTCCTTTCTATTAAATTAAAAATTAAAATTTGGTTGTTTATTTGATTAAAAGAGATCCATCCTAATATTTGATGCACGTAATTGTATATCGTCAACTAAAATGTTGTAGCTTCTAACCTCTTTTCTATCACATTATTGTGATGAAAGAAGATGATCTTACAAATACTATCTAAGTTTTAATGACACTACAATTTTTCATGCTAAATTTATATATAATAAAGTTATCAACCAATAAAATATTGACTTGCTATTAAATAAATTTAGAAGAAACTATTAACAAAATAACTAATCAAAATTTATCTTAAAAACTAAAAAATAATCATTTATTATTAATGTGATACTAGATTGAATGTTTATAAATTGTTATATATAAATGTTTATTTTTATTTATTTATTCTTTAATTCACAAAAGGTGTTATTTTCTTTCTATTATATTAAAAATTAAAATCTAGTTGTTTATTTAATTTTTATGTTCATTTTTTTAAGGAAAATGGTGTTTCTTAGTGTAGGAACACCATTTTCCTACGACTTAATAATTATTGTTAAGTGTAGGTTTACTATCCATTTTTCATACTAAGTTGCTTTATTATGTTTACTCGTTATGAATAGTCTTTAATGTCATTAAGTATGTGTACATATTTATCTTGTTTATGTGGTTATCATTTTTTATATCAAGTTATGCAACATGCTTTGATCATTATTACTGCATTAATGAAATCAGAAATCAATACATAAATTAAGAATAATCAACTTTATTAATAATCAGTTGTAATAATGGAATATCCATTTTCTCAATTTCAACAAGATGACTCTCGCAAAATAGAGAAGTCATATAATATGATTTCAAATAGGGATAAACCTTAATCTTCATTAATAATGATATACAAATTCATCAAGGATAATACATTAGGACATAATGTCCTTTTTAATGATGTGTTGATATTTTGATCACACCAACAATTGGTTACAATAATCCTTATCGGATTTATAACAAAATATACTTGTGACGTAATACAATCGAAAATCAAATCCAAACAGTCACTTCAAGTATGACGGCCCTTCCTGTAAAATGAAGGGGAGAGAATAGATATGGGTCAATTCATGAGAACTGACATGAGATCGCATACTCTTATTCCATGTTGTAATTTTAAGGAAATAATTGAATAAGATATTGGTTAAGAACTTATCCTCTTAATTAATAATTTATAAATATAAACTTCCTATTTTATATTAAGAATCAATCTTATTAATGAGTAATAATGAAATTCATTACTATATATAATAATATGCTCGCTTTCACTATTTACAACCAGCATAATAAAGCTTATACTTTTTTAAAATATTAGAACATCTACTGTTTTATCAAACGGTAATCGTAAATGTAAAAACTCACAATGTTTCCCATTTAACATCAAAACAACCATGTTTTATATAATCAAACAATGGAATGAAAATAGTCAAGGCACAAAGGAGGAGCTGAGGTAATTTTCATCAAGTATCCTCTAAAAATATGCATCATGTTAACAAATTAGTTCGTGCAAGGAGATGAGACTAACTAGCCAATTTTATTCTTGTGTTTCAAAAACTTTGTATTTCATTTTTGAAACAATTTATTTCATTAAAAATAATAATAATGACAACGTATCAGGAAGACTATTTTAATCAAGTAGTAATAGTTATTCCCATTAAAGGAACTATGAATTATAGTATAACAACAATGCTTAAAAAGAGCTCAGAAATCCAATACTTATTCCATTTTGCATAATATTAAACCTCAATCATAAAATGATTTTGAACACATATGCTAACAACCATACTCCAAAAAAAAAGAGTTTATAAGGACTAGTTAAAACAACAGTGCTCTAGAAGAGTTTTTAACTTAACCCAGCCATTTCCATTTTCCTACCTTTTCCAAAATCATAATGAGCAAATCCAACAATGCATGTCGAGGGAGAAGGATGATATTATTTCTTTATATAAGAAAACCATATCGTTCTTATTTCCTTGCCCATATTTCATTCAATGAACCAAAAGTAAAACACGTTGATAGATAGGTTATAACAATCATGCTCGATAAGAGCTAAAAATCATGACAACAGCCAAGCTCAGAGATGAGCTGAAACCACACAAAAAACAACAATAACCCAAACTGTATTTATCTCCAGATTCATAATGATAACCCATAATAAAAGAATTTTTCAAGAGAGATAGATCCATAGCAATCATGCTAAAAAAAATCTTAGTAAATAACGATAACAACAAGCTCGAGATGAGATGAAAACCCAACAATACAGTCAAGCTCTTTGCGAGATGTAAATACTCTTTTAGCATTGACCAAACTCGAATCAAGGGTGCATGTAAATACAAGACTCACACAACATCCAAAACCCAAATTACGATCCATTATTCCCAATTTACTTCCATATTTCTCATAAGAATGCTTCTAAAACTGTCTTTAATGATAGCAACGAAGCTTTAAGAGAGAGTTAAAATTGTTAAACAGGTTTGTTCACATTTTACACAACCCTTATTGTATCATTTACATATCTCATATAATGATTAAACCCAAATAAAACATTTCTATTTTTTCAGATTTCACAGTCAAAACCCAAAGGAAATGTATCCAAAAAAGAAGATAACAGAAAATATCCAAAAGAGTTGTTGAAATAACCATACCCCAAATGCAAACATGTTTCCAGATTTCATTATAAAACCAAATCCAAAATGCATTCATTCATTTCCTTCTTTATTTTCCAAGTATGATATAGAAAATGAAAACCCAAAATGTGTTCCTCTTTTAATAATAAACCAGAACCGAAACATACTCATATTTCTCAAAACCAAATTTCACAATATAATCACAAAACCAAAAACATATTCAGTTATTTCATAATAATAACATCAAGGAATGAGAGAATGAAACCCACGCCCATGTTTTTATTTCCTCCAATATTCCCTGCAAACTGTTCCCCAAGTCAAATGCTTCCCCAAAATGAATTAAAATTTGAACAACACATAAATAACCAAAGAGCCATGATATATCGGAGGTAGCAGTCATAAATTTTCCATGAAAAGCCAAAACAAAAACTTCCACAAAAAAATTCATGCCTAGCTCCATATAGAGCTCCCAAAAATCAAATGCAATACAAATAATGCATCCACTTTTACATGCTTAGCTTCTTGGAGAAGTCAATGGTTCCCAAGGAACCTATCAACATTTACTTCCTCATTCAATGCCAATGCCACATCGTGGTCATCCAAACAACCACCAAAACCATAAACGTCCACCTATATTTCCCAAGTAACTTATTAAGCTTAAGTTTATTTAAAACTTAATCGAATCCATAAACTTGAATGGTGAGTCAATCATCACCTCACTTTTTCCTTCATATTATGCCATGAACCAAAGCCATAAACATTTTTCCAATCATACATAATATAAGGTCGAGTGGTCTTTATGATCCATTTAACATTCCAACTTGTGTGTGTGTGTGTGTGTGTGTGTGTGTGTGTGTGTGTGTGTGTGTGTGTGTGTGTGTGTGTGTGTGTGTGTGTGTGTGTGTGTGTGTGCATCATCACAAACACTTTGTTATTAACTTAATCAAGTTATTACAATCTCACTAATCCAACATAGTATTTAATCGAGATGTTATTATTAGGATTCAATTCTAGGTTATACAGAATAATAGGATTAAATAGATATTAAGGAAATTCTATACTTTATAGAAAATTATAGTTTATAGAAATATGTTTAGTATATAAAACTTTTGTTTAAAAAGGGTTCCTTATGGAAGGACATATCAAGTTGATAAATTAGAATTTATATGCTAGATAAATTTTTCTTGTCATGTAATCTTGTATATTTGGTACAATTTTCTATTCTAAAATACCTTAATGATTAGTATGGATTTAATTTTATCCTAACATCTTTAGGATGCAAATCTCTTCCTTTAGTAAGCTACATATCTTCTTGAAAATTTGGATTTATTTTTTCTTTTCCTAAAGGTTTAAAGGATAATGATATTAATTTCTACTAAGACCAAAATTGACATAGAGAATCTTTTAAATATAATATAAAGTAACTAATAATAATTTTAAGTACAACAATAGTTCCAAATTAAAAGAGAAACCATCTATAAGGGCATGCATGTAAAATAAAATATAGGAAAAAATACATTCTAGATTTTTTTTTATCATATCTACAAGTAAAATTCATGCTCAAATTTGAAAAAGAAACTAGATGAATGGAAGAAACATCCTCCATCCATCATGAAATTTATCAAATAGATCATCCCCTCCTCTCATTAAAAAATAACATTTGAATACTAAATTACTTTTTTTAAAAACACTAAGAACACCATGAATTAATTAGTGTAATGTCTATTTGTCCAAAATATTTTTCTAGAAAAAGAATCTTCCATTTAATCTATATAATTTAATTAAGTATTTTGAAATAATGACTATTGTTGTGATAAGGATATGCTCTAAGAGAAATTTAAGTATTGATGTGATTATAATAAATTTACAAATGGCTATAGGAATGGTGGTGAAGGCATAGGTTAACTACGATGGCTTGAAAGTTATTGTATCCCTTTATGAGTATGCCCAATGTTGTGAGCACTCATATATGTGGATTATTTACCTTATGCAATAGCTTGTAAAATTTGTTTTTATCTTGATGATCATATACACATCCATGCACACTATTAATATTACCATTCAAGGATGAATTGTTATTTTTATGGGGAAAAAAATATCATTCCATTGACATACAAGATAAGTTATAGTTGAAACAACAATTTATACATTTTATAATTTATCACCTTTTTGAAGCTTGATATAGATTTTACCATAGATACTTAAATAAATAAATGCTTCTTTAACAAGCCTAAAAATCTACGTAATTGCATCTATACATGTAGATGGTTTAGTTACTATAAATTTAACTTAAACATGAAACTCCCATACCTTATAAACACACTAGGTTTTTTCCTTCTCTTTTTTAAAAAAATAAGTAGCTGAGAGTTTGTCATGAAACAATTAAGGCACAATATAAGCTAGTAAATTTTAGATCTAATATGATAAACCTTAGGAAAAATAAAATTTTATATGTAGAAAATTATGAGCAATATCTAATCATAAGAGATGTACAAGATGGTGGCCTAGTAAACATGTAAAAATTAAACTTAATTAACAAGTTCTAACATAATTAATGTTAGGAATTAATTATATTAGTGTTCACTGTGGAATTACTGACAATGAACTATTCTACTTGATAGAGTGAATTGTAATTAAAACTCATTGTTTAGTTTGTTATTATTTTAGTGGAGGTACAACTACCCACCTACCTTATTCTAGGCATAGTATCTTGAAGTGATATAATCTATCACTTCTATATATTGTGCGGCCTAAATGTTATTCCACAATATATACAAAACTACACTATTGTTTTGTTTATCCTCAATTCTTACAATGTAATAACTTGTTTCAAATTTTCAATTGGTAGCAGAGCGATGAAGGTCCTAGCTTAGGAATGTTCTTATTTATTCAAGATTTTTTAATGCAAGTTAATGATCTCGTGAGGTTCATAGTTCTGTCATTAGTATGCCCACAAATCCATGTGCAGATGGGTTATCCATCAATGCGCAGATCTATTTGTGTTATGGTTCTACGATCAACCTATCCATCATGTAGGTTTGCAGTCAACGTGAACCTTCCCAAAACTTTGACTGGGGCGGTCCATCCTTGCACCCAGCCTGCCTCGAACCCACGACCCCCGCACCTTGTTTCCCATGCCCCACCATTTTGTTTGCACTCACATATGAAAGACTACGGCGCCAGTTATTTTTATAAAAATGCAAACAAAAATTTGACGAAATAGGTAACAACGTAATACGTTGTTACCTAATCCATCAAAACTAATGGTGACACGACAAAACTAATGACGACGTGATGGAAAATACTTTTTTCATTTGTACGAACTTGCGTGAGAGATAGGCCTAGCCATGGTAATACCTACTACATAAGTCAACATTTGGTATTTCATCTTCCTGCATTGGCATTACTCATTGATCTTGTCAAATTCTTCCACCACCTTCATTGAATTTGTGTAGTACTTGTTGATCACTATCAAAGTCTACCGACGTGTGTACTATATGATCATAGTGTGGTCAATCCTCACGTAGATCTATTCTCGAGTGTAATATACCTAGTTATGTCTTGCAAAATCACGAGTTGAGTAATGTGTGCTTATTAGTTCACTCACATTGATTGTTCAACATGGATTTGTGAGAAATTTATATGATCTCAATATCTACCTCAAGAGGCAAGGAAGAGAGATTGTGATAGTTATTGTATATGTCAATGATCTAGTCATCACTTGGAACACAATAAAGATGATCGATCTGCTAGGAAGAAATATCTTAATCGATCATTTGACATGACAGATATCGAGCTCATGCACTACTATCTAGTTGGATTGGAAGTATGACAAAAAGATAATCATGTCTTTCTTTCAAAGTTGAAGTATAGTAAGACAACGCTTGAGAAATTTAGGATGATGAATTGCACACTGATTGCTACACCCATGGAGACGAGACTTCAGTTATCTCATACAGATCCATATCCTCTGGTAAATGCAACTCTCTATTGAAAATTGATTGGGAGTATTATTTACCTAGTTCATATACTAGACTAGATATTAGCTTTGTAGTTAGTTATCTTTCCAGGTACATGCAGGAACTCAAACTTTGTCATTGGAAAGCAAAAAAGTGGATCCTAAGATATCTCAAGGATACTATGGATCTTGGTTTAGACTACAAGAAGAATGATCATTTCTTCTTGACTAGACATTCATATTTAAATCATGTAGGTAATATTGATGATAGGAAATCCACTTCTAGATTTGTATTATTTTTGAGATCTTGACTGATATCATGGGGAAACAAGAAACAATTTTTTTTCTCCCACTCTTCTACAAAGGCCAAATATCCTGTTGCAAGTGGAGTTGTCTGCGAAGTGATATGGCTACATCGCATACTTGAAGGTCTTGGAGTACCACATGAGAAATCCACTACCTTGTATGTTGACAATGAGGGTGTTCTCAAACTCTTTCACAATCCAATGTTGTATGAGAGAACCAATCATATTGAGGTACATGTTCATTTCATACGCGAGCATGTCTTGAAACATAATGTACATCTTCAATTTTTCTACATAGCTTAACAACGAGAAAATATTTTCACAAATTCACTTGCACGTGACAAATTTGAGTTTTTCAGGGAGTTCCTCTCCTCATCTCTCAAGGCGATGCAAAATTAAGCGGGGGGGGGGGGGGGGGGGGAATGTTAGGTAAACCTAGTTTACTAGGTTAATTTAGCTTTGTATTTACTATTTACTGTAGGTGATAGTGTGTTAATTTTACTTTTGGTAAATAGTTATGTTATTGCGGTAATTTAGGTAACTAGTTATATAATTGTTATATGGTTGTGTATTATTAAAAGCATATATTTGTATTTTTGTTCATTCATGTATATGTTTTGGTTGGGTTGTAACCTGTAAAACCTTTTGGTTGTTCTTATTCAATTGTTCAATACCTATAAGTACTACAACTCTTTCTGCTCATTGTAATCTACTTGTAATTTTCTTATTTTGATATTAATAAAATAATCACAGGCTACCTCCCTATTTCCTTATCATCAACAACTTGCTATTAAACAAATTTAGAATAAATTATTGAAGAAACAACTAATCAAAATTTACCCTGAAAACGAATTTTTTTTTATTATTAGTGTGATACTAGATTGAATGTTTATAAACTATCATGTATACATGTTTTTTTTAAGTATTCTTAGCTTCAAAAAGGGTTTTATTTCCTTTCTATAAAATTATAAAATTAAAATTTGGTTGTTTATTTGATTAGAAGATGTCAATCTTAATATTTGATGCAAGTAATTTTCCATTGTCAACTGAAAGGTTGTAGGTTCTAACCTCTCTTTTGCTACATTCTTTTGATAAAATAAGATTTTTAATAACACTACAAATTTTCACGGTAAATTTATATATAATATAATTATCAACTAACAAAATATTCACTTGCTATTAAATAAATTTAGAAGAAACTATTATCAAAATAACTAATCAAAATCTATTTTAAAAACTAAAAAATAATCATTTATTAGTAGTGTGATACTAGATTGAATGCTTATAACTATTATAAATACATGTTTATATTTATTACTGTTGGTCCGAAAATCTGTCGCGTGGGCAGATATATGGATAAACGAGCCAACAGTGTGCAGGGCATAGCCCCTCTTTCAGTCAGTAAAGTGAAACTGGTTTATTGCTATTCTACCAGCAGGAATCTATGCAATTCTCACAGATTCTACCTTCAGGGGTTTGGGATCTCATCCCAGTAGGTTTATTTCTGACTGCGAAGAGAAAGGAATGAAAGAGAGGAGGAAGAAGAAACAGGTCCGAAGGGAGAAAAGAAAAGAATTCCAAAGCAGAAAGGTCAGAAGATTTATGTTTTTGGGTTGGTAGTAAATAGAGCCAAACCTACTTGCATAAATAAAAAAAGCAATACTGATGATAAATAAATGACAATAAAATAGAAGTAGATCCAACAGAATAAATACACAGATCTAACATAAGAAATATCTAATGTATATAACACATGTATTTAGCACAAAGTCTAAATATTGTATTACTAATTTGTTCTGTTACAAAAAGCTCAAAGTCTTTTCTCCTTACTCCTATTTCTGATCCGAAAGATATTCATCCATCCATCAACACAACAAGTGTTGGGGTATTTATAGAAGAAGAGGAGAAAAGAAGGCAAAAAGGAGACAACAACTATTTACAAAGATATTTACAAAATATCTAAAAGTCATGTTGACCTTTTACAACTTGATGGATGACATCATCCCATGACGCAACATGAATGATGTCATCATTTGTGCCAACATACTTTAGACATTTCAACAAGAAAGTCGGAGAAGAGAGAGAAGAAGAAGAAGAAGAAGAAGAAGAAGCTACTCGTCGTCATCATCCTGCGGCCGAAAGGGAGTAGCCTACTTTTGATGCTGCTCAGGTGATGAGATATGGAACTGAGCGCGGTATTCCAGAAATTTGTTAATCATTGGCCCAAATTGATCCTGAGAAGGATCCTTGTGCAGTTCGCTGATCGCCTCACAAGTCTCCCGCTCATCTATGAGCTTCTCTGGGAGTTTGGAATAATCCTTTTCCGCCTCAATGAGGAACCCGATGAAGTCCCTACAGGCCAGCAGGTTATTGATAGATTCAGTGTCAAATGTGACCTCTGGCCCTGTTCCTTGAGAAGCGATCTCCTTGAAGATCCGGATGGTTTCATCAGCTGACCTAAAGGTGAAGGAAGGAGTGAGCAACCCTGGAGACATGTTGAGAACAATTCACTCCATTTGATGCATTGCATCCAGGGCTGCTTCCTTTACCTTGTCGATTTTTTCCAGAATAAATTCAAGCTGATCTATCTGATAGTCCAGAGTGGACATGGTTTTGTTGAGGGCCCTTGGATGGCCGAAGACACCGAACTTGACCAGATCTTCGACTGAATAGTCGAACATCTGTTGAAAGGTCTCGTGTTGGAGTCTAGCATGATCCAGCTCTTCTGATATGGGCCCCGCTAATGCTTGGAGCTCTTTGTTCATCTTTCCGATGCTCAGATACAAATTGACAAACTCGGTGATCACTCTTTCACTGTCCTTGAGGATCTGGCTCCTCCAAGCAGAAACGGCCATACCTTGCTCGCCAATCTTTGCATATTCATTGATTTTCTCCTGGCTAAGAAGCTCAGAAGTCTCGGCGGCAGTTGTGGGAGGCGCACTACCCATCTTCTGTAAGGCTTGGAGCAGATATTTGTTTTGCTCTTTTAGTAGCCTTTTCTCTTCTTTTGTTTCTTGAAGCTTTTGACAAAGGGCGTCGACCGCGGAAAGAGCTTCCCCCTGGAGACTTTCAGAAGATGTCCCCATTGTGACTTGGGTCACAGTAAAATCTGTCAGAGACAGATCCTTTTTCTCTTTGAGGGGATCGGGGTATGCAATTTCCATGATTCTCTCACCTGCAACACTTTTAGAGAAGCGTGCAACAGGCTTCAGCTTCTTCGCCCCTTTGGCTGGGATCACTGAAAAGTCCATCGGAGTGATGGGAACTTTCCTCTTTTGCTGGCTCAGCTGCTGAGAGATCCAGGCTGGTCCTACGGAAGAAGGACCAGAAACAGAGGAGGGGGCAACTGTAGTAGAAGAGGGGAAAAATGTGGAGACATGCGGCGGCGGCATTGAGAGAATAGCCGAAGAAGTGTCCACAGGAGGAAGGGAAACTGCAGCTGCGGAAGACATAGGAAGGGAAGGGAGCCCGGAGATGAGGGAAGAAATGGAGGAGGATAGATCAGCGAGGGAGGAGAAGATAGACGAAGAAGCAGGGGAAAGAGTAGAAGAAGGGACAGAGGACACGACCAAAGGGATGGTCGCTTGAGTCACTCGAGGAGGGGAAGGAAGAGAAGAAGAAGGGATAGAAGGGACCTCTGTTGTGGTAGCAATGCCGACATCCTGAGTGGATGGGCCTATGGGACTATCCTCTGCTGCTTCTTTCTCTGGCGAATCCAGAGTTATTACCTGTTCTGGCGCTGTGGAAAGAGGACTCTCGGGGGCTTCTCCCTGAATGGTGCTGGATTCACCTTCTACACCTTTTCCTTTAAGCTGCTTCTTGGATCGTGGAGGTGCGTTGCCCAATGGGGATGTTGTGAAATCAACCCCGAGGTAGATTAGGCCGTTCATCCGGCACCAATGTTCTGTCCTCCGCAAAGTCTCCTTGACCCTCTCCTCAATTGTCTGAGGAGCTTTAGTTCTATCAATGGCCGGAAAGGGCCAATCATCCCCCTCTGTATCAGTATATACCTTGTCTACTTCATCTTCTGTTGTTTGGTAGCCTTTGGGGACAATGGCTACCCCATATTGGATGATTTCTGCCAATGCTAGGTGAGAATGATCCTTTCTTCTGAGCTCTACCTCATGGAGGACGTCAATATAAATATCCTCGATCTGAGGAATGTGGATTGGATCAAGCTTTGCTCTTGGCAGGCAGCTCCTTGGGTCGAAGGTAGGCCTGGCTGGGAAATCATGCTTCAAATTAAGTAACTCCAGCTCTGCAAACATTTCCTTCGCCTTGTGGTGGGTAGAGCATGTGTATCGGCCCACTGTGAGGGGGAAAGGAGTTCCACCTTTCTTCCTTTTCAGGCATTTTTTGTGGTATGTGACCAGCTGCCTTGATAGTTCCAGCAGAATCAGCTTAGGCCCAGCATACCTTGGTAGCCTGGTTGGCTCTCCCAAAAAGTTGGCAGCCCTCAGATAGGTGAATGTAGGAAATTGGGTGAACAGGGCTCCCCATTTCTCCGTGGCTGCCACTATGTTTTTGGTCGTACGACCATGAGTTAGATTTGGCCTCAATAGGCAGATGATGTGATAAAAGAATGCATCGTTGATTTTGGTGAATTGGGTGATGCTATTCTCTAGCTTCAACTCTGGATAATACTCATATATTTTGACCTGAGGCCAAACTCCACTTTGTGCTAGGCCTGGATAATCCCTCTCTGATGCTGCAGTGTAGACCACGTAGGAGTTCATATGGAATACTCCCGTTGTCCTGAACTGTTGTAGCTGCTCGGGAAATGGTGCTGCTTATAATTTCCCCCCAGCAAAAGCGCTGATCAGGAAAATTCTTGTTCATTGTTTCCAGGTAGCGCAACATCCATTTATGGAAGTAATGGGCGTCAGAAAGCCCGAAGACCCTGCTCAGGAAGGTAATGGTATCGCTGAGCTCTTCTGAGAAGTCACTGCGGTGGATGATTTGGGGCCACCGGGTTACCACCTTCTTGTTCTTCAAGTAGACTTCGTTCATTAGTTGCATGCATTGGTCTTCATTATCTTCCCAGGCCTTGATACACTCTGCTTGGCTGACGGCCACGAAGTGCCGGTGGTGAGGGATGCCAAGTATCATCTCAAAATGACGGGCAGTGAGGTTAATGACTACCTCGCCCTTACTGTTTTCGACACATCTGGTGTCTTTGTTGTAAGACTGAGCAACCACCATCATAAATTCATTGTTGACTGTGCTGACGGGGATTCCTCCGGTGAAGTGCAGGGCACTGCCTATCAATTTTTCCATCCATGGACTCCTTGTAACTTTCTGAGTTCTGGCCCAGAATTCCTCCATGTCGATATGCCCCAATTCTGAGTCTCTGACATCCATGCTGCATTCGGCCTGTGACTCGGGCATTCTGACCCTTTGATATTTATACTTCATCTCTTCCTCAGTAAGCTTAGCCTTCCCTTTTGATTTGGTGGGTCTCTTGCTGGATGTAGACATATGTTCTTCTAAGTTTATCTGCTGATCTGCATGAAGAAGAAGCGAGACCCAATCCGAAAAAGTTGAATTAGCCATTTGATCTTCCATTGGAATGTTAGCAGAAGAAAGAGTTAGAGATTTTTAGGCTCAGGGCGTAGGAAAAATGCAGCTTACAGGGCTAAATAGGCAGGGCGCACGGGAAAGGGCTGTTGCAAAGGTTAAACTGGCGCCAAAGGCGCATGGCGCATGCATACTGCAGAGTGCATTTTAGTAAAGGGCGCATGAGAACATCGTGTTGCATGGAGACAGGATGCGCCAAAGGCGCATGGACATTTCATGTTACATTGGGATTTGGTGCGCCCTTTGGCGCATGGGAAAAGCGTGTAACAGGGACTTTTCGTGCGCCAAAGGAAATATGGCGCGGCGCACGGAGGGTTTGCAAAACACGAATGTTACTGTAAGGAGAGATGCGCCTGCGCTTTTATGACTATACTTGGCGCAGATAAAGCTTGTGTTGCATAGATGCTGGGCGCGCCAAGGGCGCATGGAAAGGTGATGCAGCACAGAAAGATGGTGCGCCAAAGGGGCGCAAGTTTAGCTTGTGCAGCATGTGGAAGAGGCGCGCCTTGAGGGCGTATGAAAACTTGATGCAACAAGCATGATGGGTGCGCCATTGGCGCGGGTTCTAGTTATGCTGCAGGGGGGAACAGATGCGCCATGGGGGCGCAACTGTTTATAATGTTGCATGATGCGCTGGTGCGCCTAAGGGAAAACAGAGTTTTCGTATGATTCAACTCTTCTTCCTTTCTTTCATTTCCAAGATTGCTTTGGAAGATATAATGTTTTAAGCCAAAAGGGGTTATCAGACCAAGCTTTCAAACTAACACCCTCTACCAGCAGATCTGGAAAGAGGGATGGGAGGAAACAAATAAGGAAAGACAGCACAGGGGAGGGCTAGCTCAACATTTGATATTTCAATACTGTTAAACCACAACCAGACCACAAGCACACCAAGAAACAAGAACGCAAAACACACAAGAGGGAGAAGAAACTCTTACCTGGATAAATAACAAAAGCTCGAGAACGGGTCCACAACACGTTGAAAATGACGAGGCAGGGGCTGACAGGCTCAGAAAAATCACGTGCTCAGCGAAAAGTGAAAATGACATTTGGGCGCGCAAACACATATATATAGGTTAGCTGAACATTAATGCGCCACCCACTTTTTGAAAAGCGCATGAAAACTGCTGTCGACAGGAAAAAGCGTGCGCCCTTTGGCGCACCAAAATGCCTGCCAACATGAAATAAAGCGTGCCTTTGGCGCACCGAAAGGGATGCTAACATGGGATTATGTGCGCCCTTTGGCGCACCAAAACATGGTGCAATAAAAGTTGCGCCAACACAGGCGCATGCGCCTTGGCGCACGCAGGGAAGGCTTGACATACTTTGGCACACCGAAAGTTGTGTTAACATTGAAAATCATGTGCCAAAGGCTTTAAGGGGGTGCACCAAAAGTTGGTGTTACATAGCAATTTCATGCGCCCAGCCAAAAAAGGCTCAAAAGACTAAGTTCGAAAAACCAGATTTCCTGGGAAGGGATTTTACAACGTTTCGAACGCAAGGGATCCCTAACGAGGGATCGGGACAAAATTTCGGTATGGTTATCGGTAAAATTTCCCTTATCAATTTTACGGGATAACAGCTGGCTCTTTCTGGGGACTATCCCTGAGCAAACTCGGGGGGGTAGAGAATCCCAGTTTTCATGTGCATATTCATTGGGTAACAGAGTCAAAAACAAGGGTGACCGGAGGGGGAGCAAAAGAAACACACAACAAACCAAAAGCAAACACACAACTTAAAGAAAACTGTACAAAGAAGAGAGCAAGCTCTACTTCCTGAAGATCTTCAGATGCTGCCCGCTATAAGGAAGCGGGAGTTCGGTTCCATCCAGATATGAGAGATAGAAGCTATTCTCTCCGTTGAGCTGCTTGATCTTGAAGGGCCCTCTCCACAGGGAATCAAACTTTCCGTGCATGCCCTTTGGTTCTCTTCGCTTGTCCCACAAAAGGACGAGATCTCCCACTTGAAAATCCCTTTGCTTGGCTTTCTTATCAAAAAGCCTCTTAACTTGATTCTGATGTTCAGTGATCCTATCGACCACCCTCACTCTCTTTTCTTCAAGTTCTGCCAGATACATGATTCTCTTTTCAAGAGAACTTTGGAAAGTTTCATCTTCAATAGCTCGTGCCAAGCGCAGAGCAGGAAGTTCCGCAGAAATGGGAAGCTCGGCATCAGTGCCATATAACACTTGAAAAGGTGACATGCCGAGAGATCTCTTGGGAGTAATACGATCAGCCCACAAAGCGTCGTACAAAGACTTGTGCCACATTCACTGATTCTCATCTACTAACTTCTGTATGATGGTCACCAAGTTCTTGTTACTGGATTCCGCCTGACCATTTCCCTGAGGGTAATAGTCGGATGCGTGAGCCAAAGTTATACCATATTCATAGCAAAAACTAATAACCTCCCGTGAGGAGAAGTTAGAAGCATTATCAGCAACGATTTTGTTTGGAACGCCGAACCTGACAATGATATTTTCTTTAATGAAATTGCAAACCACCTCAGAAGTGGCATGCTTGACAGGTATGGCTTCCACCCACTTAGTAAAGTAATCCATTGCTGTAAGGACATAGCTATGTCTGGAACTCGATTGAGGATTGAGTGCGCCAATAAAATCAATTCCCCATTTCCTGAATGGTTCATTGATAATGACCGGCCTTAGGGGAAAGGCAGCCAACTTGGGCTTGCCGACGAATTGTTGGCAGGGTTCACATTTCGCCACCCAGGTGGCTGTATCTTGGAAGAGCGTCGGCCAATAGTACCTGGCTCGAATGATCTTGTGTGCAGTTACGGAGGAAGAGAAATTCCCTCCACAAGCTGAATTGTGAAAACTTTCCAGTAGTTTTACTTGCTGGGGTTTGTCAACACATCGCAAAAAGATGCCATCTATCCCACGTTTATATAAGCCGTCATCCCAGATGACATATTTAGCCGCTCTAAGCTTTATAGTGCGCTTCTCCTTTGCAGTTAGGTGCATTGGGCATTCGCCGTAGGTAAGGAAGAAAGCGATGTCGGAGTACCATTCATCACTAGTTGCAACAAATAGAACCAAAGGCAGAGAATCAGGCTCTTCTTGCCGGTCCTGTGCTTCATCGGTGTAGGCACCCCTTTCATCAGGGCTTTCTGAATCTTTGTTTTCAGCCATTAGCTGACACAGGCCTTTGCCCCTCACCAGCTTGGTTGGTTTAATATCCAGGTCATACTCCTGGACCTTTGCGATCCAATTTCCTCGCAAGCTTCCTAACTCCTGCTGAGTTAGAATTGATTTCACCGCCGTGTCTAGGACTAGCACTACCGTATGCGAGTTTAGAATGTAATACCTGAAATTCTTCACTGCTTTGACAACGGCGAAGGCATGCTTTTCCAGTTGAGTCATTTTCAGTTCGTGAGGCTTGAGAGGAGAACTCATGAACGCGATTGGAGATTCAATATCTTCCGAGTTCTTTTGCATCAAGATTGCAGACACAGTATGCTCAGATGCGTAACTATACATGATGAAGTCTTTGGAGAAATCTGGACATACCAGGACTGGTGCATGAGCAACAGAAGCTTTTATTTCTTCAAATGACCTTTTTCCCTCTTCACTCCATCTAAAAGTTGGTGACCCCTTCATCATGTTTAATATGTGACGGGTCTTCTCAGCAAAGTCAGGAACAAAACGCCTAAGAAAATTCACCTTTCCAAAGAAAGAATGAACACCAGTCTTGCTTGTAGGCAGAGTAAGGCTTTGAATAGCCTTAACTCTTTCGGCATCTATCTTTGCTCCTTCTTTGCTAACCACATGGCCTAGCAACTTCCCTTCCGTGACTCCAAAAATAGACTTTTTTTGGGTTTAGGGAAATCCCATGTTCTCGGCACCTGGCCAACACTTGTTCCAAATGATCACAATGATCATTTCATTTTTTAGAGAACACGGTTAAGTCATCTAGATAAACCACGATGACTTTCCCCATTATACCTTTGAACGCAAAATCCATGGCCCGCTGAAAAGTGGCACCAGCATTAGTTAGGCCGAAAGGCATCCTGCTGTAGGCAAATGTACCCCAGGGAGTAGTGAATGTTGTTTTAAACTGATCTTCAGGTGAAACTTTGATCTGATTGTAACCTGAAAAACCGTCAAGCATGGACAGCATTTCTGATCCAGTTACTGCCTGCAGAACCTGATCCATTATCGGAAGAGGGTAGTTGTCCTTCAGCGAAGCTTGATTCAAATTTTGAAAGTCTACGCATATGCGTATCTCACCGTTTTTCTTGCGTACTGGCACAATATTTGCTACCCAAGTGCTGTGATGGATAGGGAAGATGATTCTTGCGTCCAGCATCTTCTGAATTTCGGCCTGGATGGTACCCGAAATCTTGGGATTATAGTGCCTCTGCTTCTGGCGGAAGGCTTTGACATCGTCTTTCAATGGGATATCATGCTTGAACGTCCTTTGGCTTGAAGGACTTTAAATCGGCATAAGACCATGCCAATACATCCATATATTTTTTTAGTAACTTGACAAACTTTCGCTTCTCTTCTGGCGTGCAACATTTCCCAATGTTCACAAATTGCGGATGTTCTACTGAACCTATATTGACTGGTTCGGTTTCTGGGGATGAGTTAGGGTCGTCCTCGCTTCTTCTTTTTCACAAAACGGTCATGCCTGTCGAACAGGCGCTCCAGAGAAACCAGGCCCTTTGGGATTTTATTTCCTTTGAGCTGACATATGTCGTCGTTCCCTTCGGATTCATTGCCTTGATTGGTAACTGATTCACAGCAAGTGGAAGTAGACCCTTCAAAGTGTAATTCTTTAAAATTTTCCACCTTCTCTAGAAAGGCAATGAGTTGATTATCATCATTGAACACCTGCCAATGCTGAGAATTGTCTGGCACGCTCGGGCGGAAAACCACCTCAATGGTGTACTTGTTTGTTTTCAAACCTGGGTGTGGGAGCATGAGAGATGCTGAAACGGCCAATGAATCAGCCATGTCATTTTGGGCTCTTGGAATCGCCTCTATTGAAAAAGCATCAAATTCTTCGATGCTGTCCCATACTACATTACGGTAATGTCTGAGCCTTTCATTTTTTACTTGGTAAATCCTTTTGACCTGATTTACAACTAGCTCAGCATCACCTTGTACTTTTAGATTTTTAATTCCTCTTTCTTTTGTGGCTTGCATACCGAGTAAGAGAGATTCATACTCAGCAGTATTGTTAGTGTTGAAAAACTGCAATTTGAAAGAGAGAGGAATGACTTCTTCCTCAGGAGATATCAGCACGGCCCCAGCGCCACATCCACTAGTTGCACAGCTGCCATCGAATTGCAATGTCCAGATCTTATTAAGATCTCCCTCTTGAATGAGGACACCCGTTTTATCCATCTCGGTAGATAAGAAGTAGTTCCCCATCCCTGATGATTCAAAAAGGATTTGGGCTTTGGGGTCTTCAGAGCTAGTGACTAAGTACTTCTTTTGTGATTCCGGCTCCAAAGTCTGCATTATGCCTTTGACTGGAATTCTAGCTTTAGACCAGTCCATATGAATTTCTCCACCAACTTCGCTACAAAAACTTCTTCCCAGCAATATTCCATAGGCTGCCGGAATGTCAGCAACGAGGACTGTCATTTTTACTCTTTTATCTGGGAAAGCCGCAAATGCAAATTGCGCGTCCTTGATTTGGCCAACCAATGGAACCTGCTTGGTTTCCAATGAATAACATCTGCCGAAAGGCTTGGTAAGAGTGAGGCCCAAGAGCATGGGTGACTTTTGCCGGCATGACGTTATCAGAAGCTCCGGAATCAATTATGCAGTTACTCAACTTATGGCCATTGATTAGGAGGGAGAGATAGAAAGGTTCTATCTTGCCTGATGCCGATGTTGAAGCAACATTTATGTGGGATTCAGGGGGAGTGGAAAGGATTCCTTTTGGGGAAACCTGCTTAGATACAACAGCTTGACTCTGAATATACTTAGTCAATCTTACAAGCTGTTCGGGGTTTGACTGAAGGTACTCAGCTTCAGACATTTGGATCTTGGTCTTTTTTGCATGATCTATGATATCAAATGTGGCCAAGGGTTGCGTTGGTAAAGGAATGAGTCCCTCACCTCGCGATGATGGAATAGGATTACTGGCCTTGGTAGGAATGTGAGAGGATTGATTTGGAGGAGAGATAGGGGGAAAAGGTTTCCTTGTAAAAGATTTTCCAGGGAGTTGAGCAGGAAGAGGATTACCTCTTTTAGCAATGATCGGAGGCGCGTTTGACACGGCCTTCTCCTGCTGGACATGGGCAGCAACTTCCGCTTCTTTTCCTTGCGAGTGAGTAAAAACAGCATATGACTGTCCGCTTGCATATCCCTGGGTACCCTCTTCTTCATCAGATTCTTCCTCATCAAATTCCATATACCCGATAGTAGAGTCGCCAGTCGGTTCACCGACATCTTGATCATCTTCACCTTGAGACGAAGGTTCTTCATAATACTGCTCTTCTTCTTCGATTTCAAGCCAGAGCGTTGACCGGAGGAGCCTCAAGCGCCAACCGCGGAGCAGCTGTAGGTAAGCGCGGTCTTTGTGAAACATTGTTAGGAACGAAATTCCTCCGCGGGATATCCCGGTATGAGGAACTGGGAGAGGCCTGGGCCAACTGCTTCTTCAATGCAAGCAAATCATTTGCCATCTTTTGAAAGGCTGGATCAGACGAAGTAGTGGGCGAAGGGCCCAAAGATTTAGGCTTGGCTGATTCCTTTTTTAATTCACCAGATATTATCAGATTATCCTCTATGCGAATGGCAGCGGCTTGGGTGAGAATCAAGGTGGCAACTCATTCCTGAAGGAGCAAGAAACTAACTTTCAAGCTCATAGCATTTACGAAGAAACACTTTTGATTTTCCGGCGTCGGAAGCATGGCAACAGGGACACGGTTGATTAGTGCATTGAACCGGGTGATAAAATCACACATGGTCTCATTTGCCTCCTTCTTTAGGTAAGTGATCTATGATAACAATGCAAAATGCATCCTCTAAAGGCTTGTATCTATCTTCGAAAGCATCCCGTAAGGTGGCCCAACTGGTAATAGACCCGGCTGGCAAATGCTGAAACCATTCAGCTGCAGGCCCTTGTAGGGTTTCCAGAAAAAGGTGAACCGACACATCTTCGTGAGTCACATCCAAAATACTGCATGACATGATGAATGCAGATATGTGGGAATCCGTGCTTTGATTTCCGCTCCCGTCGAATTTGGGAAAATTCTTTCGATTTCCATGAGGGAGCGCGTGAACTGGATGTGGTAAAGCCAAAGGACCCATCGCGTTTCCCCATGGTACCGCCATCTGAAAAGCCGGAAAGAGAACACGAGCTGGAAGTGTGGTTCCGCTGAGTAGCAAGGCACTACAAAGGGATGTGGATGCCCCCTGCAAAAGACTTTTTCTTCGTGAAGGTGAGACACTCCTGGATGACCAGCTAGCCGAGCTTAGTGCTGAAAAATGCGCCGGTGTTATGCTGAAATTGTGCCTTTGAAGCAGATCAAAAGTAGGATCAGCTTCTCCACGGGCTCTCCTGCTGCACGTAAAAGGTTCACTCGCCAGTGTTCCTTCCAGATCTGCAATGTTATGGCACAGATTCAAACTTTCTTTTTGGTTGTACTTGCTGATTTTCTGGTTTTTCTGACAAAAACCAGCAGCAAATACTTTTCTAAATATTTAAAACTATCCTCTTCAGAAAACCGATTGCGGTCAAATGACAAATTACAATGAGGATAAGATGGCAGGGAAGATTAGTAAGCTGATTTTCGGATCTGATTTTAACCTTTTTTTAGAGGGTTTCAAACTTTTTGCAAACAGTCAAAAACTCAGATCTACGGCAAAATACTGATTTTTTCAAAAACTCAGCGAACTAAAGATCTTTAATTGGACCAGATCTATGACTCTCAGAAGAAAATTTTTCAATTTGAGCACTTTTGCAAATTTTTGGATTTTTAACAAAAAGTTCAGATTTTGCAAACAGGCAGCAATCTTCTGATTTTTCTGATTTTTTTTTTTTACTTTACCATCATAGATCTGACAGATCTGTTCGATCCCCAGTAGAGTCGCCAAAAACTGTTGGTCTGAAAATCTGTCGCGTGGGCAGATCTATGGATAAACGAGCCAACAGTGTGCAGGGCATAGCCCCTCTTTGAGTCAGCAAAGTGAAACTGGTTTATTGCTATTCTACCAGCAGGAATCTATGCAAGTCTCACAGATTCTACCTTCGGGGGTTTGGGATCTCATCCCAGTAGGTTTATTTTCCGGCTGCGAAGAGAAAGGAATGAAAGAGAGGAGGAAGAAGGAACAGGTCCGAAGGGAGAAAAGAAATGAATTCCAAAGCAGAAAGGTCAGAAGATTTATGTTTTTGGGTTGGTAGTAAACAGAGCCAAACCTACTTGCATAAATAAACAAAGCAATACTGATGATAAATAAATGACAATAAAATAGAAGCAGATCCAACAGAATAAATACACAGATCTAACATAAGAAATATCTAATGTATATAACACAGGTATTCAGCACAAAGTCTAAATATTGTATTACTAATTTGTTCTGTTACAAAAAGCTCAAAGTCTTTTCTCCTTACTCCTATTTCTCATCTGAAAGATATTCATCCCTCCCTCAACACAACAAGTGTTGGGGTATTTATAGAAGAAGAGGAGAAAAGAAGGCAAAAAGGAGCCAACAACTATTTACAAAGATATTTACAAAATATCTAAAAGTCATGTTGACCTTTTACAACTTGATGGATGACATCATCCCATGACGCAACATGAATGATGTCATCATTTGTGCCAACATACTTTAGACATTTCAACAAGAAAGTCAGAGAAGAGAGAGAAGAAGAAGAAGAAGAAGAAGAAGAAGAAGCTACTCGTCGTCATCATCCTGCGGCCGAAAGGGAGTAGCCTGCTTTTGATGCTGCTCAGGTGATGAGATATGGAACTGAGCGCGGTATTCCAGAAATTTGTTAATCATTGGCCCAAATTGATCCTGAGAAGGATCCTTGTGCAGTTCACTGATCGCCTCACAAGTCTCCCGCTCATCTATGAGCTTCTCTGGGAGTTTGGAATAATCCTTTTCCGCCTCAATGAGGAACCCGATGAAGTCCCTACAGGCCAGCAGGTTATTGATAGATTCAGTGTCAAATGTGACCTCTGGCCCTGTTCCTTGAGAAGCGATCTCCTTGAAGATCCGGATGGTTTCATCAGCTGAACTAAAGGTGAAGGAAGGAGTGAGCAACCCTGGAGACATGTTGAGAACAATTCGCTCCATTTGATGCATTGCATCCAGGGCTGCTTCCTTTACCTTGTCAATTTTTTCCAGAATAAATTCAAGCTGATCTATCCGATAGTCCAGAGTGGACATGGTTTTGTTGAGGGCCCTTGGATGGCCGAAGACACCGAACTTGACCAGATCTTTGACTGAACAGTCAAACATCTATTGAAAGGTCTCATGTTGGATTCTAGCATGATCTAACCTCTTCTGATATGGGCCTCGCTAATGCTTAGAGATCTTTGTTCGCCTTTCCGATGCTCATATACAAATTGACAAACTCGGTGATCACTCTTTCACTTTCCTTGAGGATCTGGCTCCTCCAAGCAGAAACAGCCATACCTTGCTCACCAATCTTTGTATATTCGTTGATTTTCTCCTGGCTGAGAAGCTCAGAAGTTTCGGCAATAGTTGTGGGAGGCGCACTACCCATCTTCTGTAAAGGCTTGGAGCAGATATTTGTTTTTCTCTTTTAGTATCCTTTTCTCTTCTTTTGTTTCTTGAAGCTTTTGACAGAAAGCGTCGACCGTGGAAAGAGCTTCCCCCCTAGAGACTTTCAGAAGATGTCCCCATTGTCACTTGGGTCATAGTAAAATCTATCAGAGACAGATCCTTTTTCTCTTTGAGGGGATCAGGGTATGTAATTTCCATGATTCTCTCACCTGCAGCACTTTTAGAGAAGCGTGAAACAGGCTTCAGATTCTTTTCCCCTTTGGCTGGGATCACTGAAAAGTCCATCAGAGCGATGGGAACTTTCCTCTTTTGCTGGCTCAACTGCTGAGAGATCCAGGCTGGTCCTACGGAAGAAGGACCAGAAACAGAGGAGGGGGGCAGCTGTAGTAGAAGAGGGGAAATACGTGGAGACATGCGGCGGTGGCATTGAGAGAATAGCCAAAGAAGTGTCCACAAGAGGAAGGGAAACTGTAGCTGTGGAAGACATAGGAAGGGAAGGGAGCCCGGAGATGAGGGACGAAATGGAGGAGGACAGATCAGCGAGGGACAAGAAGATAGACGAAGAAGTAGGGGAAAGCGTAGAAGAAGGTACAGAGGACAAGACCAAAGGGATGGTCGCTTGAGTCACTCAAGGAGGGGAAGGAAGAGAAGAAGACGGGATAGAAGGGACCTCTGTTGTGGTAGCAATGCCGACATCCTGAGTGGATGGGCCTATGGGACTATCCTCAGCTGCTTCTTTCTCTGGCGAATCAAGAGTTATTACCTATTCTGGCGCTGTGGAAAGAGGACTCTCGGGGGCTTATCCCTGAATGGTGTTGGATTCAGCTTCTACACCTTTGCCTTTAAGCTGCTTCTTGGATCGTGGAGGCGCGTTGCCCAATGAGGATGTTGTGAAATCAACCCCGAGGTAGATTAGGCCGTTCATCCCGGCACAAATGTTCTGTCCTCCACAGAGTTTCCTTGACCCTCTCCTCAATTGTCTGAGGAGCTTTAGTTCTATCAATGGCCGGAAAGGGCCAATTATCCCCCTCTGTATCAGTATATACCTTGTCTACTTCATCTTCTGTTGTTTGGTAGCCTTTGGGGACAATAGCTACCCCATATTGGATGATTTCTACCAATGCTAGGTGAGAATGATCCTTTCTTCTGAGCTCTACCTCATGGAGGACGTCAATATAAATATTCTCAATCTGAGGAACGTGGATTGGATTAAGCTTTGCTCTTGGCAGGCAGCTCCTTGGGTCGAAGGTAGGCCTGGCTAGGAAATCATGCTTCAAATTAAGTAACTCCAGTTCTACAAACATTTCCTTCGCCTTATGGTTGGTAGGGCATGTGTATCGGCCAACTGTAATGGGGAAAGGAGTTCCACCCTTCTTTCTTTTTAAGGTATTTTTCGTGGTATGTGACCAGCTGCCTTGATAGTTCCAGTAAAATTAGCTTAGGCCCCAGCATACCTTGGTAGCCTGGCTGGCTCTCCCAAAAAGTTTGCAGCCCTTAGATAGGTGAATGTAGGAAATTGGGTGAACAGGGCTCCCCATTTCTCTGTGGCTGCCACTATATTTTTGGTCGTACGACCATGAGTCATATTTGGCCTCAATAGGCAGATGATGTGATAAAAGAATGCATCATTGATTTTGGTGAATTAGGTGATGCTATTCTCCAGCTTCAACTCTGGATAATACTCATATATTTTGACCTGAGGCCAAACTCCACTTCGTGCTAGGCCTAGATAATCCCTCTCTGATGCTGCAGCGTAGACCACGTAGGAGTTCATATGGAATACTCCCGTTGTGCTGAACTGTTGTAGCTGCTCGGAAATGGTGCTGCTTATAATTTTCCCCCAGTAAAAGCGTTGCTCAGGAACATTATTATTTATTGTTTCCAAGTAGCGCAGCATCCATTTATGGAAGTAATGGGCATCAGAGAGCCCGAAGACCCTACTCAGGAAGGTAATGGTATCACTGAGCTCTTCTGAGAAGTCAGTGCGGTGGATGATTTGGGGCCACCGGGTTACCACCTTCTTGTTCTTCAAGTAGACTTCATTCATTAGTTGCATACATTGGTCTTCATTGTCTTCCCAGGCCTTGATGCACTCTGCTTGGCTAATGGCCACGAAGTGCCGGTGGTGAGGGATGCCAAGTATCATCTCAAAATGACGGGAAGTGAGGTTAATGACTACCTCGCCCTTACTGTTTTCGACACATCTGGTGTCTTCGTTGTAAGACTGAGCAACCACCATCATAAATTCATTGTTGACTGTGCTGACAGGGATTCCTCCAGCGAAGTGCAAGGCACTGCCTATCAATTTTTCCATCCATGGACTCCTTGTAACTTTCTAAGTTCTGGCCCAGAATTCCTCCATGTTGATATGCCCCAATTCTGAGTCTCTGACATCCATGCTGCATTTGGCCTTTGACTCGGGCATTCTGACCCTTTGATATTTATACTTCATCTCTTCCTCAGTAAGCTTAGCATTCCCTTTTGATTTGGTGGGTCTCTTGCTGGATGTAGACATATGTTCTTCTAAGTTTATCTGTTGATCTGCATAAAGAAGAAGCGAGACCCAATCCGAAAAATTTAAATTAGCCATTTGATTTTCCATTGGAATGTTAGTGGAAGAAAGAGTTAGAGATTTTTAGGCACAGGGCACAGGAAAAATGTAGCTTACAGGGCTAAATAGGCAGGGGCGCATGGGAAAGGGCTATTGTAAAGGTTAAACTGGCGCGAAAGGTGCATGGTGCATGCATACTGCAGGGTGCATTTTAGTAAAGGGCACATGAGAAAATCATGTTGCATGGAGACAAGATGCGCCAAAGGCGCATGGAAATTTCATGTTACATTGGGATTTGGTGCGCCCTTTGGCACATGGGAAAAGTGTGTAACAGGGACTTTTTGTGCACCAAAGGAAATATGGTGCGGCGCACGGAGGGTTTGCAAAACACGAATGTTACTGTAAGGAGAGATGCGCCTGTGCTTTTATGACTATACTTGGCGCAGATAAGGCTTGTGTTGCATAGATGCTGGGCACGCTAAGGGCACATGGAAAGGCAATGCAGCACGGAAAGATGGTGCGCCAAAGGGGCGCAAGTTTAGCTTGTGCAGCATATGGAAGAGGCGCGCCTTGAGGGCGTATGAAAACTTGATGCAACAAGCATGATGGGTGCGCCATTGGCGCGGGTTCTAGTTATGCTACAAGGGGGGGGAATAGATGCGCCATAGGGGCGCAACTGTTTATAATGTTACACGACGCGCTGGTGCGCCTAAGGGAAAACAAAGTTTTTGTATGATTCAACTCTTCTTCCTTTCTTTCATTTCCAAGATTGCTTTGGAAGATATAATGTTTTAAGCCAAAAGGGGTTATCAGACCAAGCTTTCAAACTAACACCCTCTACCAGCAGATCTGGAAAGAGGGATGGGAGGAAACAAATAAGGAAAGACGGCACAGGGGAGGGCTAGCTCAACATTTGATATTTCAATATTGCTAAACCACAACCAGACCACAAGCACACTAAGAAACAAGAACGTAAAACACACAAGAGGGAGAAGAACTCTTACCCGGATAAATAACAAAAGCTCGAGAACGGGTCCACAACACGTTGAAAACGACGAGGCAGGGGCTGACAGGCTCAGAAAAATCACGTGCTCAGTGAAAAGTGAAAATGACATTTGGGCGCGCAAACACATATATATAGGTTAGCTGAACATTAATGCGCCACCCACTTTTTGAAAAGCACATGAAAATTGCTGTCGACAGGAAAAAGCGTGCGCCCCTTTGGCGCATGAAAATGCCTGCCAACATGAAATAAAGCGCGCCTTTGGCGCACCGAAAGGGATGCCGACATGGGATTATGTGCGCCCTTTGGCACACCAAAACATTGTGTTGCAATAAGATTATGTGCGCCCTCTGGCGCAACAAAAGTTGCGCACCAAACCAACACAGGCGCATGCGCCTTGGCCCACGCAGGGAAGGCTTGACATACTTTGGCGCACTGAAAGTCGTGTTAACATTGAAAATCATGCGCCAAAGGCTTTAAGGGGGCACACCAAAAGTTGGTGTTACATAGCAATTTCATGCGCCCAGCCAAAAAAGGCTCAAAAGACTAAGTTCGAAAAACCAGATTTCCCGGGAAGGGATTTTACAACGTTTCGAACGCAAGGGATCCCTAACGAGGGATCGGGACAAAATTTCGGTATGGTTATCGGTAAAATTTCCCTTGTCAATTTTACGGGATAACAATTACTTATTCTTAAACTCACAAAAGGTGTTATTTCCTTTCTATTATATTAAAAATTAAAAATCAGTTTTTTATTTAATTTATGTCTTTATTTTTTAAGGAAAATGGTGTTTCTTAGTTTTGATTTTTTTTAAGATCATGTTCTTTTTTACTTAATTATGTTAATAGTTTTTTTTGGGTGGCAAAAACTAGTTAAGTACTTTTGTCTTTTTTTATACGCATGATTTTTTGAATGAATAAGGAGCCCAATAAAAAAATTCATTTACAATAAATTTCAAGTCGTCTATAGGAATAATAGCAACCTATAAAAGATATTAAATTGAAAGAATGAGTGTTAGTTGCAATATTGTGTTAGGCAACATTTTGTAGCACCACATTGTGTAACTCAATGTATCATTACCATCTTGCTCTAGACCTTTGTGTAGACATTTTGTGCACCACTACAGAGTCATCCTCTGAAAGCATCCCGCACAAGATTACCACATAGACTTTTCTTGACAATAACATTACAAAACACTTTGCCTTGAAAATTTATGTAAAATGCGAAACACGTCGGCTTAGAAAAGATGAAGCATTAAACGAAAGAGAAGCGTGAACAATATTGAAAACAATTGGATGAACATTATGAGAACATAAATAGATTACATTGGAATTTTTTTGAAAAACGAAAAACATATGGAAGCATAGACATTATTTGAAGGAATTTGAGAATCAATTGAAATATTTGAGTTATGAAACAAACATGTTGAGAATTATTAGTAATTTGAGAAGGGTTAGAAACAATATTAGAAACGAGAGACTTAGAACATAAATATATTCAAAAGCAATTTTAGAAATGACTATATAATATGGGATTGTAACATTTAAGAAATAACTACATGATATGGCATTAGTTGCAATCCATTGTATTTGAAGATGATAGTATTAGTGCTCATTTCAAAGAACATCTAGAGAATTTCAAAGAAGATCTAGAAAATGTTATTCTCAGGATTGATTTCACATCAATAGAAACACATTTTCCCATAGCTTCTTTACTACTTTCACATTTTCACATAGTTTGTTTACCACTTTCTTTAGTATAGACCCATTTCACCGCAAAATACGTTGAAAAATTGATGCGATACTGATTATTCATTACAAACCTTGTACAATATATACTTCTTCCCAAATTGAGATCCATACGAGAGGACTAATTATTAAGAAATACTACAAAGCATGGGAACGGCTATGGACTATTCAATCATAGAAACTGCTGTACAACATCCAAAACTCTAAAAAAACCGGCGGTAATGCAAAATGTGAAGTAATTTTATTACATTGGAGAAATCTTCTGGTCTCCTTGCAATTTGGCGAGAAGCTCCATATGCAGTTTCTTGACACACCCAATTGCTTCTTCAATCACCTCCACTGCATCTCCACCACCAACCATCTCTCTCAACCTTTCCAAGCTTTCTCTTACCTTGTTCTGGCTCACAGAATTTTCTGCCCTAGGAATCTGAACCTCTAAATTTAGCAGAGCATCAACTTCCTCACTATCTTCTCCACCCTCGTCGGATTCAGACACCTCCTCCTCCACCATCATGCGATCTGCTTCCTCCTCAAACAATGCTTTCTGGAAACCTTGTTGATGGGAGAATATAATCCTGCCACCACCAGAATGGAAGTTCTTATCAATTATAATGCATTCCGTGGACATACCTGCAATTTTTCTAAGAACTCGTTGGGAAAAATGGAATGATCTGCTCACCAATCTGATAAATAACAGCGAAGACGTGTACCGCAATAACCCAGGAAAAAAAATGGATCTTGTTTGCACGTACGACTGCACGCGCCGTAAATACGCATTGACCAAATCCACCGACTGCCAAGGAATGAAAAAGAGTGTCAAGTGCGCACGGCTCATTTACTTCGAGATGTGAGCGCATGCAGAGCAGTCGTATGGAAAGTTTCTCGGGAAGACTGTTTTTAATGCTGTCATATGGAATTTTCATGCTTTCCTTTATTGAAAATAATCGCATTTCACAGTTTTCAAGGCTTCTTTTGCCTGAAATCCCTCGTTCAACCGCACCTACGCCCTAACAACTCCTCCTTTAAGAAATTGCATTAAATTCTAAAAACAACGTATAGCTAACCATTTTGAAACAAATGAGTTTGGCAAGTTTACTATACTATACCATAGACTAATACCTAAATTTTAAAATTATTTTGTATTTTTTTATGAGTTAGGCAAGTTTTATTATACTAAATTGTAGATTAATACCTACATTTTAAATTATTCTGTATATTTTTATGAGTTGGGTAAGTTTATTATATTGAATTGTAGACTAATACCTAGATTTTAAATTATTTAGCATTTTTAATAATGTTAATGGATGTAATTAATAATAATGGTTAAAACATGGGAAGAGGGGCAAGTGTAAGATGTAAATAAAAATATCCGATTTTAAATTTGGGATTCATTTAATTATTGTGGGGTGTGTTTTGTGAAGAGTAATTAAAAATTTATAATATTTTGTGTATATTTCAAATTTAGAGTTTTCGTAGATTTTTTTTCTTCCTAAACTCAACATTATTATGTAAATAAATTGAGGTCATATATCACTATTCAATTATAAATCCAATATAAATACCTTCAAATAAATATATAATACATATATTTAAAATATCACTATTAATGTATATGTTATTAAATGTTAAATTTTTATCATAAATGAAATATGTTGCTCCTTGCCTTTTTTAAAGGAAACATGCATATAGAAAATGAGAAACACAATTAGTTTTTGCCAACTAGAAAAAGGTAAATTATATAATGATCTAGGCAATAAGGAACATGCTCTTGAAAAGAAACCAAAACAATTGAAACCAAGGAATGACATTTTCTTCAAAAATTAAATAAATAATCAACTTTTCTTTTTTCATTTAATTGAGAGAAACTAACACCCTTGTGAACTTGACAATACATAAATAAAAGAATGTGTGCATGTACTAGAAATTGCACCTCGAGGTGCAATGGCGACGTCAATAGGGATAACGAGGTATGTCTAGAAACAAGTAGATCTTACAACAAAAACAAGTAAATTGCATTATTATTAAGAGGAGAAGAAAATTATACAAGAAATATCAGAAGTTGTGTATGTGGGAGAATACATGAGAGGAAACATAAAACTTGGAAGTTGTTGAAAATATGTATTCTATAATGATTTGGAATCATAGATGTAAGTAATTTTTGCAGAGCGTGGGAATCAAATATGTTAGGTACTTTTGAAGTTTGAGGGAAGTCGAGATGTCAAACAATTTTGTAATTTAGTTGCTTAAATGCTCAAAATATCCATAACTTTGATTCCTCGAAAAATCCCACGAAGGTGGTGAATTGGAACTTGGAGGTGGAGGAGAAATTTGAAATTTGTTTTCCCAATTGTTCCAGATTTTTGAAACATTAATTTCCTGAAAACTCGATGAAAGCAAGGAGTCTGATTTAACAAAAATTGTGTTAAGTGTTAAACCCTCATTACAAAGTCAAGTATAATAAATAAATGCTAAAGTAAAGATTTTACACAAGCAATAAGCTAATAAATATTGAAAACCTAGGTGCAAGAGAGGGAAAGAGTGACTTAATTTATTTATGTCGAATGTCGGGACTGTGTGGAGTAGAGAAATTGAGAAACAAGAAGAGCAAATTGTTGCAAATGGGCTCAGTAAATTCTGGAGCTGTCGGATAAGCCTAAACTAGGGCACCTAGACTGGGTCAAGGGCGCCAAAGTCTACTTTCTTGGTGCCTATGTCTGTGCAAGAGCTTAGAACCTAATTTTTTTGGCATCACAAGGTTGTCACTAATGGTCATTGTTAGTCACATGTATGTCGCTGGATGATCGCCGAGTGTGTTTGAAACATGCAAAGAGATAATGCCCTGCAAAAACCTCAAACTACATCAAATCCCAAAAAAAAGATGCAAAATGAGGAGTTGCACTGACCCTAGTGGTCACCTGATGGAGTGAACTTACAACCGAGCATTGCACTACATCTCAGACTTCATGTTGTTTTTGTTGTTGTTGTTGTTGTTGTTGTGTGTGTGTGTGTGTGTGTGTGTGTGTGTGTGTGTGTGTGTGTGTGTGTGTGTGTGTGTGTGTGTGTGTGTGTGTGTGTGTGCGTGCGCGTGCGCGCGCGTAAATCGTGCCCTAGGAAGACCTTGTGCAAGTGCACTTGATAGCGGGCAATAACTAGATATACCATAAGGAAATGCGTATGTAGGAGGTCATACCGAAAAAAATCTTCCTAGATGCCACATCACAAGCCAAAAAAAAGAGCAATACAAAGATTTATTCACAAAAGAAAAACCATTAAATATGGGGTTTGGAAGAATAATTTTCCAAATTAAGAGAGTATAATTAATGTCATCACTGAATCAATGGAAAGAAAAGAAAACTCAAATAAAACAATTGGTTCATTACCAAATATATATTTAAGAACAAAATAATTCCATGTTTCTCATAACACATAGCCTAAAATTTAAAAGGGCAAGTAAGGGAACCTTACTTTTCCTTTAAATTTTTTGATATATGAATATGAAAAAATGTATATAGTATACATCAATATATTATAATTGATCGTAATAAACAAGAAATGTTTCTGACCACAATTTGTGAGTGGCCCTAAAAAAATAAAAGATAAAAAATACCCAAAGGAGGCACATAATTAGCTCCTCCTCTATCCTATATTCATTTATTTTTAAAAATGATAGAAGGGGGAAAATTAGAATTAACACATCTGACCTATTGTGCATTCCTTGAACTCTAACATAAAGGTCTTCATGAAGAATCAATAAATCCAATATACGAATGTGCAAAAAATAGAATTATACAATTTTATGTGAAAGGGGTTTTTATAGTGCCCTACATGTTGCTCCCGAGAAGATTTTGTTAATTCCCTCACAATCAATACAAGGAATAAACCGCGAATCACCACACCCATCATAGGGCTGAAAAAAAAATTAAGAGTAAATCCCTCCAAATACTTGGCCATTTCACCTAGCTCATGCAACAGTTGGATTTTCTCCATTCCACCAATATATATCCCTTCAAAAAAAACCTAGGATCCTCATAGGCTTCCTCGATAAATCCTACAACTCCTACTGAAATTAAACATGCATTGAAATGTCTCTCTCTTCCACCCAAACCCTAAAACCATTGAGAATCATTTTACCATGCAACAATCCTTAAAATTCTTCCTGATTCCTCAAAGATTAGTGAAATGTGAAACCACCTTATCCTCTACTCTTGGTGGCACTTTTTGATTTGTGGTTTTGGCAGATTTCAAGTTGAGTTTTTAAATAATAAAATAACCAACATGCTATATAAAATAACTCATATATATCAACATCCAACCATTTGCATGTGATAGATACCGTATGCTCCTTTTCTTGTCGTAAATCACCTACATACTCAAACAACGAAGCATTTTTCTTAGTGTAATGCCCATCTAAAAATACAAAACGAGAACCCTTGAGAGCCTGGGTACTCAATATTTCACCCACCAAACCCTACTTCCGACCAGTGAAGGCACAATATAACCACAAAAACAAAAATATGTAATAAATAATATTCATTACATCTGATAAAAACATTAATGTTGTATTGAAATACTTCTTGTTGCAACATGTTTGATGTATGTATGGGGAACAATATTTTTTCAAATCCAAAACCTCCATTATTCAGCCTAACAAGAATGATAATGTGTCTAACACACTCTACAATATTCTCATTCAAATGAGGACACTACAAAAGATAAAATTTATACAAAAATATTCCAAATGTTAAACTGCTAAATTGCAAAAATACAAATCCAGCGGTTACAAAAGGTGAACTCTAAGAATAAGGAAAAAATGAAAAACAAAATAGTTGAAGCATGAAGGATGTATGACCAACACTGCAGTTCCATCGCAAAACTTTTCTTTAATTTGTTTATTCTTTCAGTTAATAAACTATAGCATATTTTAGTCTTAAAATGATCAATGCCTGACTTTTAGGATCTAGTTTGAGTTCATCTTTTGTTTTCTACTCTTTCTCTGCCAAATAAACTATAGCCGATTTTTTAAAATGAATTCTCATTTTTCAGAATTGGACTTACAACAAGAGGAAAAAGACAGGTCAATAAAACAAAAATTTATTTCTCTCATCCTTGTTGTTTGCTCACCTTGTGAGTAGATTTAAGGTAAGTGCACCAAGTTGGGGGGCCAAAAGGGGGTCTTAAGTGGATGCATTTTCTGAAAAATATAAAGCTTCAACTTATATGATTTTTTGGAAATAGTTACACACAAAATTGGAAGATGTTGTATAAACATGAATCGTATCATTTTGAGTCTAGTTTCTAAGATACTAAATTTTATTGAAAACCGATAAGTTTAAGTGGTTCAAATAACTAAAATACCAATATGTGCTTATGATTTTGTCAAAAAACATAACCAAGTGACTTTTGTGCCCCCCACCATTTTTTGAGTACCATCTAGTATTTTTGAAAACCCTTTGGCAAAAAGATAGCTAGGAGCATCTAGTTTGTGTTAGAATTTTTTAGCAGGTATTAATTTTTTTAATGATTTTTCTAGTACATAAATATTAAGTTTTGAAAAATAACGGAGCTCTGACTGCGCCCCCCCTAATACCTCAAAAATTAGATTTTTTTTGAATATGTATAGAGTTAGGCCTAGTTTGTGCTAGTATAATTTTTTTTCCATTTCAATGAGCAAAAAAAAGATACATGGAAAAAGATAGACATATTTAAACTTCAAAAACTATCTATAAAAAGGGACAATTAGAAAATAAATAATATGGAAACCTTATATTAGTCAAAAAATTCGAAAAATTATATTTTTAGTAAGAAGAAACTCTGCTCTACATCGTCATATAATTTTTTAAAACGAATCGATCGTTTTATGTTGACTTATGAAGGAGGAAGTGACATTTTTACATTTTCCTATAAAAACACAATGTTTGTTGTGTTTGTGCAGGTCCATGCCTCAGGGTTGGGGATCCAAACTAGATCCAAGCCTAGAGGCATGGCTTGGAAACTTTAAAAGCATAAAATGTGTACGCGTTCTTCATGGTATGAACATTATATGTTCTTTTGGCATACTTCTATTTAAAAAGTTAAATGTTTAAGTATAATAAATAATAATAAATGAAAAACTTAAGAAATAATAAAATATAAATAATAATAAATGAAAAAATTTATATTTATATTAGTAAATATAAGAAATTAGGGTCACTCTGCACCTTATGGAACTAGTCTCACAACTCCATTAGTCATAGTTTAGGAGATAGTTTTTTATAGTATAATTTGGTTGGTACATAGGTAATTTTCTGAATTTCAGCATTCATAGTAAATATTTTAGCGTTTAAATTCTGTAATTTAAATCATAAACCTTAAAACCTAAACCTGAGGCCCTAAACCTAAACCCTAAACCCTAAATCATGATCTCTAAACCCTACAATCTAAACCTTAAGCCCTAAACCCTAAACCCTGAGCCTTAAGCCCTAAACCCTGAGCCCTCATCCCTAAACCCTAAAACCTAAACCATGAACCATGAGCCCTAAATGCTAAACCCTAAACCTTAAACCTTGAAAACTAAATCCTAAACACAAAACCCTAACCCATAAACCCTAAACCCTAAACCCTAATAATTGAATCCTAAACCCCTAAGCCTAAGCCATAAACCCTAAAACCTAAGCCCTAAATCCTAAACACTATACTCTAAAACTGTAAACTAAAAAAACTTAACCCTAAAACAAAAATAATAAACCCTTAACCTGAACACTAAATCCTAAACCCTAAACCCTAAACCCTTAACCCTAAATCCTAAACCCTATGCCTTAAACCCTACACCCTGATCCCTAAGCCCTAAGCCCTAAACCTTAAACCTTGAGCCCTAAACCCTAAACCCTAAATCTAGATCCCTGAGCTCCAATCCATAAACCTTAAACCTATAACTCTGAACCACGAACCCTAAGCTATAAACTCTACAACTTGCACCCTAATCCTAAACCCTAAACCCTAAACCCTAAGCCTTGAACCCTACACCTTGATCTGTGAGCCCTAAACCATGAACCATGTACCCTAAACCTTGAACCATAAACCTTAAGCCCTAAATGCTAAACCCTAAGCCCTAAAGCATGATCCCTAAATACTATTTACCCTAAATAAATTTCACATTTATCATATTTCTATGTATGGTATTATGCAAGCTAGGATGACCCATTGGAAGCTGGAAAAAATTACCATCACAACATAAAAATTAATCTCAAAGGAAATATAAGAAACATAGAGAATATACCAGCACGGAGGTGTAGGATTAGATCTAAATTGCCTACAATATCCTCTCCTCTAGAGAAAGAGAAAGATCTTCTACTACTGGAATGGATACAAAATTTGATAGAACTTCTTAAGTGTTCAAAATAAGCATAACAACTGGGGAATAGATAAGAACATAAAGGGGTTATCAATCACCTAGTAAATATGTTTTGTCTAGTTTTGAATGGGATTCAAATGGCCTATGACTTAATGACCTTTGATTCATTGATAATTCCTTCTATGATAAACCCATGGATGCTTTCAAAATCTCCTTAAAAAATATAAGGGTAGTCATCAAGCTTAGTGAAGGGTGTGATGTGATTTCCAAACAACTTGAAATTCATACAAATTTAGAGGTCATAACACGAATTTACAAAAATGCCTCCTTCAAAACATCAGTAGATGAAAGGCATCAAATTGTGATGACTCCCTTTGAATGTTTTTCCTACGAAGCATATGAACCCTTTGTTCTAAACCCTAAACCCTAAACCCTAAACCCTAAACCTTAAAACCTAAGCCCTAAACCCTAAACCCTAAACCCTGAGCCCTAAACCCTAAATCCTAAACCCTAAACATTCAACCCTAAATCTTGAGCCCTAAACCATAAATTGTAAAACCTAAACTCTCAACCCTACACCCTAAACCTTGAGCCCTAAACCATAAACCCTAAACTTTAAGCCCTAAACGTTAAGTCCTAAACCCTAAACCATGAACCTTGAACCCTAAACCCAGAACCCTAAACCCTAAACCCCAAATCCTTAAACCTAAACCCTAACCCTTAAACCTTAAACCCTAAACCCTTATCTTGATCCCTAAACCCTACCATAAACACTAAAACCTAAACCATAAACCCTAAATCCTAAACCATAACCCTGAACCTTGAACCCTAAACCTTAAACCCTGAACCATGAGCCCTAAACCCTAAACCCTGAACCATATTTCATCAATATTTATAAGTCTTGTGCCTAGAACCATCATTGAGTCTACTTGTAGAATTACCTTATTTATGAGAGGTGGGATGAGTAAATAAATGGATATGACATCTACCTTGTGCCTTGTAATACATATTACACATCTCTGCAAAAATTGTTTCTCCCCACATATACTTAAGATTTTGAATGTAAATTTATTTACACTTTGAAACAAATTTCACATTTCTCATATTTCCATGTATGGTATTATGCAAGCTAGGATGACTCAATAGAAGATGGAAAAAATAACCATCATCACACAAAAATTAATCTCAAAGGAAACATAAGAAACATAGAGAATATAAAAATATAGAGGTGTAGGATCATAACCGAATTTCCTAGAGTATCCTCTGCTCTGGAGAAAGATAAATCTCTTCTACTACTGGAATGAATAGAAAATTTTACAGAACATTATGAAGTGTTGAAAATAAGAAAAACAATAGGGGAATAGCTAAGAACACAAATGGGTTATCAATCACCTAGTAAATATTTCTTTCTTAGTTCTGAATGGGAGTCACCTGGCCTACGACTTAGTGACATTCCATTCATTGATAATTCCTTATATGATAAACCTATGGATGCTTTAAAAAGTTCCTTCAAAAAGATATGGGTAGTCATCAAGGTTAGTGAAGGGTGTGGTGTGATTTCCAAACAACATGAAATTCATACAGATTTAGAGGTCATAACACAAATTTACAAATATATATATATATATATTTTCCTTGCAGCGCCATACGAGGATATATCTTTAATTGGCATTATAAATGGAATTCAAGTAACAGTGTCTCCCTGTATCTAAGGATCAAGGACTATTAAGGTCTATGGAAGGATTAGACATTCAAGAATCTGACATTTCCATCCTTCAAAATATCAACAGATGAAAGACATCAAATTGTGATGACTTTATTTGAATGTTTTGCTTACGAAGTTGATGAACCCTTCTTAGTTGAATACTCTCTATCAATACTAATAAGAATGGATAAGACACAAAACATTATAGTGAGTAAAATATTTCCCATGTAATGGGAACAATAAGATAGTTGTATTTGGTAATATTTCTTTGTACCGAATTGTTCTTGGATATCTTGCATTTTCCTCATTTAAAATATCAACAGATGAAAGGCATCAAATTATTATGAATCCATTTAAATGTTCTACCTATAAAGAAATTGAACCCTTTTTAGTTGAATGCTCTATCAATACTAATAAGAATTGGTAAGACACAGAAAATTATAGTGAGTGAATGGGTGAACCTAAACCCTCAGCCCTAAACCCCAAGCCTTAAACCTTGAGCCGTAAAACTTAAGCCCTAAGCCCTAGCCCCTAAACCCTAAGCACTAAAAACTAAACCATGATCCTTAAACCCTAAACCCTAAACCCTGTGCTCTTAACCATAAACCATGACCCTCAAATCTTAAACCCTAAATCCTAAACCCTTAATAAAAAACCTTGAATATTTTTTGACAATCTATAAATCCTATATGTTACCTTATGGATTGAACCCTAAACCGTAAGTCCTGTATATCAACCCTAATAAACCCTCGAACCTTGAGCCTTAAACCCTCAAAAGTCCTAAGTCATTTATACCCTAGAACCCTTGACCTAGCTTTAGAACCCTAAACTCTAAACCTTGAGCCCAAAAACATAAACACTAAATCCTCAAAAATATAAACCCTAGACCCTAGTCCAACCCTGTAACTGGAGCCCTAAACCCTATTCCTTAAATTTCAATGAGTCTATTCGAGCCATAAACCTGTAAATTCTAAAACCAAATATGCTCTAAATATTGAGCCCTAAACCTAAACCTTAAACCCTATAACAAAAACCCTAAATATTGAGCCCTAACACCTAACCTTAAACCCTTAAAAACAAAATCCCTCAAACATAAATGACTTAAACCTTTCCTAAATTCTAAACACTAAACCCTAAACCCTAAACATCATGTATTTAGTAAGGATATCATATATTAGTAAGAATTAGACAACCTATTGTCATAGAGATGATTTAGTGGTCACAAGATAGTGGGGATTAGTGATTCAGGTTTCATGATTAGTACTTATAGGTTCAAGTTAACTTTTAAATCCATATCTAGAAGGTCAAAAAACCTACAAAACAACCATATGGTTTCACTAGAGGTAAAGACCAACTACCTTGCAAGTTTTAGGTCATTAGGCTAAAACTATCCTGGAACTATGTATTTTCTTAAGTACTAATTAGTATTAGATATTTGAATTCAAACTATCTTCTAGAGTTCAATTTTCACCAGAACTACAGTTACCACTTTAGGTACAAAGTGACTATAATTTCTTATATTTATTTCAATAAATTCAAATGATATAAGATATATATACATTGTATAATATGTTCTTTTCTATAATATTATTTATTTATACTTTTATTATTTCTTATACTCAACATGTATTTTACTAATGTAACGCTCGCTAAAACAACCCACTTCAAAACCCATGTAGACAACCTACGCATTTTAGTTCCCAGAGAAATTTTGGAATACATGTTATAATTTTAAAATGTTATAGTGCAACCAAAGTCTTAAGGACAATAAAATTCAACTAGCCTAGCTTTTCCCTTTATTGCAAAACGTTATCACGATTCCACATTATAAAGCAATGAGTGTAGTAAATCCACTTTTTAGCCCCCAAACCATCCTTAGGTGCATTTACCCTTTAATCATTGATTATTCATTGACAGATTTAGCTAAATATTCCCTAATATGCACAATAAATTGTAAGTACTGGTTAAGGTAAAAAAATCAATTAAATACCCAAGCTACTTAATTTCCATGAGATCTAATACAAGAGTTACAGGTTTAAATATTCTCTCTAAGAATATCATAATGTAAAATTATTAGAGTAAATTCTTCATTTACCCATCTCCCAAAATTCAGTTTACCAGATACAACTACGAATTTTTCCATTATTAACAAAATTAAGACCCTATATCCTGAAAACACTCCCGATTTAGTAGAAGGAAATTTCATTCCCCTATAGATCAGAATGATTTAAAAAAAATAAAAGAAATAACTCCTTGAAAGAATTCAAAAAGAAAGAAAATTGAGCTCTTTTTGCTATCCAATCTACCTTGGGATATATTAAATTTTTCCCATATAACTGGTATGACAAAGCCTAACGGGACCAAGGGAGGCCCTACAAACTACATACCAAAGTGGGCCCTGGCCCTAAATAAGCCTTGGTAAGCAATTTTTACCCTTTGGGAGAATAGAGAATTTTGACACCCGAACCCCCGTCGATGCCCAGGGAAACCACGTCTATCTCAAGAGTTTATTACTAGCGGGTTAACGGGCCAGCGGGGAACCATTTGAAAAATATGACTCAAAAGGAAAGTGTCACAAAGTTCAAAAGGAACGTGCCTCCTCCGACACGATATTTTGATGCCACGTGTCCTCTAAATTTTAATCCATGTGGGTTGGCGGGCCAGTTAGGATATTATGTAAAGATATAACCACATTCAAAGTTTCTGAGTTGAATATGTTAAGGCTTTAAAAGATCTCACTGAGGAGCTGATGCAATCGTTAAGCTTCACATGGCAGCACCTGAGTTCAAGGCTATGGGCCAGTGGGGCTACTGTAAGAAATCTGAAGAAAAATCTACAACCCCTTATCAATTTTTTAAAGCGCTTAGAGGGAATATTGATTTGAGCCTCCACAAGATGCCCAGACCAAGCCATGAAGGAGAATCAATGATTAGATGGGGAGGCAGGGCCGTGTGTAATACCCTGTTCTATGTTACACCTGTTCATCCTTCGGCGATTGATTGCTAAGGATGGAACATCATTGTGCCTTTGTCGATCATTGGCGGGCTTCGCCTTGGTCACAGGGAATACTCAATCATCTCCCTCTTCATCGTGTTGCTGGTGTCATGTTGTTGTTGTCATTACTGGCCCTTGCAACACCTGTTACGATTTCCTTGTTAAAGGAAAATCATGTTCTTTATTACCGTACTTGTTTGTCGGCCCTTATTAATAGGATTAATAATTATTATTACTATTAGGTTATAAAATAATAATAATAGTATTATTATTTTAGTTGTCGAATAACAATTACTATTATTGTTATTTATTTATTTATTGTGTCGATTTCAGGAATATTATTAATTACCTGTAAGTTACCTTAATTATTATTTTTCTTATCGGCCGCTCTCGAAGACTGAGCCCTGATTCACGCATGAGGAGGACCTTGTTCTTGGGTGATGCCACTGCTTAGGAAGTGGTGTTCGTTCTTAACGTTTAACATTTTGCTTATGACCGTCCAGATCTCGTTGCGTGCGGTGTATGCATACTTTCTTTTTCGGTTAGTGTTTTGGTTGTATGGGGGCATCCACCCAGCCCAACTAATACTTTTACCCTTGCTGGCTGCGTACTCATGTTACCTTTTTGTTGAAAAGACCTGGATATGTGGAGGATGGGCATATTAAAATCTAGCGATGTGTTGTTAATGCCTTGCAACCAACTTAATAAAGAAAACATTATTTTTTTTTGCTCTTCTCCTTCCTATGCGCCATTCTTTTTCCCTGTGCCTAGCTATGCAGTCAGTTAGTTGTAGCTGGCAGTTGGTGGAAGGACCTTTTATCGAGATTTTATTGTTCTTTCAATGCGTATAGGTGGGTGTTGGGCACGTTTTCTTCTTGGGCGTTTTTTTTTCTTTTCCTGTCACCTCATTTTGACCTGCTCACGCAAAGAAAATTTGGTGGCCGCGTAGCTTGCATTGGCGTGTTCTGGATAGTGGATTCATTGATGGTGAAATGAAGGTCTATCACCCTAATGTTGTGTGGGTGGGTGTGGATTCTCAAAATCATGCTGTACAGGTAGTTTTAGTGGAGCGTAGAACTGAAATTCTCCTAGGAAAGTGCCGTGAGGAAGTGATTGGCTATATGCAGCAGCTACAGGGTAGAGAAGTAAACTTATCCCAGAAAATCAGTGGCCTCCAGAGAGAGTTAAGTGCGACAGCTGCCGTAGGGTGATCCCAAGGAACCGTTGGTGTTGATCCTGATGTTCTGGTTGCACGCGACCACAGTCATGATCAGTTGTTGCAAAATCTTGCAGCTGTAGTAGAAGAATGAGATAAAGTTTTAGTTGAGCTGTCTTGCCTTTTCTTTTTGGAAAGTCGCTTCCGTCCAGGTGGTGATAGAGGCGGATGAACAGAGTGTGTGGGAGGTGCTCACTGACTATGAAAGACTGGCGGAGGTCATTCCAAACTTGGTTTTGAGTGAGATAATACAAGGTAATAAACAAGGGAGAATACGAGTGAGGTAGAGAGGAATGCAACGCAACATGTATTGGCATATCGAAGCTCAAGTTGTATTGGACCTACAGGAACTTACCCATTTGGAAAATGGGAAAGAATTACACTTTTCTATGGTTGATGGGGATTTTAAGCAATATGAAGGGAAGTGGTATTTGAGAGCTGGTCCTAGGTGACAGATCACACCCACAGGCACGGGAGATCTATGCAATGTTGGAGAAAATGTCTTGGGAGATAAAGGTAGCAGGATATTTTTTCAGATTCAGAACATGTACTAAGTTGTTTCTTCAAAATCGATTAAGTGACAGTGAGAGTGTTACCAGGAGACCCGATGAAATTTATTACAGAGATTCTCTACTGAGACCTTGCTTGTTCTGCGATGTAACTCATGGAAGAGGATCTTATAGGGGTGGATCTGTTTCATATCAGAATATTCATGAAGCACTTTTTACTTTGCAATGATATGGGCTTCTTCAACGAGTCACTAAGTTGGCAGGCATAAAGGTCTCTGTTGGAATTATCATACCTTACAAGCTACAGCTGTAATGTTTGCACCGAGAGTTTGATGATGTCCCCAAATCTAATGAAGGAAAAGGTTTATGTTTCAATACGGTAGATGCCTTTCAGGGCCAGGAGTGATGTAATCATTATGTCTTGTGTCTGAGCTTCAAACCATGGTTGGTGTTTAGCTTTTTAGCGCAAGTGCTCTCGGACTGAGTGGTAAGCAGTTCGACTCTCACCCCCCAAAGCAGCTGCATTGAAGCAATCTAGTGTTTGGACAGCCACCTATTGCATTCTTCTAGTCGTGCCTTCAAAAGGGAATCCTGGTGTGGTATATTGCAAGAAAAGACCAGTGAAGCAGAGGATAAATCGGAGGGCGTGTGGCTGTAGCAGTCCCTGTTGGATGTACACGACTGGTGGATGCGTTAAAATAGGCAAGATAGACTAACCATATACATAATATGCTAGAAGCAAACAGACCTCTTAAAATGAAACATTTCCTTTCTAGAAATTGGTATAAAATTGTGATTTTGTGGATTTGTGTTTAGTATATGGGTAATAGTTTGTTATTTCTGGATCTTCCTCCGTTGGTTGTTCTTGTTGAAGTGATCAAACCCATTTCGATAGAAAAAAAAAAAATTTCTCGGTGTGTATGCTTCGATTAATTATATGGAAATATATATATAATGGTACTGTAAGGATAAAAATACCCTGTGCTAGAAATTGAGTCTTCTGGGTACGCTGGTTTTAACAACTTGTCGGCTTATATATATATATATAATCCATATATATATCTATATATAATTTTAAAGTTACTTCCTTCTGCAAAAATATCGTTATTTCCTTTGTGAAACTGGGTATGTAATCGCCCCTGGAAAGTTGCAGCTTTCACTAGTATTGGGTTCCTTTTATGTTATTGCCCTAGGGGAAAATATACAGTTAAATTATTATTTTTTTGATGATAAGCTTTATTATGCACTTCGTGTATTGTGCAAATTATTAGGGTATTTGGAAATTAGAAGTTCAATATATATGCTTGTTAAGAAGGAAGTTTTGGACCGAAAATATGTCCTGGGTTGATAGAAGGCATATCTTTGATCTTGCTTTAAATATTATATTTTTTTAAACCCTCTTGGGTTGTACGGCTTCATATTTATTGTATTTGGTAGGACGACCTTCACTCAGTTTAGCCTTAATGTTTTAATCACCCTTAATATGGTATACGTGTATCATTTCGTTCTTTTGGTGGGCTAAGCTGAGTTGAAGTGCAAGTTGATTTTTGTTACGAGTTTAGAAATTGACACTTTTGTATAAACCCAAATTGAGAACTTTGGGGTCAATTATATATTTTTTGGGGGGTTTAGACCTCTATGTTTTCGATTATGTTGTTAGGTCCTGAATGGGATGGAAGCTTAGACTATTATTATTGTTTTAAAAGGGCATGATTATTGATAGAATCCCCACTTGACCCTACTCTCCTTAAGAGTAAAATTTGATAATATTATGGCCTTATAGTGTTATGAAAATTGAATGGATGTGTTTAAAATTCTAGCTTGCTTAATGAACTTGGTTAGTCATTGGGCTTGTCTCTATTCCGGTCTTGGTTATGTCTAGTAGGTAGGCTTCTAGGCAATACCTATTCCAGACATTGATTTTCTTTGTTTTTTCATCCTTTCCACTCATCCTTATTAAGCTTATATGAAGTCACTTGTTAGATAAGAAATAATGGTTGAGTTTGAATATAATATTTTCAGCCATTTAACCTTTTGTTTACATGATGGAACTCTCTTCTTACCCTCGTGGTTTACTTCTAACCTATTAGGCCTATGGCCTTCTAGAATGATTGTTGAACTATTGTTTGTTTTTGGTGACTAGGATCGTGACTGGTTTTCATCTTTCGACTTCACCTAGAGAATGTTGATTGATGGGCAGCATATTAGATTCCGATCACGTATTCTACTGGATTACATGATTGAAATCCTAATACTCTCAACTCTTTGTTCTAACATTATAAATTCCATAGTATTGCATATTTTGGTCGTCAACCTTTTGTTGTTTTCGAGATATTGTTCATAATTAAAAAACATAGGGCTCTCTTCTTAGTTGGTATGGTGAAAATTATATCTTGTTTCAAAAGGTTGTTAGAGGTTAGAACTTTGATCCATTTCTTGAAATAGAATGTTTCCTTTCATGGTATTGTTAGCTAGTAGCTTATTGTTGCTATGTATAGTCTTATCTTGCTCAGTTCTCGCGAACTGACTCAGGTTATTAATTGTTGCAGATGGCTTACGTGGTTAGATGATGGAAAGACTTGTAGATTATTGCATCAATCTTGGTTATGATGTTCATTTGTACGAATGAGTATTATGTTATAAAAATTTGGAAAGGGCCTTTGGACATTTTAGAAGAAGGGTCAGTGCCTTAGTAAATGTATTGTAGAGTATTGTTGTTGTAACTGTTGAAACTTTGGTTTGTTTGGTTATCACGTGAAAGATGAAATTTGATTACCGCTTGGTTATTGGACATTCTAGTGTATTTTAATCCTTAGAATAGTAGCAGGGCATGTCCCATGTTATTACTCTCTTGCTCCCTATTCATGGTTCAATAGAGATGGTATGTCCCTTTGGTTTGTGCATCATGTTGGAATGAATTGATGTAACCTTGTTTTGTTTTCGCAAACGAGTACTGTTAAACTTTACTCTTGAGTTCAAATGTTGTGTTGTAAATCCTTCTAAGGCATAGTAGCAATGAGTTTGTAAGTACTATGAAGTGAGCTGGATAGTCCTTATCAAAGTTAAACTAATAAACATTATCCTTTTACGGTGAAACCTTAAATGATCTCATGGTGAGATCAATGGTTAGATTTTAGAAGATGATAGGATTTAATAAGTAGGAGGGAAATTGATTAATAAAACCTTAAATATATCTCTATCATTTGAAATGTTCTCCTTTGTCAAACTTAATTAAGTAAAGTCTAGATGGAACATTTAACCAATCTTGATAAACTCTTAACCTCAATGAAAGACTGATAGTAAACAATGTGACCCTGAAGCTAAATTTTGTTGTCCTGTTCTGTTAACCCTTGCCTTGATTCATGGTGATATTTCTTAAGCAAGGTCAAAGTTTGATCCTTAAACAAGAAGGTTATTGTTATGAACCCTAAGCGGTACTTTCCACTCAATCGGAGCTTATGCCTTCACCTGTGCAATAGAGTTGTGGAACATGTGTTAGTGGCTTGAGTAAGATTAATTAACCTTGTAAGAAATGGAAAATGTTCTAAAATCAAATGAATAAAAAGCTTTGGACATAAAATTGATGATCCTAGTTTAGAAATCTTGGCCTTAAGCTATTTAGTCAATAGTTGAAAAGAAAGAAGTTCTCCCTTGTGAAAAGAATTGTGTGAATCATTACATGAAATTTTATAAGAACGTAAGTTAAGAATTAAGAGACATTTTAGTAAACAAGAAAATTTAACAAGAATTTCCTCATGGGATGCCCTAAATGTAAGTGTGTCATGTGGTTGGACTTCCATGTTGTCTTGGCAGAGGAAGAGGAAGGAGAAACAAAAGATGAAAAGGAAGAAGTTCTATTGATCGTAGAAGCATCCAGTGCCAATATTGTGAAAGGTATGGACACTATGAATCTAAATGTAGAAAGAAAAAATCTGATTTGAATAAATCAAGAGCGAACTATACTGAAGAGTATTTTTAAGAGAAAAGCACTCCACATTCTTCACTTGCAATTTGGTAAAAGAACCTCAAAAGGATGTTTAGTTCTTGGATAGTGGTTGTTCAAATCATATGACAGGTAAATCTGATCTCTTTGTCAAATTAGATGAATGTGTAAAGAGTCAAGTAAAGTTTGGTGATGATAAAGAGGTTGATGTAAAGGTACCCTTGGAGTGAAAACCAAGCAAGGAGAAACTAAATTTATTCATGACACTTTTCATGTGCCCAAATTACTACATAATGTTTTAAGTATTGGGCAGTTTGTAGCAAAAAATTACAATGTTGTGTTTGAAGATAACTGCTGTAAAAGATTCGATAAATCAGCTAAGCATCATCTTGTAGCAAAGGCTTGTATGATAGAGAATATATTATTTCCTCTCACTTTAAATTCCACTAAGATGCATGCCCTCAAGGCAACCACAGATGATTCATGGTTATGGCACCAACGGTATGGTCACTAAGATTTTCAAGGATTAAGTTTTCTTCAAGAGAAAGGCATGGTGAGAGGACTTCCTGCAATCCAGGAAAAAGAAGAAGTTTTTTCAAGATGTGCACTTGGCAAGCAACATCAAGACAATTTTCTTGTGAACAAATCATGGAGGGAAAAATATCCTCTAGAGCTTGTGCATAGTGAAATTTGTGGTGACATGCAAGAGGAATCTTTGGGTAAGAATATTTACTTTCTGACATTTATTGATGATTTCTCACGCCACACATGGGTTTATTTTTTGAAGGAGAAATATGAGGCATTTAAATGCTTCAAGCGTTTTAAGGCTACGACAGAAAATCAAAGCGGGTATTCTCTCAAAATACTCAAAATAGATAGAGGGGTAGAATTCACTTCCAATGAGTTTGATGATTTTTGTAATACTCATGGAATTAAGAGACAACTTATGGAAGATTATACCCCACAATAGAATGGAATTACAGAAAGAAAGAACTGTACCATTATGGAGATGGCACAAATTATGTTGCAGCCCAAAAACCTTCCTAATTGCTATTGGGGAGTTGCAGTAGAAACCACAACTTATATTTTGAATTGAATCCCAACAAAATTGCTTAAGAATATCACTCCCAAGGAATCTTGGAGTGGACACAAGCCCTCCGTAGCTCACTTTCGTGTATTTGGTTGCCTTGCATATGTTCATGTTCCAGAAATGAAGCAGAAGAATTTGGATGCAAAATCCCAACTTTGTATCTTTATGGGCTATTCAGATTTCATAAAAGGATACATATTCTATAATCTTGACACAAATAAATGGATAATTATTCAAGATGTGGTTTTTTATGAAGGGGGAGTGTGGCAATGGAAAAAAGGAGTTAAAAAAACTACACCACTCATCATGGGTATTGAAGATGTTCAACAAATTCCTCCTCTCCCCACAAGCTCAAGTGGAAGTTCAAGCCCCAGTTCACCAAGTTCCTCTTCAGGTGATAGTTCTAGTCCACAATCAAGTTCAAGTTCTTCACAAAAGGTATGAAGTTTAAATGAAATTTATCAAAGGATTTCTAATGTGAATCCAATTCCCAATTTTTCTTTGTCTAGTTCCATTCAAGTTGAACCTTTTGTGTATGAAGAATCCATATGGATAGATGTTCTGAATTAAGAGGTGTATGTAATTAATAAAAACAATACATGGGAAATAGTGCAACTTCCTAAATATAAACAAGTGTTTAGTGTCAAATGGATTTATAAGGTGAAATATCATGCTGATGGTTCCATTAATAGACACAAGACAAGATTAGTTGCCAAGGTATTTGCACAAATGTTTGGAGTAGATTATTCGGAGACATTCACTCAAGTTTCAAGATTTGATACAGTGACGATTATATTGGTTGTTGTTGCATAACACAAGTGGCCAGTCTATCAGATGGATGTAAAATATGCCTTCTTAAATGGTTTTATTGATGAGGAAGTCTATGTGGAACAACCTATTGGTTATGAAATTCTAGGAAAAGAACATTTGGTTTACAAGATAAAAAAGATCTCTTTATGGGTTGAAGCAAGCACCTCGTGCTTGGTATGTAAGGATTGACAATTATTTCTTAAAGAAAGGATTTATTCGAAGCCCCTCAGAGCCAACCTTCTATATCCAACATCTTGGTAATGATATTCTAGTTGTTTGACTTTGTGTTGATGATCTCATTTATACAGGTAATAGCCCATCTCTCATGGAGAAATTTCAAGGAAAAATGAAAAAAAGAATTTGAGATGTTAGATCTGGGAATCATGCATTATTTTCTTAGAGTGGAGGTGCAAAAAAAATCTAAAGGTATATCCATTTCTCAAACCAACTATGTGGCTGATCTATTTAAGCAGTTTAGAATGATGTCATGCACTACAACAACCACTCTTGACGCCCTTGGTGAAAAATTAACAAAGGAAGATGCAAGCTCCAAAGTAGATCCTACTTTATACAAAAATTTGGTTGGGAGCCTCATATACCTCACTACCACAAGATCTAATATTATGTATGTTTTGAGCCTCATATCTCGTTTCATGCAAGATCCACATGAATCTCATTGGCATGCTAAAAAAATAATTTTAAGGTATGTGAGTGGTTTACACACTTTTGACATTCATTATTCTCCCACACATAAGTTTGAGCTATGTGGTTACACGGATTTTGATTGGGCTGGTTCAGTGGATGATAGAAAATCCTCATCTAGTTGTATTTTCTCACTTGGTTGTTGAGTTCTCTCATGGAGTAGTAAAAAGCAGGAAATCGTGGCTCTCTCTTTCACGGAAGCAGAGTATATTTCAGCAACAACAGCTAGTTGTCAAGCCATATGGATTAGACGGATTTTGGAAGATTTGCAATTGGTTCAGGAAGATCCAACCATTATTTATTGTGATAATAGTAGTATCATTACAATGACAAAAAATCTAGTGTTTCATGATAGATTGAAGCACATTGAGATTCGACATCACTTCATCCGAGACTTAGTTCAAGATGGGACAATGGAATTACAATTTTTCCCTACAGTGGAGCAAGTTGCTGAGATTTTTACCAAAGCTCTACCTACAACCAATTTTGTTGCTTTGAGGAATCATCTGGAACTCATCCCTATTGCTCCTGTAGGGGAATATTGAAGGATGTATCACCAACAATGCAGTTACACCATAAAACTTTTCTTTAATTTGTTTATTCTTTCAGTTAATAAACTGCAACATTTTTCAGTCTTAGCATGATCGATGCCTGACTTTTAGGATCTAGTTTGAGTTCATCTTTTATTTTCTTCTCTTGCTTTGCGAAATAAACTATATCCTATTGCTTTAAATGAATTCTAGATTTTTAAAATTGTACGTATAACAAGACGAAAAAGACAATTTAATAAAATAAAACTTTATTTCTCTCATCCTTGTCGTTCGCTCACCTTGTGAGTAGATTTATGATTTTTATTCTTGTAGATTTTTTTTTAATATACACAGCATAGTGTAAGTGTTGGTTTTTAAAATATTTAAATTGCTAAATTGAAAAAAAAATCCAACGGTTACTAGAGGTGAACTCTGAGAGCAAGGAAAAAAATGAAAAACAAAATAGATGAAGCCAAAGATAACAAATGGCATATGTGAAATGTTATTTCATCTGTATCCTACCTTTCACGCACACTACCTAAATAGAACAAATGATAGAGTCAAATGTGGAAAAAAAAAATTCTTCAAGTGGTGTCACAATAAACACTCTTGTCACTGTACCACCAATTACAATATTTTTCTTCTAAAATCGAGTGTATTTCGATACATTATTTTTATGCCGGAAGGCATTCTACATTGAAACAACCCTTGCTATTTTTGACACTATTTATAAATCAGACAACAGATATTTCATTTGTGAATTTGAGTTGAAATATGAAGGCATACAAGAGTTTTGTTCAGCACGGTTCCACTTTTCACAACAACTAATGACAAGTTTACAAGTGGGTTTTTTAACAGAAAGAGATTACCCTTCACTCAATATGCACCCAGTGAACTCCGGTCAACACATCATGACGGTCATGATGTGTTGACCGGAGTTCACTGGGTGCATATTGAGTGAAGGGTAGTCATTGGCTTGTTAATGTGGTTATATCCTCCCCACTCAACATGAACGGTCATGATGTGTTGACCGGAATTGACTTGGTGAATATTGAGTGAAGGGTAGTCATTGGCTTGTTAATGTGGTTCTATCCTCCCCACTCAACATTCATTATGCTATCAAATACATGCAGAAGAAAACATCAGATACTGTATTTTTGAAGCTGTACGATTCATAGTGACATCTCACGTTGGTAATGTCAATCACTTGATGAGGCCTGCAATGGAAATAAAAATAGGAATGATGCTCCTACAAAATTTTTGATCCTAATGAAGAAGATTAATGAAGGGGGACTTCAGGATGGAATTGCTGTTGTGAGCAATGGAAGCCTGGTTCAGGTATTTTCTATTGCTTGTTTTCATGTTTTGAGTTTCACATAATTGTATGTACAGGGTATTCAAATGACAACCTTTGTATTTAAATATGGGTTTTCGTACAGCTTCCATCTGGCCCGCTTTATCAAAATCTACAATCTACCTCCATAATTCAACACCCAAATTTTGGAACTCTGTGACATGTACGAAGGATGGTCCAATTAGTCATAGGGTTCAGCTAAATTTTTGCACGGCGGACTTTACAGTCTATTTCATTCTACTTTAATACTGTCGGTAACATATTTTGTGTGTGTATATTCTGTGGGTACTCTACGCTACCAAATTTATGCATTTACTATGATGTGTTAAGACTAGTTTTACTGGCCGATGGGTTCGAAGACATCAAATATTGCTCAGAGCATCTGACATCAATTAGAGGTGTGGTTTGCATTAATAAATTTTAGCCCTTCTATTTTGCTTTCTTGTAGGCTGATAAAAATTTAGTGGCTTTGTTTTTAGTGAGATTTTCCATCTTTTTATGTTATATTTCTATATAAACTAAGAGATAAGAGCTTTAAATTTCCAAAATCTTGGTGTTTGTATAGTTATTTATCGGATCGGTAAGAACTTAATGACCTAATTGGATGAAAAATTTATGTTTAACAGACATTAACAAGACAAAATTGGGGCCTCCACTCACCGTGCATAAATTGATTTGGTTTTATTTGATTTAATTAATTTTTTATATTCCAAAATCAAGGTTTTTTAGGGTAGATTACGGAATAAATACAATCTATATCTTAAATTAGTGCCAAGTTATGGATTTGGGAGAATAATTGAATACCATTTGTCCTCGCTGCATATGGGTTTTCTTGGAAACTTATTTGAATATCGAAGTAGATATTTTATCATTAGGATTTCATTCACTTCATTGCATACACATTGGATTGGGTTTAGTTGAATCTTATAGAGATTCTGAAATTCATGATTTTCAGTCACCTAATTCCTGGTATTGGTTCAATTAAATCTCATAGAGAATATACAACTAGGAGAATTTATAAATTATGATTATGTGAATAGTTGTATTGCAGTCGAAACAATTTGTTTATTGTCATCTGAATTGGAGCATTTTAAAGGGTTGGTGATATATAGAAATGGTAGGGTTGGTAGTTACTTTGCATTTTCCAATCCTTAATGAAAGGTTCAGTAATGTGCAGAAAGGGATGTTTTTAACAATAACTATAATAGCTTATATCAACAAAAGGTAGAAAATATGACATTGCAGAGAAAAAAATTCAATTTGATGGGTTGGGATAGTGGAGGAGGGAAACATAATGCTAGTTATATATCTCCTTCCATTCCCCATGTGTTTTATGTGAAAAGAAGCTCTCAATTGAAGTAGGTTTTAGATTCTGCGTCTACGTATTCACCTTTGATTTTAGAATTTTCTTTTAATTTTTTATTTTTTTGGGTACTTTTTGAGCTTATATTAAATGAATTTAATCTTTTAGTTTTTTTTAAAATCTAATTAGTTATCGACACACTTGCTATCAATAGATTAGAGAACTTTTAAACATGTAATGGTAGCACATTAAAATTTAATTTTCAAAGGAAATTTAAATGAATTTGATAGTACATTTGAAAATACATTATTGATTCATATGTGACATCATAACATGAAAAAGGTAACAAGTGTATTTTTAAATTTTGAGGATAAGTGCATATAATGGCATGAGAAGTTCTTTCAATTTGATCACAAAAATTTATTTTGGATTCTCTTTGAAGATGGCTATATGATGAAGAAAATAATGTCAATCTATGTTCAATAATTCTCCACCTTTGCATGGAGATTTTTTTTAATTCTTGTATGGTTCAGAATACATGAATGAAATCCTCCAATTTCTCACTACTTAATCATCTTTTCTTGAAAATTAACTAAGGGATTATCAGGTAACCCTACTTCACAAAAGTAATATTAATCAAGGGACATGATTTGAGTGATAATGGGTTTGATATGAATTTGATCTGACTAAGCGGGGCTCGTGATTTGAATTATTAGGTAAAATAGATAAGGATGTGATATGGAGTGGGGAGCATGGTTGAAATGGCTACGTGCAATAATGCATTCTATGAGGATTATTTTGAATTTAGGAGTGGGATGTCAGATGTGTATATTATTATTCAATTTATGGATTGGGCTATTGAATTGAATAATTTTGGGGTATTGATTATTAGGTGAGATAATGTAAAATTTTAATTATCGAATGGGTTTACATGGAGCCCATTAATTAATTAATTAATAGTGAGCAAATAGAGATGTGTATAATGGAATTTACTCAAATTTAGGGGAAAACAAAAGCGAGAGGGTAAGCTTAATGAAGGATAATGAATGTGGGGTGAAGGAGAGGAGCTACACCAAAAATTGATGTCTACAAAAACTTGTTAATGACTAATAAACTTGATGCATTGATGAACAATGGATGGGACAACCCTAAGAGAACATAGTCAAGAGAGCATGTAGTCAACTTAGGATTGTTATTAACAGGATTGGAAGATTCACTGGGTTCATCTCATTCTAATTCATTAGTGTTAATAAGATCTCAAATGATGTATCATAACTTAAGATAATAATATGTAGAGTGACTAATACATATATGATAATTTAAATAGGCATTAACATCAATGCTCTTACTTTGGGGCTTACTAGTATCAACCTCAAATGGAAGAGGGAGATACACTAGATTACACTCAAGTAATTACTTTAGAACCATTCATGGAGGACAAGGTAATCGTGTAGATTGTCATCTTATAGGCTACAATTGTAGCTTGGTAGGTTGATAAACAACATTAATAATGGGGTAAGTGCACCAAGATGGTGAACAATTAAGTGGACATAAAAACTTGAAATTTAGGTACCGCGCTCACGTAACTATTTTTATAGGCTCGGTGATTTTGGAACCTAAAACCGCGATCGCGGTCCTCTGAGACAAAAAAAATAGACCTACAATTCCTCATTTTCCCTCATTTGTCCTTTCAAACTGTAATTTCTCCTAGACCTTTGGCACTCACACTTTGAATACCCCCTAGAAATTACTCTTCAGACTTGTAGGTCGCGATAGTTTCAACCATGCCACCAAGACAAAGAGGTAAGCCCTCAATTTTGATCAATTTGTTTGCATTTTAGGTTTTTTTTGTTATTTTCTTGGGTTTTTTAATTTTTTATTTATGTATACAATTTTTTTGTTTTGTCAGTTGTTCGACAAGCTCGTAATCCTGCAAACCATCAAAATATTCCTCAAAACCCTCCAAACAATCCTCAAAACCCTCCAAACATTCTAAAAACCCTCCTTTAAACATAGATCTGCCTCATGTGGCTCCTTCTATCCCCACAGAACCAACAGGAAGACAAGCTGATATCATTGGAAAAATTTGAAAAAATAAAATTGCCATTGAGAACCTTATTCAGAATATAAGACAAAATCATGCTAGAAATCCATCCCACATGACTTTAGCCAACACATTGCAAACATTGATTGGCAAAGTTGACTCCACAACCAACCAAATAGACAGATGGAATACCTTTAGAGGTGATTATAGGTAGTGGTGTGTAAATAAATTATCCCATGTGGCCATAAAAGACAATTTTTTGGAAAAGACCGCATTTGTACATTATTTACTGACCCAAGAACCAATGCTCCCCCCATAGTTACTTGCAAACGTTTCCCAATCCATTGGTGCCACAATGACCGAATCAAGAACAATTTTTGGGACCGATGGTGGATGGATTTTGATTATCCACCATGCAACAACAATAAGGTTCCCCTCTATTTTTTGAAGAAATTATATTGCAAGTTTGTGCTTAATGAGGTCCCAAATTATTTTGACTTTTCTAATTTTTATAGGTGAGGTGGTGGCTCTGCATAGAGTAGACCTGGTGCACGCGTAGGTCAACTGAGGATCCCCTATTCCCCAAAACCCCCACTGCCTTCAGTTATCTCTCCTATAGTGAAGGAGGTTGTGGAGATTGAAACACTACATGCATTGAGGGAGCTCACTGACACTCTGACCCAGCATAGTGAGCAGATTACATCTGGTGATGTTGGTGGAGGCACCACTTCTAGCGCACCACACCACTGTGGATCATGTGGTGCCGTATGCATTGCAGGTGAGACACCATTTACTGGATCACATGATTTATTTTCTCTAGATGAGATGATGGCGGATGTTTTTGGAACTGGTGTAAAGGATCTTGGTCTTTCACAGGTAAATGTCAAATAAATATTTAATATATATATATATATATACAATAGTTTAATTCATGTTTGAGATTTTAAAATATATGTATTTCATTGTACGTTATGTACATACATGTAAAAACTAAATTTTTATTTTATTTTAAATAGCAAGAGCCAGTGAAGGAAACATCTGGCGTCGACATACTAGCTGCTAAAGTTGGGCATGTTACAAACGTAAGTTTCAAGTTGTACTTACATTTCAAATTTCATTTGATCGTGCACTTTTATTATTATAATGTTTCACTTGTATATGTACATATTAATATATGGTTGTCTTTTATATGTGTAGGAGCCTGATAGGTCATCATCTGCTCTGGGAACCGAGGCTATTGGAATGCCTCATGTGACTGTCAGAGAGACTCCTCCATATATACAGACTATGGAGGCTACTGTAGATACTGCCATAACATCTACAGATCCACTAACTAAGGTACAATTTTTCAAATTTGTTAAATTTATTTAGGAATTATTTCTTATTACTTAAATCTACAATATCAAAATTTATACATATGAAATATTTAATTTGAAATTTAATTATTTGTATGTAGCTTACCCCTCATGAGTCTACTGTTGTCCCTGTCATACGTCAACAATAAATTGATAGGGATCAGGACATTGTGGTAAGATTTCACATGCATTTTAACTAAATTCTAAGTTTCTAAAATTTGAATGTATTTTAAAAATATGCGTGTTAAAAACTTTTTGTTTATGAATGTACAGGTTAGGTTGCAGGCCTTCTTAGAGACACCTAGGACCACACTGATGAAATCTATAGTGGCATCTCCCTCCACTACATCCCCAGGTCGTGGAAATGTTACTTCTAGCAGGGCGCAAAGAGGGAAGATGTTTCATGATTATATTCATAGGAAGTGGATGCGCGCGCGCGCGCACACACACACACACACACACACACGTGCCAGCTATTCCTAGTTCATGATTCTTCATAGGAAATTGTATATATAGCCTTATGCGACCGCATGTGGTCCTATATGCATGACACACTTGGTTCGAGATGTACACATGTTATGAACTTATATTTTCAGAGACGTGCATTCAACACACTTAGTTTGATACATTATATATACATGTGTTAGTTTTCATAACGATATTACTTCTATGTTTGACACGAATTCATTACACATGATATCCTTATATGTATATTAATTCTACATGTATGTTTGATTTAAAATTAAAAAACTATGGTGCAACATATATGAATATAACGTTATTATAATGCAACATTACATGGTACAATTGTTAAGAAATCAAGGGAAGCATGTGTATTCCTCCATCAACTTGGGAAACTTATCATTTTACTCTTAAGTCATGAAAAAATATTTCATACCTTGAATCTTGAAATAAGATGTCTTCCCTTGGCTCATTTGGTTTTTGAACTGTGTATTTAATTTTATTTATTAGAAGGATATTATTCATTTTACCATTGATGAGTATGGTGGTGTATGAACAATCCATCTTTATATCCCCACCAATATCGTGATAGAAACTTTGGCTCAACAATATACCATACGTAGCTAGCATGTCTTCCACAAGTATTTCTATCTTGATTCTCTTGTCAGGGAAGTTTGCAAATTCTATCTTGAGAATATTTCACCTAGCCGAAAAGAGGTAATTATTTTGTTTTCATGTAGTAACAATGGCCAATAGCAAGGTTGAGAGTAATACCAATAGATTTAGAAAATTTTATAAGCATGAAATTGTCAGAGGCGTCAAAGTCAATAATGCAATTATTAAATTTATAGGTCCATTGACCAACAAGGAAAGATATAAAGGTTCTTATTTCCTAGAAGCCTAAGGATTTTAAGGAAAGAAGGTTCTAGAAATGAGTGGTTTTAGGAGTGGGAAGTGATTCTTTAGTTTTGGTAGTATTCTTGGAACATGTATTTTTACTACTTCCTTTGATAAACTAGATGAGGATTAAAGTGTTTTGCTTGGGAAGTAGAAGAAGAGGCTTATTTCTTTTTTTATGAGTGGGTGAACACTAAACAAGAGTAACTATTCATATCATCTATCCAGATTATTCAGGATATTTGTTAGGTGATTATTCACAATAACCAATACTTGCATAACCATCTTCTTCTTCTCTTTCAATTTCTGATTCAACAATTTCTTGAAAAAGTTGTAATTGTTGAAAAATTTGAAAACGGTGGGTTATGAATAGGTAAACACTAGAGGATGTTTCGTTTTGGTATGTGACAACGTCGTTGCTTCTGGGCTACCTCATTGGGGCATAGTCCCTTAAGAGCCCTGAGACCAAAAAATCATTCAACTTCGATGGGTGACTACGCGCACTTTGTGGCACCTAAGGATGTCTCATTTGATCCTACAGCTCGGTGGAGGGACTCTCTACAGTAGTTTGTCTCTATTTTTTCCTTCTCCAATCAGTGCTCTCATTGCCCTATTGTTTGCAAATGCCAAATAGTGTAGTTTGAGACAGTGTAAGGCTTTGCAAACGGTGGTTCGTGGCACCAAAATGACTGTGTAGAAATGTCTAGGTGGCTAGGTGAACACTAGAGGAGGCATTGTTTTGGTGAGTGACAACATCATTGTTTCCAGGCTACCTCATTCGGGCGTAGTCCCTTAAGAGCCATGAGACCAAAAAATTGTTCAACTTCGACGGGTGGCTACATGCACTCCGTTGCACCTAAGAATGTCTCGTTTGATCCTACACCTTGGTGTAGGGACCCTCTACAATAGCATGTCTCGGTTTTTTCCTTCTCCAATCGGTGCTCTTACTGCCATATTGTTTACAAACACATCGAATAATGTAGTTTGAGATAGTGTAAGGCTATCAAACGATATATTTTGTAAACGGTGGGTCATGACACAGAACTGACTGCGCCAAAACGTCTGGGTGGCCAGGTGAACACTAGAGGAGGCATTGTTTTGGTGCGCAACAACGTCGTTGCTTCTGAGATACCTCATTTGGGCATAGTCACTTAAGAGCCCTGAGACCAAAAAATCATTCAAATTTGACGGGTGGCTACGCAGACTCCGTGGCACCTAGAGACATCTCTAAGACCAAAAAATTATTCAACTTCAACGGGTGGCTACACAGACTCTGTGGCACCTAGAGACATCTCATCAGATCCTACACCTTGGCGTAGGGACCCTCTATAATAGTCTGTCTCAGTTTTTTCCTTCTCCAATTGGTGCTCTCGTTGCCCTATTGTTTGCAAACGCGTCAAATAGTGTAGTAATTCGTACGATAAAGTCAAACAATAAAAATCACATGGTAATTAGAACATTGGGATGCATATAAATATGATTTATGAACCAAGATCATGCTTTATAAACTGTGCTCATGGTTTATAAAGCGCGATCATGGTTCTTGTTTTAAAACCCGCGATCGTGGTTCTATCTGTATTATCAAATACGACCCTAAGGCTTAGGAAATTTTTGTTTTTCCCCAACCAAAGCTATGGAAGGTCTGATGGCACTCCAAAAATTATTATTGATTGCTATATGAATTCATACAGAGAGTGCACCATTATATAGGTTGCATGAGAGGGAGGACAGGAGGAACAGTTACATAACTGTTCACTAACAACAACTAACAACAATGTAGTAATTAAACTAACATTCCCCCTCTTAATACATTGCTCTTACAAATGTACCCCCTAAACAAATCAAACTTCACCTTGCTGAGAGGCTTGGTGAGAATATCTACAACCTGAAAATCAGTAGGGTAGAACTGGAGCTGAATTTGGTGGTTCAAGATCTGTTCACGAATGTAGTGACATTCGACCTCAATATGCTTTGTTCGTTCATGTAAAACAAGATTCTTCACAAGCTTCAACACACCTTGATTTTCGCAGTGAATGATGGGAGGTTTCTCTTCAAGAATCCCTATATCTGCAAGAATGCAACGTAACCAAATTGCTTCACACACAGCTCCTCGTGCAACATAGTATTCAACCTCAGTGGATGAGAGAGCAACAACAGTTTGCTTCTTGCTAATCCACGAGATAGGTCCAGATCCGAGATGAAAAACATATCCTGAAGTGGATTTCCTGTCATCAACGGACCCTGCATAGTCCAAGTCTGTATATCCCTGTAAGAAGAATTGAGTGTTCTTCAGATACTCCAGACCAAAGTCAACTGTACCTCAGACATATCTCAATACATGCTTTGCTGCTATCCAATGACATTTCCTCGGATCTTGCATAAATCTAGTGAGATAGATCACTACAAAGCAAAGATCTAGTCTGGTATAAGTCAAGTAAATGAGACTCCCCACAAGCTTCCTGTAGTGAGTTCCATCTACCTGTGGTGAATCCTGGAATCTAGATAATTGCAAACCTTTTTCCATAGGTGTGGACATTGGTTTATAATCTGACATTCCATATTTTTCCAGGAGTGTCTTGGCATATTTCATCTGGGAGACGAAGATATGATTCTTCTTCTGCCATATCTCTAAGCCAAGACAATAGTGAAGTAGCCCCAAATTAGTCATGTCAAAGGATTTCTTCAAATCATTCTTTACATCATCTACAAGATTGTCAGAACTTCCTGCGATCACAAGATCATCTACGTAAAAAACTAGAATGACAATCTCTATTCCTACCTTCTTGATATACAAATTTGTATCTGAGGGGCTACGAGTGAATCCATCCTGCAATAGGTGATCATCAATTTTTATATACCATGCCCTAGGTGCTTGTTTGAGTCCATAAAGAGACTTTATCAGACGAAATACCTTGTGTGGCTGATGCTCGTCTACAAACCCTTCAGGTTGGGCCATGTACACTTCTTCTTGTAGATCACTGTTTAGAAAAGCACTCTTAACATCCATCTGCTGAAGTTTCCATCCATTTTGTGCTGCCAGTGCATAGACAACTCTGATGGTTTTGATCTTCGTAGTGGGTGCAAAAGTCTCGTCATAGTTAATTCCTTCTTGTTGAGCATAACCCTTTGTAACAAGTTGTGCTTTGTGTTTGTCGATTGAACCATCTGTCTTATATTTTGTTTTGAAAATCCATTTGTAGCCAATGGATTTCTTACCTGGAGGAAAATCGACAAGTTCCCACGTCTGATTCTGAATTAGGGAATCATATTCAGCATCCATAGCCTGTTTCCACTGTGGTTGGTCTAATGCCTCATGAATAGTGTCAAGTTCGGTGCTCTCAACAACTGGACTCATGAGTGCAAAATTTACCTCATGTCTAGCTTGACTTCGTGTTCTACTCCCGTAGAAGTACCAGGAAGTGAGTTCAGGTGTGCATCCCTAATAGTACTCTAGACCCATTTCAGACGTTGGTGATGTTGATGTGAAGATGTGTTTTCTAGTGTGCCAAGATCAACGAACAAGTCTCCACTTAGCTCTTCTTCTCTCTGAGAAGAATCATCTTGCTCATCATCTGGATGTGTGAGCAATCTATGTGACAAGGTTAGTACTGGATCTCCATTGTGTGGCAAGGAGTCAAAGGACAACTCATCACATACCAAATCTCGACTCTCGTAGATCTTCTTCGTCTCAGGATCCATGAGATGATATGCCTTTGAGGTAGTACTATACCCCAAGAAAAGACATGGCAGTGTCTTTGGATCGATCTTCTTCCTTCTCTTATCTGGAACATGCATATATGCAGTACAACCAAAAACTCTCAAATGATGAATAGAAGGTTTACGACCAGTCCATACCTCTTCTAGTGTCTTTTTCTGCAAGATCTTCGTGGGTGCCCGGCTAAGTAGATACACTACTGTCTAGACTGCTTCTGCCCAAAACTGATCCTCTAACTTGGCGGTTGAGAGCATACAACGAGCCATCTCCATGATAGTCTTGTTGTGGCACTCAGAAATCCCATTCTGTTGGGGCGTGTAGGGTTCAGTCAGATGTTGCTGAATGCCATGCTATTTCAGGTATGCTAAGAACTTCTTTGACACAAATTCCCCCCCTCGATCTGAGTGGAGGAGAAGAAGAGGCTTCCCAGACTGCCTGGTGGCTTGCTGGTAGAAGGTTTGAAAATTTGCAAATGCCTCACTCTTCTTCCAGAGGAAATATACCCACATTTTCCGTGAGTAATCATCAATGATAAGTTGGAAGTACTCAAAACCTTGGAAGCTAGCTAGCAAGGGTCCACACAGATTGGTGTGAACGACTTGAAGATGCTCTGTAGAATGATAAGAGCTCTATTTGAATGGACCTCTATGTTGTTTACCCACAAGACATCTCGAGCAAATAGGTAAGGAATGGAAGATTGGAGGAAGCCCTCTTACCATTTCCTTAGCAATGAGCTAATGCAGAGCCCCATCAGAAAGATGACCATATTGAAAGTGCCATAGTGCAATGGACTCCACCATTGAAGCAGAGAGAGAAATGCTAGATGAAGTGACCGCATCCAGTGTAAATAGACGGCCCTTCAGAAATGCTTGAGAAATGACTGAATCTCCTTGGGAAATGATGCAGGACTTGACCCCTTTCTCAACAAAGAATTCAACTTACATTCGATGGTTAAGATGTTGACTCACAGACGAAAGATTTGAGGTCAAACCTAGAACATATAGCACCTTTGTGAGTGTACATCTTCGTGTTCCAAGAGGAATGATGACATCACCAATCCCTGCCGCAATATACTCTTGATTGTCTACAATGGTGATCCAATCTCCAGTGGGTCGGTCACTTAGAGTATGAAACAACTTCTTATTGCCAGTCATGTGTTTGTTGGCACCTAAATCAATCAACCAGATATCTTTTGATGGCTGCGAAGTCTGTGAGACTAGAACAATGTCAGAATGAGTCGTATCTAGTACCTCTTCATCAGAGGTGGCATCCTGATGAGTAGCAATGTGGCCCTTCTACCTTTGATTACAAGCACGCCATCAGGATTTCTTGGAATATCCTTGGCCGGAAGTGCTCTCTTCACCAGAGTTGCCATACTTGCGATCATTATAATAACAGTTCGCAGTCGTGTGCGTATCTGTGGAGCAAATGTGGCACCACCGATCTACCTTGTGATTATGATACTTCTGGGGTGGCCGTTGTGGTGGCTGCTGTGAAGATGGTTGCTAAGGATGTTGCTTCTGATTCTGGGGGGCTGACTGCCCTTTCCGAGGCTTATGTTTTTGCCTCGTGATGAGAGCCTTGTCTTCGAAGGCTTCTTGTACATTTTGCATGGCTTCTTTTTGTTGGAGATAATTCACCAGGGTGGCAAAACTCACCTCCTGTTGAGTGATGGTCAACATGGTGATCAGTGTCTGAAACCGGGAAGGAAGAGCTTGCAAGGTGAGCGGGACTAGCAACTTGTCATCCACTGGTTCACTGAGAGCAAAGAGTTCTACACGTAACTCAGCCACACGCCTCAAGAAGGCTTCTACTGATTCGCCATCATGCATACTCATTCTATGAAGCTTTGTCTGAAGATGCAACTTTGTCGTCAGATTCTTAGCTTCGTAGATGGTACACAATGCGCTCTATGCCTGAGAAGAATCAGTTTCTTCCCGAATGTATGGCTGTACCTCATCATAAAGGCTCAGGGTGATAAGCATTAGTGATTTTGCATCAGCCTTTTCATATTTTTCCAACAGATCAGTGTCTATGGGAGGGGCATCTTTGCCAAAAACGATCCCCCAAAGATCTTTGAATTGAAGAATCATCTGCATCTTGGTTTTCCATGCTGCGAAATTTGGCCCTTTCAAGAGTTGGGCATCGGATAGCAATATTTTTGGAGTAGACATTTTTAAAAACTCAAAATTGCATTTTATTTATTTATTTATTTTCAAAAATTGCTACAATGCTTACTGAAGGAATCTATCCCGAAGATGGGCTCATAGGCTCGTGCAGTGAGACGCTGACGCTCCTGTGGGTGTTCTATTTCACGTTCATCATCTGCATCATAACCACGTTCAAGTTCTGCATGAATCCACCGTTCTTGACATCGAACGTCGAACCAAAAATATTCCAACAGTCCTTGGCACACAATCTCGCCAAAGAGAATGTTCCCAGTGTTGTGTAGCTCGTTGACCAAGGCAAAGAACAGCCTAGTGGTGTCTTTTTTGTCACTCAATGCCCAAATATTTGGTGCATTGCTCACGGTGCTTTGTGCATCGAAAATTTGTGACATACGCTCACACACGGTTTCAAAATTTGTAGGCTTTATTTCACTTGCCTACACAGGTTGTATGTCTGCAGGGATTTTCCACTTGCATAGTTTAATGGCTTTCTTGCACAAGGTTGTATGTCTGCAGGCTTTCTTCCACTTGCACAGTTTAATGGCTTTCTTGCATAGAAAAGAAGAAAAAACAGTCACTGAGGGCTCCTTCAATGCACAACAAAGAAGAAAAAATAGTCACTGAGGGCTCCTTCAATGCACAACAAAGAAGAAAAAACAGTCACTGAGGGCTCCTTCCACGCACAACAAATTCTTCTTGTCTTCTGCACACACTCACAGCAACCAAACTGCAAACTAATACCTCCAAGGAAGAGGAAATACATGGACAAAGAGTTAATACCCACGCCCCACGCTACTGTTCCTCCACGCACAACACAGCCACACACTCTTCTTCAATGCATAGCACAATCGCACACTGTTCCTCCACGCACAGAACTATTCCTCCACGCACAACAATGTTCACGCACTTTCTTCGTCACCTCTTCCAGTGCACAGGTCATGAATTGCACACCATAAACCACGCGGGGCTCCTCTAATGCCAAATGAAATGCCACAAATTTTTTTCCAACCTTCCACGTAGAAATAGAACGGTTTCAGGCTCTCCAGGACTTTCCAGTCTTCACATAGGTCGTTTCCTTGGTCACTGCTCCTCCACACATAGCAAACCTACTCTGATGCCAATGATGGCACTCCAACAATTATTATTGATTGCTATATGAATTCATATAGAGAGCACGCCATTATATAGGCTGCGTGAGAGGGAGGACATGAGGAACAGTTACATAACTGTTCACTAACAAAAACTAACAACAATGTATTAATTAAGCTAACAAGGTCATTATGAAGTGTAAAGGGTCAAAAAACTTCAAATTTTCTCTTCCATAGACTTGAACCATGCTAAAAAATTGAAAATATTTCACAAAAATGGTGCCATCGTGTAGGGGAAACTGTTAGCTTCATAGAAATACTAATTTTAAAGTGAATAGAATAAGGTAAATATTAGTATATAATTTTTTACTAACAATAGGTCTTTAAGACATTTTTTCCTATGAATTTTCATGTCTACGTTTAAGACTGCAACTTTTGTTTTGCTTATCAAAATGTGATAAAACTTATACCATCCCAAGCATGGAGAAATTCTATACACGTTAAAAACAAAATTTGATTTCAATATAGCTATGGCGGGATATGGAAAGCGCTCTGTTTTCTAAATCTATTTAGACCACTTTCATGGAAAAAATCTATAAAAAAAATACTGCTCGAAAAAATACAAAATAAAATCCATCCCAAGATAGACAACTACATCTAACTTTTCACTAAAGGAAAAAAAAACAACAAGATTTGGTCATCCAAACCACGGGCAAACGGACTACAATCTTATAGGTTTTTTCAAAAATAAAAACCAATTCATATAATTTTAAGTACTTAATATAGTTAAACTTGTTTGTTTTTTTAAAAAAATAGTATTTTAGAAACTAAATTCTGGATACTACGATTCATATTTATATAATTTTCTATAATTTTGAGTGCACATATTGCTAATAATCCCTACAAGTTGATATTTCGGTGCTTTTTACAATATGACGTCCACTTATGACCCCTTTTTTGTCCACCATCTTGGTGCACTTACCCAATGTCTTTATAAGCAACCTTAGGATCATAAATTTTTCTTTCGAAAGTCGGTTTGCTTTGGAACTGTGTATTGGAAGAATTATAGGTGTTAACAACATATTTTATTTTATTCAGATGTAATAATTTAACTTCATGCTCCTTTAATGTATGACATAGATGATCAAAATATTGAAACTTTTCCAATATGACCAATTCTTGTAAGGGAGGAAGAAATTTTTTAATTAAAATGTCTCCTAACTCACTGTTAGCTAATATATTTTTCATTTTAGTAAGCATTGTGCAATAACGCAAGAGATAGTCACTAATATACTCTCCAAATCCTTTCTTGATTTTAGACATTTGTACATAAGATAACTTATCTTGATGTTGATTGAAAAATTGTGCCAAGAGTTGATTTTTCATTGTAGTAAATGAATGTAGAGAATGAGTGAGGAGATTACATAACCATTGCAATACAAAGTCCTTAAGGATCCCAGGGAATAATTTGGTAAACAATATATCATTAGATGAATAATCAAAGTAAGCAACATTTAAAGACCAAATATGTTCTTGTGGATCACCCTTTCCATCATAGATAGGAAGCTTAGTTGTAGTGAAACCAATATGCAAAGGGTACGAGACAACATCAAGTGTAAGAGGGCTATGCAATAATTGAGAAGAGTCAATGACATTAGAATTATGAGAAACATCTTGTTCTAATTGTAAAACTTGTGCTTCGAGAGAATGAACAAGGGACTCAAGATCTTGGGTGCTAGATGAAGATATATATGATCCAATATGAGGATAGATAGGATATGTAATAATAATAGTGGTTGTAGGAAGAGCCATAGATATATTTTGTATGGGTATGTTAGATGTCCCTAAGAAAGTAAGAATAACATGTGTGGGCACAATAGATTTTGGATGAGACTCATTGATAAAAGATGCATTATTAGATTGTTGATCACGAACAAGCTTGGGTCGAGGAAGCAAAAGCTCAATAATAGGCTCAATATGATGTGGATTAGTGTACAGTTGAGCATAAAACTTAGATAACAGCTCAACTTGATCTTGATCGACATAGTTGTTATCGTCTTAGTTAATGTTCCATCTAAAGGGTATGATTTAGTTGAACAACTCAAGAATACCCCTGCCAAGGTTCTGGTTGGTTTGTTTCTTGACATAGGGAATCATCAATTACAAGTCGTACGTCCAAAAAATTAAAGTACCTTAAAATAGTCCGTTCTAAAATCCATCCATAGACATATCCAAATCCATTAGACTTTCAAACTACAAATAATATCAAAGATTGGTTTGACCTCTTTCAATAATCTTAACTGCACCCAAAGAAAAGATGATCTAATCCAATTCTCTCTATTTTCAAAACAATATCAACATGTTGGATGAAACTCTTTTGGAGATTTAATCAACATCTTAAGGAAATGGGGGTGTAGGAGGTCAGACCAACATAAAATCTTCCTGGATGCCTCATAGCAAGCCACAAAAAAGAACAATACAGAAATTTATTCACAAAAGAAAAACCATTAAATATGGGGTTTGGTAGAATGAATTTGCCAAATGAAGAGGGTATAATTAATGTCATCACTGAATCAATTGAAAGACAAGAAAACTAAAATAAAACAATCGGTTCATTATCAAATATATATTTAAAAACAAAATAATTCCATGTTTGTCACAACACATTACTTTTCCTTTAAAAATTTTGATACATGAATAAGAAAAAAAAGTGTATATAGTATACATCGATACATTATTATCGAGCGTGTTAAACAAGAAACATTTCTGACCACAACTTGTGAATGGTCCTAAAAAAAATAAAAGATAAAAATACCCAAAGGAGGCACATAATTAGCTCCTCTATCCTAAATTCATTTATTTTAAAAAATGATAGAATGGGGAAACTTAGAATCAACAGATCTGACTTATTGTGTGTTCCTTGAACTCTAATGTAAAGGTCTCCACGAAGAATCAGGAAATCCAATATTTGAATGCACAAAAATTAGATTTGCAGATCAGGTCCAATACGTTCAAAGAAAGTGGAATATGAATATAATTTCATATGATTATATTTTTACAATGTTATGAGAAAGGGGTTTATACAGTGCCCTACATGCTGCTACCGAGAAGATTTTGCTAATTCCCTCACAATCAAGAATAAACCGCAAATCACCACATCCATCATAAGGCTGAAAATAAAGTATTAAGAGTAAATCCCTCCAAATACTTGGCCATTTCACCTAGGTCATGCAACAGTGGGATTTTATCCATTCCACCAATATACATCCCTTTAAAAAACAACCTAGGATCCTTGTTGATTTCCTCGATAAATCCTACGACTCCTGCTGAAATAAGACATGCATTGAAATGTCTCTCTCCTCCGCCCAAACCCTAAAACCATCGAGAATCATTTTACCATGAAACAATCCTGAAAAGTATTCCCGATGCCTCAAAGATTGGTGAAATGTGAAACCACCTTATCCTGTACTGTCGGTGGCGCTTTCTGATTTTTGGTTTTGGCAGATTTCGAGTTGAGTTTTTTAGTAGGAAAATAGCCAAAATGCTATATAATATAACTCATATATATCAACATCCCACCATTTGCATGGGATAGATACCGTGTTCTTTTCTTCTTCGCCATCCCACCATTTGCATACTCAAACAACGAAGCATTTTACTTAGTGTAATACCCATCTGCAAACACCAAACCGAGAACCCTTGAGAGCCTGGATACACAATATTTCACCTGCCAAAACCCTACTGCCCACCAGTGAAGGCACAATATAACTACAAAAACAAAAATATTTAATAAATAATAGTCATTACATTTGATCAAAAACCTTAATGTTGTATTCAAATACTTCATGCGGCAACGTATTTGATGGCGTATGGGGATCAATATTTTTTCAAATCTAAAACCAATTACAATATTTTTCTTTTAAAATCGGGCGCATTTCGATACATTATTTTTACGCCGGAAGGCGTTCTACAGTGGAACAGCCCTTGCTGATTCTAACACCATTTATAAATCGGACGACAGGTATTAATTTGTAAATTTTCGTTGAAATATGAGGGCATAGAATAGCTCCGTTCAGCACAGTTCCACTTTTCGTTGCTACTAATGACAAGTCTGCAGGGTGGTATGTTAACGTGGATCTATCGTCCCCACTCAACATTTATTATGCTGTCAAATGCATGCAGAAGCAAACAGCAGATACGGTACTTTTGAATCTATTGGATTCATAGTGACAGATCACGTTGGTAATTGCAGTCACTTGATGAGGCCTGCAATGGCAATAACAATAGGAATGATGCTCATACAAAATTTGTGAAGCTAATGAAGAAGATTAATGAAGGGGGACTGCAGGATGGAATTATGGAATTGCTGTTTTCATGTTTTGAGTTTCACATAATTGTATGTACAGGGTACTATTCAAATGACAACCTTTGTATTTAAATCTGTTTGTTGTACAGCTTCCATCTGCTCCGCACCATCAAAATTTACGATCTGCCTCCAGAATTCAGCACCTAGATTTTGGAACTCTGTGACACGTACGAAGGTTGGACCAATTAGTCATAGGATTTGGCTAAATTTGCACGTCGGACTTTATAGTCTATTTCATTCCGCTTCAATACTGTCGGTAGCATATTTTGTCTGTGGGTATTCTTCGCTACCAAAATTATGCATTTACTATGACGTGTTAAGCCTGGTTTTATTGGCAGATGGGTTCGGATACGTCGAATATTGCTCAGAGCATCTGCCATCAATTAGAGGTGCGGTTTTCATTAAGAAATTTTATCCCTTCTATTTTGTTTTCTTGTAGGCTGATAAAAATTCAGTGGCCTTTTTTTAAGTGATTGTTTCCATCTGTTTGGGTTATATTTCTGTATAAACTAAGAGATAAGAGCTTTAAATTTCCAAAATCCTGGTGTTTGTATAGTTATTTATCGGGTCTGTAAGAACTTAATGACCTCATTTGATGAATTATTTATGTTTAACAGACATAAAGGAGACAAGTTTGGGGCCTCCACTCACCGGGCATAAACTGATTTGGCTTTGTATGATCCTGATTTGGGCAATTTTTTATATTCAAAAATCGGGGTTTTTAGGGTAGATTGCGGAATAAATACAAGCTGAATCTGAAATTAGTGCGGAAGTAGAGATTTTATCATTAGGGTTTCAGTCACTTTATTACATATATATTGGATTGGGTTCAATTGACTCTTATAGAGATTCTGAAACTGGGAGGATTTCTGGTTTTCATTCACCTAATTGCATAAACATTGGTATTGGTTCAATTGAATGTCATAGAGAATCTCCAACTAGTAGAATTTATAAATTATGATTATGTGAATAGTTGTATTGCAGTCCAAACTATTTGTTTATTGTCATTTGAATTGGAGCATTATAAGGGGTTCGTGATATACATTATAAGGGGTTGGTGATATATAGAAATGGCAGGGTTGGTAGTTACTCGGCACTTTCCAGTCCTCAATGAAAGGTTCAGTAATGTGTAGAAGGGGATAGTTTGTAACAATAACTATAATAGTTTATGTGGACCAAAGGTAGAGAATATGACATTGCAGAGAAAAAAAATTCAATTTGATGGGTTGGGCTGGTGGAGGAGGGAAACATAGTGCTAGTTATATATCTCCTTCCATTCCCCATGTGATTGATGTGAAAAGTTCTCAATTGAAGTAGGTTTTAGATTATGTGTCTACGTATTCACCTTTGATTTTAGAGTTTTATTTTAATTTCTGTTTTTTGGGGTACTTTTTGAACTTGCATTAAATGATTTTAATCTTACAGTTATTTTTTAAAATCTGATTAGTTATCAACACACTTGCAATCAATAGATTAGAGAACCTTTTAACATGTAATGGTAGCACATTAAAATTCAATTGTCTAAGGAAATTTAAATGAATTTGATAGTACGCATGAAAATACATTATTGATTCATATGTGATGTCATAACATGAAAAAGGCAACAAGTATATTTTTAGATTTTGAGGATAAGTGCATATAATGGCATGAGCAGTTCTTTCAATTTGATCACAATAATTTGTTTTGGATTTTCTTTGAAGATGGCTATATGATGAAGAAAATAATTTCAATCTATATTGAAAAATTATCCACCTTTATTTGAAGCTTAAATCTTGGAAGGGGAAGTGGCTGTCACTGGCAGGGAGATTAGCTATCACGTACTCATCAAATATGTTCTTAGTGCCTCCCCTTTATATATGCTCTCCATTCTTAAAATCCCCAAAGTTGTTTTAGCGAAGCTGATTGGGATTATGAAAAATTTCCTATGGCAAGGTTTGTCTAAGGAATGAAAAATTCCTATGATTAGTTGGGAAATTTTTTTTAAACCCAAATAGTTGGGTGGAGTCGGCATCCTCAATTTGGGCCTACAAAATCTGGCCCTGGGTGCCAAGCTGGTATGGAATCTTCTCTTGAAACCACTTAGTCTTTGCAGTCAGTTGGTGGAAAAGAAATATCTGGTTTCCCATCTTCCTAAATCTATTATTCGAATAGATAGCCCCCTCGTGGTTCCTGTTAGCATTAGTTTAAATTAATACATTGTTGTTATGGTGGACAGTTGGACAGTTATAACTGTTTCCTCCTCCCACAGCCTTTATATGGCTATGCTATTTTGTTTGCAATACACATTGAATACATTTGAATATTTCTTATTTGATCTCTGATATATCATTGGTATCAGAGTAGGCATGAGTGGGGGACTGTGTTAGCATCGTGAGGACCTGTCTTGTCTTCTAGCCTCAGCACTTGCGTGAAGATTTGCTTTGGCCTGTGTGCAAATTTGGAATCTTCAATCAGCGAAGTGGAAGCATGAAAGACCTGCATGGAGTGGAAGCGTATAAGATCTGCTTCTGATTTTTGCATTAAGTTTTTTCTTTAGCATTTGGCAGTGACATGTTCTCTCCTTTGTTTGCGTGGAATACATTTGCATTTGGCACTAGAGAAGACTTCAATGTCAAACCGGTGGTAGAAGCAGAGACATTTCAGTGGAGGCAGTTCGGTCAGCAAAGATAGGCGTGGATTATAACTCCTACCTAACAATTGTGAAGTAGAGACCCAGGCCGAAGTTGCTCCCTTTGTTGCACTGAGGATTGAGGAGGTCATCGGATCGAGTCTGTTGCAGATCCATTCTTCGACTAGGATTGGAGAAGAAATAAACAAGGAAAACTAAATTTGTTGCTAAGCAGATATTTATAAGATCGTCAGATAGGAAAAATGGGTACTAGTGTTGCAGACCTAGTGGTAGAGTCTGAATTTCCAAGTTTTCAAAACAAAAGCTTTAAAAGTACATCAGAAAGTGGCTGCCTTTCCATAGTAGTTCTTGGAAATGGGAGACCTTGCTAAAAAGAAGACTTTTCCAGCACTCTTTAACCTGTACCACCAGGGGTTTTTCCGCCAACAGATGTCCACATTTTTGGGAAGGAGGACGGAGGATAACGAAGGTTGGAGGAAATCTAGCGAACTCTTGCAAGCCGCAAGCAACGAGGCCACAGATAGATATTGTGGCGAATAAGGTATTAAGGACCTATTCCTCAATTTGTTGTTTGTGTTTATTTCAGTTTCTGTTTTGTTCTGTCTTCTGTTGTTTTGTGATCGGATTCTAAAAATGGATTACTCTGGAGCATAGTTGTCTGCCAATGGTTCTTCATTTTGAATTGATCCTCTAAGTGTTGTGCTTCGAAAAGAAGATGGTTCACTTGTGAATACGTTCACTTGCAACATGAACCATGTGCAACAACATCTAAGTGGCGAGATCCAGTCAATAGCATGTTTCTTGATGTAGTTTCTTTCTCAGTATTCACATTTCACATTATGGGTGAAAATGACTTAGTCAAGGGCAACATCCAGTGACAGTGATTTGTTTCCTTTGCTGTTGAAGATTGGTTAAACGACAATCGACATCAGTGGCTACAACTAAGAACATGATTTCTATGATTCTTAGAAGTGAATGTGGAATATTTGTTAGTGCATGTTGTTGTTTTCCTGTGTTGTGTGGTTGTTCAATAAAGTACAGATGATGCATAGTTTCCTGTTTGGGACCTTCTAATTGAAGAGCGTCATGGGGAGCAGAAAAGCACTAAAAGCAGCGCATGGTACTTGAAGTTGGGTTCATGGTAATCCTGTAAAACCACTGAGGTATCATCCTCTTGGGTTCATGGTATGCCTGTAAAACCACCGAGGTAAAATCCTCTTGGTTCGTGGTAAGCCTGTAAAACCACTGAGGTGAATAGTCGGAAAGTGTTCCTGTCCCTCTAGGTTTATGGTCAACCTTAGAAAAACCATGTGAATCGAGACCATGTAGGCATGCTCGTGTGAAGACCCTCTTTGCGGTGTTCTCATTAAGGGGGGACCTATCATCAGGAAATGTATATTTGTACGAACAATGTAATAAGGGGGGGAATGTTAGCATTAGTTTAAATTAATACATTGTTGTTATGGTGGACAGTTGGACAATTATAACTATCTCCTCCTTCCGCAGCCTTTATATGGCTATGTTATTTTGTTTGGAATACACATTGAATACATTCAAATATTTCTTTATTTAATCTCTGATCCATCAGTTCCCACATTTGGAATTTCTTGGTGGAATGTAGAGAGATTTTTCTATATAATGCGGCCTAGAAAATTGAAAATGGTGATAGGGTGTTATTATGGGATGATCCTTGGAATGGTTTTCTTGTGTTTGGGGATAATCTTGAGTTTGGGGAAATTAAGAGACTTTTGGTGGAATAATGGGGTCCATATGAATCCAATTAAGGCCACGCTCCCAAAATAACCCCAGCTTTGATAGAATGGAAAAGTATTGATCACTTGGACATCCCAGTGGAAGGTAAAGAAAGTTTTCATTCGGTCATGTAGGAGTGGCATATCATGCTTACTGGGGGGAAGGATGAAATTGTTTGGACTGCAGCCTCTTCTGGGAGATACTTCCCAAATTGTGGTTACAAGTTGTTACATGCAGAAATAGGGGTGGACAATCTAATTTGGAATGATTTTTGTTCCTCTTCTTGTCCTTCTAAAGCCGACCTTTTTGCTTGGATGGCCTTTAAAGGAAAAATACTCACTCAAGAAAGAAGGAAAAGATATGGGATTCAAGGGCCATCGATTTACTTTCTATGTGAGAAGCACGAGGAGGATCGAGACCATCTATTGTTGCATTGCCCCTTTGCAGTAGAATGTTGGAGTTGGTTGTGTGCCAAGCTCAATCTACCTTGGGTTCAACCTTCTTCCCTTCCCAAGGCCATTTTGACATGTCCAGTGAATTTGCACCACGATGCTATCTCCTCTATTTGGTTCTGCAGTATTGTTCTTCTCCTCTGGCATATTTGGTGGGAACAAAACAAGAGAATCTTCTGAGAGGAAAAGAATCCGGTGGAACGGGTTATTCTTAGGCTGGAATGGGCTATCTCTAAGGCGATCTCTTCTAATTGGTCAAGATTTCAACACTTTTCTAATTTCGATCGAGAGCTTGAGAAGAGATGGCCTAAAATTGTTAAACCCGGGAAGAGTTCCCAGCATCCGTGATTCCTTCAGCCTCGCTTCGCAAGCTGGCTAAATGGTCTCCCCCTGCCTTGGGGTTCCACAAGCTCAACTTTTACAGAGCGGCTAGGGGAAATCCAGGTGCCTTGGGTGCTGGATGAATTGTGAGAAATGAAAGGGGCCTAGTGGTTGGGGCGTCTTCCTTCAAGTTTTGGGATTGTAGTTGTAATTCAGCTGAATTATAGGCTCTTAGCAAGGTCCTTGACCTGGTAGCCTCCCTGAAAGTGGATAGATTGAAGATTGAAGGGGACTCACTAGTAATTGTGAATGCAATCATTAAGAAGAAATCCCTGTCTTAGAAATTGAACTTAGGAATTAAAAATATCTTATGGAAACTCTAGAAATTTAATACCTAGAACATTAAGCATGTGTTTCAGGAAAGTAATCATTGTGCAGATAGGTTTGCAAATGCATGGATCAAATAAGTACAATTGGAGAAAGCGACCTCCAATTCCAAAGTGTGGGAAGGACTAGAGTTAATGATTTCACGCGAAGTGGCTTTAAGTGAATCCACCACCTGATTGTGCACTTGTGTGAGGCATTATGCCTATTTAAGGTGGGTGTTAAGGGTCTCTCCTCACTCCTGTTCCTTTTTCTACTTGTTATGGATGCCCCGCGTCTTCCGCATATTACCTTGAGCTGCGACTTGAGGGAGATGGATTTTCGATCCAGGATCACAAATAACTGATTGAAGTGAATTTTTTAGTTTACCTATGTAGAAGAGCTTGAAGCCATCAAAGCCATTTTGGGGGATGATTTCTTATTTGTAGAAGGTTGGCCACTTGTCAACAACAGTGTCACCTCTATGTTTGTGAAAAATTTACAGATTATTTGGCCTTCAAAATCAGACGTGGTAAATTTGGCACTACATTGGCTTCGACCGTTGTTCTGTGGAAATTTGGCCTCGGTAGTGGTGAATTATAGTTTAGCATTTTGGGCTATGGAGGATTCACAGCAGGGCGCGAATAGGGTGGATGTGTGCATTTTCAAAGAGCTTAAGAAGAGGTTCAACATTTTGGTGGCATTTACTAAGCAGTTGGTGGTGTATGCCAGGGATTGTGCTGCTAACCGTGTCTGCCTCGTGCTTCTGAATGTGCAGGCCCTTAGTGCTCCATTGGAACCAATCCTGACAGGGTGGGCCAAGTTGAGGGAGGTTTCAGGGGGAGCTTACAATTTCCTTTGGTTGGGTTGGGCGAATGTTAAAGCTGCCAACACAGTGAAGGTGGAAATGGAAGAAGAGGACAGTTTGGGTCAAACATCCCTGATAGCATGTGTTTCTATCTCAATGGAGTCAAGGGAGTGATTCCCTCCTTATAAGTATATATAGCTATAGTGTAAATCATTCGGTGCTAGATTTTGTTTCTAAATACCCAAATTTTTTTGGGTAACATGTTTTGATAATGTTTCTTCTGAATTCTGAGGTTTTGCCTTTGCTACTGTAAATAGGGAACGGGTCCCTTCAACCCGCTTTAACTATAAATAATAATAATAATAATTCTCCACCTTAGTATGAAGATTTTTTTTAATGCTTCTATGGTACAAAATACGTGGATGAAATCCTCCAATTTCTCTCTACTTGATCATCTCTTCTTGAAAGTTACTTTTCTAATGAGAGAAATGTATTACAAAAAATGTTAAGAAGGAAGTTAAAATATAGAACAATATGAGATTAATCTAAAAAATATTCTTTATAGATGTAGATTGTGATTCAACAATTGATGATTTATTCGATATTCAATTTCTTATCTCACCTTTACGTGTAAATTGCACTCATACGCATAACGTGAACTCAATTACTAATGATTATTCACACTTCGTGTATTTCCCAGCACTTACTCGAACTTGGTATTATAAAGGGTGGTTGTAAATTGCTCCAAGAATTTAAGCATTTCATTTGGGTTTTCTTGAAACTTATTAGATTTTTACCACTATTTATTTTGCCTCTTTAAAGTATAGATTGCACTCACAACAAAATTGAACACAGATAACTGATATTATTAGGGTCTTACAATTTGACCTACATAAAATGTTCGATACACACATTTCAGTAGTGTCTCAAACATGGAGCCTTTTCAAATTTCCCCATTTTTTACTTTTTCCTCTTTATACACATATTTTACCACCGTGAATAATACATGTAAGATAGAGATGATACACTGACACACCATTTCCTTCCCCTCCATCGAACCCCTTCTTGATCACCACTCATTTTCCCTTCTATTTGGCTTCCTCATTTCTTCATTCTTAACTCCATCCCCTCCGAAATTTCTATCGTACAATTCTCTTATGATTTCTATTTATTAGGGAATAAAAAAATTCACTCAAAAAATATTCATCATACAATTTCAATGATTACAAAATAGAAAAACCTTCAAACCCTACCTGATGGAAGAAAAGATTCATGTGGTTTAATGGTAAATCAAATGCTGGCACGGGTGCCCACCGACTCAAAGAAAAGATTAAAAATAGATATGGATAAAGGAAAACTATGGTAACTCTATCAGTTAAATACAACTTTGGTGGTAATTAAGTACACCATCATTACTTTATATACTTTCCCTTTCCCCTTACATTATTCCTGTAGCTATCTCAGATCTTTTTGCTGCATGCCTCTATAAATTTGAACTCACAACCTCGCCATGGATCAAGTATGTGGATTTAGCTTCTCTCTTTTAGAGGATGATTTTTTGTTGGATAGATTTATGTATGGAGATAGATACTGATATAACCTAACATGATATGTAGTGCCCACTCCTCTTTGACACTATTTTCATTTTGATTTTGTTACTGTTGGATTGGTATTTAGACTTTTTGATTATGATACATTGATTAGTAGATGACAGATTATATTGATATTTGGATTATTGACATTATGTGGTTTACATTTTTATCATGATGCACTAGATGGTGATGATAGAAAATTATATATGATGATGTCGATATTATGATTTTATACGAACATGTTGTATTTTGGATGTATAGCGTATGATTGGATGTTTTGAGTAAAATTATGATTTTATGGATGTCAAAATAAAATTAACTGTATGATGATGGATAATAGAATTGCTAGATTCAAATTATGATTATTGATTTTATATGTATATTGCCTCGATGTTGTTAATACGGCCAAAAGGCCAGAAAGGTATTTTACTTTTGTTTTAGGACACTTTATCACATACATCAAAAGGAGATAGGGGAAAAAACATGGAAAGATTTCGTGTGTTGAACAATGAGGCTAAATTTGACACCTTATGTGATGTTATGTTGTGTTGTTGTTGCATGCCTAGTTTGGAGGTCTCGCATGGGGGGTGACCTCACATGTGTGGCCATGGGGTGAATTGTGTTTCCCTTTATTTAATTTTTGGTATGTCCTTTATTTGTGTTTATGTATTTAAAATTTGGAATTGTTGTCACTTTATTAGCTTGTTTTAATTTGTCTTAATTAAGCTAAATCATTCTTATTTGGTTAACTAATCTTGGGATGTGACAAATAGTTATGATGAGGTTAGGTGGTCCTTGTTGTAAGTAAAATTTATGTCAATTTTATAGTGTTTTACTCCATCCCAACTACAAAATTCGGATTTTGACTTGGGGGTCCTTTTTGGAGGTTTGTGGGACAAGAAAGGTTTGTCCCATGCCTCTTAAATCTACCCAAAAACCCTACCTATGGGTTGGGAAGCTTAATTTTGACTTGTTTATCCCTTTTTGAGTGTAAAAGGGTGAAATTAATTGCACCCTCTTCTTGTCACAATTAATTTTTTCCTTAGAAAGCATGGGGTGTAAGTTTGTGAGCCATGTGGGTTTTTTATAGCCCTTAGAAGTTCATTGATTATCTTGGACTTGGTGTGTTGACTTGAGTGTGGGAACGGAGGAATGAGGACATGGTATCCTACATGGAGCTGATAGGCGCTGCAAAGAGAATGAATGTATTGCTATATTTAAAGAATACAGAGCACGCCTTTATATAGGCCGATAGGGAAGAGCCATGAGGGAGACAGTTATTCAACTGTCCACTAACAAATACTAACACAAATGTATTAATCTGCTAACATTCCCCCCCTTAATACATTGCTCTTACAAATGTACCCCTTAAACAAATCAAACTTCACCTTGCCGAGAGGCTTGGTGAGAATATCTGCAACCTGAAAATCAGTAGGGCAGTCACTGGAGCTGAATTTGGTGGTTCAAGACCTATTCAAAAATGCAGTGACATTCAACCTCAATATGCTTTGTTCATTCATGAAAAAAAAGATTCTTCACAAGCTTTAACACACCTTGATTGTTGCAGTGAATGATGGGAGGTTTCTCTTCAATAATCCCTATATCTGCAAGAATGCGACATAACCAAATCGCTTCACACATAAATCCTTGTGCAGCGTGTGATATTCAGCCTCAGTGGATGAGAGAGAAATAGCAGTTTGCTTCTTGCTAATCCATGAGATAGGTCTAGATCCGAGATGAAAAACATATCCTAGAAGTGGATTTCATGTCATCAATGGACCCCTACATAGTCTGAGTCTGTATATCCCTGTAAGAAGAACTGAGTGTTCTTCTGATACTCCAGACCAAATTCAATTATACCACGGACATATCTCAACACATGCTTTGCTGCTATCCAATGACATTTCTTCAGCTCCTGAATAAATATGGCGAGATAGCTCACTGCAAAGCAAAGATCTGGTCTGGTATAAGTCAAGTAAATGAGACTCCCCCCACAAGCTATGCCTGTAGTGAGCCCCATCTACCTGCGGTGAATTCTGGAATATAGATAATTGCAAACCTTTTTCCATAGGTGTGGACATTGGTTTACAATCTGACATCCCATACTTTTCCAGGAGTGTCTTGGCATATTTCATCTGGGAGACGAAGATATGATTCTTCTTCTGCCATATCTCTAAGCCAAGACAATAGTGAAGTAGCCCCAAATTAGTCATGTCGAAGGATTTCTTCAGATCATTCTTTACATCATCTACAAGATTGTCAGAACTTCCTGTGATCACAAGATCATCTACGTACAAAACCAGAATGACAATCTCTGTTCCTACCTTCTTGATATACAAATTTGTATCTGAGGGGCTACGAGTGAATCCATGCTGCAATAGGTGATCATCAATTTTTATATACCATGCCCTAGGTGCTTGTTTAAGTCCATAAAGAGACTTTATCAGATGACATACCTTGTGTGGTTGATGCTCATCTACAAACCCTTCAGGTTGGGCCATGTACACTTCTTCTTTGTAGATCACCATTTAGAAAAGCACTCTTGACATCCATCTGCTGAAGTTTCCATCCATTTTGTGCTGCCAGTGCACATACAACTCTGATGGTTTTGATCTTCGCAGTGGGTGCAAAGGTCTCGTCATAGTCAATTCCTTCTTGCTAAGCATAACCCTTTGCAACAAGTCGTGCTTTGTGTTTGTCGATTGAACCATCTGCCTTATATTTTGTTTTGAAAATCCATTTGCAGCCAATGGATTTCTTACCTGGAGGTAGATCGACAAGTTCCCACGTCTGATTCTGAATCAGGGAATCATACTCAGCATCCATAGCCTGTTTCCACTGTGGTTGGTCTAATGCCTCACAAACAGTGTCAGGTTCGGTGCTCTCAACAATTGAACTCATGAGTGCAAAATTTACCTCATGTCTAGCTTGACTTCATGTTCTAACTCCCGTAGAAGTACCAGGAAGTGAGTTCAGGTGTGCATCCCTGATAGTACTCTGGACCCATTTCAGACGTTGGTTGGTGCTGCTGATGTGAAGATGTGTTTTCCAGTGTGCCAAGATCAACGAACAAGTCTCCACTCAGCTCTTCTTCTCTCTGAGAAGAATCATCTTGCTCATCATCTGGATGTGTGAGCAATCTATGTGACGAGGTCGGTACTGGATCTCCATTGTGTGGCAAGGAGTCAAAGGACGACTCATCACATACCCACATCTCGTAGATCTTCTTCGTCTCTCGTAGATCTTCTTCGTCTCAGGATCCATGAGACGATATGCCTTTGAGGTAGTACTATACCCCAAGAAAAGACATGGCAGTGTCTTTGGATCGATCTTCTTCCTTCTCTTATCTGGAACATGCATATATGCAGTACAACCAAAAAATCTTAAATGATGAATAGAAGGTTTACGACCAGTCCATACCTCTTCCAGCTGTCTTGTTCTGCAAGATCTTCGTGGGTGCCCGGTTGAGTAAATACACTGCTGTCTGGACTGCTTCTGCCCAAAACTGATCCTCCAACTTGGCGGTCGAGAGCATACAACGAGCCATCTCCATGATAGTCCTGTTGTGGCGCTCGGAAATCCCATTCTGTTGGGGCGTATAGGGAGCAGTCAAATGTTGCTGAATGCCATGCTGCTTCAGGTATGCTAAGAACTTCTTTGACACAAATTCCCCCCCTCGATCTGAGCGGAGGAGAAGAAGAGGCTTCCCAGACTGCCTGGTGGCTTGCTGGTAGAAGGTTTAGAAATTTGCAAGTGCCTCACTCTTCTTCCGAAGGAAATATACCCACATTTTCTGTGAGTAATCATCAATGATGAATTGAAAGTACACAAAACCTTGAAAGCTAGCTGGCAGGGGTCCGCACAGATCGGTGTGTACAACCTGAAGATGCTCTATAGAATTATAAGAGCTCTATTTGAATGGACCTCTATGTTGTTTTCCCGCAAGACATCCCGAGCAAACAGGTAAGGAATGGGAGAGTGGAGGAAGCCCTCTTACCATTTCCTTAGCACTGAGTTGATGCAGAGCCCCGGCAGAAAGATGACCATATCGAAAGTGCCAAAGTGCAGTGGACTCTGCCGTTGATGCAGAGAGAGAAACGCTAGATGAAGTGACTGCATCCAGTGCAAATAGACGGCCCTTCAGAAATGCTTGAGAAATGACTGACTCTCCCTGGGAAATGATGCAGGACTTGACCCCTTTTTCAACAAAGAATTCAACCTGCATTCTATGGTTAAGAAGTTGACTTACAGACAAAAGATTTGAAGTCAAACCTGGAACATATAGCACCTTTGTGAGTGTACATCTTCGTGTTCCAAGAGGAATGATGACATCACCAATCCCTGCTGTAATATACTCTTGATTGTCTGCAATGGTGATCCGATCTCCAGTGGGCCGGTCACTCAGAGTATGGAACAACTTCTTGTTGCCAGTCATGTGTTTGCTGGCGCCTGAATCAATCAACCAGACATCTTCTGATGGCTGCGAAGTCTGTGAGACTAGAACAATGTCAGAATGAGTCGTATCTGGTACCTCTTCATCGGAGGTGGCATCCTGCTGAGCAGCAATGTGGCCCTTCCACCTCTGATTACGAGCATGCCATCGGGATTTCTTGGAATATCCTCGGCCAGAAGTGCTCTCTTCACCAAAATTTCCATACTTGCGACCGTTGTAATAACAGTTCGCAGTCGTGTGCGTATCTGTGGAGCAAATGTGGCACCACCGATCCGCCTTGTGATTATGCTACTTCTGGGGTGGCCACTGTGGTGGCCGCTGTGAAGATGGCTGCTGAGCATGCTACTTCTGATTTTGGGGGGTAGATTGCCCTTTCCGAGGCTTATGTTTTTGCCTCGTGATGAGAGCCTTGTCTTCGAAGGCTTCTTGTACATTTTGCATGGCTTCTTCCTGCTGGAGATAATTCACCAGGGTTACAAAACTCACCTCCTGTTGAGTAATTGTCAACGTGGTGATCAGTGTCTGAAACCATGAAGGAAGAGCTCGCAGGGTGAGCGGGACTAGCAACTTGTCGTCCACTGGTTCACCGAGTGCAGAGAGTTCTGGACGTAATTCAGCTACACGCCGCAAGAAGGCTTCTACTGATTTTCCATCATGCATACTCATCGTATGAAGCTTTGTTTGAAGTTGCAACTTTGTCATCAGATTCTTAGCTTCGTAGATGGTACAAAATGCGCTCCATGCCTAAGAAGAAGCAGTTGCTTCCTGAATGTAAGGATGTACCTCATCAGAAAGACTGAGGGTGATGAGCATTAGTGCTTTCGCATCAGCCTTTTCATATTTTTCCAACAGATCATCGTCTATGGGAGGGGCGTCTTTTCCAGAGACAATCCCCCAAAGATCTTCGAATTGAAGAATCGTCCGCATTTTGGTTTTCCATGCGGCGAAATTTGGCCCTTTCAAGAGTTGGGCATCGGATAGCAATATTTTTGGAGCAGACATTTTCAAAAACTCAAAAATGTATCTTATTTATTTATTTATTTTTCAAAATGGCTACAATGCTTACTGAAGGAATATGTCCTGAAGATGGGCTCTATAGGCTCGTGCAGTGAGACATCGATGCTCCTGTGGGCGTTCTATTTCGTGTTCGTCATCTGCATCATAACCACGTTCAAGTTCTGCATGAATCCGCCGTGCTTGACATCGAACGTCGAACCAAAAGTATTCCAACAGTCCTCGGCGCACAATCTCGTCAAAGAGAATGTTACCAGTGTTGTGTAGCTCGTTGATCAAGGCAAAGAACAGTCCAGTGGTGTCTTTGTTGTCATTCAATGCCCAAATAATTGGTGCATTGCTCGCGGTGCTTTGTGCATCTAGAAATTTGAGACATACGCGCACACACTGATTTGCAATTTGCTAGACTTTGCTTACACGTAGCAGTCACAAACACGAATCTTGCTCAGTCTTCTTCTCCTTCAGGCACGCACAGCAAAAGCAATGGGAACAGTCTACTTCCTTCACGCATCCACATAGAAATGCTCCTCGCTCAGCAAAAAATGGGACTCCTTCACACACGCAGCAAAGAAACACGGGACCATTTTTCAGAACCGCAGCTTGTCTCCAGTTGGGTGCAAATTTTTAGGCACCGATCTCTACTTTTCTTCTTCAGTGCAGGACTTTGCACAACTACTTTTCACAGTGCTGGTTTCCACGTAGGTCTGAGAAAGTTTATCCAACAAAGGAGAAAGACAAGCTGTAATTTCCCCAAGTCACTTCTAAGGAGAGTTGTTTGTTGCAGGTCAAAACATTTGCTCCAGGCTTTTGATTTCCACACTGCATGATAGATTGCCACACGTCCACGTGCTAAGCAATTACTGCTCTCCACGCAAATCAAATTCTCCTACTCCGATCTTCACACGCCAAATCCAACTCTTCAGGCACAAGCAGTCATAGCAGGTCTCCACGCCAAGGAAAGACAGGTCGCTCTTGGTCGCTGTCCACGCACAACACACAAAGAACATGCCAAAAACTATCACTTCAATCTTCCACGCAGGCAGAGGATGGATAAGTGCTCTGATACCAATGATAGGTGAATGCAGAGAGAATGAATGTATTGCTATATTTAAAGAATACAGAGCACGCCTTTATATAGGCCGATAGGGAAGAGCCGTGAGGGAGACAGTTATTCAACTGTCCACTAACAAATACTAACACAAATGTATTAATCTGTTAACATGAGCCACCTCATTATCCTCACATTAAATTTCTATTTATTGATGGTTTTTGGTTGGAATGGGGGTTACTTTTCATTTTGCTTCTTGTGCATTTTTGGATTTGGAGCTTATTGGAGTGCTTTTGGAATTGCTTGGCTTGAAATTGAAAGAGGATAGTGAAGTTTTCTTGGAGCTTGATGGAGAGGTAGGATCTCCACCTTGGTTATTTTGTTATTATGCTTGTTTATATGAAATGTTGTGTTTGTTAAAATTGTTTTAGTCTTGTAAATGCGCTTGTGTGTTGGTTGGGTAGTAGGCCTTAAGTTGGGGGTGGTAGAAGGGCTTATGGGAACATTAAAGAGGTAAAAAGGAGTTTTTTGAGGCACGTATTTGGTGGGAGTGTGAATGGGAGTTTCACCTATGGGGAGTGAAAAGGTAATCATGGCTCTTTTGTTGCATACTTGCAAGGGAGAGATAAAGAGTTTGTGTTGATTCTTTTATGCACTTAGAGGCTTATGGTGAGACTCCCACTTCACTTGGGAAGCATAATGAGGTGGTTTCCATATCCATTTCTCTATTTGGTTTGATTTCAAACCTTTTTGTTGCTTTGAGAAGGTTGTAAACTTGTTGGTTTTCTCTTCTTTGTTGTGATGAACATTTTGAAATGCATGTTGTATGTGGAAGCCTTAATGTTGTAAATGATTTGTTAGTCAAGACCCCTCATGGTTCTTTGGTTGGGGCTTGGGGGCCATTAAGGGGACGAATTCTCCTCTTAATGGATTTAAGGTTGGGCGGAGAGCGTTGCCTACTCCCCCTTACTTGTTTTGTGATCCTTGTGGTGAAATGTTAATGAAAGAAAGATTTGGAGCTACCTTGAAGAAGTCATGCAAATAAGAGACCTATATATTTGGCCTTTTTCATAGCCCTTGTTGTAATTGTTCAATTTATTATCCCACTTGTGTGGATGATTTAAAATTTCAAGCTTGAAAGAAAGTTGCATCTTCATTTGGAAACCTTCATATATTGTAAACTTTTATAAGAGTGTGTGTAGAAGAAATGTGTGTTTTAAATGTGATAGTTTTGGTGAAAGGAAATTGTTAATTTTACATTTTTTTTGGTGAAGTGGAAGATTTGAAATAATTGAAATGATAATTCATCTCTCTTAAAGGAAGTTATTTTATTATTGCAAATTTTGATAGAATTCATTTTAAAAGAAATAAGTATCTTGTTGGATTACACTTGCTTGGTGAAATGGAATGGCCATTCTTGTTCTTCTTAAATAAAAGTAAATTGAAGCATTTAAACTACAAATGTATTACTATATTTGTTGAAGGGACATAAGTAGTGTATTATCAATCTTGTTTGGATTAAAAAAGAGAGAATTTCCTCTTTGCAAATTGTTTGAAATGATTAAGCAACTCTATTACTTTGCTCAATTATTCATCCTTCTATGTATAGTTAGCCCATTTCTAATTTACATTGTATTTACTTTATAAAATTGTTACTAAACTTATGCCTATTTAGTTCATTATTAATATTATCCAAAAAAGGAAAGGATTTAAATGAACTTGACCATTTTAATATTATTAATATATTAATGTTATTGATGCATTAATACTATTTTAACTTATTATAATATTTAAAAAATTGAAATATTAATAATATCATATAATATCATACATACATACATACATGCATGCATGCATGCATACATACATACATACATACATACATACATTATTAATACACATTAGTATTAATAATATTATGATTAATAATAATAATAATAATAATACTATTATTATTATTATTATTAGTATTAATACTATTATTATGAATAGATATTGGTATATTTGAAATGAACCTAGCGGCTAAGCCGCATTGTTTTGTTTGAGGAATGGGGTGGGGGCAGATCGCCGACCCCACCCCATTGTTTAATGGGATGGGGGGTGGGGTCAGTGACCCCTCCCTCCACTTGTTTTAATTGCATAGTATGGTGGGTGGGGGCCGAGGCCCCCACCAAAGTTTAAAAAAAATTTATTACCAACTCAAAACAAAACCCTGTGCTTTGTTAGAGTCGGTCAATCTTGCAATTTTTGATACATAGGTCTGCGGCTTATTAAAATCTAAGACATATACACATTATATATATAGACACACACACACACACACACACACACACACACACTCTATTAATAAATATTTTTTTTGGGTATTATTATTTATAAATTTGTATGTAGTTATATATATACCCATATATACATAAGTGTATATATGCTTCTATATGTATATTTCTGTTTAAATATAAGGAGATATATACTCATGTATATATGCTCAAAATGAGGGTATTCTCAAAAGAAAAGAGTATTTATATCTTAAAAAAAAAATTTATTGGGCAAAAGCCACAAACCCAAATGGGTATTTACATGGAAACCAGTTTACAATATATAATGTAAATTCAACTAAACCCTTGAATAGGGTAGAATAGAATATCAAGTAAAAAAAAAATGGAATAGATTTGAGATGTGTGTATCTATCCCCAAGCTTCATCCTCCTCTTCCATGGCTTCCTTCTCTTCCTCTTTCCCTTAACCTGTAAAAACAAAAATGAATAAATGAGTGAATGAAAAGAATAAAATAAACTCTTCTTTGGGATTAGGGTTAGTTGAAACCTAATAGATCTAATGGCCTAGATTAGATTCATCCAATGACCAAGGTTGTCCCCTTCAAATGTTAGGTGGGGCTAGGTGAAATCATCATTTGATCACATGGGTCATGTTTTGAATGGGGCCACTTGTGTGGTTTGGAAGTTAATTAAAATTTTGTACTTATTTTGATTTATTCTTAGTAACCTTCAAAGTTAAAGAGGTCATGACCTAGTGGTAATTAAGTAAATCCATACCCTTAATAATTTTGTAACGCCTGCAAAAATGACGTTCAAGGAACACGCTAACACCTAACACTTATCCCTAAAATTGTGACTTTTTTTTTAAGTTAAGATAAAATAGGTTACAAGGGTGTTAATCCCCTAGGGTACATCAAATTAACTTACACTACTAATCTCAACTTTACGATTGAAGAACTAAGTCTAGTTAAAAGATAAAAATATTCTTAATTTATATCAAAGGTCGATTAATCAACATTCAAATAGGAAGGTGCCATAATTTAGTTTACTTAGTTATATGTTTTCTCCTCTTTATTAATGTTCAATCCTAATATGGTTAGCCTCATGCTTAATTAATTTAGTTTGATTATCCTAATACCTTAAAGTCCTTTTTATTAAAATTCTAAAACATACTAATAACTAATAAAGAATTTACATCCTAAGGTAATTAGTTGGCCTCATTCACCCATCTACACATACTATTAAGGGTTAATTTAAAACATCTATATAATATATTTTCCTACCAAACAAAAGTAGGGTTGATCCTCCACACTTAGATCAAATCAATCTTGACCACTATATCCTAGGGTTTCAAACTAACCCTAAAATCCTTAAGCATTCATATTAAAACCTCTTCTTACCCTATTCTCCTCATTTGGTCCATTCTCTTTTGTTTAAAATTGCAGGTTGGAGAGAGGGAAGCCATGAGAGAAAGAGAGGAAGAACTATGAAGAGTTCACAAGGTGATCAAACTTAGATTAGATTAGATTGTATTTTTATCATTGTTATGTCTTTCATTCAAGGATTGGGAGGGGTTTCCTTCACTAATCTAGTTTGTTTCAAATCTATTTGTATTTGAGTTCTCTATTTGGGAAAAACCCTTCCCCCATGATTATAACGAGAAAGGATGTGTTTAATTACCATTTGTAGGTTTATTTTTTTTATCAATAAGATGGGAGCATTATTTGATTGTGGTAGTTTTTTATTTAAATTTAAAACTTAAAATTTAGTATATACTAGTTAAAACTTTACATAGGCATGAATCTGATTAGTTCTGCCATGAGTGATAGAACTGCCACCCAGAGGAAGTTGGTAGTCCTAGGACCGCTACACTACATGGGTGACACACCATGAACCACCGTCTTATGGAGTGGAAGTTTTGAGACCGTCGCCTTGTGTGAGCAGTGGTCATGAGACCGCCGCTCTACACAGGGTGACAGTCCTATTTCTTAAAAATAGAACCTTAAATTTGAGGTTTTCTTTAAAAAAAAGTTACTACGATGTTCTAAAATACATTTTGAACTTGATTTTTATGCACCTAAGGTTTCCAGGTTTGGGGATTTCATTCCAATTGTTCATTTCTTAGATAGAATACTCATTTTATAGAATTATCTATTTCAATAAAAGCAATAACAATAACAAGATATATACCATTTTGTACATCTAAATTTCTAGAAAGTCCCAAAGTAACAAGTATTTAAACCTACTTCTGATATTGTTATTTTACTTTCTACAGCATGCAACATATCAAAATAACCACATACTTCAAATTTGTTTCCTTCTTCTTTCTTTCTTTTTTCACTACCACTTATATATTCAAAATATATAAAATCAACTTTGTTATTCATTCAAATTTACTATGAACACATTTTTACATCTTACAATTTCTATATTCCTTCTTTCTCATTTACAATGATGAACATCACAATGAAAGAAAACTCTTTTTCTCACAATACAACTTCCAACTAAAATTTTATACAAGATTTTCATTTTGATTCTTTTCTTCCCATACCATAATCTAAGAAGAAGAAATTTTTTACAACTCTTCAATGAAGTTATTCAAATAATATTACAACTTATAATACAATAATTTTTTTTTAAAAAATGCAATATTACAATCTTCCATCTTGCGTGGGAAAATAAAATGGCTTCTCACAAGAAGGAATTTATTAAGGATGCCAACATCAGCTCCAAGATTCACAACACCAATAGGAGAGCTCCTTCATGATTGTCTTGATCCACAACAAAATGGGGAGAGAGGCAACACTCTCCACCCAACAAAGATATCCATTGAGGAGGAGAAGCCATCCTCCTCATTGGCCCCCGAGCTCCGACCACATTACAATGAGAGGCGATTCCAACACATGGAAACAATAATATTCCACAAAAAAACACCAAATATCATACAACTATTCCAAATGCACATTCAAATCAACTCTACAGAAGAAGGAAAAACAACAAAAATAAACAATGCTTAAAAATGAAAGCCAAAGGAGCAAGAACCTATGGGGAGGCCACTTATGCCTAACAATGGGAAATGGATGCCCACGTTAAAACCTCCAATACATATCTCAAAACCCCTACATACTCTTATGTTTCCCTCAAGTACATCTTATGTCTCCCACATACTCCTATTCATCCGTCATTCTCTTATGCCTCACTCATACAATAACAAGTAAGAAATGCAAGTATTCCTTGTCAAAAGGTGGGGCACCCAACCCAAAATCCCTCTAAAACATGAAATAACTCTTATTCCTCCCTACATAAATTCTCCTCATAGTTCCCTCCTACACCACACTTAGGCAATCTACCCAAGCACCCAACAAGCATTCCAAACACTAAAAAAACAACCAAGCACACAAACACCAAAATAAAGGAATAACATAACCCAAAAGTAAAGCTCCTACCTTTCCATAGTAGAGATTTTTCCAAGAGTAAATATCCAAGATCCTTCAAACCCAAGCGATCACCCACAAGCTCCAACCAAGACCACAAGCTCTCCAAAAATCATCTGACTCCCAAAAATGCAAGAGCACAAAATAATGATGTAACCCCCAAACAAGCAAAAGAACTTCAATAAATAGAAAAGGGAGGGAGGAGGGTGAGGTGGCTCCCTATAGGCTGCCACATCGATCATCCTCAACTCCACCTCACAAGTAAAACCTCAACCCCAATTCACTAAAAATTGGTGGGTGAGAAGAAATGACAAGATACTTACACACACGAGCCAAGCCCACTACTCCTAAGGACAAAATTAATTACAAGAAAGAAAGTGGAATAAAAATTTTACCTTTTTATCTTCCCAGAACACCTAATGGGGTCTAATTTTTACCCCTGAACCCATAAGTAGAGTTGGTATAGCAATTTAAGAAGTGTGGGACAAGTTTAACTTGTCCCATAAGCCTTCAAAATTGACCATTAAGGAAAAATTCGAATTTCCATGAAGGGATAGACTGTACAACAGTCAAAATCATAAGCACTCAACTACAGCAAAATATCCAAGGGCCATCTAGTCTAATAAAATAACTTCTTTTGGTCACATATATAATTAGTTTAGAACAAGATAAAAATTAGTTTTGATTAAGACAATAAAACCCATTAATAATAAAGGGGAAATAATACATACACCAAATTCCAAATAAATACTACAATGAATTACATCACTAAAACTCACATACTAATATCAATTAAAGAAAAACTAAATAAAAGACAATAGATAACCCATTCGTTAGAATTTTCCCCTAATAATAATTCCAACACACACAAATACATGTTGCCATAGTGACCCTTGTTGAATTCACCTAGAATTCCAATGTGGTTGGTCTCCAATCCCCCCGTTGTTTGTTGTGAATGTATATTTACCTGCAAAACACATAATACCTCCTTCGGCCTCGTGGCCGCATCAAAACATCATAAATAAAACATGCTATATAAATCCATAATCATCTACATATGTATCAAATAATCATCAAGGTAATTATGACATCATTTACAATTTCTAACAACATCTCTATTCTACATTTCATCCATGTCAAAATGATCACAACATTAGTTCAATTATTAAGGTCTAATCAAAATAATGAAAGTATCGTGAGTCAATATGTGTGTGTGTGTGTGTGTGTGTGTGTGTGTGTGTGTGTGTGTGTGTGTGTGTGTGTGTGTGTGTGTGTGTGTGTGTGTGTGTGTGTGTGTATATGTATGTATGTATGTATGTATGTATGTATGTACATACATACATACATACATACATACATACATACATACATACATACATACATACATACATATATATATATAACCATGTCAATCAACATATCAACATCAATATAAAATGTCTCTAATAATCCAACGCATCATATATGAATTGAAATCAACAGTCAAGTATCTCTAACATCTAATACCATGCTAAATCAAAAAGCTAAAATAATATCCATAAGTGTAGTCGACAATATCGAAATCAATAAGGAAAAGGGTGTCGAAGGGAAGTGGTCACTACAAATTTAGACAACATTTATATTTGAGAATTAAAATTAATAGTTTTTTGTAAATGGAAGGGCAATTAGACATAGACTTTTGTTATAAATTATTGAATGACTTTAGGAACCACTTTAGTAAATTAATTTAGGATTATAAGAATGAAATATTTTAAACCTAACTAAACGATTAATATTATTATTTATTTAATTTTGTGACGATTGTTTCTTAACCAAGGGTTTAGCTAAACATTGCATTCGTCCTTCAACAAAAAAAAATATTCCATAATTTTTCTATTATAACATTTGTTTCGTTTTGGGTTTCGTGAGTGAAAATAGGTGTTACATTTGGTATCAGAGTCATGGGTTCAACGCTTGAACCCCAGGAGTACTAGAAAACATGAAACATAAACAAATAAACCTAGCAAAACTCTAACCCTATAACACACAAAATTGTATGATATTTTGTTAGACGTAGAAAACTGAAACAAAAACTTAGATGATAATAAACAAACTCTCGTTTTGGTCTATACAGGAGGGGTGGAATAGACAAGGGGTTCCTACACATGGATCTAGACCTACCACCTCCAAATCAGGCAGTAGTGGTTATTTTACCTCAGATAATGCAGACACTACAAGATGTTAATGTTGATATATGCAAAGGATATTTAGGAGGGTGACCTAGAAGACAGGATAAAGACGCATCGGTAGAGGCTTATGCACCTTCACGTCACAGTGTGGAGGATAGGGCAGAGAACTCACATGTGGAGTTGGTTAGGTATGATTCACCTCCTAGGGAGCACAGAGATAGAGATACAGGACACAAAGACAGGTCTAGGAGCCCTAGGCCGAGAGCTAATCATGAAAAGAGACCTAGAGGTCGAAAGTTAACAATTGATCACATTAGAGAGATACTGAAGTTATACCCACCTCATTTTGTTGGAGACACATGCAGATTTCAGGAAGAGGAATGACTGGTTAGATTGAGCGGATGCTTCAAGCTATGTCCTTGTTCTAGCAACATAAAATCTTGTGTTGTCATCCACCTTCTAAGAGACAGAGCCATAGTTTGGTGGAGGAATGAGGAACATAAACTCCACGTGGATTATGAGACATTCACTTGGGAGCTCTTTGAGGAACGTTTTAGGAGAAGATATATTTATAGGAGATTCATTCAGTAGCGGATCGATGAGTTCCACGATATGCGATAGGCCTCCATGACGGTAGTAGAGTATGAGGGATGGTTTCTGGATCTACTTCAGTATGTAGATTACATGAAGGACGAGCATGTTAGAGATCACAGGTTCATCCAGGCTTGGACTTATACTTGGGTGGGGCAGTATGTTTTCACTGCCCACAGACATTATTAGAGGTCGTGGAGAAGGCCTATATTACAGAGGAAACTGGGGGGAAGACTTAGAAGGCACGTGGCAGAGTGAGGAGTCGCATACAATGACTACATGACAATAGATCAAGGGGATCAAATCCTCCTCCTTGTGGCAGAAACACCTCAGCACAATCTTCCTTCCATCCTCCTCCACCTCCTCAGCAATAATAGAATCAACCACCCTTTTGAGCTTCACAGTGCCATCATGCTTAGATAGGGTGTAGTATGGGACATCCAACTAGGGGTCCCAATAGGACACATGATCCACCTCGAGCACAGTCGGAAGGAGTACGTACACAACAACACTGACATAAATCTATAACAGGATCATTAGGTTTTTCAACATGCACTACTAGGCCACCTGGAGGACTTTTTGTTCAGTGGAGAGGACCAGGTACTTGCTATGGATGTGGCGTGCATGGACATCAATAAAAGGAGTGCCCCAAGAACCCTGTTAGTTAGGGTAAGGCACCTATTTTTGAGCCTACTATTGGTGACATGGCTAGGATCCAAATAATATACACAATGGTCAAGAACCGCCAGGCAGAGCACTAGGGCACGATGATAGAGACCACAGGTAGCATTGGTGGTATTTCTATCCCCATTTTATTTGACTCAGGTTCATCAGATTCTTTCATTTCTCCATATTAGTAGAGCGTTGCAGGATGGTGGCAGTTAGGCAAGGCCTTAGTTGGGACGTCGAGATGGCTTCTGGAGCCAAGATCTCAGTTAACTCCTTAGTCAAGGAGTGCATAGCAGACCTAGGACCCTTTACCACAACTTTGAGTCTTCGTATCCCTCCCTTGGGTTCGTATGGATTTATCTTGGGCATTGATTGGTTGTTTGTGCATAGAGCCAGGGTTTATTTCTATAGTAATATTATATCTTGTGCAAATGATTTGGGTTTGGAGTAAGTGATAGTCAGAGTTATGAGACCCATATCTATTTGCACTTTTTCCCATATACATCTAAAGTGGTATGCATGACAGGGTTGTTAGTTGTATGCTATTATAGTCAGTGATAGGTCAGAGGATGGGGCTAGTGGACCTTCACTTGATGACCACCCCATTTTGTAGGAGTTTTCTGATGTGTTTCCTAGTGAGCTGTCAGGGATGTCTCCCCTGCGCGAGATTGAATTTCACATTGATTTGGTTCCATGAGAAGAACCTATCTCACGCACTCCTTAAAGGATGACCACACCTAAGCTATGTGAGCTCAAGTTGCAGCTTGAGGGCCTTCTCGAGAGAGGCCTAATCCATCCTAGTGTGTCCCCTTGGGGTGCACCAGTGATTTTTGTGATTTTCAGCGGATGTTCCTCTCTCACACTCTAACAATTATACATTTGTGGCATTACCTTTGATTCCTTTACATTCATTTGATAGACCTATTTCATAATTCAATGGTTTAGATTCAAAGTTCTTCATATTGTTTCCTTTAGTTTCCTTCGCAGAGTGGGAAGACTTCCAATAATCCATTTATGTCCTTCCTAAGGGAAAACACACTATTTGATGTGGTTATATCTTCTTCAGTCTACTGGCATAGGACCACATCATTGACACTCTTCTTGGAAACTTCCTAGAGTTTCAAAGTTTAGATTAGGCTATGGCTTCACATCTTCTATTCCTCTTGTCTCCCTCCTCTCCTCTATTTTTCTTCTTCTTCTAGAGATATTTCCTTTATACATAGGTACCTCATCAGTCCCTTACTTACTGGGATCCATTTTCATTTGTCTTATATTGTTAGGGTATTTTTTCATCTCTTGTTTAGATGTCATTTCTAAATTCCTGCCTCATCCTAAGTTACAATGAAGGGGGGTGTTGGTGTGTGTCATTGTGCACATCACATGGTAAGTAATATCACTTAGGTGAGGTCATAGGTCTTAGATGTCATAGGGATTATGAAATATTATGTCATTATATTCCTTCATATGCATCAGTGGGTGTCAATGCGTCATATGGGAGATAATTTTCATTTTAGGAATGTAACTCCTTTTCTTCACTTGAGGAGGTATGATTACATGTATTGGTGATTACACAACACCCCTATTTGTACCCCTTTCTTCTTTACATTTATGATGGAGTGGTGAAATGGAATGAGATGAGACCTTTTTCTTTTCTTTACATGTATTTTCATGGTTGAATGCTTTCTTCCCCATGGAACTTCATCATTCTCCCGGTGTGTAACTCGGTTGATGTTTGTGTTATCCGATATGATCCTTGTTCTCGCTTTTTTCCCTTTCTTTGAAATTTTTTTATTCACATTTAGATTTGTACTTTTTTTTGAAACATGTGACTGTGAATTTTTTTTAATAAAGTTTATTTTTCCTCCCATTTTTAGGTCTACATGATATTATACATGTATAACAAGAATATGTTTTAGCTGGGTCAATTTGGGAACCTATTTGGTATGCATAATTTGTTTTTGTATATGGACGGTGATGTTTTCAATGAAGTCATTTTATACCCATTTCTAAGTCTTCTTATTGTGTAAAGGCTTGAATGTAAAAACATTTTTCCACAATGGTCAATTTCACCAATTTATGGGTCTTCATATTTTTTGGTTTCCTTTGGATTGATATTTGATACCTATTATAGGTCTATACATTGTATAAAATATATAAGCATATGTGACATTTTCATGAAGTCGATTTTACCCATTTCTAGGTCTTCATGTTTAGTACATGTAGGGTTCTGTTATGTTTATCATGTCGACATTTCATACCCATTTTTGGGTTTTCATGAATTATTGTACATGTATGATTGTGATACGTTTTTCAAAGGTTGTTTTACACTCGAGTTACGCCCATTTTTGGGTTTGTATATTTCTATATTTATATATATTGGAACATTCTTTATGGGTTCAATTTCACCTATTTGGGTTTATACAAAATTGCTATTTTGATAAAAAATCAAACCAATATTGGGTTTACATATTTGAAATAAACAAGAAAGACTGAACATCTAGTTGTTGGGCCAAATAAACGTATTTCAGGTAGTGCAATGTTATATTATTTTAAAAATCAGTAAAAATGGAATAACTGTGTAAAATAGGTGGTTACGCCAATGTCTTGTGTAGTGTCCACTTCCCTTCGAAACCTTTTTCGCTTTGATTTTGATACTGTCGATTACACTTATGGACATTGTTGTAGCCTTTTGATTTAGCATGATACTAGATGTTAAAGATATTGGATTGTTGTTGATTTCATTTCATATATGATGCATGTGGATCATTAGAGACATTTGATATTGATATTGATATGTTGTGGACATGGTTTTATATATATATTTCTGACATGCGATATACTTTCATCGCAATGAGTAGGATTTGATAATTGAATTAATGTTGTGAACATTTTTGACATGGATGAAACGTTGGATAGAAATGTTGCTAGAAAATTGTAAATGATTCAAAATTGCCTAGATGATATTAGCTCGTATATAGATTATTTTAGATTTATATTGCATATTTTGGCATGGGTGTTTTAATGCGGCCACGAGGCCAAAGGAGGTATTCTTTGTTTTGCAGGTATATTTATATTCACAACAACATTGGGGGGATTGGAGACCAACCACATTGGAATTCTAGATGAATTCAACTAGGGTCACCATGGTAATATGTTATTGTGTGTGTGTGTGTTAGAATTATTTGGTTAGGGGAAAATTGTGACCAAGGGGTCATGTGTTGTTTTGTTTTAATTTCCCTTTTTATTAATGTTAGTATGTGTTCCTTTGAGTGATGTAATTTATTTGTTTTAATTATTTAGTTTTGATATATGTTTCTTCTCCTTTGTCTTAGTGGGTCTAAGTGTCTTAATTAGAGTTAAATTAATCTATTCCTAAATTAATCAAAAATGTGACCAAAAGGAGATCATTTATTAGACTTGATTTACTCTTGGATTTTGTCTTGTGTGTTGAATGCTTGATATTTTAAGTGTTGCACACTCTACCATTCATGGAAAACTCGAATTTGGCCTTAAGGGCCAATTTTGAAGGCTTGTGGGACACATTAAAATTGTCCCACACCTCTTAAATTGTCATACCGACCTTACCTATGGGTTTAGGGGTCAAAATTAGACCCCATTAGGTTTTTTGGGAAGAGAAAAAGGTGAAATGTTTATTGCACTTTCTTTCAAATATTTAATTTTGTCCTTTAGGGGCATGGGCTTAGTTTGTGTGTGTTAGTATCTTGTCATTCATCTCACCCACCAATTTATGGTACATTGGGGTTGATGTTTGACTTCTTAGGTGGAGTTTAGAATGAGTGATGTGGCATCCTACATGGAACCACCTCATTCTCCCTTTTCTATTTATTGTTTCTCTTTTTCTTGTTTGGGGGTTACTTGATCATTTTGGACTCTTGTATTTTGGAGAGTTAGAAGATTTTTTTGGGAGTGCTTGTGGATTGTTGGAGCTTTGTGGATGCTTGCTTGGTTTTGAGGAGCTTGGAATTTCATTCTTGGAAAAATCTCTACTATGGAGAGGTAGGAGTTTTACCTTGCTTTAGTTATACTTTTATTTTTGTGTTTATATGTTGTGTTGAGTATTTGTTTCCCTTTTGAATGCTTTTTGGGTGTGGGTAGATTGCCTAAGTTTGGAGTAGGAGGAGACTATGGGGAGTATTCTTGTAGGGAGGTATAAGAGTTTACTTTCTTGTTGGAGAGAGTTTGGGTTGGGTGCCCCACCTTGTATGAGGAATGCTTGCATTTCTTCTTGTTTCTTTTTATGAGGGAGGCATAAGATTATATGAAGGTATAAGGGGTACTTGCGGGAGGCATAAGAGTTGTAGGGGATTTGAGACATTCATTGGAGGCTTTAAGGTGGGCATTGGGAGGCATAAGTGGCCTCCCCATAGGTCTTGCTCTTTTGGATTTCTTGATAAGCCTTGTTATATTGTTGTTTTTGTTGTTGTTCTTGCTTGTGTTGTGGTTTTGTTTGAATGTGAATGGAATGGATGTGAAACTATTTTGTTAAGTGTTGCAGAAGCTTTTTGTTGCCATGTATTGAAATCATCTCCCATTGTGATGTGGTTGGGGCTTGGGGCCAATGAAGAGGATGAATTCTCCTCTTCATTGGATGTCTTGGTTGGGAGGAGAGCATTGCCTCTCCCCCCATTTTGTTGTGAATCAAAAAAATCTTGGAGGATTTATCTTGCTTGGAGTGTTTTTGGAGACCTTGAGAACTTATCCTTGTGAAGAAACTTATTGTATTCCACTTAGAGTGGAGGAACTTGTATTATTATAGTTTTCTTTATTTGCATTCTTGTATTATTTCCCACCTTGAGTGGATGACCTTGTAATAATCTTGTGTGGAAGAGTTTTCATTCAAATATTTGTCTGTTGAAAAGAGAAAGAAGGCTTGTATTGAGTTAGCTATGGAATGGAAAAGAAAAGTTACTTTCATTATGAAGTTTTAAAGTTGTGAATGAGAAAGAAGGAAAAACAAAAGTTGTAAGAAGTTGAACTTGTATGCATAATATCCTTGTATGGAAAAAAAACAAAGTTATTGTAGCAAATTTGAATGTATTTATATTTTAGTGAAAAGAAAGAGATAACAAGTTGTATATATATAGTGTATTTAGAAATGTTGATTGTTTTTATAGCAAGAAAATGAAAATGTAAATTAATAGATTTAGATTCATGTTGCTCTTGAAATGGAAGGAAAATATTTAGTTGCACAAATAAAAATATTCTAGTAAGTAGATATATTTTAATAGAGTTGAAAATGCCTTAAAAAGAGTAGATTTAACCAAGGAATGAATAAATAGAACTAAATTTCAAAACTGGAACCTTTAGATGTACTTAAATAGACATAGAATTCATTTTTAAACCTTTTGGTAACTTTTAGTTTCTTGTAAAAATATCGGATTAAGGTTCTATTTTTTAGAAACAGGACCGCCGCCCTGTGCAAAGTGGTGGTCCCATAACCGCTACCCAGGCTAGGCGGCGATCTCAAAACCACCACTTAGTAGGGCGTCGGTCCGTGGTTTGTCACCCACGAAGGGCGGTGGTCCCAAGACTATAGTTCTGCTTTGGGCGGCAGTTCTGTCACTCACGACAGAACTCCGCGAATCCGCGTTGTGTAAAATTTTAACTGGTTTATGTAAAACTTAAATTTGTAAAAATTAAATCAAAGATTGCTAGCATATAAACCATGTTGGATCCCATGGTTTTGAGCAATAAATCATACAAATGGCGGATCTAAAACATTTATTCATGGGGGTAGGGTTTTCCCCAAGTTTAAAAACCCAAATACAAAAATTTGAAACAAAACCAGATTGGTAAAAGGAATAACCTTCCCAATCCTTGAATGGAGGTTATAATAACAATAAACAACAACTAAACTAATCCAACTAGATCTCCTTATAAAATCCTCCATAATTCTTCCTCCTTGCTCCAATGTCTTCCTCTTCTCCAACTTGCATTTTAGCAAAACAAATAGATCAAATGAGGGAAAAAAATAAAGGAAAGACTTTAATAAAGACTCATAAGGAAATTTAGGGCTTGTTTGTAACCCTAGGATCTTGTGGTTGATATTGTTTTGATCCAAGGGTGGAGGTTTCACCCTACTTTTGATAGGTGAGAGTTATTTTTATAAAATGTGGTTTGAAACTTTAGCAGTATGTGTAAATGGGGAATGGGGCCATTTCTTTGCCTTAGGATTGTGAAGTCCTTATTTGCCCTTAGTATGTTTTAGTAAATTAATAAAAGGACTTTGTACTATTAGGATAATGAAACTAAATTATTTAATCATGAGGTTATTCAATTTTGGGATTGAACATTAACTTAAGTGAAGAAAAAATTTAATTAAGTAAATTAATCTAGGGAACTTTCCTAATGCATAATGGATTAATGGACTCTAGAGATTAAGTTGATAATATGTTAACCTTCGTTCTAGACCGGGTTCTTCAATCGAAAAGTTGAGTTAGTGGTGTTGGTTAGTTGTTATACCCTAGGGGGTTAACATCCTTGTAACCTATTTTATCCTTCTACCTTGTCCTTATAACCAAAAAAAAATTAGTCACAAATTTTGGGTTTAATAGTTGGGAGTTAGCGTGTTTTAGAAAGTCATTTTGATGGGTGTTACATCTTGTTTGTGAACAACTTCTTGATTATAACAGAAATTTACCTTGCAGTAATTGATTTGTGATAATATGCTTCTTATCTATGTTTATTATTTGGGCATGAGGATGTAGTTGTTATTCTGTTCCAAATATGATATGATTGTATTTAGAACATGAGTTACGTTATCACACTTGTAGCAAAGCCACAAACATGATAACATAAGTCTCCTCCTTGTTAAATCACACTAAAGGCATTATAAATTTAGTGAAATATGAAACAAAAATGAAGGATTTTTGGAAAAATAGTAGATAAGTGATGGTTGTTTGGTGCATCGGTAAATGTGCATAAGGAAGTTTTGTTTTACTTAATGTTAAACTAGTTACGTGATTATCATACCGTAAGCCTGCGAATGCATGTCATTAGGAAATTATGGAAGCCACATAAGCATACATACATACACTCATGGGGTTGTTTTTCTTTATTATTATAACATATGGAAACATGGATTTAAAATTGGAATAATGGATTTAAAATTGGAATAAATGGTTTTTTTCATCTTGTTTATGAAATCACATTGCTTTAAATGTTGGAATGGATTACGTTTTGATGAGGATTATTGATTATGGAAGTGGTGTATGAGATAGTTGTGTTGTGAAGGATGGAAAATATTATTTGTTTGTGTAAACTATAAGATATAGCTTGTATTAGCATAGCTAGAAAATTTTGGCCAAAGTAATGTATCTAACTGTATGCATTGTTAGTTCACTATCCTTATTGTTTATTAGTCAGGAATCATATGATGGTATTGGTTGTCGTGATCTTATGATGGGTTTTATTAATATAATTTGGGTATATTACACATGGTTATCATAATACTATTGTTTGTTGATAGTTGAATGTCTCTATCTTCCTTCTTCGTTAAGGGTCAAGCCCCTATTGATTACGAGAGATGTGTGGGGGAATTGAAAGGTTCTGTGGTTAGAGGAAAATAACTCCAATGATTCCCTACCTCTAAACAACTACACAAATAAGATATACATATACACAGGAACTTATGGAAAGAATGAGTTGATAGTATATTACTTGTACTAAATCATGTGGTCATATTGTTGTACTTTGCTAAGGGACATACTTGTCTCATGTATTCGATATAGAATATGAAGTAAATCTGATATTAATCATTATATTATGATATGATTTTTGATCATCCTTTTGTATGGAAAATTGTGGGAAGCAATGTATATAGTTTAAATGGCATTTAATTGGTCAACTCTTGTTTGACTTTACGAAATATGGTAATAAAAGGATGTTTTGAAACCTTATATTATTTAGAGGTATTGATGTAATATTTAATTATATGCATATTTATTTCTATGTTACCTAATAAGATTTAAACTTAAACTTAATATTTCCACTTTTAGCTTGTGTTAACGAACGGTTGTTAAAGTTATAATTTATCGCCAATCATATATTTTATATTTCTCAAAAAATATTTTATGTTTCATGATGAAGATATATTTTAGTATATAGTACTTAAGTTATGAATTATAAATGGCACATCAACATCTATTAATTTTAATTTTAACCTAATGAATAAATGGAAATAGCTATAGTTTACTTTATGTTATTATATGGATAAATTAAATACTACTAAATACAACACAATCATATATATTACCTTTAAATATACTTAATAAACATGTGCAAGATAATATTATAATCTCAATTGAATATTTCAAAATGAGAAGAGGTAACATGCAAGGTTATAAGTGTATATTAAATATCACAATATTTAGTGACAATCATATCACAATATAATAGTGAAAATGCATACTCCAAAGTGATAACAACACCTAGAAAATTAAATGACTTGAATATGATTTTTATATTTCATTAACGATCTTTATAGATGTCCAAAATGGTATTAATGTTCCTAATGAATGACACACGACTCAAAAAAAATGGTGATCACATTCACATGATTATGATGTCCATTAACCTCACATGTGTTTCTACATTTCACCTTTGATCACTCACAAAACATTTTTTCTCTTTGCCATAAAAGAGAAACACTATTTGAAAAATAATGAATAAAAATATGTTTTAACACATTTAGTAAACCAAAGGATGATAAAACTATTGTGATGTATTTTCAATTCCTTAGATAGGAACAATATCAAAATATATCAATCATAAATAATTTTAACAATTACAATAACATAAGAATCTAGTGGTGTGTGGTGTGTGTCCCTCAATGATATCTCTAACATGAAATTGTCTACTTCAATAATGAATTATTTAATAAGTTATTATTTCTCTATAATGCTTGTAAATTCTAAAATAGTTCGCTTAAAATGATAGATAAATACTCTCTACATTAATGGGCTAAAATGCATGTTTATTTATAAGAAAATTGAATTTAAATTAAGACCTTATTGGAAGCCAAATTGACATCAAATGATCATATAAATAATAGTATACGATGATTTTTTGGGGCCATCCAAAAAGACCTGTGAAAATTATTAATAGTCAAGAAAATCAAGGAGGGTTACTAGTGCTCTTGAAAAGTCAAGGCACATTTCTAATGTTAATCGATCAAATATTCAAGGCTAAAGTGAAAAAGAGGGGAAAAATAAATAATGAAAGCAAGTTGGGAGAATGTGTCAAAAACCATATAAATAAATAATACACCAAATCATACATGATTTGGACCAATAATTGAGAAGTATATAGATGTTCTAGAAACATGCAATTGAACTGAGTTAGAATGAATTATTAGTTTATAATTTTATATGTATATATTGTTCTCCACTACGATGACTAGAATTTTACTATTGTACCTACTCCTTATGCTAAGGAAGTTACAAATATCTTATAAGTTTTAAATGGATATGTAGGTTCATATAACCCTACATATTTGGCCATTCCCATAGGGGTGGTTTTGAGTTCTTTGTGGTCATGTTTACCTCAAAATTTCATGTTTTATCTTTCTTTTACCCTCAAAATCCTTTTTTGATCCATGTTTAATTCCACATGAATGGGATATGGGAACTCCGTTTGTCGTCATTAATTTTAAGGGTCGACCTTTGCTCTTAAAGTGGTATCAAACCCATAATTTTTTAGGATTTCACTAAACTACTTCCATCCTAGATCCAATGATTCCACATCTATTAGATGCGGTGTGAAATACAATATAGGTACTTCCATCCCATTTCCAACATTAAATTCTACCATGGTTTTAGAATTTAAAGTTGCGGAGATTTGAACATAGAAAGATTACTATGTTGATTTAGGTTAGATCTAAATATTTCATAATTTTTGAATCTCTCCCTTCTAAATTTGTATTCATGGTTTCAAATAAATAAAAAATCATTTAAATCTTCTCGTTTATTCATCTATGCATATTGTTAAGGGACTTTTATTTCTATTTTGGTAAATATAGACCTTGAGTTTTTAATTTTGCAGCCTAGACCTTGGTCTTCCGGATTGACTTCTCTTTAGATGATATCTTGATTTGTTAAGGTTAATCCACTTTCCCTTTTATGGATCAAGATGCCAAGCTTAATCTTGTAGTTACGGGTATACTCATTTTGAATTATATTGATAATACTTCATGAAATATTATTTCTATTATGGAGGAAACTTCCCTCCATTCTCATCCTAAGTTTTTTTGAATCTATGTTAAATTTGGTTTTTCAAGTGGTTTTAATGAGTAGATTAACCAGAAGGTGGGTGAAAATTTTCAGAAACAATTATTGGATTATAAAAATTTGGATTTTCAGTATAAATATTAGATTACGAAAAATATGAGATTTTAAGTATAGATATTAGCTATTTAAGAAAAAAAACTCTGGTAGCACTTCTTTCCCACAATAAGAGTTGAAAATGTCAAACACGTAATATGGTGGAAATGAGATGTGTATCACCATTAATACATAGGCGAGGGCTATTCTCCCCACAAAATGCACCACATACATAACACCAATCATAAAGTGCAACCATAAAACATACCATGCGACCATCATGCTCATCCGCTACCACGTGGCACACACGGTTTAATACCTTTTTTGTGATTTTGTTTGAAAAACACTGTGTAAATACGCCTGCAACATCCAAGTCAATTCGAACTCGCGACCTCCTTGTTTTTAGTGTCTATTCCTACCAACCCTTGTAACACAAACCACATGCAACCATTTCAAATATATATATATATAGTGACACGTGGGTCCCACCCATGCATGGACATGCATGTCTGTATGGTATGTTTTATGGGTTTTTTTGATGAATGAAGGTGAATTATGTGGGAAGAATAGTCTCCTACTAATACATATATTTTTATCCAAATAGCATGTAAATATGTGGATATTTGAGAGATAAAGTGTAGTTCCTCAATATACACACAACTTTAAAAGAGGAGTTTTTTTTTGGGATAAAAGTACATGGCACAACATGTTTTTTTTTCTTTTTTGTTGATTAAAGGTACACGACACATGTTTTTTGGCATGCAAGTACTCTCAAGTGTGGGACCAAGCGTTTCTCATAAAATACAAAAGACCATTTAAGAGGATAGTTTGGAGGAGGTTGAACTACTAAATTCTTGATGTAGTTTAGATTAAATTATTTTATTAAGTTAGGAAGAAAATAAATTCTTGTTAATTCATAAAATAAGTTAAAATTGGGGAAAAAAAAAGAAGGGGAACAAAAGTGTAGTTTGCATTTCGCACCCAGCGTTTTTAATTGAAAAAACAAAGGGAAAGAGGGAAAGAAATGCGTAACTGGTCCGCACATGAAATCTATCTTAAAATTAGAAAAAACCATAACATAGGGTTGAGTTAGAAATAGATGAAGGCGATGGGCAGGGGAAGGGGAAGGGATTCGGAGTGATCAAGATAAGAGTTCCATGGTGAAATGTCGGTTGTAGACAGGAGCAGTATTTGAAGTGCATTGCAGCAGAGAAGAGTCCAGTAAGAATGTAGAGAATGTAGAGAATGGAGAGGAAGGGACGGATTGTGGCCAGCATTCTTCTACTGCTACTCATCATAGCGGTTTTCCTGGGTATGAGAGGGATAGGGAAGATGATAGGTATTTATGGGAACACTCTTTATCGTTTTTGCCATGCACATTCCGAGGGAAGATGCAGATGCAGAGTGTATTCGAGACCAAGAATGCATGGACGCCAGATCATGAATGCGTGGATTCTTATGTGTATATATCTACTGTGGCTGAGCAGGGTGGCTGGATTTGTGGGTTTGCAGATAAACTTTTAATTGTAAAATCATAAAGAATTTAGAATAATATAAACTGTCGTGGTCCTGGACTGATTGATTGGGTTTAAGCTGAATAGCCGGGGCTGAAATTTGGTAACTGTGGTCAATTGACTTTCCCCCTAAAGCGTATTCAACCAGATAGACAATATAATAGAGTGAAGTTGAATCCGCTGCAATATTTATTGTGTTCAATGCCAATAATAAATCTTTCTTATGCTAAGTACCGTGAGAAAGAGGAGAGAAAAGTAAATAACAAGAGCAAGTTTGGAGCATGTGTGTGTGTGGGGGAAATACATACAATCAATTAACCCAAGTCCGAATGAATTATTAATTAGATAAATTAGATAAATTTAGATGTTTATAAGTTTCCAATTTTTATGATTCCACCATTTTTATTAGACTTTTGTTATTTTACCTCTACTTCTCCACTGAAGTTACGAATATTTCATAATTTTTGAATGGATATGTGGGTTCATCTATCCCTATATGTTTGGTCGATCCTCCAAGGGTGGTTTTTAGTTCTTTAGGGTCTAGTTTACCTCAGACTTATATGGTTTATCAATTTTTTATTCTCGAAATCTTTTCACGATTCATATTTAATTCCATATAAATTGGATATAGCAACCCTCTCTCTTTTCATTCATTTTGACGGTCGACCTTTACTCTTAAAGTGATATCGCAAACCATAGTTTTTGAAAGCTGGCTAAATTTCCTCCATCTTTAAGGTCCAATGATTCCAAATCTATTGTATGTGATGTGAAATACAATACAAGTACTTCCATCTCAATTCCAAAATCAAATTTAAAATTGAGAATCTTGAAGAATTTGATGATAAAAAATTATTATGTTGATTTAGATTTGATCTAAATATCCATAATTTTTGGACTTCCCTTCCAAATTTTTATGCATGAATTCAATTAAACAAAAAACCATATAAATCTTATCATCTATCCATATGCTAACCAGCTTTTTTGTAATTTTTGGTGTAAAGGAAGGTAGATATTTGATTTTGCAGTCTAGACCTTGGCCTTGGGGACCGACTTCTCAGTGAATGAGACCTTGATTTCATAATTTTAATCCACTTTCACTGTATAGATTAAGATGTCAATTTTAATCATGTAATTTTTGGTGTGCTCATTTTGAATTCTATTGATAATAATTCATTAAAGATTATTTCTATATATTCTCATGCTACTTTCGAGTGAATTTATGTTAACCTTGATTTTTCGGGTTGTTTTCTTAAGGAGATTGACCTTAAGGTGGGTGAAATAACTTGGAAAAAATTATCGAATTATGAAAAATTGGGTTTTAAATAAAGATATTTCTATGAGAAAATCCATTTGGTAAATTATTTCCCAAAAATAAAGGTTGAAAATGTCAAACATGCAATATGGTAGGAAAGAGATGTGTATCACCATTAAAGGTATGTGTTTATATAAATAAGGATGTGAAAGATGTGGACATTTGTGGTAAAGCATAGTTCCTAAACATACATAAAACTAAAGAAAAAGGATATTTTTTATTGATATATGATACATGACACAACATGGTTGTTTGCACGCAAGTATGATCAAGGGTGTAATAACGAGTTTCTTATAGGATACATGGAGCACTTGATAAGATAGAATTGATGGGGTGAATGCTCGCATGTGAGATACTAAATTCCACATATATAGACATATGGGTTCAAGAGAAATCCTACATCACCAAAAAAATAGTCAGAGGTAGTAAATAAAGAATTGTGCAATGTCACACCTATAATGAAATTAATTCAATCTAAAAGCAAGAACAGAAGAATAATGAGTGTATAAATGAGACAATTTGAGGGGGCAACCTTCCAAAATCCCAAAGAAAGAATATAATTCACCAAATTGATGATTTGGGAGAGCCATGTTCATATATATATAAGCCTAATTATGAAGGGTCACGACCCTTCATCTACACTAATTTATTAAAGACAAGTCAACATACATTGATAACTAACTAATGAATGTAAATATAAATTATAAGTGTGCCTTAGGTTGGCGCATACATATATTTATGCATGGGATAGATTAAGGACTTATCATACTGTGTATACACCTATTTTTTACTCCTTATTTCATATCTGTTACTAACAATTTCTCTTTTCAGGTTAGAGGTCTCCAATGCATCTATTTCTGGGAGTGAGTGCCTTAAGGGGCTCATTCCGGGATAGGGGTATGGTTATTCACGTAACCATTGGGTTAGGGATGATACATGGACAGAGATTACATTTTATTCTCATTCATGTTCTTCTTTTTTGCTCTTACCTTATTATTTTCCTCCATTCTTCCAACACCTTACTTGTTCATGACCACATTATCTTTGTCTCACATTATGTTCATTTCTCATTACACATTGCCCACACTTTTTACACTTGTCAATGTCGTCACCCATGGGAAATTACATCGACATTATTTTAAATCCCTGGCTGATGCCTTCACCTGCGGGCGATGGTGTCGGTATAAAGACCTAAAGTACACCCTTGCCACTAATCAATCATCACAAAATCAAAAATGAACTTACAATTAGTTTTTCTCTTTTGCTCCAACTTGCATCTACTCGTGCTCATCTCTTGGATTTCTTGCATCTTGAGTCTTGGCTTAGATATTCTTCTTAATTGGATTAGTTTTCTTGCACTTTTGGGTCACTTATAGTGAGCTAGGATTGGATTGTTTCCCCTTATCCACCCGAAAGCTACTCACTCTTAGTGTATGGTCCTTTTGGAGATAGATGAATCATCGACTTCCCCCCAACATGTAAATTATCTAACCCAACTTTTCATTTTTTATAGAGTAGTCTCATATCTATGATATTTACTATATGTTAGCTTAGTATTTTATGCACATGTTAGGTTATCATATTCTATTTCAGTTCTTCGTTTCATGTTATATGCTTTACTTCAGTTCACATATACTTTATATGTTTATCTTATCTTTTATTACCCCCACAATGGTGATATCCCAATAGGGTTCCTTCCTCTTCTTTGACTTAGGGCCTTGGAAACCTTACGTTTTCCTAGTGTAAGGGTTACTCCCCTTTGGATATGTGATCATAGTGGTCCCTATAATCCATTTAATTCTCTTTGTTGTGTGGCGGTGTTGGTATGTCCCTTACTCGTTGCCTTGATACTTTATTTGAGTGCACAATGTCTAGACGCATTTTTTCCCACCATACATCCTTGGTGAACCCAACATGAATCTTATTTTGTACCTTCTGATCAAGAAAAACTCATTATAAGCACCCATTTAAAAAAAATCCTTGTTTCATCCCTTCAAAATCATAAAAACTCTAAAAATCAATTATCCTAGATGTCATTGGCCCCTATGTCAATTCTATGTAGGGATGATCTTGTTTGTTTTGTCTAAACTTATTTTAGACGTCATCATCCCCTATGTCAATTTTGTACATGGTCGATCTTATTTGTTCTTCCCACACTTCATCAAAGATGCCTTCATCCCTTGTGAAAACCTTTTTATCGGGTCGATTGTGTCAGTATCCTATTTTTCTGATATTCTTTTAGGTCAGATCAACACTCCATCGTAGAGTATCTTGGCCTAGGACTCTCCAACTCTGATGAAAAGACATTTCTAGAAACAAATCACCCAAAATCTAGTTTTACCCTTTATTCATACTATTGTGTGATATGAGGTAATAGGGAAAAGTATAACACCCACAATAATAATGTTCTAGGTGATGAAGAGGAGGAGATTCAGATTAAGAAAACCTATGATCTTCAATTTAAAATTCAAAAATTCCTCGATAATTTTCCTCAATACAAGGGGGGACCTGAGTCATTAATCTATAAACATATTCTTGACTTTGTATCTGAGTAACTTAAAAATAGGGTGGATAGTGGGAAGGCTACTATGGTAGTCTCATCTGAAAATTCCTCTAGCTCTAACCCCACTAATCTTATCCTCCAACTTATAGACAAAATGAATCTGCAATAAACCGCCACTACAACCTAAATCCTCCAAATGCAAACCAACATGGTTCAAATGGTCAGCCGACCTAACTTGGGATTTGGGGGTGCAATTCCCCCTCCTTTTCCTAATAGACCTAATGGGGCACCTATTACCAAACCTCCCATCCACAAAAAATTATTTCAGGAAGTTCAACAAGACCCTCTAGCACCATACATCGCTAGCATGGATATTTGAGGTATTACCCTTTCTATTTCATATGATGGGTTAATCGATCCTACTTTACACATTAAATCCTTTGACAATATTTATAAAGAATGGATCAAAATCAACTCATACGCTACCACTAAATTTTTTAGCTAAGACTCTTATAGGGGATACCTTGGAATGGTATCACACTTTACCCCCTAACTCTATAGTGGACTAGAATCTCTAGTAACATCCCTAGTTAATGAGTTTCAATATCATGGTTATTCTGAAAATAACATCAATTCTTTCATTAATTGTCAAAAACATGAAAATGAATCTTCCCAAGCATTTATCAAACATTGGAAAACAATATCTATTAAAGGAAAACATAATATGCCAAATGATATCTTATTCCAACTCTTCCTTTGTTCCCTAGAACCTCACCTTGAATATAAGGTTAGGTATTTTTCTCCTACTTCCTTAGATGAAGCTTTTGAATAAGCCAAAAAATAAGATTATCTCATGAGGGGGTTTGAGAAGGTTCCTTCTAAGACTCAAGCAACCAACTAAATACAAATAATCCAAAAGTTAAAGAACAAGAATGCCATAGATGACAGGGTCTCATATACCCTTCCTTTTATGGATTTTTCAAGTAGGAATGTATTTAATATTGATCAAAAATATAATAATAGTAAAAACAAAGGTACTTATTATCATCCATTGACCAAGGATGACTTGCGATGGTGCATTCCTAAACCATTTAGTCATATCCTCGATTCTTCTCAACGTATCCCTCAATGGCATGATGAGAACAAGTTCTATTGATGGCACATTCTCATGAAAAAAATCCATTCCCTTCGGAAGATTGCCATCACATTCTTCTTAGGTCCTCAATTTGACAATGATGCCATCACTACAGACAATTTCACTAAATTGGTCAAGGATTATGATGCTCAAAAGCAAAAGGATCGCCACAATGCTATCAATCAAGTCAATGAAGAACTCAAAGTTGTCAATGATCCTATGCCTAACCACCATCAGAGTGAAAACTCTAAGAAATAAAAAAAATGCCACAAAAAATGTGGTTAATCCTAATTATCCTCCTAAGAAAAGAGTGGTCATAAATGATGTGAGGCATGTTATGGTAGAATACCCTCCATCATTTCAGAATCAAACTCACAGAGTCATTTACCCTTGTTTTTCTCAAAATCAGACTCCTAAAGATAAAATTATATCTCCTACAGATGCCATCAGCCCCTATGACAAAAATGCTATAGGTCTGAAGGTATCTGAATATGCTTCTTCAACCACAGACGCCTTCGACTGGGATGATGGCATCAGGCATTAAAAAATTCAATTTTTGAAGTATCTTTATTCACTTTCCATCTTCCTAAACCTATTTCTTAGGATCATAGGAACTCTCAGCCTACAACTCAGTCCAACCATGACAATTGGGATCCCTTAGAGGAACTATCTCAAATTCCTGGTACAATCCCCTTCTTAGAACTCATGCACAAGTCATCTCACCATTGTGAGCATCTTATGACTATGTATTTTGACATGAAAATCCCTTTCCCTCCTCCTTTGGAGCAGTCTCCTACATTGCACCATTCGAAAGAAAACATCGACCACCAAATTGAGGAACTTTCCATTTGTATAGATTATACTACTGACAATCAAATCTGTATTTATTTCCCCATAGCTTCCATGATTTTTGACGAGCATTTTCTTTGGGAAGGCAATCCTCCAATTTTTATCTCTATGTAAATTGGTCAAAACAAAGTCAAAATCACCATAATTGAGGAATGTGTCGACACTTGTGTGTCCTCTTTAGAGTTTATAAAATCCCCTAGTTACTCGATAGAAAACAACAAAACCATAAATACTATTTTTCAGGGGTATGATCATCGACAGATGCCTCCCATGGGTTATATTTGGCTACCTATCACTATTCCTCCTAGGACTGTACGTGTGAAAGTAATGGTCTTTAACTTCTCCCTATTTTATAATATCCTCCTTAGTCAACTTTGGACCCACCATATGTGTGTGGTCGCATCTTCTGCATACCCGTGTGTCAAGTTTTCACATAAAGGGGCAATCTATAATATTCAAGGTGATCTAAATCCTTGGAATGATGACACTCTAGAAAAAAAGGGACATATAAATTCACAACCCTTCAATAACTATCTCTTATCCCATTCCATGAATATCAATGCTTTAAATATCATGTTCAGTCTCTTTGCATCAATGCGGTTCATCAAGAACTGGTCATGCGTATTCCTCTCACTAACTTGGATTATGATGATGATGATCCCAATGAGATTATTATTTTGATTAATACATTTGATCTACCTAATCTTTCCATATCACAACTGCCTCCTAAATTTTGACCTCATAAGAAGGAGCAATTTATCTCATCACCATTTCACATACACCTCGACCTCCAATAGAATAAAAGGTTAAAATAGAATCAGAAGTTTATTCTTGTGAAATAAACACCACTACTCTTGATTACGATGATACACCTTAGATGTTCCCCATTTGGCCAGTTATTTTAAAATTTAGGACAAAGAGTTTCGGTGTTACCAAAGAAACCTTCAAAGCATGCTCACTCATGATGTGAATGTCATTCTTGTACAATAAGACTTTTCACATTCAGTTTAGCCTCCCCTTAGCATACTGGTACCTGAGCCTCAAACATCTCTACCAACCTCACCCTTTCCCTCATGACTCCATTACTCGAACACATTGTATACCTCCTCATATATATGAAGGGGAGCATCAACCATGATTTTACTATGAAGATGACGATCTCATTAATGATGAAGTGCAAGAGCCACCAACATCATCCATGCCAACCTATATCATTCACTCAAATCCTCCCTTACCTATTGTTCTCATGAATCCTCGTCCTTCTAGGGCGGATCCATATTATACATGACATGAGTCTTCGAGGCATGATGTATCTGATTGTAGAGCTTATAGACAACACATGAAAAATATTGAGGATGAGGTTAGGAGAGACCAATCTTAAAAGGTTACACAACCTTCCACCTCGTCCCCATTATATTGTTCATACCATGGCTACTGCTTACATGCTGACATAGACTTTTCGGTCATGCGTAGTAGGTTCCTAGTTCTCGAATCCTCTTCACGTGGAAAAAACATAGAGTCGACTCCTCTTAGAGCTACCCACCTTCCCTTAGACCACATCCTACATATGGGCCTCCACCTAACCCTGATCCCCACCCCACTCTTAATGGTACTCGGTGTGACATCCTATCTCAGTTAGAGGATCAGATGGATGAAACTTTATTTTCCATGTAGTATGAATTCCATCAATAGGTGGATATTACATAACACGATATTGAGGAACTCATGAATCATTCCAGAAGTCATATTGTAAACCAAGTAGATGATATCAAGGATACTCTTCATTCATTTTCCCCTCATGGCTAAGAACCTTCTTTATAAGTACCTTGATTTCATCTTTGGCCTGAGCTCTCGCCTTCACTTGGGATCTTGGCCCCCCTTGGGTTTTACACACATCTTCAAACTATCCTACTCTTTTTTGGTCTCTTCACCCCACTAAGGTTTATCACCACTTCTCTTTTTCCCTGAAATTTATTACCATTGGAATTTCATGGCCTTGATTCTAAATATTTTGAATTCTATTCGGTATAGCCTTTCCTAGTGAATTGGTGTGGTCTTGTGCATCCTCGCTTGGGTCGTTGATCTTGTTTAGATTTAACATTTTTTACCAGATTTTTTTCCTAAATATCATTATCGTTCTTCATATGTATCATGAGTATTACCACATACATGTATGAGAAAATAAAGGAAAGCAATAAGTAAAGAAACATACATAGATATCATCAACACCATCATCATCAACATATATATATATATATAATCAATTTTTATACATCAATAAAATTAAAATCATGATCCATCATAGCACATCATAAATATACATGTGGCTCAACCATCCTCACCCCCTAAAGGAGGCCTTTGGATGCTTTGTGCCGAAGGTGCCATGATGGATGCTTGGGTTGTGCGAACTAGAAACTTCGGCCTAGATCGGGCTCCGGAGGCCTCTCCCTGTGCTCTTGCCATCTCTCCCTATAGCCTTGTGATCCTCTATGTATTGCTCCTATTATCCAAAAGGTGCATTTCTTGTTCTTGAACCAAGTCACCCTATGCAAACAATAATATCCGCAACATCACATATATGCTATTTGTGTCTACTAATGCCTACACATCTCTCTATCTCTACAGTGTCCTGACAGCCTCCCCAACCAATTGAAATGCTCCCAATAACTTTATAGCTGATGGCACTATGGGGTTTTCCATGAATGAGGTATCTCAAACATCCAATATTAGATCCAGGATCTCGTGGTGTGCACTCTCTATCAAAGTGTGCCACTCCTCTATTGTCTTCTATGCAAACCAAAATTCACTAATCAATACTAATTTCATGATATAATTATCAAATATGACCCTCTAATTTCCTAAAATAAAGTCATCGTCATCATCACACATACCTGGCCGCCCAACTCTCTTGAAGACAGTCTCACCATCTCTGCGACCCCTAAATACTACCTTAACCTTGTCATATTGAAGATATGTCCATCTGACGTATTATTCCCATCTATCTTAAGGAACTAAGATCATATCTCCTATGTGGTGGGTCTCAGGTCTATCCTGCAGCTGTAGGGCCATCTCCATCCCCAATGGCATTAGGTAACCACCTCTTGGCCTTTACATCCTATGCTCTCTCTTTCATGGACCTAGTTATCTCTCCTCTCTATTGCTAGGACCAGTTGCGCTTGAATCACCCACCTATGGGTCTGGGCTGGTGGGTCTTCCATCGAATCCACCATCTGAGCTCTCTATTTCAATGATCTATAGTGGGTTCTGAGTTTCCCCACCCCTCCATATTTATCTATAACCCTATCTTCCTATGGCCTGTATTCTTCGGGGCCATAGTGATGCTAATATATTCACTATACCTATAGCCTCTTGTGTATGTCACCTTTTGTAGTCTGGTAGTGGTGGTACAATGGTAGACTATGGCCACCCAAACTATCTGGGCACCTTAGCAATCAGATGAGCCTCTACCCAATGCAAATAATTATTCGTCACCTCTTTAACTACCTCCAAGTCCTCTACTATGGGAAAATTAGGCCACTTATCAACATTCACTATGTAGGGATCCAATATTACCTCATTTGGATGTTTCTATCGTAGTGGTCAATACTTTGAAAGTACTCTCACTATCGACACTCGTGTCAATTAGAGTACTCTTGGGGCATCCACTATTATGACCAAGGGAATCTCTGTGGTCCTATACATGGGAAATATCTTATATATCCAAGCTATCAGCAATATCACGTGACCTATGGACCTTAGTGCCCTATTTTAGACTCTATATAAATTTTGTCGTAGATGCACCCATATAGTGGTTCCCCAACTAAATAAAACAACTTGCTTAATCACATCCATATATACAACCATGAAATATAGTAGAATGTTCCCATCTTCCTTCGGGCACAATATGTGTGCCACGCTAATTCCCATCACCACCTTCCAGATAGCTGAAATTTCAAAGAAAAATAATGTGTTGCATTGAACATTTTGAATCCCCTCATCATATGACTCACTACCTTTGGCCCTTAAATCCAAGGCCCTCCTTTATGAAACATCCATGGTGAGATTGCAATACATTTGAATCCCCTCAATTGGAAATCCCAATATCCCATGGGTTATCCAATTTCTTCGCTTGGGTGAAATTAGACAACAAGTTAGGCTTGCACTAAGAAACCCCCATAGTAAGCTTGAAGCCTACAAGAAAATTTTAGTATTGACAGAAAAATCAAGGTCTTCATGAGGGTTAAAACTCACAAGAGGATTGTTTCCTCTTCCTGGTCTTCACAGAGTTGAAATTTTCACTGAATGAAGGGCAGTAGAGGATCATGGCCCATCAATAGCAAAAAATGACAAACATGCCCCTAGAATTTTCTCACAATTGCATTATCCATAATTAGATAAAATATCTGGGGGAGTGTGGATTTCAAGGCAGTAGTTCCTAGCCCTAGATTCAGCCCATCGAGCTCATAAATAAGCTAGTAAAGGAACCCCCTGGCGAGCTGGTTGTGGAGGGAGTTGGTTTTGAGCTCACCAAGTTGTTATATTATATATTGAACTATATGATTAGAGGCCAATATTTTCAATTCAAAGTCAAGTCACCAAGCACCGAGTTGATATAGAATACATCGAGCCATCACATCAAAGGGACAATCTTTGAATATTCAAGTTAACTTTCGAACCATCGATTTGGTTTAGAGGATGTCAAGCTCCAACTGTGGTGACCAAGTTTTCCTCAACCAAATACCGAGCTAATACTAGGTCGATGAGCGGTGCATATTTCTATCCCTTGACTAAATTTTTAGATGGGTGAACTAAAAGGACTCATCAAGCTGACAAGAGGGAGATAGTGGTCGGGATCATTTTGAACATTCACAGTGGTAAGATGATTGGCATTATATCAAGGTCACAAGGATTCCACCACAACCACAAAAAAGGTATGATCCAATCAAATGGTAGATTAGGAGAGCTTGTGAAGGGTTGACAAGGTGAGCTTGATCAATGAGATCTATACTCAAGCCGAGCCAAGGTCAATTTGGAGGAGCCAAGTTGGGAAAATATTGGAACTGAGATGTTGGTTGAATGGTGAATACTTTTTCATGGTTGAAGTTCTTCATCTGAACTGAAAAGTATTTGTACATGCCTCTAAGTTCCACTTGTATAAAAGACCGCGCTCTTAGGTTGAGGATCAATGAGTTAGTATGCATTAAGCTTGTGAAGGGTCGAGTTTCCCGTCAAACTCAAAGCTAACAAAAGAGTTTCAAGTGAGCTTGGTTCAGGAGAAATTGCTCAAGCCATGGGAGAACCATGGAGCTCATAAAAATAACACACAAGCATAACAAAATAAGAGTTCCATTGAAATGACCAAAGATTAGCACGAACCTTATCGTAGCAGTGCATCAAGGCCGAGCTCACAACACTTAGCAAGAAACATTGAAAAAGTTGGCTCATTGAGCCAACTCAGTGAATTGGAATTAGATCTAAGAAGTAATCCATGTGGCCACAGTGGAAGAAAATGGCTCATATGGACCAAGGTAGCTCGATACATTCAGCCCCCAAAACCCTAATTTTTCTGACTTAGACAGTGGTGTGAAGTATCACGGCAAAGGCAGAAAAAATTGGTCTGTAGAACCCAAGGACAAGTTGTTCCTTATGGGCCTCAAATCCATGATTTCACCAACATAAATTGATGTCGTAAATGTGGGAATCAATGAGATACGAGTGAGCTTGTGTATACGTGGCAGATGATGGGAGTGTGAGTGTCATAGGACATGCAAGATGAGGAGGTCTGATTTTACCTAGAAAAGTGGGTTGAACCGGCCCAAGCGGCTTGAGCCTCACCCAACCAAGTTCATCCTAGAGGGAATCCTCCTAAAATATATGCTAGTTTGACTTGAGAGCCAAGTTGGAGTTTAGTTAGTACAAAGGGTCACCAAGTTGGAATGGGACATGGATGTGGAAATCGATGGTATGGGAAATGAGTGGCTCACCGATGTTGAAAAAAGGTATTGGTACCCAAATTTAATCTTCTTCAAAGACCGAGAAACATCATGGATTTTTATAGGACACTCAGAGGCAGATAGATAATCATGTATGTTGTTTTGTAGCTGGGGAAACAATCTATCTGACTTGTTAGTACTCAGGTTTCAAAAGGAGTGGGTAGGAACTTAAAAGAACCTATTTTTTAACCTCTTTTATTGAAGAACGGTGATAAATCCTTCTTTTGCATAAATTTTATAGAGAAGACCTTGGGAAAATATGATCAACAAACCAAATCTGACTCTCACGAGTTGTCACTTCCAGATCATGTAGATAATTTCACAACAAGGCAAAGGTTACTAAAGACATTTGGGACCTTGATTGCTTCTGCATGCTTTGGTAATGGAAATTATGCATTTGTGCACACACATGACAAACATGGGTAGTATGGGTAGGATTGGTTGTTTTAAATGAATTTTTTTGTGGGAGGTGGGGCAAGATGAACTTGACTCACCAGATCCTTGAGGAATCTTAAAAAATGGAAGGTTGAACCAACAGAATGCCACAGAACAACTATAGTGTTTCTTTAACCAGAATATGTGCTTCAGTGGAGGCCCAGATTAGCACTTTTTCACACAATCTTTGAGATTCTATCATGAAGGCTCGAATTAGGAAAGAAAACAAAGTATTAAGATCTAAGACAAATCATGCCTAAGGTACACCCAGAGGCTTATAGATAATATATGTCAAATAGATGAAAGAGAAGTGATTTTAAATCGTTTATTTTACTCCCAGATGAAGGCTCCTCTGAGAAATGAAATTGCAGACACCACTAAACTATCACAAGGATTGAGACCTATGTGATTGAATCAGATTTTAATACAAGATTGCAACAGAAACAAGATAAACTACTCACATACATTCAGAAATAAAACAAACACATTTTGCTCAAGACAACATAGAATAACTCAAATTTGATTAAATCTTTCAGCAGGGGAAAGTTTATAGAACAGTCTTAGAGCTTGTCAATGGCTATACACTTGCAACCACCTTGACATGATCAGATTTAACACAAAAGAGATATACAAGCTTCTCACACACTTCTCAAAAAGATGGGCTTTATCAAGCGTTTCTATTAGAAAAATTAGTCCCAACCCCTAACACTCCAACTATTTCCACGAAAACTTCATGCCCTTTATAAAATTTATGATAGGGAACCACCTTTTCCCCTCAAAAATCCTAGACCTTGAGTGTTACCAGTGCTTGCCATGATCATGATCATGATTCTCAGAATCAAATCTACAAAAAGTCACCAGGTGCTCGAGGGGGTGGATCTCATCGAATATCTCCCACATTCAACTCCTTCCTTTGGTAGATCACTCTTTCTTCAATTTTCCAACCACTTCCATCCCTAATTTTTCCAATCTAGCTCCTTGCGTGCTCAAGAGAAGAAAAATGGAAAATTTGATTGAGAACGATAGTCAGAGCATTATAATGGTGAAAGATGTCTTCCAGATCTTCCCACCAAACTCAGATATCAACATTAATTCCCCTCTCTGCTTGGCGTGTGGGAAATACCAAGAAATCATAAAGACTCGTACTTTGAGGCGTGTTTCTGTAAAATGGGGGGAAAATCAAATTCAGACTCTTAGCTGCCATTGATCTTTACTTTGAATTTTTTTTGTCCACATGGAAGATTCAACTTTAAAACAAGCCCGGGGGCTTCCTTTGAATTTTTACAATATTTTGGAAAAATGGAAAAAAAATCCATTTTTCTTCGCACATCCGCCCTTAGGAAAGGAGCCTGACACGTGTCCTAAGGTGGGCCCCAGTAGAACCGCACTTCCCTTTTTACTTTTAACTCTTTTCTCCCAAAAGGAAATTTTTCCAAATTTCCCCCGAGAGTCTGCACCTCCGCCGTTGACCGGATCAAGCTTTGACCTTTCCTTTATTGGGCCTATGGGCCATTTTGATGTTTTTAGTCATTTGCATGTCAAAGGGTGAAAATTCAAATTTCCCTTGATGGTTCGCCTCCCTGCCCCTTTGACTTTTCAATTCGCCACGTGTCACCATGACACACCTTGAGATGGTCCCAAAAATTTGATACCTTGAACGAGCGTGGGGTCGCCACGTGTCCTGGCCTGGTAAGTTTTTCTAAATGTTTGAAGCTCAACGGAAGGTGTCATGTGTCATTTTCCGAGGCAATCTCCTTTGGCCATTGAAAATTCTAAGCAAAATGCAAAGTGAGCGGAAACCTCCACATGTCCTCTCGGCGCTACTTCAAGGCCAAACCAAAAAGTAGATCTTCAAAAGAGCGTCGTTCCTCCATGTGGACACATTTTAAGTTGAGGTGATTCATAGAAATTTTTAAGTACCTGGCCAAGCCGCATCCAACCAAAAGGTGCCACATCCCCTGTCAATGCAAGGATGTCAATTTGACCAGGAGAAACACCCGTCAAACCGTAAAATACAGAAAAATGATCATCTGAGCCTGAAAATGAAAATTTCTCCAAGGATAGAGAATTTAGAAGTGTTACAAGGCTCAAATATATTTCTCAGAGATACATCCATTCATTTTTCTTCAAGTATTTAGGGCAGAAACGAAAAGGAAGACAAATCCCGAATGTGGAGAACAAAAAATATGGGAGAACCCAATTTTTTAAACAAACAAAGAATGGGAGACCCAAATTACAGACCTTTTCCGGAGGAACAAAGAAACAAGGAGAAAACCATGGACCCATAAGTGATCTATGACCCATGAATAAATTAAAAATGGAAACAAAGATTACCCAGGCACAACACGGGAAAAAGAAAGTGACAGAGGCCGCAAATCGATAGATTTTCAAAGGCAAACTGGAGCGAGATTGTTTTGAGCACCAACACAAGGAAGTGCTCACTCAGGTAGAAAGTGTAGGGATCGTCATGGTAGTAAAGAATAACTTGGCCTGTTTGCAAGAATAGTTTGACAGTATAAAGGGAGTGTTAGCTTGAGCTGGCATAACTATTAAAATACCTTAGTATAAATCAAAACCCCTTACAATCCCATATAGACATTAAAAATGTAAGATGGGCCCCACCAAATTTTAATGATTTGGGATATTAAAAATATTTTAAGAAACATAAGAAAAAGGAGAGAAATATATAAATTTTCATTTCTTAGCCAAGAATTTAATTCGCAGTCCCATAATAGTTAAGCAAGCCTGTGGATGCTAAATTAATTGCAATCACTCAAATGATCATATCTTAAGCATCCCTTAATGGATTTTCAAAAAATTGGTCTCATTGGAACCATGGTTCTGATACATTCACGTAGAAACAAATAAATTATAGAATTGATGAGTATTTGAGTGAGAATTTTGTAGAAAATAGACTAGGTGAAGAATAGTGACTTTAAAAGTGGTTGGGAGTGTAATTAAGGGCATACGAATCATTTTCTTCAACTGCAGGTTATGGGAAAACATGGGGGTCCTTTTACGAGTAAAATAACACCAATTACAATCATTTATTTCATATTGAAAGTGGTTGAAGAGGCAATTTAGGTTTGTAATTCTTTCTCTCCTCTTAATTCTATAAATTGTAATCTTGGGCTCATTTGAAAAGGAGGTTGTCATTTTTCTCCCGCCCCCTCTCTCTTTCTTCGCTTCTAGGTTGAATGTGGATCTTAAGACTCCTCTCCATGATTGTAATGGAATTTTATTTCCTCTTTCCCACTAATGGTGTACTGTGCATACTTTTTACAAAAATATAATGTGTTTTGTGATGCATCTTTTCCATCCTTTGAATGTGTTATTGTCTCTGTTTGCCTCTATCCATTGCAGGGTATATTGTGAATATTTCTTAATGTCTTATGCAAGTTTTGAGAGATTTTTTTAATGGGTTTGAAGTGGTTTTCTGTCTAAATATCATCTTTAGCTTGTGGTGCATTTTTTCAACCCTCTCCATTTTATGTAGTTGGATTCTTGGCTACAAACCTCTTTTTTCTGGTGTATCACCGCTATTAGTGTAGGCTTTGTTTTCATGCACTCTCTCTCCCTGGTCCCTTGAAATATTAGGATAGGATTAGATAGTTTTTCCTACATTAGGAGTAGCTTGATGCAGGTAGTTTAGGAGAAGGAACTAACCTTCTCTAGAGGGTTATCTCAAGTCTGCAAGTCCCACAACTTGAGAGGTAACCCAGTGTTACATAAATTACACCAAATGCCCCATCCACATTTCAGGCCATTCGTGGAGTGTTGTGATTTGGTGATAATATTTTTGACATGTCTGTTGGGACATCACAAAATTCAATTTTTATATTTCAGGGGTGGTCTACTACAGATTTAAATTGAATATCATTTACAAGTGTGTAGTTCATCTCTGGAGGAGGCTTCATTTTAGCAGGTTGGTGTGCTCCTGTTAGAGTTTCAAATTTTAGAAGCATATGTAAACACATCTAACGAATCCATTTTTTCAACAAAACCCAATCTCTGAAATTACATACCTTATTTCTCCCAATTTCATTCACTTTCATTTACCTTTCTTCTTTCATCTCTTTCATTTTCTCCCATTCTATGAAGTTGTGCAATCATGACTTCATTCTTGCAATGGAATTTACACTTGCAGCAATACAATCACCCTCCTACGAGCTTCATAACTCCTTTAGATCAACATTATGATCAGATTCAAAACCACTATGCTTACCCATATGAGAAATGTCAAAATCAATTTGGATATGGAGTTTATATAGAACAAGAGTACACATACAATGACAACAATTATATGGAGAACACTGATTTACTGGAGAAGATTCAAAGAGTGGAGGTTGGTGTGGTTCAATCTCGGGCTACAGCATAGATGAAATCATTTAGAATCAGTTGCAGGGAACCTTGTACATAGGAAATCCCTTTTCCAATACACTATAATTCACATCATAAGATTGATTTCATGATTGAGATGTTTACATAACTTGCACAATAAATTAAGGAGCTTGAAGCATATGAGATAAGTGTAGGATAACCTTATCAATGGGTAAGTCAAATAGCAATCCCTTATTCTTCATTTTCTCCTTCCCAAGCCTTATCATTTCAACATTGTTATGGGTCAATCCCATTGTATGATTCTGCAAGTGTTGAGTTCCCTTCTCAACCTTCGAATCTTCCATTCCACCTCAATTGTTCTTCCCTTTCCCCTTCCAAGAATTTCTATCTCCCTCACCACCACAAACGATTGCAAAATTAGTTTTAACCTAAGCCAACCCTCCTCTTATTGTCCCAAGTTCATCTTAAGAAGACAGAAGTCAAAAAAATAGCCAAGGTGAGCAAGAGAAATATTCCAGTCAAAAAGAAATGAAGGAAGAATTGAATAGATGGGCTCTTAAGTTTGGTAAAGAAAAAATTCCTTTGATGGTGAAACCTAAATAAGTGCCTAACATTGAAAGAACCATGGTGGTTGAGTTTGATTTTGAATAAGCTAAAACAAAATAAGAGGAGCCCAGTGAGGAAAATATGACACAAATTTTGATAAGTTTGACTCTGAGATTTGGAATAGACAAAATCCCCATGATGGTGAAACCAACAAAGGAAATTAGGGATGGAGAACAAACAATCAAGACTGATATTGAAGCGAATGTTGCAGCAACAAGATAAGAAGAAGAAATTTATTATCAACACTTTATTTTCTCATAATGAAGTGTCCACATTGGAACTATCCTTTTGAGGTGTGTTGATCATGCACCCATTGAAAAATTAGAAGACGATGGAGAAGAAAAATCAGCTACAAATCCTATTGAAGAGGATCATCTGGAGGAAACCAAATCAGATTTATGAGAACTTAATGAAGATGAAATCATTGAGAGTATTTTACTTTCATTCAGATAATATGATTTAGTTGATGAGTCCATGATGGAGGATAGCATTTAAGAAGACCTTGCTGCCCAAAACAATCCTCCAGAGAAGCATATTGAAGAGTTTGATTTATCAAACTTCATGCTATAGGATGAGGATATTTGAGAATAATTTGGTCTTCAAGAAACAAAGGAGGAACTCTCTGATGAGAAATGTGTTACAACTGAATTCATTAATTCAGATATGTCTTCACTAGATACTCCAATCAATAATAGTGAGTTTCATATTGAAGAGGAGTTCCGTGTTGCCAAGGAAGGAAAAGAGTAGGGGGCTGCCATTTCTTCCATACCATTCACTCAAAGGGGATAACAATTTTCTGTAGAAGTGCAAGAATAAGGAAATACAGTCACAGAAAGTCACCTTTTCCAGGAAAGTTTGTAAGAAGACTTCCTTATGAAAGTTGAAATTCAAAGAAGTGAGAAAACTCAGCGAACCAAACCTTGCCCAATTAGGTAGTTAGATTCATTGGAGCTAAGGGAGGAACCAAAACTAGTCATGCTTGCCTCTAAACATAAGGAAGAGAAACATGGTGCCAAGGATCAGCAACAATGCCCCTTGGAACCAAGTGAGCAATAACCAGGAGAGGTATATGCATTATTCCTTGTTGAATCCTTGATGTATGATGGAGTGAAAGACCAATTTTTAGTCAATCTTCCACTCCTAATCTCAGTTGTACTCAATACAAAATCATCTGCATGGTTGCAAGTTGCGAGAAAGGAAAGATACTTTGCATTACCCGTGGAAGGTTTTTTTTTGAAGTTACCCATTCCTTTGGTTATTATAGGAGTAGGAGTAGATTTGTTTTTAGCAAAAGAAGTTTTTGTGCACACTCTACATATCTCGCTTGAGGCATGTATGATTTTTTCCTTTGTATATAGATTTTTTTTGTGTTTCTACAACCAGGAAAATGCACCATGTCCTTCAGTGGTTGTAGTATTAAATTCATAGTTGCATGTAATAGTTGAAAAAATCAAATTTAAACAAATGTAGAGAAACTAAAATTAGTTAAGGAGGAGATCTTGATTATTCTCTCCAAGAACGAACTGCAGCAAGCTCTTGCAACCATGGAAGCAATCTATAGATCAACTAACAACCCAAGTTAGCAATCAGCCCCAATCAAGGAAACATTGAAAATTTAGAAGAAGAAAGAAGTTTAAAACTTAACAGAGTTCCATGATGTCTAAGCTTATAGATTTCACTTCAATTCCGCAGTGTACTTCACCTTACAAAGAGATCAATTTTGTCTATTGATTATTAAGGCTGTAATTATAGTTATCCATTATTTGTCCTCACAGATCATAGTTACAGGAATGGGTGAAATTAAAATTTAAAGAGAATTTTCCACTCTTACAAAATGAATTTCAATATTTTCTTATAAGAGATGGAAAATAAAAGCCGTGGAAGGCAGTTCTAGAAGAAAGAAATGAAATTCCAAGAGCCCCAGGTTCAAGATTTTTATAATACAACTTAGTTCATGATGATCATGCAGACTCTATTCCCAATGGATAAACTACATGCAATTGGTCATAACCCATTTACCAAGAAAATGGTCCTGTGAGTCACCAAATTATTATCCAATTTCATCCCTCGGGTGAAATTGGAAAACAAAGTAGACTTATCATTGAGGGACAACCCCTCACATTTCATAACCATTCGAAGCCTACATAGGTGGATTTCCGTATTGCAAGGAAAAAATCAAGGGCATGTGAGGAGAGTTGAAGGTTACAAGAGGAATTTTTCCTCTTCTTGGTCTTCATTGGGTTCCAAATTTTTATCTGAATTGGAAGCAACAGAGCATGAGGAGCCCACTAATAGTAACAATATCTCTAGGGAACCCACGGCACCTCAACACATCCTTCTGGACAGTTGTAAAAATCCATAATAACATAAAATGTTATGAAGGAAAAGTGTAGATTTCGAAAGAAGTAGTCTCCCAGCTCTAAGAGGTATTGAGTTGAAACAATGAAGGCAAGCTAACATAAACCGAGATCGTTCCAGAAACTCACCAAGTTAGTTGTTTAAGGAGGAGAAATCTGGTACAATGATTTCCATATGAAGTCGTATCTAATATTCCAGATCGAGATGTATGACTAGATGTGTCGAGCTCCCCCATAATGACTGAGTTGTGCCTTGTATGAGTTAGTCAATATACCAAGTTGGCCATATACTATACTTCGGGGTGGCTCAAGATCATAGGATTAATATTTGAATGAGTTGTTGGTTCACCTATTCGAGCTATCGATTCAATTGACCAGGACTATCTACCTATAGCTCTAAGATATGAGGGCGACCAAACTTAGTCCCCAACCAAAGCCATCAAGCTATGTACCAAGGTCGATGACCGAGGTGCCTTAAAGGGTATGGCTGATCTATGCATGACATAGAACTGAGCCTCGGTTAGATGAGATATGCTCACAGAAGAATCATCAATTGATGACAAGAGGGAGATAGTTGAGTATAGGTTGCATTTTGAAAATGGACAGTTGTTAGTCATGTCATTGGCATTATCTTGAGGTAACAAGGATTCCACCAGAACCATGAACAAGGTCTAAGCCAATTGAACTATAGATCAGCCAAGCTCATGGAGGGATTTATTTCTATGGTGAAGTCATATAGCGACTCAATGAGGAGATCTATAATCAAGCTGACCCAAGGCCAATTTGCATCATCTCAGTAGATTGAGAAACTTTAGGAGCTGAGCTGTATGGTGAACTTGGTGAAATCATGATGTTGTATGGGAGATGCTCTTAATGTAGAACTAAAATTGGACCTAACAAAAGAGTTTGAAGTGATCATGGTTCAAGATCATTGGCTCAAGCCATGGGAGGATTGTCGACCTCATGAAAATATACCGTACTCAAGCCATAGTACGTATGAATTATTCATAGGGGATTGGCTAAATATTGATGGCCCAAGTGGCCCAAGTTGCATCCATGATAGGAGTGGATGTGAGGCCAAGATCACATTTCACTAATGAGAAACATGCAATGCGTTGGCTCACAATGCCAACTCAGTGAGTTGTAATGACAAGCTCATGAACCTAGTCAATGTAGGCTGCAGTGGAGTTCATCAAAGGTCTGATGGGGTCTTTTGGAACCAAATTAGCGGATGCAGGAGACATGTCTGGAGGCTTACCCTGAAATGTGGGTGACTTAGACGGCGGTTTGAGTCAGTCACAAAAAAGGGCCTAGGCTATGTTGGCCCATAGAGCTCAATGATGAATTGGAGTTTCACCCACAATGCCTTAAGGAAGTAGATATCCAAGGCACTATCCATTTAAGTAGCAAGCTGGGAAATTTGATGGGGATTCAAATGCCCTAGCAGCCAAGTGGATGAGGTATGGGCGATCTTGTTGAGGTAATAAGCAATGTCAGATGTTGGTAGGTCAACCTGATGCAATGGATGATGTTGGCACGATGAGAGCATGAATTCGTTGGTAAAAGTGCACGTAAACTGAGTTAATGCAGTCTGAGCAAATTTGAACCTCATGAAAATTCTATGTGGCACTGAGTTCAGAGGAGTAAGGTCCACCTGATAATGCATGAAAAAATTCCTTGAAATGTACGAAATGAAAGGTATAATAGTCAGTCATCCCAGGGCCGTCTAGGTGGAATAAAAACGTGGACGTGGCAGTCGACGGTATGGGGAATATGTAACTCAATCCACATGGATGAAAAGGTGGGTAGGTCAGTGCTAGGTTAGAAAGTGATAAGGGGACTCAACATTCATTTAGAGGGAAAACTAGAAATAAAAAAGGGCTCAAAACACTTTGTAAGGGAATTGAGTGGCTAGTATACAAGGAAAGGGCCAACTTGGCCAAGTTGACAGAACTATTAAAATACCTTCATATAAATCAAAACCCCTTCCAATCACATGTAATAACAATAATAGAAATATAATTATGATAGGCCGCACTAAATCTAAATGGCATAAAGACGTTCAAAAATATTTGCAAGAAACATCAGAGGAAAAGGAGAAAAATATTTAAAATGTCTTTTCTCAACCAAAAATATTAATTCACAGTCCCATAATAGTGAAGTGCAAGAAATGTTGGGAAAACCAAAAGTAGTTCGCAGTCCTACTCACACGGCCATATCTTGAGCATTTCTCAATGAAATTAGAAAAAATCCATCTTCGTTGGAATAACGATTCCAAGACCTTTGCAAAGAAACCAAGGAAATTCATGGAATTGGTGAATCTTTGAAGGTGAATTTGGTAGGAAACCAACCCAGGTGCAGAATTGTGATTTCAAAATGGTGGGTTAGGAAGTGCAATAAATGTGCATGGGCATCATTTTCTTCAACTGATAGGTTATGGGAAAGGATGAGGGAGCCTTTTGTAAATAAAAATACCATCATTTCACACTCATTTATTGAAACTTTCAAGTAGCTAGAAATAGGAAATTCTCGGGATGTCACTTCTCTCTCTTCTCTCAATTCTATAAATTGTGAAATGAGGGGCTCAGTTGTAAAAGGAGTTGGTCATTTTTCTCTCTTGCCCCCTCTCTCTTTCTTCTCTGCTAGGGTTGAATGTGGAGTTTTAAGCCTCATCTCCAAGCTTTGCAATGGAAATTTCCTATTACCTCTTGCCCTCTAATGTTGTACTGTGCCATACTTATTGGAGCAATATAAATGTGTTTTTGTGATGCATCTTGTCCATCCTTTACATGTTTTATCGTCTCTACTTACCTCTCTCCATTACAGGGGTATACTTGTGCATATATTCATGATGTTTGTTGTAGGTTTTGGGAGATTGGGTTTAATGGGTTAACAAATGGTGTTTTTTGTGAATATAATCTTTGGCTTGTGGTGTATTTTTTCCACCCTCTCCATTGCTCACTTCTCTCCATTTCAAGCAGTTGTATTCTTGGCTAGCAACCTCCTTTTATGGTGTATCACCATTTTTTGGGCCCCAAAATATCAGCTAAATACAAGAATACAAGTGGGCATGCGGGACCTAGTTGAAGAAGGGCACGTGGGTTGAAGGTGCGCAGGGAAAAGGTTTTGGAAGGATTTTGCAGAAAACACGGTGCGCACGCGTAGGACAAAATGGGTTTAATACTCAGCCGAATTCGGAATCCAAGGTGTTGGTACCCAAATTGATTCACCCTCAGAAGTTGAGCATCATCACAAGTTTGGAAGGAAGCTTAGAGACCAGAAGAGCATGTAGTGTGTAGTTTTGTAGCCAGGGATGAAATGTAGCTTGCTCTTTGTCACTCAGATGTGGAGAAATGGGTAGCACCCTCAAGAGGATTTGACCTTTCCTCACTACTTTATGGTTGTTCCTTTCAACCAGGGTGAGAGGACCCTTTTTGTAGCCTAATATTTGTGGAGGAGATGGAGATATCCTTCCTTGTGAAATCATTAAGAAGACCTTAAAGAAAATCTGATCAATGCAACAAAACCTAACTCTCACGAGTTGTCACTCTAGATAATGGAGATATTTTCTAAACAAGGTTCAGGCCACTAAAGACAATGAAAACTTGATTGCTTTTTGCATGTTTTGGTAGTAATAATTATGCATTTTTATACACACAGGACAAATAGGGGTAGTATGGGTATGATTGGTTGTTTTTAAATGAATTTTTGGTGGGAGGTAAGGAAGAAATAAACTTGATTCACCAGATTCTTGAGAAATTTTACAAAATGGAGAGCTTGAACAATAGAATGCTTTGGGAATAGCTATGATGTTCCTTTAACCAGAGTATGTGCTTCAATGGAGGCCCAGATAATCACTTTTCACACAAACTTCAAGGATCCAAAATGAAGTCTCAAATTGGAAAACTTAACTAAACATTATCAACCTCTATTTCATCATGCCTAAGATATCCTAAAAGGCTAACAAAAAATCTTAATCAGTCATGCTAGGAGTCAAAGTGATTTTAAATTTATTTATTTAACTATCAAATGAAATATCTTATGATAAATGAAATTGCCATCAAACTATCATACAACTAAGATCATGTGTGATTCATAGAGATTTCAATGTAACATTGCAATAGGAACAATAAAATTGTTTATAGACATTTAGAAATAAAACAAACACAACTTTGCTCAAAATTGACATATATTTACTCAAGTTTGATTGAATTTATCAGTAGATGAAAGTTTCTAGAAAAATATCAGAGCTTTTCAATGACTGTACACTTGCAACCACCTTGACATGGTCAAATTTAACACAAAAAGAAATAAACAGATTCCTCAAGTATGATCTCTCAGAATAGATGGGCTTTGTCAAAGTTTTTTTCTCAAGGATTAGCTCCCGACCTCTAACACTCCAACCATTTGCATGAAAATTTCATGCAATTTATAATACTTCATTTACAATAGAGTTTTCCCCCCAAAAGCAAAAACATTCAAAGTGCCATTGTGTGTTACGAGCTTGATCATGACTCCCAAAATCAGATCTGCAAAAAGGTTTTTAGGTTTGCATAGGGAAAATCTCTTCAAATATTTCCATCATTCAATTAATCACCTCGTAATTCGTTCTTCATCTCGCTTGTCAACTACTCCCTCCTCCAATCTTTCAAATCTGGTTCTTTGTGTGCTATGGAAGGAAAAACTAGAAAATAAGATCAAGGCCAATAGTCACATCACATCTTAATGGTAAAAGAAATCTTCAGATTTTTCCCACCAAACTAAAATATCAACATGTCTCTTGCATGTCAGGGAAATAAAGATTAGGTCAAATCCGATATTCCAATTACATATTCAATGGTGAAAATGTTTTCATACCCTCCCCATGAAACTAGGATTCAAAATTAATGTTCCTCTTCATTTGGCATCCAGGAGACTCCAAGAAATGATAAAAAACCGTAAAAATCCACATCCCTAGGAGCTTTGGAAAATAAATGGTGGAAAATTAGATACAGATGCATAGTTTCCGTTGATCTCTCTTTTGAATCTAGACCATTGACGTGGGAGATACCAAGTTAAGATCGGCCTCAGGGGATCCATTTTATCTGTTTACACCTTTTGGAAATAATGCAAAATTTATCAATTTACTCCACCCCTCCACCTTTGAAAAATGGGCCTGACACATGTCTCAATGTGGTTCCTCAAACGAACCATGGCTAAATTATTTTTTTTCACCTGTTTTTTGCATAAAGGAATTTTTTCCAAATTTTCCCCATAGCTATGTCCTTCCGCTTTTAGTTTCTAATGTGGGTCCTAACGGAACCATGCTTCCTTTTTACACTTTTAACCCCTTTCTCCACAAAAGGAAATTTCTCCAATTTACCCCCTAAAAGTCTGCACCTTTGCACTGTTTACTAGAGAAAATTTTGACTATTCACTGTCAAGCTCGTTAGGTCCTTTCGATGATTTTAAACTTTTAAATAACAAGGGGAAAAAAATCCAAGTTTCCCCCGATCGCATGTCTCCCCGCCTCTTGAATTTTCAAACTTCCAGCATGTCTCAATGGCGCATCATGACATGGGTCCCTAATAGTAGAGACCCTGAATGAGTATGGGCTCACCACGTGTCTCGGGCATTCTAGGAAAAGTATGCGCAAAAAACCTAAGGAAAGAAGTTCCGATGGAAGGCATCCATGTGTCTTTATGGTCATGAGACGGTCTTCTTCGAACCGTTGAAAAGTCTTCAAGATGATTTTGGGAGAGTGAGCGTGAAACCTCCATTTTAGTAAATCCTCCTGACACTTCTTCCAAAAGGATAAAATACTCAAGGATCCTTTCCTCCGACATGTCCGGTCATCTCACACATGTCTCAGGAGCTTTAGCCACAGTGTTCTGAAAATTCTAAGGAAGGAAGACCCGACGGAAACCTCCAAGTGTCTTTATGGCCTGCAACTTCAAGATTGGTCTTTAATCAAAGCATGGCAGACCCTAAATGAGCACGGGGCTCAAACATGTGTCCATGGCTCGTCCAAACTGTATCAGCTGCATAGATTTTTTTCTAAGTCCAGGAAAAGCAACACAATCCTACCACATGCCATCCAACTAGACACAAGCTACATAGGCTAAACAAAACGATGAGTCTTCAATTACAATTGCAGTCGTTCCTCCACAAGGACCAAATTTGCCTTTTGGGTCAAAAGAAACAAGTCCACAAAATTTTTAGAGTACCCCACCAAGCCACTGTTAAACCAAAAAGGAGCCATGTTTGTACACCAAATGCTAGAGCTTTAATAATTTGATTGGAGAAACACACTCGTTACCAGACCGTCAAAAACACAAGGAATTCACCATTGTTTGAGCCTAGAGACTGAAATCTTATTCACTAAGGAAAAAGAATTTTTGGAAATGATACCAGGTTCACACATGACCCTCCGAGCATATATTGACCATTCACATGGATTGTTCAAGTACCTGGGACAAAACATACAGGGATCATTCAACGAGCATGACGAGCGGGGAGAAAATTGAAGGAAAAAGGGCCGAGCCCATAGATTTTGAAAACATAGCCCAATTGACAGACACCTTCAGACTGGATAGAGGAATAAATAAAAAAACATTGGGCACTTACAATGGACCTTCTGACTAAGGAGGAACCAATCATGGTAATCAAATGGAGGGAAGTGTCCTTAGCATAACATCCACATGGGGAGATAATACATTTTTTACACAGGCCACAAACTAGAGGGATTTTAATGGCAATCATGGTGTGAGATCTAATTCGAGCACCAACAGTTCAAAATTTAGCATATGAGAAGACAAGCTTGACTCCTTGTGGATAAGGTGTCTTTCTAGCGAACCTGGATCAAAAATCTCATATCTTCAGGGTATCTGATGGAAGTTTCTAAAATACATCCTTATTTGTTGTGGTTTATGAGGTCACTTCCTCTTCTTGATTGCTCAAGTCTCTTACAGGACCACTTCGATATTCTTTGTCTTTCGATTTGTCATTTTTAGGAAGGGGCTATGGCGGTAAAAATTGAAGGCTCATATTTATAAACTCCTAGTAGAAGAATAACCTCACCCATAGTTTCAGATAGTTGATTGCTCTCTCTTCTACTACATGGAGGGTCTTAGTGGCTATGGTTTAGGATTTCTTTGACCAAGTACTAATTTACACTTGTCTTGTAGGGATGGAACTACCTTTTCATTATGTAACTATGCTCAGACAAAAACCCTATAGCTCTAATAACAATAATGATATAGAGGAGGTCTAGATATAATAATATTCCTATAGTGTTATGACCTCAAGGAATCAAATGGTGGATCATTTGAGACAATTGATATTTAGGCCAAATTCCTAATTGCAATGATGTTTCTAAATCTATACAAGGATCATTATATATGGATTACTCACTTTCTGCATGAATCATCTGACCTATGTATTGTTTGTTGAAGCTCTCTTACCTGCAAAAAAATTGTCACATGATCATATCTACCTAATCTTTTCTTAATGCTAATCTAGGATTTCAATATCCTTATATATCTTCTAAACATCTATTTCATTAACTAATAGCTAAGATTACGAAATTCTCACAAGAGCTCACTTAAATGGAGATACTAGAAAACCCATTATACGTGCTACTACTTGTCTAAGAAGTGCTTAATCCCTGTTAGGTGATGGCCAAAATGTATGGGATTTTCCTATTCTGTGAAGGGTACAAAATGACTACATCTTGGTTCCATTTTAGGCATGTCTTGTTCGAAGTTGTTGTGAGAAATCTCAAAAATTCCATGTCACTGTGAATGATGTGATTTGACAGAGCGCCAAACCTTAAAAAATATTCTATACTGGTTCATGAGCATAGAGGATGAGTCTTCTGAAAGATTTATCACTAGATCTAATGGTTCAATGTGTGTAGGTGGTGAGAAAAATTGAATTTTATTTCATGAGAAAAATGAGACATTATTATTTCTACTAATCCTAGTTTAAGGGTATGCAAAGCTCTGTGATTGGCTCAAGAGGAAGAATTTTAATGTTTCAAAGAAATTTTTTTGTATTGATCGATGGCTGTACAAACTTTGAAGGGACTATGCAAACATATCATTAGGCTGTTAGGATATATAAGTTATGACTTAAGACGCGTAACTATCTCATCACTGGTGTAATCTCATTTTTAATAGCCAAATAATATTTAGTGCATATGCCCAAAGTAAGGGTTACTCCTTTCAAACCTAAAAGTTGAATGACGAAAAAGACCTTGAGGGATCATGAAGGATCATTCCAATAGTGAATAATCTTTATGAATGTAAATGAACTTGGTCATTACTTTGAACGTTTACAATGGTAATTCCCATGGTTTCAGGTAACATCTACACATAAAATGATTAAACACCAAGGATATCCTTTCAGGAACAAGATTGACAACTAACTAGGAATAAAAAAACTTGAAATAGGAGAGACGACTCAATTATTAGATTTTGTATCATTAACCACGAATATATGCTTCTAAGCAATGCGAGGTTGCAAGTGAAATTAATGTTCTCAGCTCCACAAGACATATTTTTCTGATGTAAGAGTTGCCACAGTTCTTAAATAGAAAACATAGAGCTTGAGAATTTTATAATAATAAATTCTATTGAAAGTACGGGAGATTTTTCTCTTTATCCTTCACATGGGTATGATACAAAATGCATGGACAAATGAAGAGTTATATATCGTCCCCTCTCAATTCTCTTATGAACTTGGGATTTTAACAACCTTTAATGTAATAAAAATGTTTTTCCTTTATTACATCATTAGGAAAAGTATCTAACTAAACCAGTAGAATTGATGGGAGTGACACGATTCAAGTGCATAAATTAGTAAAAAATAATACTTTTACAACCTTGAAACATTCTCAATGCTCCATAGAATCCCAAAATGTCTTGAAATTTAAATTCCATCTTTTGGCAAGGTTCAAATACACAGAATTGGGTATCACATTTTGGAGTGGTGCTAGTACACAACAAATAGTAGTGGGAAAATGTCATAACTCACATTGAACTGCAGTTTAGTGGGACTCTATAACACTAGGTGCCAAGACAAAATTCTGGATGGAAACCTAAAATTTCAAAATATATGAGGGTGGATTCTAGTTGTATCACTATGGAACTACAACTTACTTAATCTAAATCGGTTTTAATATGTTAGAACCATTTTGTCCTAGAGTGAAACAAGATTCTTGAATCGAGAGGATAAGGACCCAATCATATGTTCCTTGAATGTGTTTTTTCTTGATGTCTATTACAAGTATCCATTCTTATTATTTTTGAAGTGAGTTGAAGTTAGTTCACATGAGCATGTAAAAAAAATGTGAGTTACTATGGCACTTGAAGGGAATCACTACCCTGGAGTAGAGGCAAGTTAGTTTGTAACAATTTTGCAAGGAAAGAAAGGCACGCATAGTTGGTATAGGAAGTATGACCCCCATCAGATGGTGGTAGACTACATTCGCATTGAAGAACCCACTTTCCCTCCTAGAAGACATTCCATATCCTAGAGTTTGAGCAGAAGAGCATCATATTACTCTAAAGGAGATCCAGTAAGGAATGATAGAGAGTGTGCAAGGAAGTCATGACACTTCGGTTTCAAGACCCTCTTGTTAAATGTTATCCTATGAAATTCCATTCTTCTCAAAATGCTCAATGTTTTTTTAGAGGATTGATAACACAATTTAGAAGGGATCTTATCACACAAGACTTTCACTTATTCCGTGTAACTGAGGCATTCAGAAGCTTCCCTGTGTGCACAGAAGCTATTGGGAGCATTTACACTAGTGTGAAGCCATTTTGTGGAGGCTCAGAAATGTTGCAATGGCCAAGTAGTTGGAGAATCTATCTAAAAACCATCAATTGCATGAGATTCATAATGGTCTTTAGTGTATAGACTGTGACAATGGAGGGACATGCAAAGGATAGTTTCCCTTGGAAGTCAACTGCGCACGATTGGCCATAGACTATATTTTCCATGGGGATCGTGATACAAGTATATGCCCCCTACTATAATGTGTAATCTGTAAGAATGTTTCTTTCTATTGCAAGATATCATACCTCTACGATCCATGATACCAAGGATTATAGAGATAATGATTAAATCCATATTATGCTATTGATCTGGGTTATGCTATTTTAAATACAGTATTGTAAGAATATTTTTAATTCAAAGGATGATGATCTTCATTTATGAAGGGGTGCATCTGATGGAGGAATTCATGGAAGGGGTTTTCATGCAGAGGATTTTGTGGTTTCAGTAATTAGACCGGAGGGTGAAGTGAGTTCATGAGGAATGTGTTATAATTTTGGATCCACATAACATTATAAACCATGATTATCTTGATCTATTACCAAATGCTCATGTTGTGGAAAGAAGCACAAGTATGAGGAGTGTTTAAAAATTTATGAGCATATGAACCAAAGAAAACCAGAAGGGAAAGGGCACTAGGATAGGTAGCATCAATAAGGCTGATTCGCAGTGGATGCCACAAGTTGTGCACGTGAGTCAGGGCTACAACCTTTATTGGTGATGATAATAGGTAGAGACTAATACATGCCAGGGAGATGCACAAGACTAAGGACACTATTTTTCAAGGACAGGAAGTTGTACATTGAAAGTATCTTGATCGTTCTCAGCATAAATAAGTGTATTGGGAGACTATAGATGTGTCATTCAGATTTGTTTACAAGGGGAGATCTAGTGTCTAAAGGAGTAATCCATGAAACGTAGGAGTAAAGAAGAAATGTTGATGGCTTTCCAGAAGGACTTCGATGAAGTCAATTTAAGTTTGCAAAATGTTAAGGCAAGAGAATATTATCCCACTTTCTATAGAATGGATAAGAGAGAAGGTACCACATTGCACTTGAGTATACCACGTGCAAAAGATACCGTCTTGCATGTAAACGTTCCTCCTCAAACCCTATAACTATGACAAGGATATTAATTTGAATGCAGTTATTGATTGATGTCTTCTAAGTAATATCCTCATTGACACAAGAGCAGAGGTAAATGTTCTTACCTTAAGATGCATGGCATCAGATGGGAAGGTCCATAATTGACATAGCCATCTTTGAATGTGTTGTATATGGAAAAAAATACTAAGGAAATTATTATTGACAGTTGTCAAGGATATAGTCTATCACCATTCAAGGAGCCAAGTTCACTAGAGACTTTAGAATTCTTGGCAATCACTGAGGAAGATATATTTCTAGTGTTGCTTGGGTGCACCCATGGTGTTACAAGAACAATGTTGACCTGTGGTTTAACAAAGGGTATATTAGTTTTGAGAACAAGGAAGAAAGGGCGGTCATCCCTTTGATGGATGGGAAGTCGACTGCCCTATACTGGATCCATTAGGAGAATAATTCCTTTATAGAATCTATGTGCACGCTCCATTGGAGACATCCTGAGATAATTCACCTAATGGAGGGATTTATCCAATTTGAAGATGCTCAGTCCATGAGTGATACCACTAGTGTGGTTTGTGACAATTGGGCACATGGGACTTATGAGTTAATTGGGTGATAGTTAAGAGGATATGTAACAAGGGTGAAAAAGGTGCACGCTCAGTTAAGGGCCTAGGAGGAAAGAATTTTCCAAGTTACTCTAGAGGGGCATACCCTGAAATTTTATTGCGGGAAATGGAATCTCAATGGAAAAATGAGGATGAAAGAAGAGGATTTCTCAACTATAACTTACTCGGGATTGTAGTGTGCTGGTGGGCTACACATTGGGATAACCTCCTAGAGTGGTGCGAGGTGAGGATCACATTTTCTATAAGGTTCTCCAGGAGAAACGCCCCCTACAGTTATACAAGACAACCATGGTAAAGAGGTTGCTTCATTTCAATATCCAAGCATGCTGAGGAGGTTTGGATGGGAAGAAAAATAAGAATTTCCTGCCTTCGTTATGGGTAAATAAGTTATATTCCACCTTACAAGGTTGTGTGCGCACTTGGTACATTCATTCAAAGATGTGTTGTCAGATGGATAATTGGCAAGAGCTGGCAGCTGATCTCATTCAAGCTTTCAAATATATGAGTACCAATCCATCAGTGGATAAGGCATTGTAAATTATCAAGCACCTTACAATAGGAGATAGTGCTATGGAAGAGGATGGGCTAATAGAATTTATAGGTGAGCCTTATCTGGAGACATGCACATCAATGAAGAAGAATAAGAGGAATTACATTTTGAGTGCATATGTATGGAAAAAGAAAAGGGAAAAATGGTCTATATAATAGGTGGAGAAGAGATGGAGTCTTTGGATGTTAACCATTCTGAGGGTACATGAAAATTCATTGACAATGTTGATGAGCGAGTACGTTCCTACCATGATCCTTTGAAACACAAAGAAGGTTAACATTGGAATGAGAGGCTAGAGCCTAAGGAAGCTATCATTGGTGACTATTGGTCAGAAAAGGAGGTTTCAAAGATCATTGATCTGTTACATGAAGTTACAAGATTTGTTCCCTCATGGTTACCATGAACTCTAAGGCATCCACCATTCCTTGGGGGAGATGAAGATCAAGTTTAAGGAAGGTGCGTGCAAGATTCGAGAAGAGGCCTTATCAGATGAATCCAAATTTAGCATGTATAGGTTAAGGAAGAAATAGACAAAATGATAGCATATGGTATCATTGAGGCAATGGAAGAGTCATAATGGATAAGCCCAATAGTTATCAATATTAATAAGGATGGAAGGATAAGAATTTTCATTGAATACAGGGATTTAAATGCAGTATGTGTCATTGATCCTTTCCCAACCCTCTTTACTAAAGAAATTTTAGGAAAGATTAGCTAGGTACGTAAAGTCTACTCTTTCATGGATGGGTTCTCAGGGTACCACCAAGTTAGGACTGCAAAGGAAGACTCGAGAAAGACAAACTTTTTCCATCTAAATGAGGAATTTTTTTCCTATACGGTTATGCATTTTTTATTAAAGAATGTTCCTATTGTGTTTTGCATGCATTGTGGTACAAACATTTCAAGGACTTCATCCATATTTTTCTTCAAGTTTACCTGGATGACTCGATTGTGTATGGATTGGTGAATGACCATTGTGACAACTTAAGGCTAATGTTTGAGAGATTTCGGCAACTAGAGGATATCTGTCAACATTAAGAAATGTGTCTTTGGTACTCCATTTGGAACCCTTGTTATGACACATTATATGCAAATAAGGTTTGCTAGTAGATCCCGCTGAAGTTACAGTTATTGTAGCATTAAGGGAGCCTACTAGTCAAAGTGCAGTGCACATGGATTCCTTTGGCATACGGGGTATTACAAAAAGTTCATCAAAGGATATGCCAAGATCGTCACATGCCCTTAGAAGAATTATTAAAAAACAAGAGTGCCTTTTATTGGGGAGAGGCACAACATAAGGAATCTGACACTTTAAAGGATAGGCTTGTCATGTCGTCCCATATTACGTTTTCCTTCTTAGGATAAAGCCTTTCCATGAGGATGTTGATGCCTCAAGGAAAACTATGGGAATAGTACTAGAACAACCTTGACAGGGAATTGTTGATCATCCCTTGTGCTTTGCAAGTAGAAAGTTGACACCAACATAGTAGAATTACACAATTACTGAATGCAAAGCATTGTCTATGATCTACACGCGCTGCACAAGTTCAAATCATTATCTATTGGTAGACACCCTTCATATTGTACACAGACCACATGGAATTGAAATACTTAGTCAAAAAACACTGTTCTGCAAAGGGTACATATTTCATTGGGTCCTAATATTTTAAGAATTTGAGTTCACAATGGTCATGAAACTGAGGAAAAAGTCAATTTAGGACCTGACCACTTATCAAGGATTAATTCGGGAGAGGACATGCAAATAATTGAGGATACCATGCCATACATGAAACTATTTACGTTACGGCACACTCCCTTAGACTTGGAAGATATCACAGTGTTCTTAAGAAAAAGGTGTGAAACCAGAAGGGATGAAGACCTTGAGAGAGAAAGTATGTTAGCAATACGCATGGTGCACCCTACATGTTGACTAGTGGAAATATTTGTATAAGTTAGGTCATGACAAGGTTCTACACCAACACATATTGGAACATGATCCCATAGCTATATATGGAAGAAGCGCATGATGGGATTACAGGAGGACACTATGCAAGGAAATGCTACCACAGTTGAAGATTTTATTAGTTAGGGATTTATTGGGAAACCATATATAAGTATTTCATTGAGTTTTGTAAGGTCTCCAACCATTGTCCAGTGCCTTGGGAAACCTGGGGAAAGAGAGATGAAATTCCCTTGTGACCAATAGCTAGGTGCTGAACCATTTGAGAAATAGGCAATCAAATTTGTAGGACCAATTGCGCCAGCTACACGCAAAGGAAAATGGTTCACGGTATATAATTACTTGCACCAATTACTTGACATGATGGGCAGAGGTAGTGCCTACAAAATATTACACTGTGGTGATAATATCTGCTAGATTTTTATCATGAGAACATAATCAACAGGTAATGGTTGTCCCTTTAAGTTTAACAAGTGATATTGGTACACACTTTCTCAATGAAACAATCAGGATTCTAATAGAAAAATTTATGGTGGCCCATCATAAGAATACCCCATATCACCCTCAAGAAAACAGAACTACTGAGGCATTTAACAAAATAATAAGTCACACATTAATTAAGATTTGTGACTTTGGAAGACATGATTGGGATAATAAGTTATTAGCCATTCTATGGGAATACAAGACAACCTACAAGAAGTTGAACAAGGCCACACCGTTTCATTTAGTGTTTGGTGCAGAGGCTATTTTACCAGTAGAATTTATGTTACCATCGTTGCGTATAGCCTGCGCAAGAGGATTAGCTGATGAGACAAGTGCTGGAAGAAAGAATTGATAAGTTGTTGTAGTTAGACGAAAGGAAATCACTTGTTAGATGGTGTCATGAAATAGAAAAAAATAAGACAAAAGGCTTGGCATGATTGTCATATCAAGAAAAATAAGTTTAAGGTTGGGCAAGTTGGTGTTATTATATGATTCCAAGTATTTGTGCCATCCTAGGAAGTTTAAATTCCATTGGTTAGGACCTTACATCATCTCGTACATTATTGATTTGGGCACTTACCAGTTATAAGCACTGGATGGGGCGAGGTTACCTGGTCACTTCAATGGGAGTAAGCCTGAATCCCTATTATAAATAAGTCTTCTTGGTGTTTGTAATAAGGAAATATTACTAGTTAGCTTAGAATTTCCCTTTATGCCTTTTCTTTTCTTGTATTTCCCTTTCTTGTTGATTATTCATTTCACTTTGTTTCATGTATGGCATTTTAAGCACTGGTAACGCACTTTATTTCTCCTAAGTTGTGTATGCGTAGAGGACCACACATTTGTTTTGGTGTGGGTGGATCGATACGAAGTATAGGCCTATAACATAAATTTGAACTAACAATGGAAGTTACGATGGAATGGCCCAGGTGGAAGGATGAAGAAGTGCATAAGGGTAAGAAGCACATAGAATAGATGGTCGAACAAGAATGGTTGGTGTCAAAAAGGATTTGTGGAAACTAAATATAGAAAGGATGAAGAGCACAGGAATAACATGAGTTAGGCAAGGGAAAAAACCAAGCAAAGGACAAAAGAAGTTCCTTCAATGATGTAGACACACACATAAGAGTCTTCAGTCAGAGTTGAATCTTTGTACATGCCAAGAAGGTTGTAACAGGGTTTTTTTTGCACTCAAGATATGGTGCATGGGTAAAAGCGAACTTAAAAACAGCTTAGTGGAAAAAAGCCACATTTAATGTTACAAAGTACGTTGGTACTGTGGTATAGACATTTAATGATGGTAAGAAGCAAAAACTATAAGTATAAGGTCAGGTAAATCATTTGTTACCTTGCATTTACAAAGAAGAAAAAGCTCTTGTGAACTAGGAAAATCCAGAGAGAGATTTGTGCAAAGAAATGAGAATCCAAGAAATTTGTGTGTGCATCTAGGGTAGATCCAGCAAACCAGTGTGGAAGGAGTACACAGGCATAGGGAAATGTTTTTGAGGAAGTGCCATCTTGTGGAAGGATTTTTCTAGTTAGGATTTTATGGCTAAGCCACGAAGCTATAAGGATTTCTTTATAAGGTTGAGCTTTGGGATTAGGATAGAGTGATAGAAAAAAGTAAGGGGAAGAGGATTTAAGTGTTAGCACCGACCAAAAGAATGACACCAAGGCAACCGATTGTTTCACGAAAGAAAACAAAGGGCAAGTGAAAGGGAAAGTAGATCGTTGTTGTCGACAAGCAACAATGAAGAATTTTAGATGGAAATGTAGTACACTAAATGGGGTATTGATAGGAAAATAATGGGATTCACACCTGCATAAGATGGCACCTAAGTGATTACAATCACCACACAAGCACAATGGAGAAGGAAATGGCATTGGAGTTGGTCTCAACTAACTAACAGTAGGATGCTAGATGGAATAACTCATTTATAATGATGAGGTGAGGGTCAAACTAGAAAAGGCTTGGACTGTTGTAATTGTATGAGTTACCCTACTTTGGTAAACCTCATAGCACCTTTATCAATGGCTGATTTCGTTTGTACATGAAGATCATCTTTTACTTCATGGGGCATAAGATGCACATCACACCGCAGCTAATATCCAAGTTCACAGGCCTCAATTGCGAAGGAGATAACATTGATGATGATCTCAGAAAAAATGATGCTATCAAGGAGACTATAGCCACATATGGCTGACAAGAAGGGTTTGAGATACTTTGACATCTTAGAAATAACATACCCAGTAATGAGGATGGTCATGCACACTTAATAACCAAGCTCAATGATCCAGCAAGAGTGGACACAAGTAAACAAGGAATGGTTGAATGTATTCTAGAAGATATTAGAAGTAACCATATAAAACTTGTCCACTTTCATCATGCGGATGAAATTATAAGCAGTGTGCAGGAGGGAGAGAATATACTCTTTGGTAACGTCCTCCTCACCATTTTTTTCTCAAAGATTGGAGTGCTTGATGGGCCCAGAAAAATTTAGTTTGGGAATATCCAAAAGAGGATCCCTCGCCCACAAACAATTTTGCAAGAATATACTTGTGAAACCATGATGGCCACTCACAAGGTGCACACTTGGAGAAATGCTATAAGACTAATGGTGTGACACATTCGGGGATGAGTGGAGGATCGTAGAGTAGTTTCTTGCATGCTCGTGAATAGACAAAGTAGAATTTGTAGTATACCAACACTTCTGTATTGGCAAATTTAGGTTGACAGATGAGAAAGTGATTCCCTGGTGCAAACTACCCTTCTCCTTCACCACATTATACTATCAAGCTGGAGTTAATTGGTTCCACAAGGCCAAGAGACTAAGGTTTGACCTTAGCGAGGTAGATATAGACCACCACAAGATGTGCCAAAAGCTATTCTACCCAAATAAGTGCACGTATGTGGAGAGATATGTCTCCCACGAGATAAAAATGATGAATCTTGTAACACTTCCAATCACTAGAATGGATGAAACAAGGATATACCTTCACATAAGGCCAAAGTTTGAAAAATGAACTTACTTAGAGAATGATGTCTCCATCCCTAAAGATCCTACAGGAAGGAAGAAGGTTCTGCCTAGAAAGAGAGAAAGAGAATAGGTGTAGAGGGCACCAAGTGTTCAAACTATAGAGACGATAAGTGACCGGAGACAAGTGCCAAGCCTAGTACTTATGTGAGGAGGAAGAATTCTCTAGTTAAAGAAAAGACTCTAGAAGAAGAGGTTCTAGAGCACGAAGTGCCCCTCACTTAGGAGGAATCACCAAGGAAGACATCACTAGTCAAAGAAAAAGAAAGAGAAGAATCCTCTATACTGGAATCCCTAGTAAGGAAGCAGCAAAAGGTAATGGATGGGGTTGATTCAGAGGGAACAGAAGACCTAGATGCCTACATCGGTGATAGATATGATGATGAATATGAACTAGGAGGCGACGACCATCCCATCTATGAGATACACGATTCTAAAAAAGAAGGGGATGAGGAGTATAACAAAGGAAAAGAGGAGAAGGGGGATGAAGAAGAAGCTGAAACTCAAGGCAAGGGGGTAGGTGGGGAAGAAGTTACCAAAGAGAAAAGGACCCCAAGCCTCACGAAGGAACATGTATATGAATTTGTAGAGAAAGAAGTTGCAAAAATCATCAAGGATTTTGTGGAACGTAGTGTGGACGTAATGATGAAGGAAGTTGAGGAGGAAAGCATAGAAAAATAATACGGTAGCATGGGAGGAGATCCCAATTTGGTTGTGATCTTTCCAAAGACTGCACACACACAGAAGAAGAGCAAAGAAGCATCACAAGTTCAAGGGATGGGCTACATTGATGATCCAAATAAGGTGTTACGTGAGCGCTTCCACAACACCATGCCAACAGAAAAACTTCTAGCCATGAATTCATTTGATGAGAAAGGTGCATACCCTCGAATAAGGAAAACACTATTATGGGAGTTTGATTCCCACATTGATGAGCCAGAATTGGAGGTAAGCCAAGGAGCATTGATGTCAGTTCCAAAAACAAAAGGGATAAACCCCTTGGTGAATGCTCAATGGTTATCAGATGAATAGATTTGTAATGCACTCAACAAAGTCTCGGTTGAGGTTGAAGCTAGGATCTTCAGGAGAAATGAAACGATAAAGTTCCTAGAGGAAGAATTGGAGAAAAGGGAAGACGAACTCTTAGAGAAATCCAAGGACCTAAAGTAGGAGGAACTAATCAGTGCTTGAGGCATACAAGAAAATAGAGATGATCATGAATGTCATTTTCGTAAAGCATCCAAACTTGACGTCGCCGGCCCAAAAGTATGGATCATCCTTGCAATTCCTAGAGGAGTTGACACATATACTCACTATAGAGAGGTGACCACTTTCCCTAGAATCAGTAGAAGAGGCGTTAGCATGCAAAGAGAAAGAAAATAAGATGACGGTGGTGGAGATTTTTTCTCAATATAACAAAATCCTCACTGATGTAAAAACCACCGCGCAAGTTACTGAGGCTTCTTATGAAAACTGAGTAGATAGAGATAGAGTGGCAAGTATCCTAGTTGCCACCCATAAAGTGAAACTCAAGGATTTCTAGGAAAATAACAAGGGGAATAGGGTGGAGCGCGATAAGATCTTAGCCAAAGTAGAGAAGAAATCAGAGGCCATTGAGACCTTGTGGGGCTCAATCAAGAACTGACTAAAGGAATTTTACCCTCAAATCACTCGAAGGATGGATGTGCTCGAGGATTTGGGAAAACAACTGGAGTAGATTGTGAAGACAATGAGTGTTAAGGGATAGGTACTTAGTTTTGAAGAGGTGAGCTCCCTGGTGGGTGACCTCTGTCAGCAAGCACAAAATGAGGTCGACACTTGGGGGAAATTAGAAGCTGATTTAAGGAAGGATTTCCCTCTCCTTCTCCAAAAGTAAATAAAGTTCCCCATTCTTTCATTATTTTCCCCAATTCTTCTTTCCTTCATTCTTCCATATCAGCTAAGTACAAGAAGGCGCGTGGGTGCACGAGACCTAGTTGAAGAAGGGCACGTGGGTTGAAGGCATGCAGGGAAAGGGTTCTGGTAGTATTTTTTAGAACACATGGCATGCATGCACAGAAAAAAATGGGTTTTGTACTTAGCCACATTCAGCATCCTAGGTAGCACACGAGAAAATCATGACCCTTGTGGATAAGGTGTCATCCTGGCGATTATGGATCAAAAAGGGAATATTCTAGGCATGCGATGGAAGTTTCCAGAAGACATCATTGCAAGGAATGGAGAGCTCAGATCTAGAAAGACATGCTTCCATGGAGGACCACTTCGACACTTGGTGACCGATTTGTAACTTCTAGAAGGTATGGTGGTGGGTGATAAGGCTATATATACAAGTGTCTGGTAGAAGACAAATATATAGTTGAAGATAGGCGAAGCCCTACAGAAAATAGAATGGAGGGTGTTATGGCTAGGGTTTAGGAGAGCTCTGTGAGTAATGGCACACTTAGATGGATGGGTCTACATTTTTTATGTAATATGATGAGCATAATATAGCTCTGATGCATGATTTGGCTTTGCATAATTATATGAGGATTTATTGTGACCTCAAGGGATGTAATGTGGGTTATTAACATTGATAGTATGAATATAATATTTGTTACAAATCATCTGTGTTCAATAATTATGCATTTTTTTTCTATATGAATCATCTCCATGTGTTGCTTGTTATCTCTCTTACCTACATAACAATGAGATGACAACTCTTCCTAATTTCATAAGAATGTGGTTTAGTTCTTTTCTATCTTGTATTTGATTATCTATTCTAATATGATGCATTCTCATAAGATTCACATAAAGGGGAGAATTGGAGCCCACATGTGCCTCTGGTGAGCGCCCAACGCCCGCTGGGTGATAGTCCAGCGTGCATGAGATTTTCTTGTTCTATGAAGGGCACAAAAATGACTACACCGTTGCTAGTGTATGACTTGTTTTCATACTCTCTCTCTCCATCTTCCCTTAGAATATTAGGATATGATTAGATAGTATTACCTACATTAGGATTATCTTGTGGCAGGTAGTTTAGGAGAAGGAACCAGCATTTTCCAGAGGGTTATTTCAAGCCCGCAAGTCCCACAGCTTGAGAGTTAACCCAATGTTACAAAAATTACACCGAATGCACCATCCACATTTCAGGCCATTCAGGGGGTGATGTGATTTGGTGATAACACCATGAACATCTTGAAGTGTCACATTCATCCCCACTATCTCCCCTTCCTGTAAATATAAAACCATGCACTTTAGACATTATTTAATCCCAGTTCCATAATACTATTCATATGGTTTTTAAGGGAAGAAAGTACTAATTAACCCCCATATGTTGGCCATTTTAATTTTATTTCTACCATAATTTCCAACCTTTAACACATACTTACCCAATTTGTTTTGTCATTTTGCATCATTTTAGCCTTGATTGGGGAACCCAAGCTAGTGTTGGGGTGCCCATAGGTGCCCTCGTCCTAGTCAAGGTGCCCTGATATTCTTTCCACTTCCTCACATCTTTTTGGGAACTTTCTAGCCATTTTAGCATTTTATATTTTTGTTGGTTGGCCTCTTTGGGGTTAATTACAAAATTAGAACAAGAGAACCATATAAATATAAAGCGATGAGACCATAATGAGGGACTAAACACTAAGAACTACTATCATCACCTAAGGTTGCATCCATCAAAGGCTCCATTTACATCCATATAGCTCCATCACAAGACACAAGGCTGGTTCATCTAAATCACACTGCATAGGAGGGAAGTTTATTCTATTCCATCTACCATTTTATTACATTTCTACACATAGTTATTTCTCTCTACTTTCACAAAGTACAACTGACACTAGAGCACCTAGGGCATGATTACACACACACACACACATAGAACTACATTGGGTCTAATATGTAGTGCAACGATCAGTTAGTAAGTCCACAATTATGTCCACTGAGGACATTCTGACCCCTTCATATGAATTTTTATTTTTTAGGGGTTTAATGGTTGTCTTAGGGTTTTATGAGTCTCATCTTCATTTCACATTTCCCACAACATATCACGCAGTTTAGTGAAGCTAGTGCAACAAGAATCGAACATAGGTGATCACTTAGCATCACCTCTTAGGATATTTACAGAGATTTTTAACATACCATGGTGCCCATATCTCATATTAGGGTGCCCATAGGTGCCACTACACCTATCTAGGAACCCCAGTCTACTCAAATTTCCCATATCTACAATTTTTTGGACCTTGGCATAGTCATTTCCTCCTCCTATCTCTCTAGTTATCTCTGTGACACAGTATAACAAACTCAACAAATCAACTGAGTTCTTTCTAACTCTCTTTGCACTCTAGGGTTTTACATATCTACTTTCTTAGTTGCTTGGGTCATTTCTCTTTGTTTGGTTAACTCTTATTTACTGTTATATTTCTCATATTAACTTCTAAAAATATATATTTTAGTTAATAATTTTGGTGAACCCGTACTCAATCTTCATGCTTATAGGACATGTTATCCCATTTCACTCCCCTTGTGAAATGGTATAATTAGCAATCTTGATATGGATCCAACTGCAAGAAAAGGTGGAAAAATATGATAAGTCATCTTAACCATCTCCTGAAAAACTCTTCATAGCTACATGGATCCAAGAATTGCATAAATTCTCAAAAGAAGGTGTAGGTTTCAATATAGTGCACCAAGATCCAAGGCCATCATATCGAGCTCATTGGCAAGTTACATTGGGAACCCGAGTTAGAAGAAGGAGATCAAGCTCTAAGGTTTAATCCAAGCCACACTTTAAATAGACCAAGATATCAAAGTTTCCCATTAAGATCAAAGCTTACAAAAAGATTAAAACATGCCTAGTTTCGAGAACATTGGCTCAGGCCATGAGAGGATAGTCGAGCTTGAGAAAATAACATGCAAGCATGGTGAACAAATTGTTCTTGTGAAATGGATAAAGCTTAGTGTAGACCTCATCATAGCAGTGCAATGGGGCCAAGCTCACATCACTTAGCAAGAAATAGGGAATGAGTTGGCTCGATGAGCCAACTCAGCGAACCATAAGCTGAGCTATCAAGTGAGTAATAGAACCTTATGACAAGTGCAGAAGAAAATGGCCCAGCCGACTCAAATTGGTCTGGGAAATTGGTGTCTATGAGACTTGAAATCAATGACATAATAGGATGGTGAGTTGAATGTGGCAAAGGTAGGGGTAACCAACCCTCACGGCCAAGTCAACATAGAGCAGAGAAGGCTATGTGGGTGCGAAGGAGGTTGGAGGCCCATGTTGTGGGAAAAGTGGGTTGAAGCGGCCCAAGTGGCCCGAGGAACGTGACTGTAGCCAAAACATGAAAGACCATAAATTTCCACACTCAAAGAAATGTAGATATGTCACGAGTCAACGACCCACCTAGCCCGATCAACAACGGATGGGTGGGATAGAAAATCCCAAATCGGGTGATGTGAAGAAAGGAGGCCCACATGGTCCAAGTACCGTGGGGATATGAGTTCCCTATAGAGGTGAAATTTCTACACAAAGTGTGTTCTGGAAAAGGCGGACTTTGGCGGCCTAGGCGGTACAAGTACCACAGACACATGAGTTCCCTAAAAACTTACAATACCCGCAATCCAAAGGGAAAGTAGAATTCCTGAAATCCTCTACACCACAAAAACTAGATTTATTATTTTTAATGAGGGTAGGTATGTGAAACTAAAGAAACATATCCAGCTCCAAAAAATTTAAATACTCAGTCTCGTGAAATGTAAGAAATCCCGGTAAACTCAAAATAGTTGCGCACACTCATATTGCCATATCTTTTGCATTTCTCAACAAAATCATACAAGGTTGGAGTGGTTGGAATCATGGTTCTGATCCCAATGCACAAGAAGTTAAGAAATTTAAAATTTTATGAATAATTGATGTTGATTTTGTAGAAAATGTGCCCAGTTTAGAATGGCAGTTTGGTGGTGGTTGGAATGGCATTAAATGAGCATGGTCATCATTTTCTCCAACTAAAGGTTATGGGACAACATGGGGAGCCTTTTTCAAGTAATCTACCATCATTTAACTTCATTTATTATCACTTTTAGGTAGTTGGAAAGTGGATTTATGGCTTTACATCCCTTCTCTTTCTCTCTTCCAAAACTCTTTAAATTGGAATGTTGAGATCATTGTAAATGGGGGGATAGTTTGAGGAGAAAAACTCTATCATTTTGGTTTTGTGAAGCCAATGTACTACAGGCCCTTGTAGTGGACTCCTTGCATGGTGATCCTGACCTTTATTTTGTAATAGATTGAACTATGCATATCAATGAAGCAATATATACAAGTTTGTGGATGTATCTTTCCTTGTTGTGTTTGTTTGCATTCTTCTTACCTCTTCAACCTCATTGCAAATATATTGTGTCTATTTTATGCTCTTGTAGGGATTTATTATTGTTGTGTCTATGTGAAATATTATTGTGAATGTATTTTCTAGATTATGGAGAACTGTTATCACTCTTTCTAGTATGCACTATGCTTCTATTTTTTACACATTGGAAGACAATTCTCATACCCTCCTTTTCTGATGTATCACCACTTTAGTTTAGGATTTTTTTCATTTAATCTCTCTCCCTAGTCCCTTGGAAAGTTAAAATTAGGATAAGATAGTTTTTCATACGTTAGAGTAGATTGTGGCAGATAGTTTAGGATAAGAACTAGCTTTCTCTGGAGGTCTATCTTGAGTAGAAAGTCCCACAACTTGGGGATAGTACCCATGTTATCTGGTCACACCATGAGTTCAAGCACACCCACTTGTGAAAATCGAAGGGTTCTGTGTTTTTTTATAATAGGACCTTCACTCATTGCTTATTATCCTAGGGTTTACTCATCATGAATATCTCTATTCACGCTTATATATAAAATCACCATGATTGTATCGGTAAGCTTAAAAAGTACTTAGCTACTAATTATATTCCCCATCACACTTCACCTGAATATGTATACCGTAAGTTCACTTATGCTATATCCCTCAATGAGGATTAAATAACTTTCACAACCAATAAATTACCTTCTCAAGAAATATTACAACATGACCCTCCCTTGTATATTCAAGTTTGTGTTAACAAATTAGGGGTAAAACAAGCCTTATTTTAAAATGGATTAGGCGTTAACATTTGTTACATCACTTTCCTTCATCATTTAGGTATATTGGAAGCATCTCTAGCTCCTTCCTCTATCTCTATTCATAGCTTTGATAACATTCCCAAGCGTGTATTAGGTATTTTCATCTTTCCTATCATTATCAGTCTATGTATAATCACTATTTCGTATCATGTCATGCCTAATAAACTTAATTATAATATTATTATTAGATGGCCTTCGATCCATGTTATGCATGTGGTCCCTTCTACATTACATAAATGACTTAAATTCTGTCATCAAGGTTGTTTATGATGTTCTGGATGATCCTTTACCTTTTAAGAATTGCAATTTTGCTGAGCAATATAGTGATACTACAACTTCCTTTGATATTCCTTAGAAATTTTCTTGATATGGGATAGGGTACGAATACTTGCACCGCTATGTTTTTATGACACCAATTTATATCAACAAGAACATAAGGTCATAACACTTTGGGATCTCCCTACACAATCACATAAGTTTGGGTTAGGGTATCAACCTCCTTCTCTGCCAACTATGGATTCTTATACTACCTTTCATGTTACCTCACTTTCTATAGTACATCCTGAAATAATCAATGATGATGCATCTATCACTTGGGATACCTTAAATACTATTCCTACTAATGATGCTCTACTCGTTTATATGAGTGTTTATGATCATCTTCCTTCCTTTCACAATAAACATCATCTCTCAATGATACAACTTATTTAAGAGAATCTAATGTATCCCCTAAAAATTTCAATCCTCTTGATAATATTCTTACTAATCCATACATTGAAGATCACTTAGCCCTTCTTAATGAAGAAACAATTCAATACAAATTGGGTACATCTGAAAATTTGTGAATAATTTTGCTAGCTACCTCCCTTATTCCTGCCGAATAAAAATATATCAAGAAATTCCTTCATGATTTCTCTGATATTTTTGCATGGGACTATAGTGATATATCAGGTATTGATCCATCGATCGCGATGCAAAATATTTTCCTCCACCCTGGTACAAAACCCGTCCAACAAAAAAATCACAAATTGCATCCCAAAGTAGCACTTCTAGTTAAAGAAGAGATTTAGAAGCTTCTCGACACTGGTTTTATTCACACTATTGAATATTGTGAATGGGTATCTAATATTGTTCTAGTAATGAAACCGTATGGTTGGGTTCATTGTTTCATTGATTTTCATGATTTAAACAAAGTGTGTCCTAAGGATAGTTTTCCTTCTCCACACATCGACGCTATTGTCGATTCTAAAACTTGATATGATATTTTTTCTTTTATGGATGGATTCATGGGTTACAATCAAATTGAAATCAACCCCGTTGATCGAGAAAAGACCTCCTTCATCATGCCATGGGTAACATTTTTCTATACATTTATGCCCTTTGGTCTTAAAAATGCAGGATCTACTTATCAATGGGCAATGACACATATATTCCATGATTATATTCATAAGATCATTGAAGATTATGTAGATGAAATTTTGGCCAAATCTAGACGATGTTCTTCCTATGAAAAGGATCTATGAATACTATTTTAATGAGTACGGCAATATCATGTGCGTATAAATCCCAAAAAGTGTGTTTTTGGGGTCATAACGAGAAATCTCCTTGGATATATTATCTCCCAATATGGCATTGAGATTGATCCTAAAAAAATTAAAGCCATTATTGATATTCCTCCACCCAAAAATGTGCATCAATTACGATCCTTATAAGGAAAAATTCAAATTATTTGATGATTCATTGCACTACTGTTGATAAGACTCAACCATTTACACAACTCATAAAGAAAGATACTAAATTCGGTTGGGATTAGCAATGTCAACAAGAATTTGATAATATCAAATCCTACTTGTTAAACCTGTCGATTTTTAGTCCATCCTTTAGTTGATCGACCTTTTCTATTATATATCTCTACTACGTTGCATGCATTAGGTGCTCTACTGGCACAACATGATGATTCTTAATGTGAAATGACAATATATTATATCATTTGTACCCTACTTTCTTATGAATGTAAATATAGCTACATTGAATAACTATGCCTCAACTTGGTTTTTATTGCAGATCAATTGTAAAATTATCTCTTAAATAATGAAGTACATATTATCAATAAATTCAATCCTTTGCAGTACTAATTATCTCGCACACATCTGTCGGGATGCTTGATGTAATGGGTTATGCTTCTCATTAAGTTTGATTTCAATTTTATACCACAAAAATCCATCAAAGGAAAATTTATAGCCGATCAATGACCTGCAGAACCCCTCTTAAATGCATCACCCATTTATGGTTCTTTCCGTGACGATTTCACTACCTATACTATTGAGCCACACACATGCACAATGTATTTTTATGGCTCTCATTTTCGATCTGGTTTTGGAGTTGGGATAGTATTCATTAACCCACATGGTAAACCACTCCCATTTTCATATCAATTAGGCTTTTCTTGTACAAATAACATCGCAAAGTAAGAAGACCTCATTTTAGGCCTACTTCTCATTCACAATTTATACATACATGATGACTCTCAATTAGTCATCAATCAGGTCAATGATACATATAAAAAAAGGAGGAGAATCTAATCCCATACAACATGCTTTTTAAACACCTCCTAGATACATTTGAGTCCTAATCCATTACTACCATTTCTCACAAGGATAATCGTCATGTCAATGCTATGGCTAATGTTGCATCACTCATTCCACAAGACTTCACAGAAAAATAAGCCACATTCATAGTTACAAACTTATGAAGTCGTTCTATATCTAAATTACCTCTTGAAGTTTGCACCATGACACGCAGTCAAGACAACTATGGATGGTTTTTCAGTTATTTACAATTACTTATATAAGTAGACTATGCTTGACAATCCGTAACCTCGTGAGCTAGAAGGTTAAGATGTGAGGCTACTCGCTATGTCATTGTTGGAACATAATTATTTAAGCACGTAATTGAAGTTCACCTCTTATGTTTCCTCGCACTTGTAGATATACCCACTTCCATCTCACAAATACATGATAGGATGTGTCGTGGTAATTTTCTAGTACAACTATGTTAGAATTTTTTACACCAAGGCTACTATTAGCCTACAATGGAACAAGATTTCCTCGAATATTCAACTCATTGTAAAAAATTACAAACACACGGTAATCTCCATCATGTGCCTTCATATAACCTCCAACCCATTGTGCTTGATTTTCCTTTCTCCCTTTGGGTATTTGACCTCATTTGTATGATCATTCCTAAGTTTTCTGATAAACATAAATTCATCATTACTGTTATTGAGTACTTTACTAAGTGGCTCGAAGCATCTCCTCTATGAATGGTCACTATCAAATACATTTGTAACTTTCTAATCACACATATTATTACACATTTTGGTGTGCCTTCTGCTATCATCACTAATAACGGGTCTTCCTTCAAAAATAAGGACACAAAATGTTTTGTGCCAAATTCAAAATAAAGAAATCATTTTCTACCCCTTACTATCTGCAAGGTATTGGCCAAGTTGAGGCCACCAACAAAACCATTATTAAAATATTATGCAAGACTATTGATTCTAGTGGTGCCAATTGGAATAACCAATTATTCTATGCTCTATGGGCCTATCGTACTATCATTCACACAACTACTAACGCTACCCCTTTTTCCTTGGTGTATGGTGTTGACGACGTTATCCCACTTGAGCTCAAAATACTTTGTGGATATCTATTACAGGAATCCTTAAAAATAATGAATGTCGTGAAAACCACTTACATGAGCTATAAATATTAGACTCGTATTGTGTCCAAGAACTCCAACATCTTCACACATATTAATCTCACATCGCAAATGCACACAATTGCAAAACTTGTTCTCATGAGTTCAATATCAGTGAACTCATTTTAAAAGAGAATAAAAATAATACAAATGTTGAGCCACCTTTCAAAGGAAAATTCAAGCCTAATTGGCTTGATCTATACATTATCACTGACGAACTTGGTGGTGGAGTTTATCGCTTTACCACCTTTTTAGGAAAACTGCTCAAAAATACACTTAATGTAATGCATCTTAAGAAATATTATTCTTAAATGTGACATAAACCTTACCCGATGACACACTCTTGTGCTTTGGTTCACAATTGACTATTGAGGTCATCGTACACATGAACCCCATACATTGCACACTAGATACTTCACATTGTGAATCTTCATACATCTCGCATCATATATTTTACATCTTATATCATACAATCTACATTTAGTTTACATTATTTTGATCATTACACATTTATACATTCTGCATACTCTACACGTCATACTAGTCTTCATCATGCATATCTCACACTCCCATTTTCTACAACCCTACCATTCTATAGAGCGCACCTCTTTACATTACTATTCTATCTACACACATTGCATTACAGACTATACATCACATATTTACACATTTAGCTCATTACATGATCATATTTTATCATCACACGTCTTACCCTATGATGCACTCTAGTTCCTCATTTCTTACTCGACTAATGAGGGTTTACCAATCAAATAGACCTTATCCTACACACATGCTCATTATTCTACCTTCTCTCATGTGACATTTGTAGGTTAGGGACATACGCTATATGATACATGGTCACCTATTCCTTCATCTTGTAGTGGTACACGCTTTAGGATAAATCACCACTCCCTTTATTCATCTCATCATGATATATACCCTTTAGGATACATCATCACATGTTCATCTATAGGTCACATATACACACTCATCACAACACGTTAGACATAATACACATTATTCGACCATTTCCCAGTGATGCACTCTCATTTACGGTTCATTCTTGACTATTTAGGGGGCATACTAAATAAACCTCACTACATACAACTCTATTCACTCAGGGGGCATGCAACTCCTACCATCCATTTTGCATTCCATTCCATCCATCCACAACATGTTGCATTCTATGGTTACATTTAATTTTTCTTACACTTTCTTGTATATGTTCACTTTACTACACATGCTAGATAAATATATTATATGTCATTATCTTTACCATACACACATGCACGTTCACATCCTTTTCCAGTTTTTATTGCAGATATAGGGTCTCTCACTCGTAACAGGTATGCTCACCTCCTACAATAGTTACTGGGGGCATCCACATTCATCTCTTACAAGTGTTATTATTCCATTTTATACTTAGCACTCTACATTACTTGCTTATACATGCTTTTCACGTATGATTTATTTTTATAACATGGTAATGAGTGCTTCATGTGCAACATTTCTTGTAGGATTACTTGTTTCCATGGCTATTATTTTGTCTACTATTGTTTGCTATTGTGTGTGAGATTTTCCCTTTGTTTGGTGTGAACACGTGTTTTTTGTATATGGCCATTGCATCCTTGAGTGTTTTAGGAAATCGTGAGTGATGTCCCAAGTTTGAAACCCACTTTGGTGCTCTATATTTGGATTCTTGCATGTTTACTTGCATTCTATTTTACACTTATCTACGTAGCTTACACTTGTCTTTTACATGCATGTTATTTTGTACTAACACTTGTTTCTAGCCACTTGTTTGTGTGTGCCTTAATTTCTACCAAACACATTTCCTTCCCCCTAAAGTTCATAATTTATGTTGTTGGTCCTCTTTTAGGGCTGCATTCTCCTATCAGTGATTTTGCATTTACCCCCAAAGAGGGGGGAATCATTTGGGGTTTGACATAATACACAAAGCTTTTACGCTAGTACAGTTTTTTCCCTTAACATTGTGGGTTATACAACGAGTGGGTTCAAACCATCCTACGAATGCCGTAGAGAGAGGATTTTACAAGTTAGGTTGTCCTTAGCATTATGGGGATTATTTATAAGCTAGAGGATATAACAGATTTACTCTCTACACTACTTCAGTTAGTAGCGTCGGATCACCTAGAAAACCATGAAATACAAAGATCTCTTCATACAACTTCACGGAAGCAATTACATGTCTGAGAATAATTCACCTTTCTCCCTACACTACTTTAACCAGGGTGGCGTGAGATCACCAAAAACACTTGTAGTATAAGATATCCTTTCTACAGCCTTTCTCTCATCATGAATTAAGTGCACATGTTCTTTTTACATTTTTCATTTCCATTACATACTTTTTACTATATACATGCGTCTTTACATGATTTTTGAAATATATACATGAATATTTGGCAACTTGATTGTCTTCTACTTGCAGTTCTAGCTGTATGAGAAGCAAGAAGTCAACAACAAAAACAACAACAATGACATTGAGAAAAACAACAACAATGGCATTGACAAAAAAACATTTTACGATAGCACATACCTCATACTAACATGCAAGTACATCACACACATCGACAACTACACACACATTTCCACCCAAGGTTCACTCTCACCACTTTTTCACACTTTTACATCTTTAGTTTCCATGCTTCACTATTTTCTCATTCCACTCTTTGTCTAGTCCATCGACACACTTTCTACATCACTCTACATGGACATCAAGTACACATCTCTATCTAATTTATGTTACAGTGGTCCACTCACCAACATAAAGTGGGGGAAAATGTAGACATAAAATCATTCAATTTAGACATTATTTAGTCTTGGTTTCATACTACTATTCATATGGTTTTTGAGTGAAGACATTACTAATTAACCCCCATCTTTTGGCAATTTTAGTTTTTTTTGTCGGCACTGCCAACCTTCAACACATACTTTCCCAGTCAATTTTTTTCATCTTGCGTCATTTTATCCTTGATTGGGGTAACAATAGGATCCCATGTCCCATTCGGGGCTCCTTGATCCTCTTTCCACTTTCCCACCAATTTTTGGGCTCTGTCTCGCCATTTGAGCATTCTATATTTTTGGTGGTCGAACTCTTTGGGGTTAATTACGAAATTAGAACAAGAGAACCATATAAATATAAATCTATGAGATCATATTGAGGTACCAACCACTAAGTAATACTATCATCACCTAAGGTTACATCCATCAAATTCTTCATTTGCATCCATCTAGCTCCATCACAAAGCACAAGGCTGGTTCATCTACATCACACTACATAGGAGGGAAGTTTACTCTATTCCATCTACCATTTTATTACATTTCTATACATAGTTATTTCTCGATACTTTCAAAAAGTGAGACTAGCACAAGATCACTTAGGGCATAATTAAAGACGCACACATAGAACTACATTGGGTCTGAGATGTAGTGCAACACTCAATTAGTAAGTCCACCATTGTGGCCACTGAGGATAGTCTGACCCCTTCATATGTATTTTTATTTTTTAGGGGTTTGATGCTTGTCTTGGGGTTTTGTAGGTCTCATCTTCATTTATGATTTCCAGTGACATATCACACAGTTCAGTGAAGCTAGTGCGACATGAAGCAAACACATGCGTTCACTTAGTGACACCTCAAAGGAGGTTTATAGAGATTTTTCAAAGACCAAGGCACCCATATCTCATACCAAGCCACCCACAGGAGCCCCTGCACCTATCCAGGTGCCCCAGTCTACTCAAGTTTCCCAGATCTAAACTTTTTTGGACCTTGGTGTTGTTGTTTCCTCCTCCCATTTCTCAAGTCATCTCTGTGATGCAGTCTAACAAGCGTATTGAATTACCTGATTTCTTGTTGGTATTCAAACCTACACCTGTGTCTCAGATCTTGGAGAACTGAGATATTTGAGATCACAATGGAACCATCTCCAAGTTTTGCGACCTTGTGAATTTTAGAAATATCTATGAAGAAGGTCGATTCCTCTATCTATTTCTACTACTATTCTCACTCCTAATGTTGAAGGGGAAACTAAGATAATAATGTCAAGGGACCAGGGATAGAATGATAACATGAAAGTAAAATATACTAAAAGGTAATAACACTAGAAAGAGAGGGATGAACACTACATGTTTTGACCGAGAATGAAAGGAAATGTGTGAAAGGAGGCTAGGCATGAGTAACATAGCTAAAAACATATTTACCAAATCATTCTCATGAAAAACAACCAAATAGGGAACTGCAAGGGACATGAAATGGCACAACAAACACGCATAACAAAATAAAAGGAAAGAAGAAGGAATTTAAACACATTAGGATAGAGAATTTAGTCACAAAATTATGCTTCTATTACTTCCAAAAATACAAAGAGCTATTACAATGGTGAAGAGGTTGATATCCACATGCACGAACTAGATCTAGAGGTCTGCAACTCAAAATAAAAAAAATATGAATCCCTTAGTAGAATGCGTAAGGATCTAGAGTCTCCAACATAAAAAATGAGCCCAACTCTTACATTTATAGATGAATGCATGGAAGAAGAAGAGAAGGAGGGAAAATCTGAATTTGAAATGCAATCACCAACAAGAAGCATTGAATGCCTATAAATCTACCTGGAGATCTATGAAATATGATTCCCCAAGCCTATTTGGCATGTTGAAGAAGGAAGGAGGGAAAATCAAATTAAATTGGGTGGTTGAAGCAATCAGATCTGCTCATTAATTCTCAGAGATACGTTTTCCCATTTCTTACCTACCAAATCTATCAAGAATTCTAATTTGAATATCTATCACTATAACTAATGTCAGCATCTCTCTGACAAGTCCAGGTGTGCCTTGATTAGAGATCTGTAGCAGAAGATACATATGTCAGAATTTTATTAGAGCCTTCGGTGCATGCAAGACACATGGTGCACACAGATTGGTTGAAAGGATGACCAATTGTGTAAAATTTTTGTCATTTCTAACACATGTCACTCACTGATTTGTTACAATGATTTGGCACCCTATTGGTGTGCTGTGACTAGTTACATGTTACACACTCAAGTATGTTATAAGATGACCTGGCATAGAAGGGCACAAAGGAGGGCATGCAAGATGGGTGTGCAAAAGAAAATAGAGGAAGACGCGAAGGAAAGCATGTGCAATGCGCGTGGGGAAATGAGGAAAATAAGTGAGCAGAGAATGCATGGTCAAAGTGTAACTATTACAAAGTAATGGGTGTGGCATACAAGAGGTCTAGGGACTTGGCTGGTTATATCAAGTGTGGGGCACATGTGGGATGAATAGCTATTAGGAAGAAGGCATACACGCAAGAGATATGCACAAGGGGAAGATGGGAATAAGGAAGAAAAGGAAAAGTAAGGAAAGAAGGGGGAGTGCGTGAGAAAAAGGAGGGCCCGCAGGGAACTGTGACCAAAGGAATTTTTCAGGTTAACTTAAGCATGTGCAACCTTGTAATGAACATCTTAGAGCCAAAATATGTATACAAGTTACCCAAATAACTAGGAGAGTTATTGGGATAATATTTTTGGCAACTTTTGCGGCCATCTTTCTGCTAGATGAAGGATATCAGTAGCTTGGATCATCCATTTGGCATGGAGTCTATTATGTAATCATGAAACTTCCCATATAGTCACTTGAAAGATCATTTCTCAACTCTATTCTAAATCTTGCAACTGCTGAAAGAAGATCTGCATCTTGGAAGAAACAGAAGAGCATGTGCAGGAAGCACACGAGAGGAAAGAAATGTGTACAAACAATAATGTGCACGCAACACACTTAGAGGAATTAAAACTACTCTAATATATACATAGTGATGAAATAAACTTAATAGAAGGGTTTGAGATAGATCCCATTTACTAAGATTTGTAGTGAGCCTCTATCAAGATGAGTTAACTCAAAAGAGTTAGCCTTCTTGCATGTATTGATGATATATAGGCCACTCCAAAGTACATAAAACTTTTAATGGTACCTTGGTTTAACTCTATCAAGATATCATTTTAAAGCCAAGTCCCCAATTCTGAAACTTTGAGGCATGGCCCTTTTGTCAAACCATTTAATTGTTGCTTGTTGATGTTGTTCTAGCTTGATCATCATAGAGTTTCTTAACTCTTTAAGATTAACTAGCTTTGTAATTCTAAATTCTCTCTGGTCTACGCCTTAGAATTCTAATTGTTGGGAAAGTGCCAATGAGTTCAACTCTAGTGTTAAAGGAAGGGTAGCCTCCTTATCATAGAAAATCTTGTAAGTTGAAGATCTTATTGCCTTTTTGGTTGTGATTCTATTTTCCAAGAGCACATGCAAGACCTTTGTATGCCACTATATTTGGCTTATGTTCATTGTGCGCTTCATTATCCTGATTAGGTTCTTGTTTTTTGACTCTGTCAGACCATTTCCTTTGGTGTAATAGTTGGAAGAGGTTTTCAGATAAATGCCCAAATTTAGAGTGCAATCATTGATTTTAGCTCGAAGGAATGATTTTGCATTATTAGAGATAATGGTCTAAGGAATGCTAAACCTTATGAATATACCTTCAAGAAAGTCAAGGATGACTGACTCAGTTGATTCCATGAGTGTGAAGTAGTCTCTAGATGTTAACACCCATTTGTTTCCAATGCTTGAAGGTGGATTGATCATACCTATGAAGTCAAGACCCCATTGTGCAAAAGGCTGATCTGTTTGGATTTGTCTGAGGGAAAGTACAACCAATCTTTTCTTTCCTACAAAGAAAGTGCATTCTTTACATTTTGTGACCCACCTGTGTGCATATGCAAACAAATTAGGCCCAAATATACCTGCCATTATGATCTTCATTATTTTAGTTTTGGTAGAGAACTTTCCACCAGAGAATCCATCATGAAATTTTTTTAACACTTTATCAGTCTGCACGTCATTGATACATCTTAACAACAGGCATCACCAAGGTTATTTTTGAATAGAATTCCATCAATCAAAAAATAAGGGATAAATTGTAACCTTAAAAGACTTCTCTTTTCCTTGTTTAGACCGAGAGGGTATGCGCCCTCGAAAAGGAATGTGATCGATGTCCTTCATCAAATTACGCATGCTCAGGATCTATACTTTGTCTCAAGGTCTACGCACGAGAGATCCTCATCCAGAAGTAATGAATTCTCGGATTCATTCTACGCATCCTCTAGCTATCTACCTTCTTACAGAGCACGTTACCTCTTACTAGTTTTTTGGCCTTGATAGTCACATCATACTCCATGATTTTGGTCACCCATCATGATATTTTTTCACTGAATTCTACTCCCATGATGAATTATTTTACAGAAGAATAGGATACTAACACCTTGATATGATTTTTGGTGGGAATACTTCTAAATTTCCTGAGTGTGCACATGATGGAAAAGACATGCTTCTCTGTGTGAATTTGTTTTAATTCATAATCCTTCAACGTCTCGATAAATAAAACCTACTGGTTGTTCTATGCCTTGTTCATTTTCTTGTGTTAGGATAGCAATCAACACTCACATCAATGCCATAAGCATAAAAGATAAAATCATTGGAATAATGTGGGTTGATGAGTGTTGGTGTGCACGCAATCTCTTGCTTGATTTTGTTGAAGCTTTCTCTTCCTTCTTTTTTCCATATGAAGGCAATGTCCTTCTTGAGCATTAAGGTGATGGGACAAATTAGTCTTGGAAAGTTAGGGATAAAACACCTAACAAAATTGATCTTACCGAGGAAGGACTGCAATTCCTTCTTGTGCACTGGAGAGTAAAGATCTAGGATGGCTGAAATATGCGCTCAAGATCGATTGCAATTCCATCCTTAGAAACCACATGGCCCAAATGCTTACCCTGCGCCATTGCAAAATTGCACTTCTTGGGGTTAACAGACACCCCATACTTTCTACGTCTCTCAAATACTTTCTCCATGTGCACCATCATATGATCAACGCTTTGCTTTGAGAAGATAGTTATGTCATCAAGGTAAACCAAGACAAATTCTTTAATGTAACCTTTGAATGACAATATCCATGGCATGCTGAAATGTTGTGCCTACATTTGACAGACCAAAGGGAATTTTCTGATATGCATATGTTCCCCACTTGGTTGTAAATGTTGTTTTGAATTGATCCTCTTCCTTCACTAGGATCTGATTGAATATAGAATACCCATCTAGCATTGAGAACCTCTATGCACACTGGCCATAGTTCTATAGAATCTGCTCCATTAAAGGCAAAGGATAATGATCCTTTAGAGATGCCTTGTTTAAATCTTTGAAATCAACACAGAGTCTGATTTCACCATTCTTCTTGTGCACTAGAATTATATTCGCGACCTAGGTAGAGTACTTGATGGGAAAATTAATTTTTTTCTCAATGAGTTTGGATACTTATTTTCTCATGAGTGGATATATCTTTGGATTGACTAGTTCGCTACTTTTTTATGACGAGATTAATACCAGGATCAAGGTCAATGAAGTGTTGAGCAACACTTAGATCAAAACCTTTGATGTATTCATACTCCCATGATAAAATATCATTGTATTTTTGACAGAGAGAGATGAAGGCCTGCTTTTCTTCATGCACGCAAGTTTTACTTGAGCAACAACTCTTTTTTGTGTTGCATAATAATTACTGGAGAGTAGTCTTCTAGTGCAGTGCGCACATGTAATTTTCTTCACCCTTGAACTCATCATTAGGGCCAAAAATTTTCTCTAAGGTAACTATCCCTTTAGGTAAACTTATTTTATTCTTCAGTTGTATCACTCAGTCACCATAGTTGTTATGCAAGTCGTCTTGCATGCTAGATGAGAAATTAGCTTCATTCTGGATGAACTGAACGATTTGCGCATCACTATCAAACACTTTCTAGCTGGTATTGTTGTTTAGAATGGATTGTCACGATCACCATCTTAATGTGTTGAGGTGTTTCCTTTGACAAATTCCTCAGCATGAGAGAATTGACGAACCAAGAGTTTCCATTTGGTTAACTTTCTTTGTTCATTTTGTACGGCACCACCTACAAGATTTAGAGCATTAAAGCTCTCAAGGAGGTCCCAAAATTTGTGTTTATAATATTTGAGAAGTTTATTCTCTTTTCAAGCACTTGTTGGTAACCTGATGGATAACCAACTCTGTATCCCCAAAGATCTGCAATGCCTTTATCTTCTTCTTCTCAGTGATCAACAAAGCATGCACCAACACCTCATACTCTACCACATTATTAGAACTTGTGAACCGTATTCTATGTTTGTGAAGAAGAATTGCTCATCCTTAGGGGAAATGAGAACCACTCCTTCTCCCATGGTCATGATTCTTCTTTTGGAACCATCAAAATATAACGTCCATAAATCAAGTTTAACTTGGTCTTTCTTTAGCACATGTGGTAAGCATAACTTCTTCTTCAAGAATGCAGTAAGTACTAAGCCTAGTTTCATAACCTTCCAACTCTTCAGCATATGGGTCAAATTTATGGTGCCTCTCTGCCCATTCATTAAGTTCCAGATTAGTAATAGAAGGTGTAAGAGGATGTTCTTCAAGACCTGAAGCTTGTTCTTGGATTAAACATTTGGCTTGGATAGGGGATGGGATATAGGACTCTACATGATAGGAAAATATTGGTTCAACTTGTATGGTAAAACAAGTACCATACCTTGTCTTGAGTAGCATTTGAGACCAATCAAAAGACAAGTAACCACCCACTTTAGCAGTAAAGTCTCTTGACAGACATAAGGAAAACAAAGGAGGATAGGTCAATGATTGACACATCTTGAGTTATTGTTAGACTTGGACATGCATGAGATGAAGAGTTAACTCAAGATCCTTGATGATTCCTAAAGTATTGACAATTGAACCATCAAGTTTTAGGACTCCTTTAGATAAGAGGATATAGTTCAGACCTAGGACATCAACAATATTTTTAGGCATAATAAAAGTACTAGCACCTGATTCAATCATACAATTATGGACAAGGTGTTTTCCTATGATCAAGTACATATAGAAGGGTGGGGTTTTAAAAACCTTACTTACTTCTCCTCTTCCTAATAGATGTTTATAGAAGCTTAGCGGATTCTACACAACTACATCAGTGCACGAGAGTTATGCCAGAGCTTCATGTAATAGATCGCATTGGGATGGAATGGTTAGGGCATCCTACATTATGACGTTTATTTTTTTTCTCTTCATTTGGTCCACAATGTTAAATGGAAAACCCGTTGACTTGTGTATTTGAGGAACAACATCCCTTTTTTAATATTAGGCATGAAATCCTGACTTTAGGTGCAGAAAATGCTTGACCTACTAAAGGAGGGGAGCACACCACTACATGGGATTTGTGCAGAGCCTCAGGTGTAGGAATTTGAGCACTTTTACTGCTGGATGCCTTGGTTGCCTCTTTTTGTTTAAGATGGTCAGCCTATGTTTGTAGAAGTGTGACCTGCACACCAGACTCTATCATTCTTTTCTTGTATCTTGTATTGTTTGTAACCTAGGCACACATTCTATTTGTATCATCTACAACTTGGCTTATTACATAGAAGTCATCAGTGCCAAATAACATAAAATTTACTTCTGGAGGAGCTTATGGCCTTCCTTGGTTTTCTACTTCAAGAGCACTTGTTGAAGGTTCATAGGATGAATCATTCTAGATTATGAAGGCTTGCGCATGCATAACATTAGCACAATAATATTTACTATGAGGAATGTTACAGGGAAAGTACCATTCTGAATCTTGTGCCAAATTGTTCTAAACTAGAATGAGCACCTGACTTATACTAGGTACTGGAAGAGAGGGAACGGGTGGAACAACTTACAAGGGTAGATGCACGTTAGCATGCCATCTATCATTCTGTTGGTTGGGCGCGTATCTTTGGTTTCCATATTGATTCCACCAAGGTTGATTTTTTTGGCTAGGATGTTGAATAGAATTGTCTCTATAGGCTTGCAGCTGCTATTTCTCTAATGATATGACTTTGTTTGATAAATTTCTAATCAAGGCCTTCAATTATTCATCTTATTTTTGTTGCATTAGAGAGTAGGATGTTGATGCAACTAGTTGCACCTCTTGATTAGGAATAGGAAAAAGGGCAACAGAAGGATGGGGTGCTTGTGACATTTCTGGGAACAAGGGCATAGGTGGTCTAGGAGTTATCTTTCCCTCCTGAATAAGACTATTTTCTACCCTTACCATAATATTATAAGCAATTAGTAAATTCCTACATCCCATGGATTGAATCATGACCGAGATGTCCTTTTTTATTGCCTTGAGATAATAAAAAAATGTATGTTGGGCTGTAGGCCTTACCATAATAGGGATTCTATCCAAAGTCTTCTAAAATCTGATGTTGAAATCAGTCATCTGTCCATTGGGCACCCTCCTTTTTGTTATCATTTGATCCACCAAAGATAGGTGATCTGACTTATTTTCAAAATAATTGCAAAGAGTTGTTCCTAGCTTGTCCTAGGTGGCAATAGATCCAAGTCTCAAGCCTCTAAACCATTGAAGTGATTTTCCTTTGAGAGAGGATACAAGTAGCCTGACTGCTACATCATCATATGTGATCAAATAGAGTGAACACACATTTTCTACATCTTGGATATGCTCCTGAGGGGTGACTTGATTTTCACTAGTAAAGTATGGAATACTTTTAAGCACCCCACTCAACATGTCATTTTCCACAGCCAAAACCAAGGGGCTTCCTCCAGTGAAGTTAGAAAATTTTATAAGTGGAGGAGGTTGTTGATGCACCATTGCAAGGCATGCATGTTGTCTATTTTGAGTATTTAAATGGGCACGACATGCTAGAGATAGAGATGCACGTGCGGGCTTTCTGGAATGAATTATCATTAAGGATAGCTGAAGGTACTCAAAATAATCTTCAGTTGCTTCACTTCTTCTTGTGTGCACTCTTCTCATGAAATGCACTCAGGGCTACTAGAACAGAGATCTAGAAAATATTGAGAGTCACTAGATGTGTTGAAATGAGCCTCCAAAGGCTGAAATACTTAGTCCAAACACCAAAACTTAACAATGTGAAATTTAAGCTTTCAATGTTGGTCCCACTGGGCATGTCATAAATTGTTGGTCTTTAAACCTGCACCCGTGTCTCATATCTAGGAGAATCGAGCTATTTGAGATCACAATGGAAAGATCTCCAAGTTGTGGGACCTTGTGTACTTGAGACAAATCTCTAGAGAAGGCCGGTTCCTCTATTTATTTCTACTACTATTGTTACTCCTAGTGTTGAAAGGGAAACTAAGATAATAATTATAAGGGACCAGGGATAAAAAGATAGCATGAAACTAAACTATATTAAAAGGTGATAGTAACAGAAAGAGAGGGGTGAACATTATCTGTTCGGAGAGAGAATGAAAGGAAATGCGTGAAAGGAGGCTAGGCACTAGTATCATAGCTAAAATGTATTTACCAAATCATTCTCATGAAACAAAACCAAATAAGGAAGTGTAAGGGACGTGAAATGGCACAACAAGCATCCACAACAAAAGAAAAGGAAAGAAGAAGGAATGTAAACACATTAGGATAGAGAATGGTCACAAAATGATGCTTCTATTACTTCCAAAAATGCACAGATCTATTACAATGGTGAAAGATGTCGATATTCACATGCACAACTAGATCTAGAGGTTTGCAACTCAAAATACAAAAATATAAAGTCTTTAGTAGAATGTGTAAGGATGCAGAGTGTCAAACATAACAAATGATTCGAGCTCTTACATTTATAGATGAATGCATGAAAGAAGAAGAGAAGGAGGGAAAATTTGAATTTGAAACACAACCACCAATAAGAAGCATTGAATGCCTATAAATCCACCTAGAGATCTATGAAATACACTTCCCTAAGCCTGTTTGGAATGTTGAAGAAGGAAGGAGGGTGAATCAAATTAAATCTGGTGGTTGGAGTAATCAATACATTTTCCCATTTCTCACCTATCATATCTGCTGAGAATTCCAATTTTAATATCTAGCATTGTAGTTAATGTCAGTAACTCTTTGACAAGTCTAGGTGTATGCTGATCAGAGCTCTATAACAAAATATACGTCTTTCAAAAGTTTTTCAGAGTCGTTGGCGCACGCAAGACACGTGGCGTGTGTGGATTGGCTGAAAGAATGGTCAACTGTGAAAATGTTTTTCATTTATGCCACTTATCACTCATTAATTTGTTGCAAATATTTGGTTCCCTATTGGCACATTTTGAATGGTTGCGTACTGCACAATCAAGCATGTCAGAAGATGACCCGATATAGAAGGGAACAAAGGAGGGTGTGTAAGAAGGGCACGTGGAAGAAAACAAAGGAAGGTGTGGAGAAAATCACATGTGATGTGCATGGGGAAATGAGGCAAATAGGTGAGTGGAGAATGCATGGTCAAGGTACAACTATTTAAAAGTAATGGGTGTGGTGCGCAAGAGGAACAAGGACTTGGCTGATTGGAGCAAGTGTGTGGTGTGTTCGGGATGAGTATATGTTAGGAAAAAGGTATATGCATAAGAGATGTGTGCAAGGGGAAGATGGGAACAAGGAGAAAAAGGAAAAGGAAGGAAAGAAAGGGAAGCATGCAAGAGCGTGTGAGAAAAAGGAGGGCGCACATGGATACTATGACCAAGGTAATGTGCTAGGTTAAATTGAGTGTACAAAACCTTGGAATGAATTTCTCAGAGCTAGAATATGTATACAAGTTACCCAAATAACTAGGAGAGTTATTTGGATAACAGTTCTTTCTAACTCTCTTTGCACTATAGGGTTTTACATATCTACTTTCTTAGTCGTTTGGGTCATTTCTCTTTACCGATAACCGTACCGAAAATTTTGTTTCGATCCCTCGTTAGGGATCCTTCGCGTTTGAAACATCGCAAAATCCCTCCCCGGGAAAACTAGTTCTTTGAACTTAGTCTTTTTGAGCCTTTTTGGGTGGGCGCATGTATTTTCATTGTAACACATGCTTTTGGTGCGCCCCCTTAAAAGCCTTTGGCGCATGGTTTTCCATGTTAGCACGATTCTCGGTGCGCCAAAGGCGCATATAGTCTCCATGTTACACCAAGTTTTGTTGCGCCAAAGGGCGCACATAACTTTATGTCGACAACGAATTTGGTGCGCCGAAGACGCGCTCATTCTTAAGTTGCCATTTCTTTCCATGCGCCAAAGAGCGCACGCCTTCCCTTGTCGACAACGATTTCCATGCGCCATTTCAAAAGGTTGGTGGCACATTAATGACAGGTTTTTCTATATATACCCGTGCCCGCCATGTCATTTTCATTCCATTTTGACAAGCACGTGATCGCTCTGGATTTGTCAGCTCTGCCCTGTCGCTGTCATTGCTCTGTGGACCCACTCGCCACAAATTTTCGATATATATTCGAGGTAGGTGGTTCTCCTGGTTTGTTTTTGAAAACTTTCACGTTCTTGGTCTGTGTTTTCTCTCCTTCGAGCTTATTTCTTTGACGGGTCTGATTGTTGCTTGCGTGGTCTGCCTCTTTAGTGACTAGTCGGTCTTAAATGAATTTGTTGGGTTTGTTTTCTCCCCTGTCTTGTCAGTTTGAATTTTCTTCCTCCTCTCCCTCCCTCTTTCCGGATTTGTTGTCTTGTCAGTTTGAATTTTCTTCCTCCTCTCCCTCCCTCTTTCCGGATTTGTTGGAAAAAGGGGGGTGGTTTTGCATCAGCGCCATCTGAGATCCCCTTTATAAAAGCCTTGTTATACCAAGCCTCCTTTCGAGTTGAGGACAGAGTTGAAAAAGGATTAAATGATTAAGTGTTTTCCATGGCGCACTGTTGCGTCATGTTGCAATCAAGACAGTCGCGCCCCTCGGCGCATCTATCAGCCCTGTAACATGTTCAAAACCCGCGCCTCCTTTAAACCTTTGGCGCGCCTTTTCTCCATGCTACATCATGTTTCCATGCGCCAAAGGGCGCACCCAGCTATCATGCAACAAAAGCCTTCTTCGCGCAAGTATAAAGCTATCAAGGCGCGGGCGCACCCTCCATTGCAATAACATGATGTTATGTAAACTTTCCATGCGCCTCGCTATATTCCTTTGGCGCATCATTTGTCCATGCTGCATAATGTTTCCACGCGCCATAGGGCGCATCGAACCCCAGTGTAACACGCATTTCCTGTGCGCCCTGTTATAAAATGCAACCTGCTTCATCCATGCGCCATGCGCTTTTGGCGCCAATTTAACCTCTGCAACATTCCTTTCTTGCGCGCCTTATCTATTTGGCCTGCCAATTGTATTTTTCCTGCGCCCTGAGCCTTTAAAATCTCTAACTCCTTCTGCTAAGCTTTCCAATGGAAGATCAAATGACTAATTCAACCTTTTTGGATTGGGTCTCTCTTCTTCTTCGTGCAGATCAGCAGCTGAGTTCGAAAGAACACATGTCTACGTCAAGCAAGAAGCCCACCAAACCAAGAGGGAAGGCAAAGCTAACAGAAGAAGAAATGAAATACAAATATCAGAGGGTCAGGATGCCCGAATCACAGGCCGAGTGCAGTATGGATGTCCGGGACTCTGAATTGGGTCACATTGACATGGATGAGTTCTGGCTTAGAACTCAAAAGGTTACAAGAAGTCCATGGATGGACAAGCTAATAGGCAGTGCCCTGCACTTTGCCGGAGGAATCCCTGTCAGCGCTGTGAATAACGAGTTTATGATGGTTGTTGCACAATCCTTCAACAAAGACACAAGATGTGTCGAGAATAGCAAGGGCGAGGTAGTTATAAACCTTACTGCCCGTCGCTTTGAGTTGATGCTTGGCATCCCTCACCACCGAAACTATGTGGCTGTTAGCCAACAGGAATGCATCAAGGCCTGGGAAGACAACGAAGGCCAGTGCATGCAGTTAATGAATGAGGTCTACCTAAAGAATAAAAAGGTAGTGACCCGGTGGCCTCAAACTATCCACCGGAGCGATTTCTCAGAGGAACTCAGTGATACTATCACTTTCCTAAGCAGAGTCTTCGGTCTTTCAGATGCTCACTACTTCCATAAGTGGATGCTGCGATACCTGGAAACAATGAATAAGAATCTGCCCGATCAGCGTTTCTGCTGGGGGGAGATAATAAGCAGCACAATATCCGAGCAACTGCAACAGTTCGCTACAACAGGAGTGTTCCACATGAACTCCTACGTCGTCTATGCTGCCGCAGCTGAAAGAGATTATCCAGGGCTGCACCGAAGTGGAACTTGGCCTCAGGCCAAAATATATGAATACTATCAAGAGCTGAAGCTGGAGAACAGCATCCAACACTTCGCTAAGATCAATGATGTTTTCTTCTATCACATCATGTGCATGTTGCGGCCAAATTTGACTCATAGCCGGACAACCAAAAACATAGTGGCAGTCACAGAGAAGTGGGGGGCCTTGTTCACCCAGTTTCCCACATTCACCTATCTGAGGGCGGTCAACTTTTTGGGCGAACCAACCAGGTTGCCAAGGTATGCTGGACCAAAGCTGATTTTATTGGAACTGTCAAGACAGCTCGTCACATACCATGAAAAGTGCCTCAAGAGAAAGAAGGGCGGAACTCCTTTCCCCCTCACAGTAGGCCGTTACACATGCTCCAGCTATCACAAGGCGAAGGAGATGTTTGCTGAGCTAGAATTGCTCAACCTAAAGCATGATTTCCCAGCAAGGCCTACATTCGACCCTAGGGGCTGTCTACCAAGGGCTAAGCTTGATCCGATTCATGTCCCTCAGATTGAGGATATCTACATTGACGTTCTCCATGAGGTAGAACTCAGAAGAAAGGATCACTCTCGCTTGGCATTAACGGAAATCATCCATTACGGAGTGGCCATTGTCCCAAAAGGCTTCCAAACCACGGAAGACGAAGTAGACAAAGTGTATAATGACACAGAAGGGGATGATTGGCCCTTCCCGGACATTGACAGAAGCAAGGCTCCTCAGACAATCGAGGAGAGGGTCAAGGAGACTATGCGGAGAACAGAGCATTGGTGCCGCATGAATGGGTTAATCTACCTCGGTGTAGATTTTACAACTTCTCCTTTGGGTAATGCACCTCCAAGGTCAAAGAAGCAGCTAAAAGGCAAAGCTGCGGAAGGTGAGCCTAGCACCATTCAGGAGGAAGCCCCTGAAAGTCCTCTTCCTTCAGAGCCTGAACAAGTAATAACCCTGGATTCGCCAGAGAAGGAATTGACAGAGGATAGTCCTATACGCCCATCCACCCAGGATGTCGGCATCGCTACAACTTCAGAGGTCCCTTCTATTCCTTCTTCTTCTCTTCCTCCCCTTCCTCAGATATCGGCAACCACTCCTTTGGTTGTGTCCTCTCCCCCTTCTTCTACTCTCTCCCCTGCCTCTTCGTCCATCTTCTCCTCTCTCGCTGATTTGTCTTCCTCTATTTCTTCCCTCATCTCCGAGCTCCCTTCCCTTCCTATCTCTTCTGCTGCTGCGGTTTCCCTTCCCCCCGTGGACATCTCCGCGGCTGTTCTTTCAATGCCGCCGCCGCGTGTCTCCACGTTCTTCCCCTCTTCTACCGTTGCTGTCTCCCCCTCTGTCTCTGGTCCTTCTTCAATAGGACCAGCTTGGATCTCTCAGCAGCTGAGCCAACCAAAGAGGAAAGTCCCCATCGCTCCGATGGACTTTTCAGTCATTCCAGCTAAGGGAGCAAAGAAGCACAAGCCGGTTACACGCTTCTCCAAGAGCGCTGCAGGTGAGAGGGTTATGGAAATAGCCTACCCCGATCCCACCAAAGAGAAAGAAGATCTGTCTCCGGCAGATTTCACAGTGACCCAGGTCACAATGGGGACATCTTCAGAAAGTCTCCAGGGGGAAGCTCTTTCCGCAGTTGATGCACTCTGCGAAAAGCTTCGAGAAACAAAGGAAGAAAAGAGGCTACTGAAGGAGCAGAATAAATACCTGGTTCAAGCCTTACAGAAGATGGGAAGTGCACCTCCCACAACTGCCGCCGAGACTCCTGAGCTGCTCAGTCAGGAGAAGATCAATGAATATTCAAAGATCGGCGAGCAGGGTATGGCTGTTTCTGCTTGGAGGAGCCAGATCCTCAAGGATAGTGAAAAGGTGATCGCCGAGTATATCAGTTTGTACCTGAACATCGAGAAGGCGAATAAGGAACTCCAAGCGTTAGCAGGCCCGATATCAGAAGAGCTCGAAAACGCCAGACTCCAACACGAGGCCTTCCAACAAATGTTCGACTATTCAGTCGAAGATTTGGTCAAGTTCGGAGTATTCGGTCATCCAAGGACCCTCAACAAGACCATGTCCACTCTGGACTATCGGATAGATCAGCTCGAATTCGTGTTAGAGAAGATAGACAAGGTGAAGGAAGAGGCCCTGGATGCGATGCATCAAATGGAGAAGATTGTTCTATCTATGACTCCAGGGTTGCTCACTCCTTCCCTCACCTTGAGATCAGCTGATGATACTATCCGAATTTTCAAGGAGATAGCTTCTCAAGGGACAGGGCCAGAAGTCACGTTTGACATCGAATCCATCAATAACCTACTGGCCTGTAGGGACTTCATCGGATCCCTAATCGAGGCGGGTAAAGATTATTCCAAACTCCCGGAAAAGCTCATAGACGAGCGGGAGACTTGCGAAGCAATCAGTGAACGGCACAAGGATCCATCACAAGATCAATTTGGGCCAATGATCAGCAAGTTCTTGGAATACCGCGCTCAGTTCCACATCTCATCTCCTGATCAGCATCAGAAACAGGCAACCCCTTTTAGGCCACAGGATGATGATGATGAATAGCTTCTTCTTCTTCTTCTTCTTCTTCTCCTCTTTATTCTCCGACTTTCTTTCCGTAATATCTGAAGTAAGTTGGCACCAATGATGACATCATCCATGTTGCATCATGGGATGATGTCATCCATCCAAGTTGTCAAAGTCAACATGACTTTTAGATATTTTGTAAATATCTTTGTAAATAAGTGGTTGGCTCCATTTTGCCTTCTCTCTCCCTGATCTTCTATAAATATTGGAATACTTGTTGTATTCAGGAGTGAACATTTTTCATATAGAAATAGAGGTGAGGAGAGAAATACTTTGAGCTTTCTTGTAACAGATAAAAACAATAATACAATTATTCAGACTTTGTGCTCAATAGCTGTGTTATACATTAGATCTGTCTTATGTTAGATCTGCATGTGTCTTTTCTGTTGAATTCATATCTACTTTTCCGTCACTTGTTTATCAGTATTGCTTTGTTTATTTATGCAAGTAGGTTTGGCTCTGTTTACTACCAAGCCCAAAGTATAGATTTTCTGACCCTTCCGCTTTGGAACTCATTTCTTTTCTTCCTTCGGATCTGTTCTTTCTCTTCTCCTTCTTTTATTCCTTTCTCTTCGCAGCCTAGAACACTCTACTGGGATCAGATCCCAACCCCCGAAGGCAGAATCTGTGAGACTTGCATAGGTTCCTGCTAGTAGAAGTAGCAATAAACCAGTTTCGCTTTGCTGTCTCAAAGAGGGGCTAAGCCCTGCACACCGTTGGCCCGTCTATCCATAGATCTGTCCACGCGACAGATTTTCGGACCAACAGTTTTTTGGCGACTCCGCTGGGGATCGAACAGATCTGTCAGATCTATGGTGGTGGTATAATATAAAATCAGAAAATATAAGAAAATCACTGCCTGTTTGCAAATCTGCACTTTTGTTGAAAACCCAAAAAATTTGCAAAAGTGCTCAAATCGAAAAATTTCCTTCTGAGAGTCATAGATCGGGCCTAGTTACAGATCTTTAGTTCGCTGAGTTTTTATCAAAATCATTATTTTTCCGTAGATCTGAGTTTTGACTGTTTTCTAAAAAAAAAAAAAAAGTTTGAAATCCTTTGAAAAGTAAAAAATCAGATCTGAAAATCAGCTTACTATCTTCCCTGCCATCTTATCCTCGCTGCTATTTGTCATTAACCGCAATCGGTTTTTCGAGGAGGATAGTTTTTAAATATTCAGAAAAGTGCATGCTGCTGGTTTTTGACAGAAAAACCAGAAAATCAGCAAGTACACCCAAAAATAAAGTTTAAATCTGCGCCTTAATATTGCAGATCTGAAAGGTACACTGGCGAGTGAACCTTTTACGCGCAGCAGAAGAGCCCGTGGAGAAGCTGATCCTACTTTCGATCTGCTTCAGAGGCACAATTTCAGCGTAACACCGGCACGTTTTTCAGCGCTAAGCTCAGCTAGCCGGTCATCCAGGAGTGTCTCGCCTTCACGAAGAAAAAGTCTTTTGCCAGGAGCATCCACATCCCTTTGTAGTGCTTTGCTACTCAGTGGAACTACACTTCCGGCTCGCGTTCTCTTTCCGGCTTTTCAGATGGCGGTACCATGGGGAAACGCTATGGGTCCGTTGGCTTTACCACATCCAGTTCACGCACTCCCTCACGGAAATCGAAAGAATTTTCCTAAATTCGACGGGAGCGGAAATCAAAGCACGGATTCCCACATATCTGCTTTCATTATGTCATGCAGTATTTTGGACGTGACTCACGAAGATGTGTCGGTTCGCCTTTTTCTGGAAACTCTACAAGGGCCCGCAGCTGAATGGTTTCAGCATTTGCCGGCCGGATCTATCACCAGTTGGGCAACCCTGCGGGAAGCTTTTGAAGACAGATATAAGCCTTCAGAAGATGCATTTGCGTTGCTATCACGGATCACCCACCTAAAAAAGGAAGTCAATGAGACCATGCGCGATTTTATCGCCCGGTTCAATGCGCTAATCAACCGTGTCCCTACTGCCATGCTTCCAACACCGGAGAATCAGAAGTGTTTCTTCGTGAACGCCATGAGCTCGAAAGTCAGCTTCTTGCTCCTTCAAGAGCGAGTAGCTACTCTGCCTCTCGCTCAGGCTGCTGCCATCCGGATAGAAGACAATTTGATAATATCTGGCGAGTTAAAAAAGGAATCTTCCAAGTCCAAATCTTCAGATCCCTCGCCTACTACTTCGTCTGATCCAGCATTCCAAAAGATGGCGAATGATCTGCTCGCATTAAAGAAGCAGCTGGCCCAGGCCTCTCCTAGTCCCTCGTACCGGGATGCCCCACGGAGGAATTTTGTTCCTAACAATGCTTCTCAAAGGCCGCGCTTACCTGTAACTGCTCCACGGTTGGCGCTTGAGGCCCCTCCGGTCAATGCTCTGGCCGAAATTGAAGAAGAGCAGTACTATGAAGAACCTTCGCTCCAAGGCGAAGATGATCAAGATGTCGGTGAACCGACTGGCGACTCTACTATTGGATACATGGAATTTGACGAGGACGAATCTGATGAAGAAGAGAGTACTCAAGGCTATGCAAGCGGACAATCCTACGCTGTTTTTACCCGCTCGCAAGGGAAAGAAGCAGAAGTTGCTGCCCATACGCAGAAAGAGAAGGCCGTGTCAAACGCGCCTCCAACCATTGTTAAAAGAGGTAATCCTCTCCCCACTCAACTCCCTGTTAAATCTTTTGCAAAGAAGTCTTTTCCACCTATCTCTCCTCCGAGTCAGCCCTCTCATGTTCCTATCAAGATCAGTAACTCTGTTCCACCATCGCGAAGTGAAGGACTCATTCCTTCACCAACGCAACCCTTGGCCGCGTTTGATATTATAGATCATGCAAAGAAGACCAAGATCCAGATGTCTGAAGCTGAGTATCTTCAGTCAAACCCCGAACAGCTTGTAAGATTGACTAAGTATATCCAAAGTCAAGCTGTTATATCTAATCAGGCTTCCCCTAAAGGAATCCTTTCCACTCCTCCTGAATCCCACATAAATGTTGCCTCAACGTCTGCATCAGGTAAGATAGAACCTTTCTATCTCTCCCTCCTAATCAACGGTCATAAGTTGAGCAACTGTATAATTGATTCCGGAGCTTCCGATAACGTCATGCCGGCGAAAGTCGCCCATGCTTTGGGCCTCACTCTTACCAAACCTTTCGGCAGATGCTACTCATTGGAAACCAAGCAAGTGCCATTGATTGGTCAAATCAAAGACGCGCAATTTGCGTTTGCGGCCTTCCCGGATAAAAGAGTAAAAATGACCGTCCTTGTCGCTGACATTCCAGCAGCCTATGGAATTCTGCTGGGAAGGAGCTTTTGCAGCGAAGTTGGTGGAGAAATTCACATGGACTGGTCCAAAGCTAGAATTCCAGTCAAAGGCGTAATGCAAACTTTGGAGCCGGAATCCCAAAAGAAATACTTGGTCACTAGCTCTGAAGACCCCAAAGCTCAAATCCTTTTTGAATCATCAGGGATGGGGAACTACTTCTTATCCACCGAGGCGGGTACAAGGGGTGTTTTTGTTCAGGAAAAGGATCTTAATGAGGTCTGGACCCTGCAGTTTGATGGCAGTTGCGCAACTAGTGGATGTGGCGCTGGGATTGTGCTGATATCTCCCGAGGAAGAAGTCATTCCTCTTTCTTTCAAATTGCAGTTTTTCAACACTAACAATACTGCCGAGTATGAGTCTCTGTTACTCGGTATGCAAGCTGCAAAGGAAAGAGGAATTAAAAATCTAAAGGCACAAGGTGATGCCGAGCTAGTTGTAAATCAGGTCAAAAGGATTTACCAAGTAAAAAATGAAAGGCTCAGGCACTACCGTAATGCAGTATGGGACAGCATTGAGGAATTTGATGCCTTTTCAATAGGAGCAATTCCAAGAGCTCAAAATGACATGGCTGATTCGCTGGCTGTTTCAGCATCTCTCATGCTCCCGCACCCGGGTTTGAAAACGAACAAATACACCATTGAAGTGGTTTTCCGCCCGAGCGTGCCGGACAACTCTCAGCATTGGCAGGTATTCAATAATGATAATCACCTCATTGCCTTTCTAGAAAAATCAGAAAATTTTGATGAGTTGTATTTTGAAGGATCCACCTCTCCATGCCGCGAATCAATCAACGGTCAAGACCATGAATCAAGAGAGAACGATGGCATATGTCAGCTCAAGGGTAATAAGATTCCAAAAGGCCTAGTTTCCCTGGAACGCTTGTTTGACAGGCACGACCGTTTTATAAAAAAGAAGAAGCAAAATGATCCTGATTCGTCCCCAGAGACGGAACCAGTCAATATAGGTTCTGAGGCACACCCGCAATTCGTGAACATCGGGAAATGTTGCACGCCAGAAGAAAAGCGGAAATTTGTCAAGTTGCTGAAAAGATATATGGATGTATTGGCATGGTCCTATGCAGATTTAAAGTCCTTCAAGCCAGAGGACGTTCAGCATAATATACCGCTGAAAGAAGATGCCAAAGCCTTCCGTCAGAAGCAAAGGCATTATAATCCCAAGATTTCGGGCACCATTCAGGCCGAAATTCAGAAGATGCTGGACGCAAGAATCATCTTCCCTATCCATCACAGCACTTGGGTGGCAAACATTGTGCCGGTACGCAAGAAAAACGGTGAAATACGCATCTGTGTAGACTTTCGAAACTTGAATCAAGCTTCGCTGAAAGACAACTACCCTCTTCCCATAATGGACCAAGTTCTGCAAGCAGTAACTGGGTCAGAGATGCTGTCTATGCTTGATGGTTTTTCAGGCTATAACCAGATTGAAGTCTCTCCTGAAGATCAATTCAAAACAGCATTCACTACTCCATGGGGTACATTCGCCTATAGCAGGATGCCTTTCGGCCTAACTAACGCTGGTGCCACTTTTCAGCGGGCCATGGACTTTGCATTCAAAGGCATGATGGGAAAAGTCATTGTAGTTTATCTAGATGACTTAACCGTGTTCTCTAAACTACGAAGTGATCATTGTGATCACTTGGAGCAAGTATTGGCCAGGTGCCGAGAACATGGGATTTCCCTAAATCCCAAAAAGTCTGTTTTTGGGGTTACAGAAGGGAAATTGCTAGGCCATGTGGTTAGCAAAGAAGGAACGAAGATTGATGCCGAAAGAGTTAAGGCTATCCAAAGCCTTACTCTGCCTACAAGCAAGAATGGTGTTCATTCTTTCTTCGGAAAGGTGAACTTTCTTAGGCGTTTTGTCCCTGATTTTGCTGAGAAGACCCGCCACATACTGAACATGATGAAAGGAGCACCAACTTTCAGATGGAATGAAGAAGGGAAAAGGTCGTTTGAGGAGATAAAAACTTCTGTTGCTCATGCACCGGTCCTGGTATGTCCGGATTTCTCCAAGAACTTCATCATGTATAGTTACGCCTCCGAACATACTGTGTCTGCAATCCTAATGCAAAAGAACTCGGAGGATATTGAATCTCCAATCGCATTCATGAGTTCTCCTCTCAAGCCTCACGAGTTGAAAATGACTCAGCTGGAAAAACACGCCTTTGCCGTTGTCAAAGCGGTGAAGAATTTCAGGTATTATATTCTGAACTCGCATACGGTGGTGCTGGTTCCTGACACTGCGGTGAAGTCAATTCTAACTCAGCAGGAGTTAGGAAGTTTGAGAGGGAATTGGATTGCAAAAGTCCAGGAATATGACCTGGATATTAAACCCACCAAGCTGGTGAGGGGCAAAGGCCTGTGTCAGCTAATGGCTGAAAATGAAGATTCAGAGAACCTTAAAGGGAAAGAGGGTTGTACCAATGAAGAGCAAACCCCTCTAGAAGGGCCCGATTCTCTGCCTCTGGTTCTATTTGTGGCAACTAGTGACGAATGGTACTCCGACATTGCTTTCTTCCTTACCTACGGCGAATGCCCGATGCACCTAACTGTAAAGGAGAAGCGTACTGTAAAGCTCAGGGCAGCTAAGTATGTCATCTGGGATGACGGTTTATATAAGCGCGGGATAGACGGTGTCTTCCTGCGATGTGTTGACAAGCCCCAGCAAGTAAAACTGCTGGAAAGTTTTCACAATTCAGCCTGTGGAGGCCATTTTTCTTCTTCCGTGACAGCACACAAGATCATTCGAGCCAGGTACTACTGGCCGACGCTCTTTCAAGATGCGGCTACCTGGGTGGCAAAGTGTGAACCCTGTCAACAATTCGTCGGCAAGCCCAAGTTGGCTGCCCTCCCCCTAAGGCCGGTCATTATCAATGAACCATTCAGGCAATGGGGAATTGATTTTATTGGTGCACTCAAGCCTCAATCGAGTGCTGGGCATAGCTATGTCCTCACAGCAACGGATTACTTCACTAAATGGGTGGAAGCCATACCCGTCAAGCATGCCACTTCCGAGGTAGTTTGCAGTTTTATCAAAGACAATATCATTGTCAGGTTTGGCGTTCCAAATAAAATCGTTGCTGATAATGCCTCTAACTTCTCTTCGCGGGAAGTTATTAGTTTTTGCTATGAATATGGAATAACTTTAGCGCATGCCTCGGATTATTACCCTCAGGGAAATGGTCAGGCGGAATCCAGTAATAAGAACTTGGTGACCATCATACGAAAATTAGTAGATGAGAATCAACGGATGTGGCACAAGTCTTTGTACGACGCTTTGTGGGCGGACCGCATTACCCCCAAGAGATCTCTCGGCATGTCACCTTTTCAAGTGTTATATGGCACTGATGCCGAACTTCCCATTTCTGCGGAACTTCCTGCTCTACGCTTGGCACGAGCAATCGAAGATGAAACTTTTCAGAGTTCTCTAGAAAAGAGAATCATGTATTTGGCAGAACTTGAAGAAAAGAGAGTAAAGGTGGTCGACAGGATCACTGAACATCAAAATCAAGTGAAGAGGCTTTTTGACAAGAAGGCCAAGCAGAGAGATTTTCTAGTGGGAGATCTCGTCCTTCTTTGGGACAAGCGAAGAGAACCCAAGGGCATGCACGGAAAATTTGATTCCCTATGGAGAGGACCCTTCAAAATCAAGCAGCTCAATGGAGAGAATAGTTTCTATCTCTCATATCTGGATGGAGCTGAACTCCCGCTTCCCTATAGCGGGCAACATCTCAAGATCTTCAGGAAGTAGAGCTTGCTCTCTTCTTTGTACAGTTTGCTTTTGTTGTGTGTTTGCTTTCGGTTTGTTGTGTGTTTTCTTTGTTCTCCCTCCGGTCCCCCTTGTTTTTGACTCCTTGCCCAATGGATAGGCACATGTGATCTGGGATTCTCTACCCCCGAGTTTGCTCAGGGATAGTCCCCAGAAAGAGCCAGCTGTTATCCCGTAAAATTGACAAGGGCAATTTTACCGATAACCGTACCGAAAATTTTGTTTCGATCCCTCGTTAGGGATCCTTCGCGTTCGAAACATCGCAAAATCCCTCCCCGGGAAAACTAGTTCTTTGAACTTAGTCTTTTTGAGCCTTTTTGGCTGGGCGCATGTATTTTCATTGTAACACATACTTTTGGTGCGCCCCCTTAAAAGCCTTTGGCGCATGGTTTTCCATGTTAGCACGATTCTCGGTGCGCCAAAGGCGCATATAGTCTCCATGTTACACCAAGTTTTGTTGCGCCAAAGGGCGCACATAACTTTATGTCGACAACGAATTTGGTGCGCCAAAGACGCGCTCATTCTTAAGTTGCCATTTCTTTCCATGCGCCAAAGGGCGCACGCCTTCCCTTGTCGACAACGATTTCCATGCGCCATTTCAAAAGGTTGGTGGCACATTAATGACAGGTTTTACTATATATACCCGTGCCCGCCATGTCATTTTCATTCCATTTTGACAAACACGTGATCGCTCTGGATTTGTCAGCTCTGCCCTGTCGCTGTCATTGCTCTGTGGACCCACTCGCCACAAATTTTCGATATATATTCGAGGTAGGTGGTTCTCCTCGTTTGTTTTTGAAAGCTTTCACGTTCTTGGTCTGTGTTTTCTCTCCTTCGAGCTTATTTCTTTGACGGGTCTGATTGTTGCTTGCGTGGTCTGCCTCTTTAGTGACTAGTCGGTCTTAAATGAAATTTGTTGGGTTTGTTTTCTCCCCTGTCTTGTCAGTTTGAATTTTCTTCCTCCTCTCCCTCCCTCTTTCCGGATTTGTTGGAAAAAGGGGGGTGGTTTTGCATCAGCGCCATCTGAGATCCTCTTTATAAAAGCCTTGTTATACCAAGCCTCCTTTCGAGTTGAGGACAGAGTTGAAAAATGATTAAATGATTAAGTGTTTTCCATGGCGCACTGTTGCGTCATGTTGCAATCAAGACAGTCGCGCCCCTCGGCGCATCTATCAGCCCTGTAACATGTTCAAAACCCGCGCCTCCTTTAAACCTTTGGCGCGCCTTTTCTCCATGCTACATCATGTTTCCATGCGCCAAGGCGCACCTAGCCCTCATGTAACGCAAACTTTATTTGCGCAAGTATAAAGCTAGATAAGGCGCGGGCGCATCCTCCATTGCAGTAACATAATGTTGTGTAGAACCTTCATGCGCCGCGCCATATTCCCTTGGCGCACCATTTATTAATGTTACACAATCTTCCCATGCGCCCAAGGGCGCACCGAACCCCAAAGTAACATGCACTTTCTGTGCGCCCTTCTATAAAATGCAGTCTGCTTCATTTATGCGCCATGCGCCTTTGGCGCCAACTTAACCTCTGCAACATGCATTTCCTGTGCGCCTTATCTATTTGGCCTGCCAATTGTATTTTTCCTGCGCCCTGAGCCTTTAAAATCTCTAATTCTTCCTTCTGCTAAGCTTTCCAATGGAAGATCAAATGACTAATTCAACTTTTTTGGATTGGGTTCTCTCTTCTTCTTCGTGCAGATCAGCAGCTGAGCCTTCGAAAGAACACATGTCTACGTCAAGCAAGAAGACCCACTAAACCAAGAGGGAAGGCTAAAGCTAACAGAAGAAGAAATGAAGTATAAATATCAAGAGGGTCAGGATGCCCGAATCACAGGCAGAGTGCAGTATGGATGTCAGGGACTCTGAATTGGGTCACATTGACATGGAATGAGTTCTGGGCTTAGAACTCAGAAAGGTTACAAGAAGTCCATGGATGGACAAGCTAATAGGCAGTGCCCTGCACTTTGCCGGAGGAATCCCTGTCAGCGCTGTGAATAACGAGTTTATGATGGTTGTTGCACAATCCTTCAACAAAGACACAAGATGTGTCGAGAATAGCAAGGGCGAGGTAGTTATAAACCTTACTGCCCGTCGCTTTGAGTTGATGCTTGGCATCCCTCACCACCGGAACTATGTGGCTGTTAGCCAACAGGAATGCATCAAGGCCTGGGAAGACAACGAAGGCCAGTGCATGCAGTTAATGAATGAGGTCTACCTAAAGAATAAAAAGGTAGTGACCCGGTGGCCTCAAACTATCCACCGGAGCGATTTCTCAGAGGAACTCAGTGATACTATCACTTTCCTAAGCAGAGTCTTCGGTCTTTCAGATGCTCACTACTTCCATAAGTGGATGCTGCGATACCTGGAAACAATGAATAAGAATCTGCCCGATCAGCATTTCTGCTGGGGGGAGATAATAAGCAGCACAATATCCGAGCAACTGCAACAGTTCGCTACAACAGGAGTGTTCCACATGAACTCCTACGTCGTCTATGCTGCCGCAGCTGAAAGAGATTATCCAGGGCTGCACCAAAGTGGAACTTGGCCTCGGGCCAAAATATATGAATACTATCAAGAGTTGAAGCTGGAGAACAGCATCCAACACTTCGCTAAGATCAATGATGTTTTCTTCTATCACATCATGTGCATGTTGCGGCCAAATTTGACTCATAGCCGGACAACCAAAAACATAGTGGCAGTCACAGAGAAATGGGGAGCCTTGTTCACCCAATTCCCCACGTTCACCTATCTAAGGGCTGCCAACTTTTTGGGAGAACCAACCAGGTTACCAAGGTATGCTGGACCAAAGCTGATTTTATTAGAACTGTCAAGACAGCTCGTCACATACCATGAAAAGTGCCTCAAGAGAAAGAAGGGCGGAACTCCTTTCCCCCTCACAGTAGGCCGTTACACATGCTCCAGCTATCACAAGGTGAAGGAGATGTTTGCTGAGCTAGAATTGCTCAACCTAAAGCATGATTTCCCAGCAAGGCCTACATTCGACCCTAGGGGCTGTCCTACCAGTGCTAAGCTTGATCCGAGTCATGTCCCCTCAGTCCTTGAAACATATTACCTTCCCACGAGACGTTCTCCATGAGGTAAACCAAAGAAAGATCACGTCCTCGCTTGGCATTAAACGGAAAGCAATCCATTACGAGGTGGCCATTGTCCCAAAAGCTTCCAACCACGGAAGACGAAGTAGACAAAGGTATAATGGAACACAGAAGGGATGATGGCCCTTCCGAACATGAGCAGAAGCAAGGGCCACTCAGACAATCTAGGAGAGGGTCAGGAGACTATGCGGAAACAGAGCATTGTGTCCGGCATGAATGGGTTTAATCTACCCTCGGTGTAGATTTTACAACTTCTCCTTTGGGTAATAATGCAACGCACCTCCACGTCAAAAAGGCCTAAAAGCAAAGCTGCGGAAGGTGAGCCTAGCACCCATTCAGGAGGAAGCCCCTGAAAGTCCTCTTCCTTCAAGAGCCTGAAAACAAGTATAACCCTGGATTTGCCAGAGAAGGAATGGAACAGAGGATGTCCTATACGCCCATCCACCCCGATTGTCGGCATCGCTACAACCACTTCAGAGGTCCTTCTATTCGCCTTCGTCTTTCTTCTCTTTCCTTCCTCCTATCCTCAGATATCGGCCCACTCCTTGGTTGTTGTCCCTCATCCCCTCTTCCTTCTACTCTCTCCCCTGATGCCCTCTTTCTCGTCCATCTTCTCCTCTCTCGCTGATTTTTGTCTTACCTCTCATTCTCTTCCCTCATCTGCGAGCTCCCTTCCCTTCCTATCTCCACTCTGACTGCTCGCGGTTTCAGCTTCCCCCCGTGGACAATCCTCGCGGCTGTTCTTTTCAATGCCGCCCGCCGGCGTGTCTCCACGTTCTTCCCTCTTCTACCGTTGCTGTCCCTCCCCCTCTGTCCTGGTCCCTTCTTCATATGAACCAGCTTGGTATCTCTCAGCACTCCTGAGACCAACCACAAGAGAAAAAAACAAAAAAAAAAAAAAGAGCCCCCATCGCCTCCGATGGACTTTTCAGTCATTCCCAGCTAAGTGGAGCAAAGAAGCACACAAGCCGTTTACCGCTTCTCCAAGAGCCTGCATTCTGAGGGTTATGGAAATAGCCTACCCCGATCCCACCACAGAAAAGAGATTGTTCTCGCAGATTTCACGTGACCCACCCATGGGGGCAGTCCCCACAATACTGGCGGCTCAACACCACATATCTATCTCAAAATCTCCAGGGGGCAGCTCTTTCCGCGCAGTTGATGCACTCGTGCGAAAATCCTTTTCAGAAACAAACATGGCAGGAAACGGCGTGTGCGCCTACTGAATTGGAGCATAATAAATACCTGGTTCCAGCCTTTACAGAAGATGGGATGCACCTCCCACGACTGCCGCCCAAGCCGAGACTCCTGAGCGCTCAGCCCATGCAGAGATTAATCGAGTATTCAAAATCGGCTGACGCAAGGTACTGGGCTGTTTTTCTGCTTTGTGGCAGGAGCAATCCTCAAGATAGTGAAAAGGTAATGGCCGCCGAATATATCACGTTTCTAACGCTGAACCGCGAAGGCAATAGGAACTCCAACGTTGCAGGCTCCGATATCAGAATAATTCGAACATGCTAGACTCCAGCACGAGTCCTTCCAACAAATGTTCGACTGTTCAGTCAAAGATTTTGGTCAAGTCGGAGTATTCGGTCATCCAATGGACCCTCAACAAGACCATGTCCACATCCTGGACTATCAGATAGATCAGCTCGAAATTCGTTTAGACAAGAAGATAAGACAAGTGAGGAAGAGGCCCTGTATGCGATGCATCAAATGGAGAAGATGTTTCTATCTATACTCCAGTGTGGCTCACATCCTTTCCCTCCCTCACCTTGAATCAGCTGATGATATTTTTTTCTCATCCGGAATTTTCAGGAGAGACTACTCATGGGACAGGCTAGAAGTCACTTTCGACCCTCGGCATCCAATCAAGAACCTACTGGCCCTCAGAGACTCATCGGGTCCCTCAATCGAGGCGGGTAAGATTATTCCAACGCCCGGAAAAGCCATAGCCGAGCGCGACTTTTTCGAAGCAATCATGAAAACGGCCACAAAGGATCCTCACAGATCAATTTGGGCCAAGTTCATCAAAGTTCTTGAATACCGCGCTCAGTTCCACATCTCATCTCTGATCAGCATCAGAAAACAGGCAACACCCTTTTGAGGTCACAGTATGATGAGATTAATAGATTCTTCTTCTTCTTCTCCTCTTCTTTCTCCCGACTTTCTTTCCGTAATATCTGAAGTAAGGTTGGCACAAATGATTAACATCATCCATGTGTGTCATGGGATGATGTCATCCTCCAAGTTGTCAAGTCAACTGACTTTTAGATATTTTGTAAATATCTTTGAAATAAGTGGTTGCTCCATTTTGCCTTCTCTCTCCGCTGATCTGCTAGCAATTTGGAATATTGTTGTATCAAGTGGAACAGTTTTTCAGATAGATTAGAGGAGAGGAGAGAAAGACTTGTGAGCTTTCTTGTAAACAGATAAAACAATTAATACATTATTCAGATTTGTGCTCAATAGCTGTTTATCCATTAGATCTTTCTATGTTAGATCTGCATGTGGCTTTTTCTGTTGAATTCATATCTACTTTTCCGTCACTTGTTTATCATTATTGGCTTTGTATATTTATGCCAGTTAAGTTTGGCTTCTGTTTTACTCCCAACCCAATAGATCTTCTGACCCTTCCGCTTTGGAATTCATTTCTTTTCTTCCTTCGGATCTGTTCTTTCTCTTCTCCTTCTTTTTCCTTTCTCTTCGCAGCCTAGAACACTCTACTGGGATGAGATCCCAACCCCCGAAGGCAGAATCTGTGAGACTTGCATAGGTTCCTGCTAGTAGTAGAAGAGTAAAGTCTTGGTGCTTGGTTGGCACTTACCATAGCCTTCTTTGATTTTCTCTGGTGTGCCCAGATGTTAAAACTGACTCCATCCTTGACCCATCTGTACCGGTTCTCCCTCCTTGTGAACATAGCATCCCTGGCATACAAGTAAGGACTTCCAAAGACAACGTCAAATGCATCAAGTGGAATAATATCAGCCTCTAATACATCTATGTATTGGGTATTTATCCCAAACTGAAACTTACACTTCCTTGTAACTTGTATTTCTACACCCTTCTTCACCCATCCCAATGGGTATGGATGTGGATGCGTAGTGTAAGTCTCTAGATCAAGTTGTTTTAACACCACATCAGAAATCAAATTTGACTAAGAACCAGAATCTACTAAACGTTTACCTTATTCTTCTTGATTTGGATTCTAATTTGAAATAGCTTACTCATCTCTTCTTCTTCTACTACCCCATACATGTTAGTGGCCATGCATCCCAGCCTCTCGTCTACATCTGAATCATCCTCAATCTCCACCTCTCTTTCTGTCTTCACAGTGGGCCATGGATTTCTTGCAATCCTTGGTTTGGTGCTTGGGGGCAATTCCGGATGTAACTTCCAACATGTGGTGTCAGTATGTCCATTTACATCATAATTCTTACATAAATTCTTAGGATCTTTACAAGTATGCAAAGTGGTAACGGCAATTTTACGTTTACATTTACCTCTGCTACTTGTCTTTCCTTGTTCTTTGTCCTACTGTTCTATTGACTGGTCTCCCTTTGGCTCTATTTCTCCTTGCTTCTTCTCGTGATCACTATAGTATGCTATTACACAAGCTTCATTGAGATCCTTGGGCTTCATGGAGATTACCTTCCTCCAAAGGTGAGTGTGAAGTCCTCCCAAATACTTGGTCAGAATGTCCTCATTTTCCAAGTCCATATTAAGCAACATGGCTTGTCTCCAAAATTCCGTAGTGTAGTCTTACATGCTTTGACTATTGCCCTGTCTAAAGTACGTCCACTTAATCATCATGTCAATCTTATGGCCAATAGGATAGAATTTAGCTCTAATCAATTCTTTAAAACCCTTCCCAAGTACTAACAATAGAACGTATCGTCTTCTCACAAGTGGCTAGATGGGTTTCCCACAAAACCAAAGCATGACCTTCCAGTTTTGAGACGTGCAAAGGTGATCCTATGTGCCTCAGTAACATTATGCACACTAAAATAGACTTCCAATTGTTTTAGCCATTTATCCAGTAATTATGCATCTACTTGTCCTTTAAAATTCTTTATTTCCACTTTTGTTCAACTTTAAAAGGTGTATGTGCAGATACCTTCTTGCTTACAATTGGCATCTCTTCACGATCTTCTCATTCTTCCTCTTTGTGGCTCTTTCTGATACCAAATTTTACAGCTAGTTCTTGAACCACCGAGTCCATGGAATCTTTCTTAACCAAATCCATCTTTTGCAAATCTAAAATCTCTTCTTGTTTCGTATGCAATATATCCATCATGGTCTCTATCATCTCGACTCTACGGACCAAGTTCTCTTCCTCCATTTGAGATCAAATTATTGTTTCCACTTCTTCAGAGAAATATCTATCTCACAAGGTAAAATTCTTCACCTTGGGACCTTGTCACTGTCATACAAAATCACAAGAAAGATTCAAATACCACAGTCCTGGATATAATCAACTCTGATACCAAAATGATCCGTAAACTTCTACTTTGGAACTCTATGAATCACACAAACTATGTTGTTCTAATTTCAACTCTGGAAAATGATAGATTTCTTAAATATTAGAGCTTCGTGACTGATTATCTAGTGCTATAGAAAGGAAATTGTAGAGAAGGGAAAATAATTCAGATTTCAACACCACACTTTTTATCCTATAAACCTCCAAGGAGGAAAACTAGGTCAGAGGCAATTGGCTCTTTCTTCCACTTTTATTGGTCTAACATATACAATTACAGATTATAATAAGTAGGAAAAGATAAATAGTGTACACCTTCTCTCTAATTACTTGCTTGCTCTTTTCTAAACACCTTGCTCCTACATTCCATTCCAGCACTGAAGATCTTGCTCACTGCTCTCATTAATATGATTCACCTTTGAATTCTATTCTCTTTCTCTCCATTTATTTATAGTGCTTCACATTTCCTCCCCTGCACTGGAGAATGTGAAAGGAATGGAAGGGAATAGACACGGCTAGGCCCGCTTCAAATTCGTGTTCC